>CAIIXF020000001.1:8929097-10129097 GCA_903813345.2 Owenia fusiformis
AATGCAATTATGTGGATGAAGAAGTTCATATAGTGGGCAACATTGAAAATTACTCCTGGAACACTTCTGAAACAACCCATTTCACTATTTAAGTCTCATATTCCCATTGTGTTCACTAGGGCTCAAATTTAGAAACTCTCAGAAGTCGGCTTTGTAAAAATCACATAGACTACTTTCACGGATGATGAGAATTGGTTTGATATTTGAAGCGAGGTTAATTTGGGTTGGCAGAAACATTTGATCTTACTCTGTGTCTGATTCCCAAGGCAAACGTTAACGTAAGCAATGTGTAAAAAATTATATCTAAGAAAACTGTTGTAAAAATGGTGCTCAATGATACGGTTGAAGATACAACAACCCAACCATTCATGATTGCTACTTTAAAAACAACTCAAATGACGTTAGTGCTCATGGGGATGAAGTAGATGACCCCAAGGGCGTTAGTGTACATGTCTCTAAAGCTGGCCCTATTTATGAACATGCTAAACTAGGAGTAGTCCTGGGTACCCCAATTGTCGGAGCCTAGTACGTGTAAACGAAGCTCTCTCGAAGCAAAATGAAATTATTGAAATGGCAAGTTCTGGATGTAAGACGATTAAAAAAATTCAATTGTAGGTGATCTCATCATGTGATATCTTACTTAAAGTCTACAAGTAAATTACAGGATATCCGTCCATACAGATAGCTATTCTAGATTAGAAGCCCTGGTGTAAATATACATCTTAGAAACCCATCAATATTTCAGGATGAAGCACGAAAAAGTTGCATTATGTGTCTTAGGATTGATATTGGGCGTCTGGGGAAATACAAGGTGACATTTTTCTTAACTCAGCATCTCAATTACAAATGTTTACGGGGAATGGGTTTTGCTGAATTCAATAAGGTGTCACGAGAGAGACGCTTGTGATGATGCAACGCTTCTGTAAGTTGGAGATAAACGAATTTGCTTGTTCATGGGGAAGCGATTGGACCATCCAGACCTTCCTAATTATGTAAAGAATATTAATAAACTACCCGCGATATGGACGAGAATATTGAGTTACTGGATCAATGACAAAACAACCCCGAAGCATCTGATGCCAAATATCTATTTTACGGAGTGGTAAATTTTAGGTCATGCCTGGCTTATGTTTTGGCTTAGAGGTTGATTTCTATTTTGCCCTAATGAAAGTCGTCATGGAAACTTGAACAGTGGCATGTACTGTCCTGAACCATTCATGCTATGCTTTAATATATCCAACATATATCCATATCTTTAAACAAGGTAATGCATGTCACATAGAGATTCGGTCTAAGAAGTCTTAATTGGTATTGATCTACATGTACGTATGGAAGACGGTTAACAACAAACATGTCCGAAAACACTGTAGAGGTGGCGCATTCTGTAGTCTGTACATCTATAAGTTCAATCTTCGATTTAACAGCTGTCGATCTGATGGCCTTCATATCTATCACAATCTATTGGTTCTTCCTCATGTTTAAATGTAAATTTTTCTCCTTAGGCCTTACCACATCCAATTTTGCTGTCACTTCTTGCATTATGTAGATTTTCTGGTGAAACCCCGGGTGCTGAAACTGCAGGATTCTGAATTAATATCCATTCCCCATCCATAAGTGTGAATCAAACTGAAACAGTGGCATTGAGTATACTTACTTTCTCGTTTGTTATTGGAAGGAGTTGTAATTCCAAAAAACGCTTTTCTTTATGACAGTGCCCCCGTGTGATGTAAAGTCTTCCCCTTATTTGGTATATAACCCAAGGTTTCCCATTCAAAATTGGGTGTTAAGTTCACAAAGCATTTCAGACTAGCAGTCTTTTTGTTGGCTAGGTCTAATGCTAATCTTCTATATCAACCAATACGTAATCTCCCGGATTGTCCTTTGTGATTTCTAATGGCATTTTCTGAATTTCTCAAAGTACTTCAGTCCTTGATTCTTGCAATGATTATTATTGTTTCTGGCCTGTGCCAAAATTGGTCGACTATTGTATAATTTCCCTTGTACACTCTCTGTTGTATGACCAATTGACTTTAAAATAGTAACCGGTACCGTTTACGTTAAAAACCTCACTCAATATTGTAGGAGCAGCAAGAATGGATCACCCTACGTGTACAATCGTTCATTAGATTTCCCAATTCCAATTACCAGTTTGGCACAGGTCTAGGCATTACTGTTGACAGGATCGTCTTCTTGTTTCGGGCAATTTACTTACAATTGGTATTACTTGCTGATTTATGGCTGAACTAAAATACAATTGGAGGTTCGTTTCTGACTGCTGTCTTGGTCTAGTGGGATTTCATCTCATAAACTTTATCCTTTCTAGATAAGTTTCTATTAATTAATTAATAAGTGATAACAAAAGTGTTTTTTCTTTAAAGCTCACAAACGTGTCTTTAAGTGTTTTTATGAAATCATCTCGGAATTAATATTTTGCGCTTTCGTTCGGGGATTCCATGTATCGCGTGACAAAACACCATTGTGGTGCATTTCTCTTCTGACTATCATAGGAAATGGATAGTAGAGTTCAGTTCCATCAGTAGACAATTCATTATTTCCATCCTGTTAAACTGCCATTCTAAAATTGCACATTTGTATCAATTTTAAAACGGTTTCTGCAACATCTTTCCATTATTCTCAAATTGCATAATGTTATGCATTCTTTCAACTTCAGGAGCACATTTGGGACTCGAATGGATAGTTCTATAGGTTAAGTTTGATTTATATTCTAAGAGAACGGAGAACAAGCCATTGGAAGTTAATTATCTCAGCCGCACATATAAGGCTCGGGGAAATTCAATAGAAGTGGGCCCCACGAGAGCTTGTTTCGCAATTACATGTTCCGCTATACCAGCCTTCACTGCAGAACGAAGTGCTGGGAATACTAATGCATACATTCTCATAACTGTATCACAATATTTTCGCTTGTTCCGTATATATCTTTATCTATAATTGGTATTGCATTGAGGAAGGTTTCCACCTGATACCAGATATCTGCTATATATTATTTTAACTAAATTAGATGATAACATTCACAATCAGCTATGATTAACAACTGGTGTTGGAAGCCTCAAAAAGAAAGATGCGCAAAATAGACATATTGAGTTCTAATCTGCTAATTAACAAAATGATACAGGCATCGGTATGGTAACGAGCAAAGAGAACGTTGTCATACGAATTTGATATAGATTGATCATATTGAGCATGTAAAAGCGGTCTTGATTATACAAATCATGCACAAGTAAGCTAATCTATCAAAGGGATATAGATAATGTAATAACTGTTGCTAAACTGTCTTAGAGGCAATTTGCCACCATCGGTGTGCCAGCTGCACGCTTCCAAGTGTGTTGCAAATACTAATTGCTTGCTCTTATTTATTGGAATACCTTCGTAGGCCTGAATGACCGATCGTATTGCGCAAACTTAGTTTTGTGTTTTAATTAATGATTACAGGTGTAAGTATTTGTAAACGCGAAAAAGTGGAAGCACGTTGTAATGATTCGGACGGTACAGACGCAGGTCAAATACCCGTTGGCTGTTTTGTTTTCTTTCTTAACACCTGAACACGAAGACTAGGCTAAATTGATAATGAATTAAGTAAGTACAGTAACCCTAATTCTAACAAAATAGAGAAAATAGGACTCTCCCGATGAGGTTATTGCCAAAAACCTAGCCTGATGGGTCGAAATGCCATTAATGTGTCACGTTTGATGGATTAATGGACGACTCCATGGGCCATGTTTGAATACAGACCAACACAGGCCATTCACAAAAGGTCGGGTTATCAGACACATTTATCTGTTCATGAGATAACGCCATGTAATTTATACTGATTCATCAAAATATATATCTTTTATTGACTCAATAACCATGTCATGTAAATGACATATCAGTCACAAAAAAAAGCGAATCTTTTAACTAAAAACAATGGAAATAAACGTCTTGAATGACCGACCTCCGAAGAACATCTTCATATTCAATAGCGTTAGTTAGTAGTCAGAACATAACCCTTCTCTGTAATCAGACATGTTTTTGGATTACAAGTTTGGTTTTAGATTTTAGAAATGGACATTTCAATTGGGCCCCTGCCACGTCCCTTAAAATTGTTAGCTTAAACAATAAATAAAAGCACAACACGACCATAAGCTTACATTTTGTTTCAATTTCAATCCTTTCAACAATCTGCCTCCAATCAACTGAGATGAATCAACTTGCGCATGTCCATTTTTCAAAAAATGCTCCAATGTGCATTTTTCAAAAATCTAAAAAAAGATTTCAGTCAAAATCAAAAAAGAATGGCTATAACCTATTCCTTCTTTTCTTACATGTATTCGTTAAGCTACTCTAGGTATTTCATTGTTCATGTTGTTCACCACGTGTTTCGAAACCCAATTAAATCACATTAACTAATTTTGATGAAGGAAAAACACGTTAGTCTAAGTTTCGTTTTGTTATTAAACGCGTCTGCCGCACTAAATCTTTGACTGCATTTTTCGAAAGAAATAAAATCTATGCAGTTTTGCAAAAACACAAAGTCCTATGTTACCATTGTTTCTAATAATCTTACATCAACCATCTTAGATTTATTCAATTTAGATTTAGAATAGCCGGGACTGAGGATGTACGCCTATTCACAAGTTCATAATCATTTTTTATCCCATTCCAATTGAAGAAAGGTCAAAAAGCCCAAACAAACACGACTAGACCGTGACATTTTCAATTGCATGATGAATTCGAATCGAATCGAACACTTTTGACCTTTCGAATGGTCACCGAAATTCAATGAAAGGTCTGAAATCTGAACTCTTGACAACTCTTTCAATGTTGAACCCCTGTGTTTAATTGCATAGAACAATTACGGGTGGATGTTTATAATTACGTCATGTTGCATGGAGATATTATTGGAACAGACATATCTTCTTCATCTCTTGTTGTCATAATGAGATCATAAGATTGTCCCTATAGTTATCATATATGATAGACGGTTCATAGATTTCAATGCTGAACTGTTATTGCCAATTGTCGATGTTGACTCGGATATCTTTGTGATGCTTGGAATTAGATTTAGGAGAAGATACTCGAAGGAGTCGAGAAGGCCCATAGAGGATGTTTCTAATACAGTCACACCTGATGCTCGGGCCCTCTGAGTACTATGCCTAGTCCTATCGCTGAACTTGTGCGATAGGGCTGAAAATAAGCCTGATCTTTCTCTAAACCTGTATGTCCGAGCACATCTTTAAAATCCGAACACCTCCCAATGTGAACACTTTTTCTAAGTCCCAGTTATCAGAATTATGTTATCTCCCATTGATGCATGTATTAAGAAAGCTTGAAATATGAACATCTGCCAATCAGAACACTTTTGTCCGGCCCCAGTGACGTTCGAATAAGACGGATTGTATTGTATTAGCTTATATGGAAGTTAATTGTCAGTGTCAAAGTTACATCCTGTTCGTGACTTACTACTCTGGTTCAGCCACAGGAATATTGTGCCCTGGGAACTGTGACACACTAAAGCGGCTGTTATAATTTCTTAAATTATTCATGTCTATCAATAAGTTATTTTATTAGACAGGCTTGTGTTAACAACTTAAGTGATCGTGAAATGAATGTAAAACATCAATACAAAATGCAATTCAGCTAAAAAATATTTCCACGTTTTGTTGTAATGACACAGAACGAGACCCGGGGCTTTAAACGTTTCTGTTATTGTTTAACAATATCATTCTAAGTTATTGTATAATACATTTAATATGATAGTGACATCACAATAACTAGAACAATTGATTTACCGGTCTATTTTGGAGTATGTATGACCACTAAAATTTATAAATGCAAATATTTGTTTTTCTTGTCTGTTTAGTGTTTATCATATTAGAATCGTAACAAAGACCTCGATTTTATGATTTATGTCAAATATATGACCTCAAATTTTATTCTGGCCATTGCTTAACTTATACACTACTTTGTGTCCTAACTCATCCGTTCTTAACGCTTCGTTCGTTTGAAAAATCCGAGTAAATCGTGTGATATGGGGGCTTTACCGATGTCAAAAAGGACATGGGGTAAATGCGGAGAGTAACTTTACAAAGATCTGTCTCATTCAGCATCGTTATGTCTCATATCATCCATCTCAGCTTAAAATCTCCAAACTTCATAATAGCTCAAGGACTAACGGACCATCACCTATAGTTTTATTGGAAACTTCAACAACATTTTCAATAATCTCACTTGAATGAATCTTTTTGTGAAGATAAAAGAATTAAAAGATGTATTTGTAATGATAAAAACACGTTGGTTTAAAAAATCGCGAATGATGATTGCAATTTTGTCAACTCTTGGCTTCCTCGCTGATTTCGGCTGAACAATATCACGTAAAATGTGTAGAATTAATACGTGTAATGCAATATCTACACATTTTTTATAGACATCCAGCTCATAGTAGTAAACAACATATTGTATACTTTAATTGCAACACGTAAAGTGCCTACGTAGTGTCTAAATTGTTAAAATCAATAAATTGCCTGAACTTGAAATTGCAGTGCTGGTAGCATCGGGTCTTTGAACACGACAGGGCAATTAGAACGGATCTGCTAATGACCGTACAAGAAATCGGAAAACATGAGTCAATTTTTGCATGTTACATTTTTATCATGACTCATAATGTAACAAATATATTCTGATTCTATTCAAAAATATGCAGCTTATGCTTCTCAAGTTATGTGCCCCATCATTGATTTGGAAGATGCCAACTCAAAGCAACTACACGCGATTGTCATGTTTTGTGATTAGAAGATGTCTCGTATAGCGTCGATTTGAAAAGTGGAACGGACGTATGATTATGGTCTGGAATCCTTGACAATAGAACGATTTCAAACATTTTTCTGGCAATTATTTATTAAATTAATTTTATGGTTGGTCTCATATACACTAGGGATCAACTGGAAACGAAATGTGGTTATCCATCAAATTTTAACTTAATATTTGACCAGTGTGTATTCACAGATTAGTTCCCTGACTAAGGAAACGAAGACAGTTTTCCGTTTCGTAGCCATGAAACGAATTAAGACATGTATTATGTGCAACGAAGACGTTCGTTTGTACCATATCAACGTTGTAATATCGCTGCGGAAGGTCTCATTTGCACTTCAAAGCGCATTGTATATGTCTTGGAAGGATGAAACGCTATTTTAACTCTGCGTACCTTTACTTAGTACTTCAGATATTATAAACCCTATATGTACTGTTTTTGTTTCTCTGAGAAACTGGAGAAACTGTCTTCGTTTCCTAACGAGGGAATTGTTTTGTAAGGTGTCTCAAAAAAGGAAACCGAGATTAAACTGCTAATTTCTCAAAGATGAATAATGTTATGGAAAATTCGCAGGAGGCTTCCTTTGCGTCATTATGTCCTCTTTCATATGATATCAAGATGTTCTATTTTCTTCCACAGATGACTGAGCAATCAGGGATTTAAGTTACCATGTCAGAAATGGATTTGTGCCATTTTCAGTCAAGTCACCATCATAATATAGTGATAAGGAACAACACACATCAGGATATTACTCTTTCACTCATTTATTAAAATTACACATATCATATTTAACACCATTCAAAGTTGTTCTAACCCCTTTTAATCCTTTCAATGCAAATGTCTGCCCTAGATCTCATCACACGAACTGCATCCCTGCAAAACCATCCTGGCAACCATTTTAATCGCTCATTGTTCAGTCATTCATGAAAGAAAAAGTGGCACACCACAAACCTATTTCTGACATGGTCACTGAAATTCCTTAGAACTTAGTCATCCGTGAAGGAAAATAGACAACTTTGGTATCATAAGAAAGGAGACATCATAACCTATCAGATATCAGATGTGAAGTTTTCCTATTATTATTCATATTAGAGAAATGAAGAATTAAACCCCGGTATCCTTTTTTGAGACACCCTGTTAATGCCTGGGTCACATTTGCTCCGATCCATCTGCCGGCGCCTGGCCGATTGAGTGTTTTGTTCAATATTGTATTCAATTTTGAACAAAATACTCAATCGCCCGGGCGCCGTAGTGAAAAGCGGAGCAAATGTGACCAAGGCATTATACGGGCCAAACATTTAGTTGAAAAAAAAAATTATTATCAACCGGAAGTCCGACCAAGCTGAAACGAAAAGATAATGTGTTCGTTTCCAGTTGAGCCCCGGTGACTATCGTCCATATTGATATATTAATGTTTTTTGTATTGCAACGCAAAATGCTCTGACTTTCCTCATTAAGAAAGATGAGTTTCTTTGATACACTGTGGGGGTGACAATTAGTTGTTAATTGATACATTATCATATCTGAATTTTGACTCCCAAGAAGATCGATATTTCTTATATTTGGCATTCAGCACCATTTGGCCTAACATTACTGTATGAAGTAATAGTAATGAATGAGTCTGTTTAGAGATTTATTGGTATGTAATAATGAGTGCCCTGTAATATAGAAGAAGGCATTAACAATAAAATGTCACCACTTGCCATTTGTTACGAACGCCGGCCACCGAGCATCAACCGTTGAATTCCGCCCACAATAAAAGTTGGAAACTATAACAATATGTCTCCACTTTTGATGGTGACATGACAACTACGATGGTGACATGACAACTACGATTATAAGAATACAGGCAAGAACAATATTTTATATTTATCCCATGGTTGCAAGGGTATAAGATCGAATACCACTTAGATATATTTGATATGTGGATCAAGGTATCATATTTTAGCAAAACAATCCCCAACCTATTCGATGATTTCAAAAGTGATATTCGATGGTTGCGATTTTTTATTCTACTTTTTAATTGTTTTCAATGAATATTTATAAATGAGTTTTATTCAAAACCATCCTATGATAAATTACAGGGTAACACAAAAATACAACCCACTTATTTTGAAATAATCTGTTAATTGATTTTTTCGTGAGACAGGCTCTCGCATATAATTCCTCAAAAAGTAGCCAATAAAGCATTTTTGTGTCACTAGATGTCCAATGCTATGTACATGTAAGCCTGAAAATACAAGCTTGACCAAATGGCATGTCCGATTGCTCCATGCGCATTTTGAGATTTTTTTTTTAAAAAACATATCAAAACAGATATACGTAATCAAATGCCATGTGTGTAAAAAATCAAGAATATCGAATGTTTCTGACAAATATATTTCTATACTTCTATAAGTAGCTATATTCCACCTCACTGCGTTTTCCGTACTCAATCTAGGTCACGATGACCTTATAAATTGGTCTTTTCTCTCACCAATGCTTAAATATATCACTAAATAAATGTTTAGACATTTACGGAAATAACCACCCACCTTAGAGACATATGTATGTTTTATATGTCTCTACCCACCCAAAATAAACAGTGATGAGAAGTTCTTTTATACGTTCTGCAATTCGTGAAGCCGAAAAAAACTCTGTTAATTTTTTTTACAAAATGTTTCAATTCACTACTAATAATATTTAAAACGTTTAAATTTACTATTAATGATAATTAACTATTGATTATGTTCTGCCAAGACTTACCAATCTGAGTACGTCAACCTTTATTCCATATCTTTCTTTTCGATATCAAGTCAACGTTCAACAAACATACTCATTTAAATCGGAAATATTATTTATCCTTTGGTTTATCTGTCCTTATTGGATATCAACCATTCCTTGGAACAAAATGTCTTGACGATCTGCAAGTTCTAAGAAGACATCTTTCTTCTTCAATTCCTTTTATGTTAGGTGGTAGCCTAGAAAGTGAAGAGTAACTCCTAACTCATCAGTAATTCGGCATGGAAAGGTTTAACGGGGATCGATCATTTTTCTTTCACGGGCGGATCCTCGCTATGGTATGCGTTATCATCCTCTTCAATGTAAATTATTCATAAACTCGTCTGCGACCAGCTTGCAGGTAAAGAATTGTTCAGTATCTTCATACAGAAGTTAAAATCATTCGGTATCGGCTGAGTTATTAGAATGCAGAATAAATCCAATAAATTGTATTTCTATATACCAACTATTGTGCTCTACCAGTGCAGTTGTACTAATGATCGTTAGTATATTATTATTAGGCTTCTTTTTATATAAACGTATACGTAATTATTTTATTGGATTTTGTATATACTTGAGAATCCTAAAAATATCCTTAAGCTATATTTGACGATGGTCTTAGAGTTTGAATAAAATCTGTTCTGACTTTATAATAAAAACATTGACTTTTTTAAAATTAGATAATATAATTGAAAAACAATCAGCATACGATATTAAACCAAATGAAGGACGAACCGAACATTTATAGTACCATTACAACATACCTTTCATAACCTAAATATGAATTAATCATACAATCTTAATTAATAAATAATATCGTTAATTATTGTATATTTATTGTTGACATGATGTATACATAGGTTAATATATAATTGCAATCAAAATTTAAGAATTCTAGTAATAATTAGATTGAATCGAGGAACGCAATGCAGTGTGATTAAGAAGCAGTCTGAGACGCATCACATCTGTTTTTCAACTAGAAATAAACATGAATATCTGAATATATATGTTCAAAAAAGGGACTGGTGGGAGGCTATGGTCGCTCACGATGACTTAAATAAACGTAACAACGGGAGTCAAAATAACGTTAATTGATGTACATAAGGCACGATAACCTGTGTTCCAAACATAGCATCCGAAAGACTAATTCCGAAAAACTGCAAATAAATCGGATATTAACCTCCTAATTCATTTACAAAAACATATGTTGAAAAAGAAAAATCAAATGATAGGCCCCTAATTGATTTTGTTGCCAATTAATATACACCAGTGTATTGCAAACGTCTGGGAAATGCAGTTTATTATTGGCCATATAGCCCCCTGGGATCGATCATTTATTGAAAAATGGGGGCATTAGGGATAGAGATACAAGTCGAACTGGGCCTTAGAGGTTACGAGACACTTCTTTGCTAATAGCAATTTTAGTTGATTAGTCTTTTCCCCATAAATTATGTAAATACCAAGCATAATTACATTACGTTTTGTGTTTTCAGAGTTTCAGGACTAGGTCATAGCAAAAGTACCTGTGTTGAAAAGGAAGTACATTCCAAACGCACAGCCGCAAGATATGACTCAATTTGAAGTTATTCCCGAAGTCAATTCATGTTCAATTAACTATTTTTTGTTCGGGCCGTGTTGAGGCTGAGTGCCTAGTTGCCAACCAGAAATTCCAGCGCTAATGTGATGCAGTAATTCATTTGTGTTCTATGTGCTAATGTTATCGGAAAGATTTTTTGAAACAGGTTCCAGAATGCAAAAGCAGACACAGGTGGCATGGCTATATTGGAATATGTTGTGTCAGATATTGATAAACTTACAACATAAACCTCTACACAAGTAGGCGATCAATCAATGTGCAACAATCGTACAGGTGAACTGCACAGTATATCAAAAATAAACTAATCTAGTTATTCGAGATCAAGAAATATGCCTCGCTGTCATTATGCTTTCATTTTAAGTTGGCCAGTTGGAGCATACTTTTGTCCAAAATCTAAACTCCGGACATTACCCAGATACCTGCATGTTTCAGTCCTAAAGCAGATAATTAACGTATATCAAAACACTTGACTTCAATGTAATAATGCTAAATAAAAGATGAGCTTAGTCATACTTACATCTCAATGAAAGGTAGACAAGCTGACAAGATAATAAAAGGTTAAGGTAATTCCGTACTTTCAAGAAATATGTTTTGGGAAAATATGGAGAAAGGGCATTTGAATTCCATTTTAATAGAATTGATTTTGAACTATAAATTGTTCCTTGTGTGTAATTATCCTCATGAAATGTTAAAATATTACCTATTTCAGCAATTATTGGCTAGAATGAAGAAAACATTCTCACCATGCGGTACTACCTTAAGAGCAAAACCTGATTCATTCTGAAGGATAAAAAATATTTCAAACTGTAAAGTTTCCATGCAGTCTGCAATTTGATTAAGGGAGGAAATGAGTCAACTGATTTTTTTCTTTTGTTTGAAATATCACTGTTTGTCAGATTTAATAATAATTCAAGAAAAAAATTTAAAGTCCTAGTCCTCATAGAAGCCAATGGTGCACACTGCACAGTAATGTTTTAGATAAAATATATTCTTCTTTTACCCTGCGCGCAGAGTCTAGTTATAAACGACGAAGCTCTCTTTAGAGAAGCGAAGTCGAACGAATGCAAATGGTATTCTTCTTTTGAACCTAGTTAGACAATCAACATTGGTTTATTTTAAAAGTTTAGTTTATTAAGAAGTAATTTTTTTCAAAAACGTTTTGAACACAGCACCCATAGTGGCAATATATCCACTTTAAATGTCATTTACATTGCTTATTGTTATGTTGGCAACATTGAACAGGTGAATGCAATGTTTAATTTATGGCAGTACACTGAATATATGAATCCATTGATTGCAAATGCATTGATTTTACTAAGTGCTGCAGATACACATTATTCAGTTATTACAGTTATTTACACAGAAATAGATCACTTATTTCCAAATAAGACTTAATATGCCTTATAACCTGTATAACAAGCACATTATGACTCTTAACGTAATGATTCTGCATGAAGGTAGTAGCTAAGCATTGAAAATAACTTTGCCATAATTTGGCTATTAATGAGCATTAAGGTGGGACTGGTGGGGCAAATAATGACATTGATTGGGTATGACATCAATAAACACGCAATCCTTAATGCAAATACATGTATGAAGGTAGCCTGGCACAAAGATATCTCTTCTTTATATTGACTAAACTTTCTATTTTATCTTGAATTGTCCAAACTATTTATTTCCAAAAAGGCCTAGCAATTCTTGTGCCTATTTTGTCTAGACATAAATATTGAGAATTGTTAATTATAAACAAGCTTTTCTAATGTAAGAACCCAAAGTATACATCATGGCAAACTCTTAATTTGGATTCACAGAACAACCCTGTTGGGAGCAAGAAGACAGGATGACTATGAAATGCAAAGCATATATTTTAGCACAGCATTGTATAGTCCAGCACAGGAGTATCACTGTTAAGTGCTAATACTTCAGTCACAGGTGTGGTGTATAATTACAAACACACACTTCATGTATATTCAGAGGGAATAATAACTTATTATCTCCCAATCCATCATATAAATCTAGCAAATCCAATAAATTCAAACTAAGCAGGTCTTTTGTCTTAGAAATATGGTATATAGCGTATATAGCGTATTTTATCATTTTTTCTAATTTTAATTTCCCTTATACAAGAAACTTCCTTCTGAGCCTAGCAAAAATTAGGCAATAGGCAAATTAAATGATGAGGCAAAATGACAACTTATATAGTACTTGTTTTTCTATGATCACACAAAAGTATGTATACAGTTAGGCATTGTGTTATTACATTACATGGGCGTCAGTGGAGGGTGTTGGGTGCGAGTGCACTCCCTTTCTGAGCCAATCCTCAGGGAATTTGTTCATGGTGCTGAGAAGGAGACTCTGAGAAAAGAACTATGTGTTCTGGTGAAAGAGGTGGAGAAGCTAGGATTCAAGTACAAGCTTTGAAGATGGAGACTGGTTTTAGGTGTAGATGTACCCCTCTTGGAAAAATCCTGGGGACACCAGTGCATTGTATCATAAAAGTGAATTATATTCACATAACTAATCCACTTTACTTTTCAAGTTTTCAAGGGACAAAAAATTATAATGGCATTATGGCAAGGATTTTGAACATTACAATATCAATTTGATAAAAAATTGTATATTTCTATCCCAAAAGGCTGTAAAAAGTACGTTTGATACACTAATTAGTCAAAAAGTAGACTTTTGTTCTCAAATTAAGAGCATTTGAGAATAATTCCTGAAACATTCACCCAATGTAAACCTATATTTAATTCTAACATAAATACAAAAAAGTGAGTTGGTGTTAATGAACTCTAGTTCTGGTATGGTTGCAACCTGTTGCCATGGTATCTGGGGCAATCTAATAGTTTATCAAAGTCAACATGGCATACATAAGTATTTCAAGAAAAGGTATGTCAGAAGTTTTCTTAGCACGTCTTGGTAAGTCTTTCACTACAGCTGTCTTTAATACACCTGCCAATTAACTGTTTATAAACATACTTTATACTACATTTAACTCCATTATTTTTCCCAGAAAAAGATGAAATGAATTTTTTTTGACGGTTATAGTTTAAAAACCACTTATTTTTATTTCTTATTTGAGAATATTGTGGGTAAAACCTCCATTGGATTTTTAAACTATCGTTTCTAATAAGAATAACAGATTCAAGAGAATAGCAGAAGCAGGTGATAGGAACAAAGCCTAAATATAAGCACAATAGACTAGATATACAATATACGAATTTGTAATCTTTAATTTCAACTATTGAATATTCCAAAAAATTAAGCCAAATATATACAATGTACATACAAAATAATATCTAGAAATGAAGTTTTAAAAAGTTTATCAACAATGAAATTTTAATTTTCTTTGAAAAGTGATTTCAAGGTTGGGGATATTCCCCACAAAGCCCATTAAGTCATGAACATTGAAATATCTTCCTGCACCAAACTAATTATCAAACTCAACATACATGTAGATGAAAATTGATCAACTTAATCTATTTATTATTGAATTTTCTATGTCTGCCATGTTATCTGACCCGAATTAGCCATCTGGCGGTGAAACTGGTAACTTCACACTAGCATCTTGGTTATCAAATTCAATTCTTTCAAGTTGAGACACAATACTAAATGCTATCAATAGAAGACTATCTAAGATCCACATGACTCCAGAATTGAGCATAAATGAGTTACACAATGCCTATCTGGAATAAAACATGAACATTTGAGACTCCTACAATTACAATCTTTATTGATTTCTCCTTTTCTAACCATATACAACAACAGTTGCAATGTTTCTAGAACACTACAATGACGTCTTTAACTCAATTGACATTTACATGTGATACCAGACCAGGAAAAGTGAATTTTTCTAAAAGATAAAACTAAATATTTAGTTTGATTTTATTGTAGCATATTGCGCATCACTTTGCTATTAATGGCCATTTCCCCAGGAAAGACAATCAGATATTTAAACATGGTATGCAAATGTACTGAGGAAGTAGAAGGAAGACCCAAGTGGATACAAATACTTGTCGATTTTAATAGAACCTCCATTATCTCTCCGCTAATGGAACTGATACAAATTACAGCCAGAGTTGAATTGTCTTCATGTTTCTATGATATTGATTCAGACAATACACCAAGAAGCTATCTTTAAACTGAAAACTATAAATCGCCTACATAGGTAATTGAATATGGGGGAGTGTGAATTCTATATCAATCTCATTACGGTACATTGCACTTCGAAAATCACTTGAACAGCTGTGTCTGTATTGACTGGATCAAAATATTGTTGCAACCTCAACTGTATATCTATGTGACATCTATACTTCCTATTTGATGTTTCCATTTGTATGTTCCATGGCTCGAGTAACTGTAGTGTCTCAGATGATAAGTGTCACCATGTACTCTTAGTGTCACCTCTAACCATAGTGTTACACATGGCTCCTACTGTCACATTTGACGCACATCTGTCACAGTTGACACCTGAGACCAAGATTAAACTGTGGAATAATATCACTCTAGATTCCCTAGCGTCACAATTGACTCATTGAGTCTATTTTGGACCATAATTCACCCAATTGAATTACTGCACTTAATGAACGATGATTATTTTGAACCAGGTTTCAATGTCGCAAAACATTTGGTGCATCTCAGATTTGAGCAAATGTCAGTAATGGTGTTAACAATATAAGAGTCCCTCTCTGCCTTTTTAGTGTCAAATATGACAGCAAATGTCATCCTAGGTTCAATCCTTGTCATGAAGTATGTACTGTTCACATGCTGCATATGAAAACAGAATGATAGAATCCCAGTGAATGTATATCATGAGTTCAAAATATATGTATGTTATATGTAATTTTTCAGGGAATCCTAAAATGATAAAAAATGTTTCAGTTATCAATATAAGTTATAAATGTAATATGTAAAGGAGCGTATGTACTATTGATTGTGTAATGACATCAAAATTGAAATGTCTTTTTGATAATAATAGCTTATTTCAATTATTGTTTAAAATTAAATCAAAGACTTTCGATATATGATTTATATGGCACATACATGTATATGACCTTAGATTTTATTCTGCCTATTGCCAAATATATGACATACACATTCAAAAACAAGGCACTGACATTCAAAATGTGACCACTCGCCATTTGTTACAGATGCCATTTGCTACAGACACCGAACACCAACCGCCATCCACAAAAAAGTTGTAGACTAACAATATGTCAACACTTGTGGTGTTACAGACAAAATAATCAGAAATAATCAAAAGTGATACATTTCAAAGAAATTTTGTCTTTAGCATTTGACGAATATATAGCTAAACTACTGCAACTAAGAATCATTCACCTTGTCATAAAACCATACGATTTTATCAAATGTGTTGAGATCAGCTGATTTTTCATTCATAATCATCAAGACATTGGGCCAGTGACTGAGTGGACGTTCCTGTAAAGTAATAAATATGTTTGGTGTTGTATGATAAGGCACAGGGCGTATAGCCAGCAAATGTCAAGGGGATGCTATTTTTGGGTTTGCATCAGTGCAAGCAAAATGAGCCCCAAAAAGGAGGGTGCGAGAGTCCACCCCCAGAAATCTTTTAACATTTACATTGAATATGGTGTATTCTAAGCATTTCAAACCATAATATGTTAATGTTTTTTCAACAAATTTTACAAAATTGACTCCCACTGTTACTGTTGTACAGATTACAAAAAGAAGGATATCTTACATTAGGATATGAGAATACAGCAGGATAGCTGTCTAAGCCCCGGGGAGACTCCATGATTCTGTCAGGGTGATGGTATCCAGGCCCCTTGTATATTCCCTCCAGCCCGTTCACATCTAAGATAATAGACACATTGAAGACATCAGATTTTTTATGGAATGTTACAATCCTGAAAATAAAGAACAACAATCTACAACAACTGAAACATAAGATACCATGGGCATAGCCAGGGGGTATACGATGGGTGCAATCACAACCACCTACCCCCAAAAAGAAAGAATTTCTTCTTGTAAAAACATGAACAAATTGTAGTTTGAAATGCTTAGAATGCACCATATACAATGTTAATTTTAAAAAATTACTGGGGGTGAACCCCTGTACCCCCTTTTTGGGTTGCTTCGCTCACAAAAATCACAAACACCCTAGACAATTGCTGGCTACGCCCCTGGATATAGTTCATGTCTACAACCAAATAGTCCTGCAACATATATTGCTATACAGACAAAACTAATGTACTTTGCTTGATACATTTAGTGATTCAGGTTGACTGAATGGTCCAAAACTCATGAAAATCTGTGGTGTGTGCTTGTCTGTCTTTCAGATATATTTAGAATGATAATAGTAGCCTGTGTATACATTACTTACTGTTATATAACTGTCTTGAATGAAGATGCAAATATGTAATACACATACTATATATACTATAGAGACATAGATACAGCTGTTCAACTACAAACGAAGTCAGGGAATGTGAGAAATAAAATGAGGAAAGAAAAACACTTTTAATTTCAAAATACAGCACATTGAAATATTAAAAGTAAAATTAAAATTAACAAAAAAAGAATGGCTTATCATTTCATTTGGAATAACTTACTTTCCATAGAAGTCAATGGAAGCCTTGGCTGTGATAGTTTTCATGTCCATCGCAGCAGATTGCTTCCCTGGTTGTTTGTTCAATACATCGTGAAAGTACAAACTGAACTGAAATAGAAAAAAACTAAAAGTCAGCATTGAAACTGGTGAGTCTACTTAAAGTACAACTACATGTACATTGAAACTGGTGAGTCTACTTAAAGTTCAACTACATGTACATTGAAACTGGTGAGTCTA
This sequence comes from Owenia fusiformis, assembly GCA_903813345.2. Classification (NCBI taxonomy): domain Eukaryota; kingdom Metazoa; phylum Annelida; class Polychaeta; order Sabellida; family Oweniidae; genus Owenia; species Owenia fusiformis. Next base: position 8,947,092 of record CAIIXF020000001.1, read on the forward strand.
CTTAAAGTACAACTACATGTACATTGAAACTGGTGAGTCTACTTGAAGTACAACTACATGTATATAGAAACTGGTGAGTCTACTTAAAGTACAACTATGTGTACATTGAAACTGATGAGTCTACTTAAAGTACAACTACATGTACATTGAAACTGGTGAGTCTACTTGAAGTACAACTACATGTACATTAAAACTGGTGAGACTACTTGAAGTACAACTCCATGTACATTAAAACTGGTGAGTCTACTTCAAGTACAACTACATGTACATTAAAACTGGCGAGTCTACTTGAAGTACAACTACATGTACATTAAAACTGGTGAGTCTACTTCAAGTACAACTCCATGTATATAGAGGTAATCATATGCCATGTATGCATAGTTTTGATTTCCAAGTAAAAATATTAAAAAAGGTTTCACTTAAAAAGTAATTTACACATGTTCACCTTTTACAATGTTTTAGTGTAGACTATACAGTTTTCCCACTTGAACCAAATAAACAAGTCAACAATAACGCAGGTGCGAGTAGGTAGTTACCAGATTCACCACCAGATGGCTCATTCGGGTCAGATAGCATGGCGGGTATAGTAGAAAGTTCCCTTTAACTTAAATTACATCTATTTGCGTGGTTCAATTTTCATATAACCCTTATGTATCTAATAGTTATGCAAATTAAAATATGTCCAGTAAAAGAAAATGTTATCTGTCCAATACAAGATAAGATAATTCACTTTTTGTGATTTTGTAACATGGGGTCTATGGGGAATCAACCCGAACAAGAAGTCGCATTTTCAAAAAAAATTTAATTTTCAAAGTTGATAGACAATTTTCGAAACCATATTTCAAGATGTACTTTTACATGCAGATTTCAAATGTGACATCACATTGACAGAATTTTGAATATTTAATGACGTAAATCAAGATTATTTCTACTCGCATCTAGTCTATTGATGAGTTAGTCCAGAGAAAAATCTCAGAAACATATGTGAACACATCCATCTAACTTTTCAAAAAGTGATATCTCAGATTTTTTCATGCCTTAACACTGAATAAAGCATTGCTCCTATGTAATCACCATTTGCAAGTGAAAAATACCTTAATAGCACCAAAAACTATCACTTTGTTTAAGCATTTTTACAAATTTCAGTCTTTAATTTTGTTTTTAAGTGACTTGATCAATATTAATTTTTTGACCAATAATTATGATATAACATTATAGCCATAGACCAATAAAATACAAGTTCAGTTTTAGTATGAATATAGGGCCATGGGTACAATGAGAGGCTACTCCCCCTCGGGAAATCATGCAGAGATAAATAGTAGATTAATGACCATGCTCTGAGCTTGGAAATTCATTTAACTCCTATTGACCAATCTAAATTGAGTTATTTGAATTTCACAAATACTTTTAACTGCTAACTCTGTCCCCAACTAACTGTGATTAATTAGCTTAAATGTTGATTAAATCCCAGCAGTGTCGTTCAAATGATAACTACACTACTACATTTTACAAACAAAAATATAAAGGCATCGTGGTCTAAACTGTAAAATTCAATGTGGAGCATTTTTGTATCAGGGGGTCATTGTAAGTTCTCCATTTCATGAACATACCTTAGAGACTAGAGTTGCTTTGTATTTGCTGAGCCACTGATAGAGTGCAGGGTTGCTGGGATTTTTAGTACTGCTACCAAACCCCAGTGTTTTCTTCACCTGAAATACATTTACAATACAGTAAAATCTGTAAATACGAACACCTCTCTAATTCGAACAGCTCTCAATGTGACCACATTTTTTCAGTCCCAATTTTGTTACCTTCCCTTGACTCACATATTTAGAAACCTTCAAGTGTGAACACCTGCTAATCCAATAGCATTTGGCTGATTTAAATTGTGTTCAGATTAGAATGTTTTTACTGTGCAGCTCTACATTTCTGTACTTTTTCTCTTTTCAGTTCAGCTGTTATATTGTGGTGCTAAATATGAATAACTTGGTTGTAGTGCTGTAGATACACTTAATTTGATGCTACTTAATTTGGCGGATTTGCACAATTTCAAATATTGGCAGCTATTTAATTTGGCGGATTCAGGACTGATTTAACAGTTTAAGTTTTATCATTGATCTGGCAATAAACATTTCAGATTCATATGTGCGACTTACAGTAAGTCTTGGTATAGCACTGAAATCCAAATAGGAATACTTATACAAGTAAAATCTTCGATGAGTTTCAGTGATGGAATTTTCCAAAATACATCTGAAAATTGGCTGATTTTTAATTTGGCAGATTTTCTCAATCCGCCAATCCGTCAAATTAAAACGGTAGCCATATTAAGTGTATCTACAGTATGTCATGATAGAGTTCTTTATAGTAAATGCTGTACTCACCTCCTTGACTGGCACCAGAGGGGTCCAGTCTGTTAGTTTTGTATGGGCCTCATTCAGATGTAGTAGGGAAGAGAGAAAATCACACTGAGACATTTCTAGTTGCGCTGTTAGCAGATGTGTGATGATGTCACACTCAACACTGAAAAAAATAATATTCATCCAATTGCTCCAATTTTAATATAAATCGGGTGTTAAATGATACAATTTAATTAAATAAGCATAAATGGAGTAAGAGGGAAAAAGACGTGTTGAGATTAAGTTTCAAAAAAATTCTGATTAAGTCCAACAGTCCTGATTTGATTTTAAAAATCTTTATGAGTACGAGGTAATCCAACAAATAGATTAAAAAAGTGTCATATTTTGTTCAATTCATATGTTTGCAATTAAATCTTCAATAACTTCTGTATTTGATCAGATAACTCAATTGTAATGGAATTATGGCCTGATTTTGCAGATTGCTTCAAATATTTTACACTGGTCTCTTGTCCTTGCTTTCTCTTTAATATTAAAAATTTGACACCAGCTTGGAGGTAAGATGCCACAACCAGGGTTTTGTCCTTTAACAAAACAATTTTACTGCAAAAGGTTATTTTTGTCAAGTAACAGACATTAGAAAAAAGGAAATCAATTATCATAACTATCCTTTTCGAGAGCTTCACCTAGCATTACATATCAGTGGCGTAGCCAGGAAGAAAATAAGGCGATGTTGAATAAAGCGAGAGGCAAGCAAGAGCCTTGTGTGCCTCATTCTGGCTTCACTTATTTAGATTAAATGACGGTTATTACTCAGACAGAAATACGAGTACAACTCAACATTGACAAAGGAATATTTCTCAAAGGATGTTATTAAAAGCTAAGCTAGAGCATGTACAGTTTACTTTGAATGGTTGGATCAAACTCACCTAAAGCTATGCTTTAAAGGGGCTAATATAGGATGATGGAAGTTCTTTTGGTGGGTCTGTATTATGTGTGTTATAACGTTCAGTAGGTCATCATAATTCATGACTCGCATGTTGCCCATTGTTGCCATCTGTTCATAACTAGGATATGTCAAGGTGTTAAGCTGTTTCTAAATTGTACAGAACACAACAAGAAAAGTGTACACCATTCAGAGGAAAAACAAACCCCCACTACCTCAAACCATAATCCAACATAAAAAAATGTTTAATGCCCCCCCCCCCCTCCCCAATAATACAAGATCTGTAAATTACTGAATTCAGTATGAAAATAATTGGTTCTAAGGGAAATATTTATTAAATACAATATGGCACCCTACAGATATAAGAACAAATAAAACTAGTGAAAAGGATACAACTCCATTGACTTTGACCTTGCAGTAAGGAAGTGTGCTAGCTGCCCACACAGGTGAGATATCAGGTGAGTTAATGAGCTATCCATGGTATCCCTGTCTTTATCAGGCTTAGAACCACTCACTTCAATCTGCCTCAATTCACCGAGTAGGCTCCCATATGATGTACGCAAATTCTGAAAAAACAAATGAAGATCATAAGCAAAAGAAGCAGTTTTAATGCAATTTTCAAGATATATTATAAGTATCCATGGTGCAAAATTATTTTGGCTTACCTCTTTTCTGCTAAACCATTTAGGGCCAAGAAACATAAGTCCAGCATATGATTTCTCTGCTATCGCCAGATGAGTGAGAGAAGCTAGAAGTTGCACCCAAAGAGGACCAGTGTTGATTGATTTTTGGCTTTCACGTTCCTTCTCCTGGAACAAGTGCAATACATTTTACAAAACAATCTTATGTTATATGGACATCATCATTTCTCAAAGTACATGTACACAAACTTTGAAATAGAAGTGGACTGTTTGGATAGAAACTGAGGAGCTAAACTTACATGTAGTTTTGAAAATCTAAGAAATCAATTGAAAATCATTATACTCGCTGTCAAAAACCATGGGCTTCAATTTTTTTGTAATATTTGCACAACCATGAAGGATATCACAAAAGTCAAAAATTGGAAGGATTTGAAAATCAACTGAGCCTACACAGGTAGAGCCCATGGTTCAACTTACGAAGAAACAGAATAGTACAAATTTCAGGAATAGAACCTCAATTCCCTCAAAATTAACACCACTAAAAAATAATGTTGAAATACACATACTTACAGATAAATCCTTAGCTTTGTCATATGCAAACTGGCTAAGACACTGGAAGTATGTTTCCAAAAACGCCTGTTCACGTGAGACAAGGGGTAATTCAGAAGCCATTCTATACTTATAACCTTGGGTACAAGACTAGACCAATACTAAAGTGAAACCTCGAATCTTCTTCACATGATATATACTTTGACAATTTCTAATTTTATCACCTCTGTAAGTTTGTTGATATTTTACAAAAAAAATACTTCCGGTTTTCAGTAATAATGTTTTTTTACGTAAAACTTTGTCATTCAATATACTCATTGCAAGCTCTGCTGTATAAAGTAGTAACTGTATCAACGTTTCCACATATAAACAGAATAACTATTGCTAAATGGTTCAATTTCGATATAAACAATAGAAATTGTTAAGATCACACTTTCCAAATAGATTGGACCCGATTACGCTATCCTCTCAAATTTGATTGTATATTTTAGGAGGCTACATAATCTGGAATATTCCTTCTGGGGAGCAACCTTTCGAGATATTTCTGACATAATAGCATCAGTTCAAAGAGAAATATTTACTCCCACACGATACACAAAATACTCTCTTGTAAAAATCGATGTAAAGATAAATTTCCCTGAATATTATTATCGTTATAGACCGGCAAAATTTGGGAAATCTAATTTTTATAGTTAACTGACATCACGTGATCGGCGAATGTCTTTGAAACAACCTTGACCCGCCGTCCTTTGTAGAGGTAAGATGTCTATAATTTTGCTCTCTATATTTGATGATTTCTGTATCAAAACGACATTGAATCAGGAAATATACAGTGTTTACATATACTAAATTGTCTAGACTATTACTGTTTTAGTTTCTGTGGAAATCCTTTATTTACTTTCTTTGGAATATTGATATGAAAATGACTGATCTGCATTAGATCTGCATAAGCTTAGCCAAGTCGCCGGCTGACGTGATGTCCTTTTCCAATAGCACCTTTTATACCATCTTCTGTAGCGCTATTTGAAGTTATAATTCACGTATATTCTATATCATATATTTCACATTATAATGTGAAGTTTTATTTGATCTTATTATCTTGGTCGATTTGTAAAACACGTCGACCTTTCCCTGACCTTGGTCTGTGGAAAAAGTAGGCCTCATAGGCCTACTTGTTCATGTGTTTTGCATTTTAGGCTTAGGTGCACATCATTTACATACTACAACTTTCATAAACTTCTCTAAATGATGCAAGTGTATGAAGCCCTCAGACACTTATAAATATTATAGACTCGAGCTAACTATTTTGTGCATTGACAGTCTAAGATACATGTATAAATAAGTTTGCAATTGTCTCAACTTTTTGGAGGTATTATATTCGCCCAGACTTAAAAAACTGTCAGTATGATTTCCATTCTTTAAATGTTACTTTGCATGAATACTGATTTTACAAGGACAACTGAAGGTCATTAGGTCAAGATGCCCTTTCTTATATATGGGTTCTGCCAACCAACAAAATATGTTTGGTATCAGCATGGGCTTTCAATTTTCTAGTTGAAAGCCCATGGTATCAGTCACTGTCAAAAATCAAATCAATTATGCAGTAGTCGACCATGATGTTTCTTTTTCAATGTTCCTTTCAATTAGATGATGTATTAGATCTTCCAGTTCAAATTCATTGTTTATCTCAAAAATTGAATTGATTCACAAACAACCATACCCTTATTTGACCTTCAAAGATATGGCTTCAAGTCTACTGGGTACATGCTTGCCCGTAGTCAGCTTTTACCAGGAGGGGGAGCTTTTTTCCAGGGGGGGAGCTTTTTCACAATTTTGGCTAAAAATCATGCGAAAATTCTCAGAATGGTGAAAAACTGCATGATTTTGAAAGAATTTCTGGCCAGCTCCCCCTCTGGCTACGGGCCTGCCCTGACATGTACATGTAAATTGTATTGCCAAGTAATGTTTGGCCACGCCAAACTACAGTTTTTATGTCCCCACCACATAGTGTGGGGCCATATTGTCGTCCTAGGCGCGTCCGTCTGTCTGTCTGGTTGTCTGTCTGTCCGTCCGTACGTCCGGCAGTTTTCTCCAAAACGGCTACAGGTATCACCTTCTAATTTTCAGGAATAACTTATGAGTGCCTATAGATGTGGATGAAAAATTTTAAACTCGAAACCTACTTCCTGTCGGCCATTTTGAAGTCAAATGCTAAAATGCTTGTCTGCAAACTTTAAGAAAAACTGCTTCACAGTTGCTTTTAAAACTTTAACATCTTGTTCAGCTCACTTCATTCTAGATCTGATTAGGTTTTGGACCTGCTAGCTCAGTCATGTCAGCCATTTTGAATGTCTTAAGAAAAGTTAGCGCGCGATAATACTTTGTATCATATTGAATGGTGTTTTTGAGTTTTCATACTTTAACTATTTAGTAGCTTTATAAATAATTTCAGATGTACTTTGCTGTAAAAGCCTACTTTATTGTTAACAGTAGTTATATGTGATAATTTTGTAAAAAGAAATCAGCAAAAACTCATAAGGACTTTTTTTATTGTCGGCCATTTTGGATTTTTCGGTCCTAAAATCTTGTCTGTGAAGTCTTGTCTGCGCGTTTTCAGGTGAACCGTTTGGTGGATCAATTTCAAATTTTCAGGGATGATTCTTAGTATAAAAATCTAGATCTCATTAGTTTTTTGGCATTCTGGGTAAATGTCAAGGCAGCCATTTTGGATTTTCCGTCCTAAAATCTTGTCTGTAAAGTCTTGTCTACTCGTTTTCAGGTGAACTGTTTGGTAGATCAATTTCAAATTTTCAGGAATGATTCTTAGTATGAAAATCTAGAACTGATTAGTTTTTTTGCATTCTGGGTAAATGTCAAGGCAGCCATTTTGGATTTTCCGTCTTAAAATCTTGCCTGTAAAGTCTTGTCTACGCGTTTTAAGGTGAATGGTTTGATAGATCAATTTCAAATTTTCAGGGATGATTCTTTGTATGAAAATCTACATCTGATTACTTTTTTTGCATTCTGCGTAAATGTTAAGGTAGCCATTTTGGATTTTCTGTCCTAAAATCTTGTCTGTAAAGTCTTGTCTACCCGTTTTCAGGTGAACCGTTTGGTAGATCAATTTCATATTTTCAGGGATGATTCTTAGTATGAAAATCTACAAACAGATTAGTTTTTTGACATTCTTGGTAAATGTCAAGGCAGCCATTTTGGATTTTCCATCCTGAAATCTTGTCTGTAAAGTCTTGTTTACATGTTTTCTGGTTAACTGTGTGACGGATCAATTTCAAATTTTCAGGGGTGGTTCTTAGTATGAAAATCTAGAACTGACTAAATTTTTGGCATTCTGGGTAAATTTTAAGGTGGCCACTTTGGATTTTCCGTCCTCAAATTGTGTTGGTAAAGTCTTGTCTACTCATTTTCAGGATAACCATTTCACGGGATCACCACTTGGTGGGGACATTTTGAACACATTTGTGTTCTTGTATTATACATGTTATACATGTACCTATTGTGATCTGTGATAATATTCTCAAATGATTTGTGGGTGTGTTTTGACACACCTCTTTTACAATCAATATGTTTTATTTCAAAAATAATATAGGCATCACACATGTTCAGAGCTACATGTCTAGGTAACCCAGAAGTGTTCAAATGTTCCATTAAATCTATAGTAAAAAATATCTAAAGATATACTTGCTTTGAACTACTAAAACAAATATATAAGTTGCATACATGTATAGGCTTTTTGACCTGAATCGAATGTCAGACATTTGTACATACGCTCAAATTACCAACCATGAATAGTAAAAGTTCATGTATGTTTCATCGGCATTTTTCTTTTCCTTTGAGTATTAGCTGTTTCAAATATATAAATAATCCAAGGTGTATACATGTAAAGGCTTTTTGACCTGAATCAAATGTCAGACATTTGTACGTATGCTCAAACTACCAACCATGAATAGTAAAAGTTCATGTTCCTATGTTTCATCAGCAATTTTCTTTTCCTTTCAGTATTAGCTGTTTCTGTGCACACATACCAAACAACATACCAAAATGGTGAAAGTAGGAATAAATGGGTAGGTAGATCATGGAGAGTCAAGAGAATGTATATTTTGATCATTTTCAATCCATTATCATCATAAAGACCAAGAGTCGACTGTAAAGTTTTAATATGAGTTTTGAATCTTGCCAATTGTTTGAGCTAGAATTTTAGATTGTTGCATTGAACAAATTAGAAATATCTGGGGATGTTTTTATGTTGCATTAATTTTGAACATGAGATGTTTGATTATAAGTACTTACTATGCATTTTTCAGATTTGGACGTATTGGTCGTCTAGTACTTCGTTCTGCCCTTGAGAAAGGTGTAGATGTCGTTGCTGTCAATGATCCATTCATTGAGCTTGACTACATGGTCTACATGTTCAAGTATGATTCCACTCACGGAAAATTCCCAGGCACCATTGAAGCAAAGGATGGAAAACTTGTTGTCAATGGCAAAGGCATTGCTGTATTTAATGAGTAAGTATTTTAACGTAAATGTTATTCATAAAGTTTTAAGACGGGGTATGTCTAACAAATACAAGACATGGTATTGTAGCATGTGCCGCATTGTACATGGTGGTGATTGTTAGAATATTATCGTTAAGAAATTTAAATGGTGGCGCCATCTGGAGTATTGTGTAATTTGAAATTGTAAAATGAATTCTGGGATATATAGACAGGAATAAGTCGTACATAGTGGTACGGACTGTGAAACCTTGTATAAGTATTAGAATAAGGGGTTTTTAAGTAAAAAGTGATTTGTACTTAGGTTTATTAGCAAAAAGATGCAGGATTTAAGTTCTTCACATTTGTAAATTGCAACAAGAACAATATGCACCCATAGGCGGGTAAATGTACAGTTATATGAAATTCGCCACTAAATAAGTGAATTTATTGTCACACATAGGCGTGTGCATGTACATGCATATGTTATTGATGCAATAAAGTGGAGTTTCAAAGTTACTTCTGTTTGTAAGATTGAGTATTGCAGAGTTTGCTAAATTTGATATGAAACTAATGTGAATGCATTCGGGCATAAATTATAATGGCAGGATCTCTGTAGTGGAAAGCTGAATTTTAACACCTTATAGGGTATAAGTTGGGGATAAGTAGGAAAATCAGGATGCAACTACTACACTAAGGGCTGATACTGAGCCGGAGTAGATGCTTTAATTTTACTGGTGGTGACGTTATGCAATATGCCCAGACTGGATCGGGGCATAATATCTGGATAAGGAGGACTTCAGCAACCTGCAGGAATTCATATTGGAATCCTTAGATTCTAATCTCTCATCAAATAGATCAATTCACTGACAAATATTATTTTATGTACATTATATACAATTTATTTACAATTCCCCGCCCCCCATTGATTACATGTTGGCTTACATCTTGTGTTAAGTTCTCAGCAGATTCTCAGAATACAGGAATTGGTGTCTAGTCTGGTCAGTGTTAGAGAAAGAATCTTCTATAATATTCCCGGGCTGTATTTAAATATGCCGCCAAACTAGAGACGAAATAATTCTTAGTTCACAGATCACGCATGCGTATATGTACAATTATTTATATGGTCCTTCCTTGAGCATGCGTAACTTTATGATTAATTTTAATATTGCGACTTGCGCATGCTCAGCTTTATAATAAATGCCAATATCCTGCCTTGCGCATGCGTTAAGTTAAAGAAAATGGCGGCGCCCATGGAAATATTAAGAATTATGAATTTTTGTCATACATTTGAATATTTGAGACATATACTGACTAGAATGATAGTTAAATACAATAATAAAGATAGAGAATGGAACATTAAATTGAGAGGCACTAAAAATTATACTGTAGAATACGCAAGGACGATAAAATGACACTTAGAATAGAAATTTAGAGCTAGAAATTATTGAGATGAAAAGTAATTAATGGAAACTCAAAGAACGAAGGTAAGGAACGGGAGGAAATGTAACACAGAGATAATATTATTCATTCTAATACTGTAGATTGGGTTAATTTGGCGCCCGCTTTAATTTGGCGAATTTGGCGAAATTGAAAAATTCGCCAATATAAATCTTCGCCAAAATTTAGAATGAATCCCCGGGAATTATCTAGGGTATTTCGTCCAGTGTATTTAGGTCACTTCCGGTTTAGTTTTTTCTAAAAATATGAAAAAATGACTCATAAATTGGTTCAGAACTCGGTCAGTCACTCATTAATCAGGGAAAAACTAGAAAGGAAAAGAGAGGTATAGTAGCAGCATCGATCGAGGTGCAAAATGTAAAGGATGATCTCACAAAAATGTACAAACATGGTGAATATCGCCAGTGGTCCTCAAAAGAAAAAATGAACATAGCCAAACATGCCCAATTTTTTGCATATCCGCCAAATTAAATAGCCGCCAATATGCCAAAAATGGCCAAATCGCCAAATTAAGTAGCGCCAAATTAACCCAATCTACAGTACCCTGCAAATGCTACAGTATGTTTAACTAGTACTTAGATGGTTTTATGAGAAGCAAAGGTAAGATATCCTTCACAATTCAAAATTAGCTAACTGAAGCTGTGTTCAGTTCAAATGTTTTATTGTTTATTCAGTTACATATCATCTTTAACATCATTTTATTTTTTATTCCAATTCATTTTCTTCATTATGGGTTGGCTTATGAGACTTAATAGTGCATTAAACTCAACTGTCAACATTTCACTTGTTTCAATGAGTCACATGTGTACTAAAAAGAATTATTAAGTTTAAAGAATATTTTACCTTTGTGTCGATCTTTGCAGAATGGCTCCAACCAATATTCCATGGAAGAAGGCAGGAGCTGAGTATGTTGTAGAGTCTACTGGTGTGTTCACTACTATTGAAAAAGCCAAGGCTCACTTCGAGGGTGGTGCCCAAAAGGTTATCATCTCAGCGCCCTCTGCAGATGCACCCATGTTTGTTATGGGTGTCAACCAGGATAAATATGAAAAATCTATGAACATTGTCAGGTGGGTGTTATCATGTGGAAGATGCTAGTTTCATACATACAATATCAGAAGATGCCTATATGTATTATTTATAGTAACAGTAATGAATAGCAGCAGTGATATATTTTTTCAGATGTTTTCTGGTAAAGAGTTGTAAATTAAAAGCTCAGATTGGAAAAAAATCTTATTTGAATATTTTTTAAACTCAAGATTACATACATTTTCAGCAATGCATCTTGCACCACAAATTGCCTCGCCCCACTTGCCAAGGTTATCAATGACAACTATGGTATTGAGGAGGCTCTCATGACAACTATCCATGCATACACTGCCACACAGAAAACTGTTGATGGACCAAGCTCAAAGGTGGGTCTCCTTCATAATTTAACAAGATAGCATTTAAGAATAGTGGTTACTGTACTTCTACTTAATTTGGTGTTACTTAAGGATTTAAACCTTGGACTCCGCCTAACCTAACATACTATGGCTAATAAAAGAAAATTCAAAAATATTTTTTTATTTAATTCTATTTTATGTTTTAGGCATGGAGAGATGGGCGTGGAGCTGCCCAGAACATCATCCCAGCATCCACTGGAGCTGCCAAGGCTGTAGGCAAGGTCATCCCAGAGCTCAATGGGTAAGCATGTAGCATAAAGCCACCATTAACTGCATTATGCTTAACATTTCACTTCTTATAATATAATATGGGCTTTATGTGGAACCTGACCTAGAAATCACACATTTTCTTAAATACATTAAAGATAATTAAACATTTTTTTCTATTTGAAAATCAAGATTATATCTACTGGTATGTATGTATAGCTTTATTGCCCTAATTTAATTAGGAGATACATATATGGTGTATAGTCTTTGTTGGATAGACTAAATATTCTATGTAAAAGATAAGCAAATTCAAACTGTTTTGGCAGCAGTGAACCATGAGCATACAAAATGGTCTCATTTAGGCCTAATAAATAAACAAATCTTTGAAATTGTTTTTTTCTTCATTCAGTAAATTGACTGGTATGGCTTTCCGTGTGCCAGTCCCTGATGTGTCTGTTGTTGATCTGACTGTGCGTCTCAGCAAGCCAGCCACCATGGATGACATCAAGGCCAAGGTGAAAGCAGCCTGTGATGGACCAATGAAGGGATTCTTTGGATACACTGATGAGCAGGTCGTCTCTCAGGACTTCCGTGGTGACTCTAACAGCAGTATTTTCGATGCCAGAGCCGGAATTCAGCTCTCACCCACATTCGTCAAGCTTATCACTTGGTAGGTTTGATTATTTCTAATAAATGTTAATGAAATATAGTTGCAGGCTTTATCTAGCCTCTTGTAGGATGAACGATTAATGTAAGATTTGTTAAGATGGCAGCACTGGTACTATATGTATAACATAAGAAATATTTGCATTTGGCACAGTCAGGAGTTTTGATTATGTAAAATGATGTGACATTTTATTCTTTGTTAAAGGATGTGACCAACCCCCCCCCCCTTATGCTGTTAAATTGTGTTCTGTAATGCTTAATGATTAAACCTTTCACTTGGTACTCTCTCTTGCAGGTATGACAATGAGTATGGCTACAGCTGTCGTGTATGTGATCTTATCAACTACATGGCTACCAAATGAAGCAGTCACAATGCAGCTAAACTTTAAACAACTCTAAGGACAGCAAGAAACAATACCCTACCATACAATAGACTCCTAACTATTAAAATCCCTTTTAAATTTCTTTAATATTATCTTGACATTATCTCTTCGTTACATGATACATTTCATTCAGATCTAAAAGAACAGTGAAAGCCATGTGTTAAACCTGTAAATGCACAGGGCTAGATGATATCATTTTAGATTAGTGTTTCGTAGAACGCATATCATGAACAGGAACATAGAATTTTAGTCTGTTACTAGAGTGTGTGTACAAATATGTACAAAGTATTGATATTGTTGTGTGATAAACAATCAGATCTGTTGATTAATATATTACTTGCTTTGTATAATTTTTTTTCAATTTAATTTTGCCATAATATAATAACGCCTGTAAGACTCCTTATATTTGCCAAATCATCTGACTGTATATACACTTGAAAAGTATGTACAGGTTTATACGAACAAATTGCCAATGGTTGCATGTATGCTTTATTTGACATGTTGGACAATTATTTATCATGTTGATAGGAAATCTGTGTGTACATGAGGGTATTTCTATAGCCAGTTATTTTGTTACAACATTGTATTTACTATACACGTACTGATTCATTTCTTATTTCTTATGTTTGCACCTCAGTGTGTATATTGTGGGGAATATAAATAAATCATCAGAAAGATAAACTATGTGTTTTGTAGGTCAATTAATCTTTACTTGGAATGTGGTCTGTACTTTTAAGACCAACCTTTGCTGCATTGCATGTATAAAAGGAATAACTGATTCCAAAATACCCTGCAGAAAATCAAGTATTTAGCAAATGGGCCTAAGCAACACAGGTGGGTTAATTAATTTGAAGCAGAAGATGATGAATGTTAAAATATACTGCACAAAATCTATTTTTGAAGAATCCGCATTTAGGTCTATGCAAAGGTAGTGTTAATAAATTGAAGCATGAGACCACGGGATGCCATCGACTAATTTGGATTAGGTGGTTGACAGTGGAGCAGGTCGTTTTTACAAGAAATTGAATATTTTCACATAGTTTATTATCCCATCGAACGAAGTTCGGAGGGATATACAGAACGCCTCCGTCCGTCCGTATGTACATCCGTACGTACGTCCGTCCGGGCAATAACTCAAATACCGTTGGCCCGATTTTGTTCATATTTTGTACACATATACCCTATGGGGGTAGAAGTTCTGCTCGAAAGCCGATTTTCAAAATGGCCGCTCATTTAAAAATGGCGGCCATTTTAGTGCCGATTTTACAGTAATTTAGGTGCAATATGTAAAACTGTAATACTAGCAATATGTTTTAAATGTAAAAAAATTATATAGGATTTTGATAAAGCTAAAAATATAGATATTAAAGAAGCACATGGCAGCCATCTTGAAAAATGGCGGCCTTTACTCGTTATTATAACGATTTTTGCTTTAACTCAAGATGTAGTGGATCGATTTTGTTCATATTTGGTATGTGAATACTATAAGCATGGCACACTGTCTAATGACACTTTTGGTAGAAGGCAGCCATTTTGAAAAATGGCCACCATTTTAACATATTTTCCTATAACTCGAAAAGTAGTGGAGCGATTTTGTTCATATTTGGTATGTGAATACTATAAGCATGGTACCCTGTCTAATGACACTTTTGGTAGGAGGCGGCCATTTTGAAAAATGGCCGCCATTTAAACGTAATTTACTCGGCCTTTACTCGCTATTTAACGATTTTTGCTGTAACCTGAAAAGATTTTGTTCATATTTGGTATGTGAATACTATAAGCATGGCACACTGTATAATGACACTTTTGATAGAAGGCGGCCATTTTGAAAAATGGCCACAATTTTGAAGTATTTTAACATTATTCGAAAAGTAGTTGAGCTATTTTGTTCATATTTGGTATGTGAATACTATAAAAAAAAGCATATTACTTCTTCTGATGACAACTTGGCTAGTGAGCAACCATTTTGAAAATGGTGGCCTTTCTTATGTGTGTTATTTTATGATATTTGCTATATATTTTGTTTGTAAAAATGCCAGTCATTTCTGTTCGATGGGATTCGCTACGCTTTGGCGTTGCCGTTGTTCTGGTCTTTTAAATGAAAAGCTGCCTATTCACAGAGAAAATGAACCGGAGAGAACTAAAGCCTGCGAGTGTATATGAAGACCTCTAAGAGTGAACATTGAACACTTCATTCCTTTACAGAACCTCGTTTTCAAAGAATTACCTGTAGGCAGGCCAAATCAAAAATCAGCTTTTGGGGAACTTAATGGAACACATTTTTCTTACTGTAAATCTGAATTAGCCAAGATGTCCTTTACGTATCATATACCATTATATATTCTCCCAACATTTTGTCAATTTTATAAAATAAAAAGTCATATTACAAGAGTGAATGATAATGAGCTCAAAACTCGTATATATAAACATATATATTCTTTCCAAAGGAAGTTAACACTACTAACGAGAATGTTTCAATCCATTCTGGTCATAACCCATTATCTGATATTCTTCAGATCCAGTATATGTCCTAAGATAGAACAAGCTCTATTTGAAGG
Source organism: Owenia fusiformis (assembly GCA_903813345.2). NCBI lineage: Eukaryota > Metazoa > Annelida > Polychaeta > Sabellida > Oweniidae > Owenia > Owenia fusiformis. The sequence goes on from CAIIXF020000001.1 coordinate 8,962,795, forward strand.
AGGACTTTCAAAGTCACACCTGGTTTAAAAATGATGGCCATTTTACTAAAGGACTTCGTTCACATCAATCGTATCTAGACTAGGGATTTTACCGTTTTTGTGAGAACTTACAAAATCGTGAAGTTAATATATAGTTTTACTGCAAAAAAACATTCACTACATTGATGATGTTGATTTAATCCGGTTTACGGCGACTATTTTAAAAAATGGTGGAAATGGTGGATTTTGATGCTATTTCATTTGACAGCACGACATGTTTTTTGACGATTTTTGCAATATGGTGGGCATTAAAAAACATTTTAAGCTTTTTGTTATGGAGCAAACTTGTCGATACTTTACATGTAACATATTTTATATTATTACTCGAACAGTAATGGAGCGCATCTACATAAACATATATATTCTCTTTTGACAACTTGTGTTCGATGTTGATCATTTTGATTGAGTTTATTATGCCTTGCTGTTACTGTACCGTTGTTACATTTTTATGATTGATTTCGCCAAAATATTTTTTGCCGCTAAAGACAATTTCAAGTGAATATATGCATTGATATATAGAACTCTCAAACATTATACGTTTATTGATGCAATAAGTCCATTCAACTTGACATTTTGAAGATTTTATATATGGTCATTATAGATTTTCTTTCCAATTAAAGTGAGCAAACAATGTTTACGACATTCTTGTTCATTTTGTAAACACAACACTTTCAATATGCTATGTTTATGTAGTCATATTCTGTGAAAGGTGAACCATTGACAAAATACTTCCGGACAATTTTCGTTTTGGATGAACAGCAAATTTACATTATCCTGAAAGAGTCTAGTTTTCATTGAGCGTAATTTAATAATTCACGTGGGGTTCAAATATACCAGTTGCATACAGGGTCAATATCTTTGGAAAGTTATGAAAGCAAACGTTTGACAATGACATAATGGAGCGTGTACATTGGAAGTAAATGAACTAACTGAACCAAATCCATCGTGACATGAGATCAAGAAGTTGTGTGATTCCAGTACACTGATCTCTGAGCTAAGATTTTTACGTGAAGACTAGAACTTCAGTAATGCGATCATCTAATTCATTTTAATTGTAACCAGGAGGCCTTTACAATCAAATTACCGGTTATAGGAATTAATGATTATTGAGATCCCTACTAGGTAGGACTATCATTAGAACATTTTTCGGATCAATACACTGATTTCTCCGATATTGGAATCAATTATATCGGGCAAAAGTTTCTATTTAGTTTCAGGCAGAAAATTATTGTAAATGATCATAGAGATGGACTGATTATTGGTAAAGAACTTATATATATAGCGGATAATTGCATCCTACGGCCCTATCACATTCCAATGACGCAGTGTGGATTGGATTATTAAGGAATGACTTGTCTAATAAATGATGCCCAATTAGGAGGTGCCGACAAGATCTCCTCACATGAGATAATCAACGGTTTCATTTTTGAAGAAGCACGGAGATTTGAATAAAGTAAAATACAAAGCTGAGTAACAACTGGATATAAAATTACTAATTTTAGTATTGGATTTAATCCTAAATGAATTGGTGTCATTTGATCATGTTTAAACATTGGGCATTGCTATAAAAGTCTGGATCATGGCCGACAATCTTACTGACACTAGTACGTATGTCACTGATGCAGCAACTAATACGTTATATGTAACTGAAGCAAATACTATGCAAGAACAGAAGTTGGATATAACTCTCCACGTTTTGTCTTCAGTACTGTTGTTGATCATCATTGTACTTGTTCTAATGGCCAACATTATTGTGATTGTAGCTATAGGGAAACATGATTATCTAAGGACTTTATCTAATACCTTTATCCTCTCGTTGGGAGTAGCTGACTTACTAGTGGGGCTTCTTGTGATGATACCAGCCATGTTCAATCAAGTGATGGAAAAATGGATTTTCCCCGAGACATTCTGCACAGTGTGGATAGCATTTGATGTGATGCTATGTAGCGGTTCTATCTTGAGTGTATGTCTGATTAGTATAGACCGTTATCTTCTCATTATGAACCCGCTCAAGTACAAAACATTCATGACACCTTTCAAAGTCGTTGCTTGCATCACTGCCGTTTGGGTTATCACTGCCTTCAGTTCCTTCTTGCCTATCTTCAATGGTTGGCATAGGAGAGAAAACACATTTAGTGATATTGTGGCTGGCCAATGCGTACTACAGACTAGTCTAACCTTTGCTCTCACTGCTTCTTTTTTAACGATTCTGGTACCAATTATAGTGACTACAATGCTCTATGGAGCTATATTCAAGGCAGCAAGACGACATGCTCGCCTCATTCACGCAGTCAATGCCCTGATATGGCATAAAAGACCAAAGAACATAGTATCAACCACCAAAGATGTATTTTCCAGCAAGGCATCGTTTACACTTGGGATACTACTAGGTGCATTTGTCATCACTTGGCTGCCCTTTTTCACTGTGAACCTAATTGATGCCTCGTGTGAATGTGTGGATTCCACCCTATTCAGCTTCATTGTATGGTTGGGATATTGCAACAGCCTTATCAATGCTATCATATACCCTTTACTCATGAAAAACTTTAGATACGCATACGGGAAAATGTTTCCATGCCTCAAGAGAATAGAAATATTCCAAGCCAACATCCATCCAACATTTTCTTCCCGAACCAAGGCGTCGGTGAGGAATATGGAGTTGTTATCTATGGATGGGTCAAGGAGGGGTTCTGTGATAGACAATTACAAAGTTAATACTAGACACGGGGTCTTTAACACTGAATCAGTTGTAAAACAATGGAAGTTGCACACGAAGAACAAAAATATATGCTAAATATGAAAAATCAATATGGTCATAAAATGCAATATAATGTTTTTTCATAAAATATTCCTACTAAATGGAATGTTCAAAAATAGAAAGGGTACTATACTGTTCTTTAAGCGAAAGAAACTCAGTCTTCCATAAAACTCTTGACCAATCATGCACGCTTATTGTATTGATGTCTTTACCACGTTGTATTGTGAAACGTGGCAATTTTAGCTGCATAGTTGCACAGACTTAGACGATGGATGGTCATGATCATTGAAGACTTTTGCATTTGATGATGAATCTCGGAATGGACTCATTAGATATCTTACCTTACGTACAACAAGCTTGGTTGTTTCATGGGCTTCTCTTGGAAGCACATGGTGTTTTCACAATGAATCGCAGAATTGACAAATTATACTCATTTTGGGGGGTAAGAGTCGATCATTGATGAACTCAGAATTCCAGAAGAATGTAGAAATAATAGAAGTAATGCCAATGGTTATCAATGTCTGATGTGGCCTACCTAAGCTGTTTAAAAAGTATTTTTATTTTGCAGTGTGCAAAGGACAAGTCTCGGTTTGGAGAAAAGTCTAATGGGCTAATAATTTTTTTATGAAAGATATAGAAATAACACCCAAATTGAATTATGAATATTGAAAATACAATTAAATCTACAATATGTAAAAATATCAAAATTGTCCGAAGCATGCGTACGTGCAGTAAACCGATTCGATAAATGACAAATGTTGGTTTGGAGAACAAAGTTCATAAATCTACTGCGCTAATAATTGTGTTATGAAAAATATAGAAATAACACTAAAAGTAAATTATGGATATTCAAAAGAGGACATTTAAATCTACAAAATGTAAAAATATCAAAATTGTCCAAAGCAGGCGTAACATGCATTTGACTGATGAACTTTGTTCTCCAAACCGAAACTAGTCCTTTCGAAGTTTTTAAAATAAAGAAACGCAGATTAATGCAAATATATCTTTGTTAGTGTTTTATTCAATGTTCCAACATAAAGAAACGTAAATTAATGCAAATATATCTTTGTTATGAATTGAGACCAAGCGGGTAGTATACCAGATATAGCAATTACACTCAGAAACAACAAATTTCAAATGAGTAGAACTACTTCCTCCTGTGATGACAGCACCCGTGCCCAGCTAGTTCTTACAAGTCTGGTGTTGAGGATAAAGAAGGGATGGGGCGGGGTCCAGAGACTTGAAGTAAGACTTAACTTTAAAACAGTATTACTATTGACCTGTGCCATGACATTAATACTATGTAGTTAGTTACAATGAAAAAAGTAAAGATAATTACAGGGTGACCCAAAACTGCTACCCTCCATAAGCACTCATACAAAAAATCAACTTTGAATTTTAAAGAAAATGCACTTCCGTTCAAGCAAGTTCTCACATAAAATTGTTAAAAATATGTTTGCATATGTACATTAAATTGAGCAAATTATCATGATTTGGAGACATGATGGAAATTTGATTTATTAAAGGCTCTTACGTTTCTATTTAGCAACAACACTGGTATTGTCATTGCTTTTTCTCTTTAGCCTCTTATTTGCAACACTTGAACTGATATCGTTTCTTTTTATAGTCTTTTTATGAGTTTTTGTGACTGGTTCAGATTTCCTCCTAGCCTTTTTTCTTTTTCGTTTCTGAGCACTTTGGGTTATTTGAGGATTTTGGAATACAACTTTAGGTATTTTTGATGGAGGCTCTTCATTTGACTTGAATTCATTTTGAGCAACATTGGATTCATGTTTTGCAGTTGATTTCCTAGATTTTGATCCCTTATCTTTGATATCAATTGTGTCTTTATGCTGAGCAATTTCCTTATTATACTTTCGTTTAGTGGCATGCTTTTTCTGCCCGTCAAATGCTAGAGTTCCATTTTCCGTTTGAACATCTAAATCAATATCCACAGCACCAATCTTTGAAAATAATGCAACAAAGAAGCCATTTGTTAAATCATCTGCATGCATTCGGGCACATTTCTCTGCCCCCGCAAAAATATCTAGTCCCCTGCGTGGCCAATCAGGGAGCACAGTGTCGAGTGTAAATGAATCACGGTGATCACGTAGAACAGCTGCAACAACATCTTCATTCTCTTGTTGATGCACAGAACATGTGGAATAAACAACCTGAAATATAGATGTTAGTTATTAGTTAAAATGCTGTTTATTAGCTCACATGTTGAGCTGTTGTAATCATGAGCTACACAGGCCCATAGCCCGGGGGATTCAAGCTTGAACCCCCCCCCCCCCTGGCCAAAAATTCTTTGCATATCATGCAGTTTTTCACAATTATTTGGAGTACTTTTCGTGTTTCTGGCCATTTTTGGTCCAACATTGTCAAATGTGAACCCCCCTGGATTTTTTTTAGAAAGTGAACCCCCCCTTGGCAAATCCTGGCTGTGGGCCTGACCCACTTGAACAGTATGTCCATCAGTCTTTTTTGTCTAATTGATGTCTGATTTGTAATCCTACATAAAAACTGTACATGAAAATTAATTTGGTTTTCAGCACTTTCTCCATGTGAACCAAGTATCCACAAAACGTTATCTATTTTTTATTTTATTTCAATAATCATGACATTATATACATTATATACAGGTATATGGTCATAACACATTTAAAATATCTACATCAATTATCAACTTTGTTTGTAGTAAAAATTATTATTTTTTGATTGTTAATTATTAATTAATTCGTAAAAGGAGCATAAAATGTGTCATCATAGTTTTGTATACTAGTTATGTATTGTATAAGATATATACCTTTTTAACTGCAGGAAATGACATTGCATGTGTGAGAATCTTGGTTTGGAATGAGGCCAGGTTTGCAAGTCTGTCATCATCTGCTTCCATATTCTCACTCGTCAGTGGATCTAGTCTACTGTAAATACCTAGGTGCAAAAGATTATTGAGACGTTTACTTCTTATCATAAAAATGAATTATGCAGTTATTCATTTTGTTTAAAATAAATGAGAATGGTAAATGTCAATATTACATCTCATGATCGCAAAGTTTCAAGTAAAGATAATTGATACACAAACTTTCAAATGAGTGAACTAATTAATCTCAAATTTCAATTAGATTCTCAATCACCATGGAATAACAAACAAGATTTGTGTCGATCACACCATTGTGCATAAGAACAAAGTTGAGAGTTTTACTGTTCAAATCTACTATCACAGGCATTTTTGATCCATAATTCTACAACTTGATCATTTGATCTACGATCTACTTATATTATTGATTACTAGTTCCAATTGCATAGTGATTAACAATATACCTGATCCACTACAAGAAGGGTCAACAAGCATATACTGCACCCTGGCAAACTTGGGATCTTTGGGGTCCACAGTTAAGAAATCATGGTGTGTTAACTCAGCAGACGTCACTCCAGCCTTTGAGGTCAGTGACCTCATTGTCTCAAGTCTCTTCTTATCAAGGTCAAATGAGAATATTTTGCTGAAAAAATAAAAAATTACCTCAATTAAAATCTGGGTTTTGAATGTTGAATATGGACAGACTACTCTAAGGAGTAATGCCGAAGTTACAATCATTGTTCTTTTTCATGAATTTAACCATGATATGTGATGCAACAATAAACTACGTGTACATGTAATGTTAAAAAGTAATGTTAATAAAATAGCATACCCAGTGTTTGCCATGATAGCAGCTAAATGACTTGTTTTGTTCCCAGGTGCAGCACAGCAGTCTATAACATGACTTCCATTTGGTGGGGATAGAACATATGCTGGTACACAGCTAGCCTGTAAGGTAATACAAGTACATGTGCATTTCTTGGTACTAGGTGTCCATATTTATGTGGATGGGTATTGTTGAACAAAGTGCACTTTTCTAGGTTCCATTTTCCATTTGAATTTCATGATTGACCTTTTGTCTGTTTTTGGACCATTGTAACATACATGAATTTTAAGAGCAAAGAATATTCTTATTTTGAAATGTATAGTTTTTGTGATGCACTGGATAAAGCACTTTCTGATTATGATATAGTAGTTCACCTTATCTTGAAGTATAATACTGCCATCAATATAAAGAGGGTGCTTGTGGAAGTCTGTATTCTGTGGGAACACTAGAAGGCCATCTATATGTGGATCTTGAAGTAACTGCATTGTTTGGATAGCCTTCACTGCCTTATGGAAGCTAAATCATATGAAAATCACTAATATTTTAAACTGGAACCTCATAAATTGTTTTCATATATTCTATGCTGGCAAGTAAGGCTTATTGTGGATTACAGTTTATCTGGAAATATCATGCAACTATCTTATTCTAAATTTAATAATCAACATTGAAGCATGTGATGTGACATAAACTAAGAACTCCAAAATTGCTAACCTGCCAGGTTGCTTGAAAGCTGACTTAGGTGAGAATGTGTATCCCTCATCTTGGAAATGTTGCACCACATTCTGAGGAGTGGTCTTTAGATAATTCACCCTGGCATATCTAGGGATGGAGCCTACAAGTTCATATAAACAAACATTTCAATTAAACAGTAAAACATTCAATTCCTGTACAGCTGAAGAGACTTGCATACTATTTGGAAATATCAAGAACCAATAATTGAAAAAAAGGAATTGGGTGAAATCACACCTAAAAGGGCCATATAATTTATCCAGCTGGTAATGGTAAAAAATGATCACAATATAGCACCCAAGGGAGTTTTTATACCAAGTAATGTCCCTAAAAATTAAAATTTTACACCCATAAAGCGATTTGCCTTGAAATAGGCAGATAAGATTTGCCAATAGAAAACCCAAATTGGCTCTCTTATTATTCAGCTTATGAATACAGTTGCAATGTAAATGTACACGGGTAAAATAGTACCTGACTGTAGGTCACTGAGCAAATCTTCATTCTTTGTTACTTTCGCCTTCACTTTTAATCTGGCTAATTCAGCTTGCAGAGCTGCTTTGTGATTTAGAAGTGCTTTCTGGAAATATTACAACAAAGAAATTGCAATAATTTTTCTAATATCATTTTTTAGTGTACAAAGAGGACAACTTTGGTTTGATTTTTGGTTTTTAAATAACCCAAAATAACTTACAGGCAGAATCTGATCTATAAGGCGTGACAAAATTACAAGCAACATGTATAATTGACCTACCAATCTATTCCTTACAATATCAAATACAATATCTCCCAAAAGATTCGCAATATGTTATAAATTGGTGAAGTTATTAATGATTCAAAGTGCAAAAATGAGTGAAATATGTTTAAATTCTCCCAAATAATAAGAATGGTAACCATTCTTATAGAAAAATAATGCATTATTGTAAAAATCTTTAATAGTCCTGGTATAAAGTATGCACTTTTGTGATTTTTAGAAAATAGACATGACAAGGAATGACATGAGCCAAAAAGATTCTAAAATTGGACAAATTTGTTGTTTGGCCTGCTCGCTATATCTGATTCTCTCTTTAACACAATCAATAGACTTAGACAAAAAACTTTTCTGAAAGTATCAAAGCATGAGAAAAATCTTTACCATAAAGTAAGCACTGCATTGACATGATGTTTCAAACTGAAGAAACTACTAGCACCTTTTTCAATTTTAAAGGGCAATTATTACAGTTACACTTTCTACAAGCTTTGATAATTGATAAGATTTATGTCCAAAGTCTATCAATGTTTGTTCAAGTTTGTTCTTTGTGGCAGGGTATCTACATACATATGTGAAACTTGAAGTAAGTGCATTTGTACATCATTGTGTAGGTTACATAAATCATGGGAATAAAAACATTTTTGGGTCATTTATGATGAGCATTAGCTCTTTTAGTTGATTTTTAGTTCTGGTCTATATCATAACTTAATACCTTGAACTGCCCTCCAGTCTGGATGCCTCTTCCAAAGAGAAAGTCATACAAAAGTACCAATGTTATGGTCTCGCTTTTGGCCAGCAACTTCTCATGTCTCAGGAGATCTGTCCCAGCTATAATTTGAAGGATGACATCTCTGTACTTCAGGGTTTCACATGTGATAGCATACAACTGCTTCTTATTCTGAAAATAAACAGATTCACACAAGTACAAGCAATATCTTAGACAGGCCTGGCTCAGCTCTGCTCTGATGAGTTGGACTATGAGATTCTCGACTTACTTCATAAGCTTAGGTTATTCTTTCCAAACAACATTTTAGAAAAAATGCTGTACCTACCCATGTTATTTTCTGGTACAAAATAAAGTATGAAGGCATGTGTGTATTCCCTTGCTTTTTTCAGGAAAGTATCATTACATTATCGTCTCTAAGTAAACCTAGTAAGTGGTGAATGGAAATCCAGTGTTACTGAGAAACTTGGAGAAGAAATTTGGAAAATTGAAAAGGTGCCCATTTTGAATGATATTTTGAATGATTTTTCTTGAAAGCATTTCCTGGAATCTTCATTGACCCATTACCAGGTTTACTAAAAGAAGACATTGCAATAACGTTTTTTGGAAAGAATAACCTAAATATCTCAGATAAATAAAGCCCCAATGGGACATCTATGCAATTTATGAACCTAGCCATAAATTTAAATAAGACTTTTTTATATTTTTGATTGTTTGAAAGTCCAAGCTACAGTGGGGAACATAAAGAATTACTATAGCTATGAGAATTACATGCTGTCTCACATGTAATAAATTCTTACCTCAGTATATTCAGTGCTCTATTTTCTCCGTCCTAGCATGGGGTTTCAATTCTAGTTGAAAGCCCATGGTCCTAGTAGGTCCAAATATAGTGGAATTTGTGTCCATAATGACAAATAAGAACTTGAAAAGTTGAAGTGGATATTCACATGTTAATGCCGACTCTTCAAATGTTGAGGTGATTTTGTAGCCGATTACGCCGCAACGGAGGATTGACTCCCAGAATGCAACATGACAAGTGCCAGCTTTCAAAATGCCTTTCCGCCATTTTGAAACCTGTCACAAGTAAATAAGGTTAACTGATGTTGCATTCTTGGAGTCAATCCTCCTTGGATCACAAACATGGCGATTCATGAAAACATTCGTTCGATTTGGTAGGGATTTATCCATCATTTGCAGGTATGAAGCTTTGGATTCATTTATTGTGCTACTTAAAGGGAAGGGGAATTATTTTTCTACCGCCTGGGAGAGTTTGAGACAAGAAACTTGGAATTTAGCTCATTGTGACAACTTTTGATGGTTGAGGTTTATTTTTGTCCCCCACTTTATAATATGATGGAGACTGTGAAAAATCCAGAGGACGCCTCTGATTTTATTTCATCAATTTTCATGTCAGTCAATTCTACTACCTTTCCGTGTCTCTGCTTTTTATATCTTTATGTTATGTTACACTTCAGTGTGGGTGTGGCACATCGATATGTACATGTAACCATGGGCTTTCTAGTTGAAAGCCCATGATGTAACTCAACTGTAAAAAACTGAAGTGTGAATGGTTACCTGGTAATTACTCTTCAAGACAAGTGATTTGACAGACCCTCTCTTGCCTAATACTTGTTCAATAATGTCTGCTGTCGTCCGATATAATACTGATGTCATTAATCCGTCATTTGAGTAGATTTTCTTGATAAAGCTAGGCATTTTTAACCCATTACAATATTTCCCATATTATCGCCCAATGAGGATTGCACTTAAAATGCGAACGCGATATTTTCACGATCTTTGTTCGTGTTTTCATAATGTAATACTAAGACTCCAAAAAGTCCTGTAGTCCGTGATAAAACAAAGCAGAGAAAGACAATATTGAAAAAAGATATGATGTAAATGTTTCATTCAACTAATTTTACAGGGACGTCAAAAGGATTTGCCAAGGGAAGGGATGACTTATGGATATGGATGGGACGTGCGTGAAGCATGGATCGGGGGGGGGGGCATGCCCCCAGAAAATTTTCAAATTTAGAACCTCTCTGGTGCCTTCTGAATATATCTCAGCACAATATCCCCAATAACTAGATTGGAGAAATTGAACAATTTTCAATCTGGAGTCTAATAATAAAAAATTAGAACCGTGGGTACTGGGCTCACATGGTGTTGCTCAAAAGTGAATGATGGCTAAAATGTCAGAAAATAAAAAAAAACGGATGTTTAAGAGAGAATCAGATCAAGCGAGCAGGCTAAACAATTTTTTTTTCCAATTTAGAATATTTTTGGCTCATGTCATTCCTTGTCATGTCTATTTTCTAAAAATCACAAAAGTGCATACATTATTCCAGGAAAACTAAAGATTTTTACAATAATGTATTATTTTTTTATAAGAATGGTTACCATTCTTATTATTTGGGAGAATTTAAACATTTTTCACTCATTTTTGCACTTTGAATCATTAATAACTTCACCAATTTATAACATATTGTGAATCTTTTGGGAGATATTGTATTTGATATTGTAAGGAATAGATTGGTAGGTCATTTATACATGTTGCTTGTAATTTTGTCACCCCCTATAGATCAGATTCTGCCTTTAAGTTTTTGCCGATTTCTTGTAACAAAATTATTTCATACAGCTACTCTTTACAAAGACATGGCTTTTTACAATGCAGGACACCTGAAATTATTTGTAAAGCAAGGAAATGGGCCAAAAGTGAATTTCCCGAGACAAAAATGGTGCCAGGCCGTTTTGAAAATAGGCGAGCTTTTGAAGCAGGAGTCACAGTTTTTTTTTTCTTTATTGATGTTGAACAAAAAAATATTTTAAAATGGTAATCCTATCTACAGAGGATTTAAAGAGCCAAGTGTTGACAGACAGAGGTTTTACAACTTGCCACTATCTCAAGTTGTACTGACAGACATATGGACAAATCAATTAACTAAAATGGCTGAAAATAAAAAAAAGATATGATTTTTTGCCGATTTTTTGTAACAAAATTATTTCATACAACTACTCTTTACAGTGACATGGCATTTTACAATGCAGGACACCTGAAATTATTTATAAAGCTAGGAAATGGGCCTAAAGTGAATTTCGCGAAACAAAAATGGTGGCCATTTTGAAAATAGGTGAGCTTTTGAACCAGGAGTCATATAGTCCACGGTATGAAATTTCTAGGACGTCTAATTAAGGAGTTGGTGGCACCATATCTGCATAATGATATTTGAGCTTATATTTAGATACCTACATGTGTCCCGCGTTTTATTTTTGTATAGCCGTGATAAATACGGCGGGCTTTTAGGCCGAATAATGCATGTCATTATCAGGGGTCAAAAAACGTGTAAAACGTTTTTTGTATTTTTTTCATAATTTAAAGTACAAACATTAAAAGAAAATCACATGAAAATATTTTTAATATATACATCAAGTTTCTTGGCTATAATTTTGCGGTATGTGTTCCTTGAAATACCTTATATATAAAAAATCAAGGTTTCAACATTTTATGTCGTTTTGGAGATATTGGTGAAGCAATCAATATATTGGCACCTTTATTACCTGTGAATAACATATGGTTATAATATGTCAGTTTTTTACTAAATTAGTTGTAATACATTTTGAGATATGGACAGCCGTATTCAGGGGTCAATTGCCAATAAATGGAGACCCATTGTTCTTCCTTGTGTAATACCGTCTGCGATTGAAAATTGTTGCATATGGTTGAACATGAATTGGTTGCTTATATAGACGTGTCGCAAAAAGCTCGCGCACGCATTGTTACACATTTTGTGGCGTAATCCAGAGGATCCTCGCTTTTAACATGATAGAATGTGACGTTTTTGAGAAAAATGTACACACATGAAAATCCTTTCGTCCTCCACATTTACCTCTATATCTCAAAACATTTTAGACGAATAACTCTGATATCATATATATATTGTTAATGGGCTAGGAGCATCATAAAACACGAATCAATTGATATTTTAGGTGAAATAAATATACGTGTTGCTGTGCTTGAAAATAGGCGAATGGCGTAAATTAGCCCTATTTTAATTAATTTTGAAAACCTTTCGTCCTCCACTTTTCCACATACAACAGAAAACACATACTTTTGTGAACAAAATCAACTATTTATTAATAAAATAGAGTTTAGGAGCAAAATAATCATGTATGATTTATTAAAAATTGATCTCGTATTTTTTGTTTAATGTACACCTGAAAAGTTGAAGGTACTAAAAAATGAGCAAAAAAGGTCGCTGTCAACAGATTCTATTTTTCAGACTCTATGACGTCACAATATGGGACGCTTACTAAAATTCATCCTTTGAAATAAAACTTCCATCTACCTTTATCAAGACGAAAAATAAGTATAATAGTCATGTATTGTTTGAGTTATGAGCGTTTAAAGACGAAAAATAATTCAAAATGTAACGTGTCAACATGGGATATTTGCCTGATGTTTTGGTAAAAAACTCTTTTTTAAAAACGAACGCACAAAAAATGTGAACGGAGTGTAGTTGATCTAAAATCTTCATCGAAACAGCTTTAAAATGATATATAACTTTAATTAGAATATTATCTTATAATCCGGGGAATCAAAGTTACATTCACGCGATACCCTTAAAAAACAAATGCGCCACCTTTTTGCGACACGTCATAAGAACCATATCTTCAACATTTGACTACATGGATCTTTGAGAAATGTCGGCAATAATGTAAAGATGAATCGATGTAATGCATCGCAGTGACAAATATAATTGTTGTTATATTATACTGTTTGTTACACATTAATAAAAAATCAGAATTCTGAAGTAACAAAACATGAACGCACAAGTGGAAATGGAAAAGGCACAGCAACAAATGGAATGTGTTCAAGAGTATACTAATATAAAACATGCAAAATGCCAACGCATATTCGTTACATACACCGAACGCCGAATATGTACTGTCAATGGACTTTATGTTGGAAACTATAACAATATGTCATACCATTCTTGGTGGTGACATAAGAAACACTAGCAATCCCAAAGTCAAACGTCTTTCAACCCCTCCCGACACACGAGCTAAGTATAAACATCATTCCCAGACCATTACACCAAGTAGCACATCATTATACTCGAGTCATTACAACACAAATTGAATAAAAATACAAATTGTGAGCCAATACTCATAAGAATACTAATAGTATATTAGATATACAATATTTAGAATTTGGTCTTAATGCTTTGAGATAGATATTATAATTCGTTTAACGTTTAAAAATGTCAGCATCCCACTGCAAACCTAAAGCCTTCAGTTTTAGCAATTTAATTGACAATGCCTAAAATAATCCCCACATCCTTCAGCATCTCGAGTACATAAACTTAAACGGTCGCAAAATCCAGAAACTATTTTACAAAAAGGAACACTGTTCATTAAACAAAACAGAATACCTCAAATAAAAATCAGTGACTATAGCATTTGGATTCACTCGCATAAACCAATCCTCTCATGAAAGCTCTTATATAGAACTAATAATTCGTTTATAAATCACAGGTAATATTGCCTAACATAATGCATTCGCAAAAAAGTAACATCTCACATGAAAAATCAAAAACATAATAGCCTCATGAATATACTCACAAACACGAATACCTCACATATTAATCGTAACTGATATAACAACTTCTTCAGTATAGTATATTCCTCGCTTATTATGTGGTACTGTATAAAATGCACTCAAAAAACCTGATACTCCACATCACGCGGTACTAACTTCGACCGTTAATTTGAATTTTTGACCTACCAGGTGCTTGAAAATCAAGGATTGCGAGTCTCATACTGCACCGTTTTTCTTCAAACTTATACCATTAAAAGCAAAACAAAATTGCCTTTCTGTCGGTGCATTACTTGATTGTAAGGAGTCCCTCGTTCACGCAGCGTTTTGGTCCCCAGCTGTCGGAAGGCCTTCTTACAGCTGGGGACCAAAATGCCGCTGGAAGTAGGGTCTCTTATTAAGAGAATAATGTACCATCAGAAAGGGATTTTTGTTATGCTTTGAATGGAACAAGTTTGAAGAAAAACGGTGCAGAATGAGACTCACAATCCTTGATATTCAAACATCCGGTAGGTCTAAAAATCAAATTAACGGTCGAAGTTAGGATCGTGTGCACATAAAAACTTGGATTAATCAAACGTTATAGGATGCGCCTCACATAAAAAAAAAACAATATAGCGTCACAGAGTGCATTATTTGAAAGGAATACCTTTTATAAAATTTCAAATATTATCACTACTACCCACCTAGTTACACAGACGTATCGTCAGTGTATCATGGCTGAACTACTTCCGGGATTTGAATTTGGTAAGATATTTTTATTTCTCGATTTACATCTACTTATAAGTCACGATGTGGATTATAATTTGGCTCGAAGTTATGGGAGATAATCTAGTTTGAGAATGTGTCGATGGTTTTAGGTTTGGTATGTTAACGAAGACGCATTTCACATATTTAGTCCCTCGCTTTTGTTACACTGACGACCGGCATTAATATTGCCAATATTACACTGATATTGGTCGTTCGTCAGTGTAACAAAAGCGAGGGACTAAATACCTGAATTGTGCCTTTGTTAACATATAAAACCTAAAACCATCGACACATTCTCAAACAAGACTATCTTCCTTAACTTCGAGGCAAATTATTATCCACAACGTGACTTATAAGTAGGTGTAAATCGGGAAATAAAAAAATCTTTCCGAAACCTAGTCCCGGAAGTAGTTCCGCCATGATACACTGACGATACGTCTGTGTAACTAGGTGGGTAGCAGTGATTATACAGAATATAGAACGAAGTTAAAAGAAACTTGTACTCCCCTAAAATAAAGTGTATGAATAGTACTCACAATTAGCAACGACCCAGGGACAATGACTACCACTCCACATAAAACATTAACAATGATATTGAACTTCTTCACTACTTCTTCAGCATAGAATTTACTCAGAAATGAGTAATACATGTTATTCAAGTATAAATTAAATTACCTCCTTCATATGTGACATATAATTTCACCCAGAAACTAGTTTTTCTAGCAATACCCGATATAAAGACAAAAGAGATATAGCCTGGGAGTAGCCATTTTGTCCCAAATTCTATCCAAAATGTCATGAATATGTACGCACGAGTGCCAAATGCGAAAGACCAAAAATGACAAAACATAGCAGGAAAATGAAATGGCTAAGATCTCATTGCCAAATGGAAAGAAAATCCAACTATCTCAAATCAATATACAACGTGAAAGGAAAATGTATCTTACAACACTCACAACAATTCGTAAAAGTGCAATTCGCATGGCTTTGGCGACATAGAGTTTGTGCACAAATGAATAATGCCTGATTTGATAAAAAGTCACAAATTATAAAATGAAGTATGGCTTCCTAAAACTCGAATGGAAAGATCGGAAACGAGAGATGTTGGATTGCTAAAAAAATTGAGAGAACCGGTCTTACAAAAAATTATTCGATGTCGTCTTTAAATCGGAGGCTCGTCTGAAAGATTGGATGTGTGCAACATTATAAATTTCTCCCAATTCCAATCGGGACTTTGCACGCGATGGGTGAGTTGATATGATTGATAGGGTCACACCTTGGAACAACGATACATATCGTGAACACAGATGATAAAATATAGATAGTCAATGAAATAAAATATAAATGAGTACCTTTAATTTAGTATAATTCACAATCTCGCCCTGCTGAATGAAATCGTCTCTAACGGTGTCACTCATCCATCACGAAGGTTGGTTTCTGGTTCTTATTAATGACAGTATGGCTCTCACTTATAAATTTACATTTAGAATAGAACGAACATTTGTCAAGTTATGATCGAAACAAAAACTAAATCTTGTCTTCGCAAGGGACAGTTCAAAAAACTAAATTACTATTTTGAATTTCACAAATCTTGCTCTACTGCATCAAATCGTCCTGAATATAGTCACTCGTCAACCACGAAAGTTGATTTCCGGTTTCTTAATAAATCATTCTAGCGTTCTCATTTATAAAACAATCGATAATTAAAACTGAAATATATTATAATGCATTCAATGTTTACTTTCTTACAACATTCCATGGTTATTTTATTGTGGGAGCACAGCATTGTGACACTATGATATTTGCGACGCATTTGACTGTGCCTTCTTTATTCCTCGATGCAAATCATCTAGTTTAAAAATGTAAACATTCCAATACCAAAATTAGATTAATTATTTAATTGATACATCCTTTATATTTTTATTTGATTACGTTTTGAATATCATTAACAATAATCCGTTGTTTGACCCTTGAAAACGCAAGAAATATTTCCGTGAATATATTGTTTCTATAAGTACAAAACTAATATGTTACTAATTATAGATTTTCTGAATATTTCGCATAATTTGGTCACATCTGCTCTGTCTTATTTTTTTCTAAATAATAAAACGTTGAAAAGTACCCTAGTGCAATGCACTAATTGAAAAATGACATTTACGTTAAAATAGTATTATATTTCTATGTAATCCTAATCCTTTAAATTATATATAAGTTTCGATTTACAATTTGAGTCTCATAAAATGCACTAAAATACTCATGAAAAGTTTCACGTTTTTTGACCTCTTGTGATGACAGACATAATGCGACCCGAAAGCCTTAATATTTTTTACCAAATGGCATTTTAAAAGCATAAGGACATATGCCCCTCCCTAAATATCGGTTCAAATGTCGTTATGCATATATGGTGCCACGGGTTTGTAATATCTATGAGCCATACCATGGACTACATAGGGGAGTTTTTTGTATTGCTGTTGAACAAAAAAACTTAAAACGGAAATCCTATCGACAGAGGTTTTAAGGCAAATGGTCCAAAAGTAGATTTCGCGAGACAGATGGACAAATTAATGTTAACTAAAATGGCTGAAAATAAAAAAACAGATATAATTTCTTGCCGATTTTTTGTAACAAAATTAGTTCATACAACTACTCTTTAAATTGACATGGATTTTTACAATGCAGGACACCTGAAATTATTAGTAAAGCTAGGAAATGGGTCAAAAGTGAATTTGGCGAGACAAAAATGGCGGCCATTTTGAAAATAGGCGAGCTTTTGAACCAGGAGTCATAGAGGAGTCTTCTGTATTGATGTTGAACAGAAATAACCTAAACAGGAATCCTATCGACAGAGGTTTTAAAACGTGCCACTATTGTTGAGAGAAAAGTGGATTTCGCGAGTCAGATGGACAAATCAATGTTAACTAAAATGGCTGAAAATAAAAAAAATGGATATAATGTTTCGCTGATTTTTGTAACAAAATTATATCATACATTTACTCTTTACATAGACATGGATTTTTACAATGTTAGACACCTGAAATTATTTGTAAAGCTAGGAAATGGGTCAAAAGTGAATTTTGCGAGACAAAAATGGCGGCCATTTTGAAAATAGGCGAGCTTTTGAACCACGAGTCATAGGGAAGTTTTCTGTATTGATGTTGAACAGAAATAAAACGGGAATCCTATCGACAGAGGTTTTAAAACGTGCCATTATTGTTGACGGACGGACGCACGCACAGACAGAGACAGACGGACAAGTGAGTGATTGGAAAAGCTCACCACGTGAGCTAACAAGAAAAAACTGGGTTTTTATAAAAATAGCGACTTAGACTAAAAAAACTTTGAATTTTACTAAAATATACATTTTACACTCATTCTTCAAAGAATATACATACCGTGTATGGGTTCCTGAGAAACTATGGTATAGAATTAAATATATAATATTACATTTTGATTAGCTCTTTCAATTTTAGAGCTTTCAATTTTAGGCTCGGTTTCAAATCTAAAAAAAATCTCAGGAAAGGGGGGGGGCGGTCGCCCCCAACGCCCTCCCCCTTCTGACGCCAATGTTTTATACTATCCTGATTATTCTTTTTTATCCCGAATATTCTTTATAAAAATATAAAGGCCTACTAATTTCTGGACAACCAGAGACGGTCTTGCTGAATAAACAAACCATTGGGCGTTCTTTTAGAGTGTTTTCAGTGCCTTTATATAAACACCCACCGGACAAACGTTTTACAAAACATGAAATCCAATGGAGTCCCAAATAATCAAAATTCCCGGGGATTTACCGGTTGACAATTTCGCGATTAATTTTCGCGATTTTATCACAATTGCGAAAAGCGCGAAAGTAAATCGCACGCGAAACATACCGACTCCTTCAAGTCATTGCATTCTAAATAGATCGATCTGAACAACATCGAGACAAAACAATATAACAATATTTGCAATTCTTCTGGGTACAATCCTGTTAACTTGATTAAGCAGAATGTGTAATCGAAGATGATGGATCTCTACGAATAAACGAGATTTAATAATTTAATCCGTTGTCTTGGAAACGTCTATATTAAACATCAAGTGGATTATCAGTTAATCCAACAATACGCACATACACCTGCATCCAAGAAACGCAAAGTATGGTTCTGACAAAATGTGTTTCACTGATTTGAATTTTCAGACAAGATCCATGTAAAGCATATGACAAATCTATGTTATGAATTAATCAATAAGAAATTAATATTGAAGACGGAGAGATGAAGTGCCCTTTAGTCTTGACTAACGATAGTCACTTAGCTAAATACTGTTCAGTGTATCACAGGCACTATAATACTCTTTGTAAATAGTAATAGGAAAGTATGTCAATATACACGAATATTATATTAGAGCGTAAATCAAATGAGAATTACATTATTAAGGAAATGTAATTTATCATTAAGGCAAGATAATTCTGTTGACAAATGTTTTTTCGATGCGACAATTATGGACGTGGAAGAAGAATCATACAACACATTTTCTAGTCCGTTCCTCTCCAAAAGTTTATCAATGGCTCTTAATGCTAGAAGGAAACGCCTACGGGAAGATATAAGACAAAACTACAGGGACCAACTGTTGAATAGAGTCGACAATCTTTTGACAAAGCTTAATAAGGAACGTGGAGACCCCGGAGAACGTGACCAACAAAAAGAGCAGGAAACCAATGATAACTCGGACGTTGAAAGCCAAGCCGATAGCGTCGGTCCAGCAGAGAGTGAAGTCACACTACCCATGTTAACAGATAGGGAAAATACAATGGTCAGTACAGGTGGAATGAAAGAGCAATGCAATAGTCAAGAACAATGCAAGAAATCTCCATCTTCGGCAGCAATTAAGGCTAGCACACCAAGCACGATGTATACTCCACGCAATGCGAGAACGTCACCACCCAAACCAAATTCAGCAACAACAAAATCTAGGCGACCTTCTACACAATCTCCTGGCTTTCCAAGAGAAAATATTGTCAACAACATGAAGGTACAATACATTTGTGTTCTTACTTTTAATGCTCAGGTAGAAATAGTGATTACAAAGGTATCAATGATCCCGGGGAATGATCCCTTAGAATGTGATAAAAAAACTTGAAAGCGCGTATATATAAAAAATGGCTAGTAATACAGAGTGACGCAAAATGGAACACTCTAATTTTGATTATGATGGAATCTCCTTGAATTTCTGTCTGTTGGCTACGACTACGACGTAATCAAAGTTTCCGTCTGTCATGCTCCACTTCTTCGTCTTAATGTGTCAAATTCGCAGCTTTAAGACGTTTATGTCTTGAGATATCGCTATTTTTCTTTTCGAAAAATGATGCCCATATGTTCTAGAAAAAATCTTAGATGCTGCTAGAACAGAGTTTGCTAACCCGTGTCGATGAACTTATGATTTGACATTAACGGTCATTGGGGGTATTGCGATTGCGAAGGATAATCATTTGAGTCAAAAGCAGTCCTGAGTGATTTGGAACTTACGCAGTATTCGTGTTCTGCCATATAATCGACAACAAAAAAGAAATAGATTTCGAACATTTAGAAATGACCCGTGCATGTCATAATAAACCATTCTTTCACTTGAATATGTCAATTCCAGAGATAATATATTATCATGAAATTCGATGGCACATTTAAAAGAAGCAAATAACAATAAGAAAATATAGATGAACAACCGACGGTAAATTGCTCTGTTGTGGCAGCACATCACATTTAAAGCTGACTAAGATAAGATACGTTAATGGAATACGAGACAATGTGTGAATTGAGTACAAATATGAGAATTGATCGTTTTGAAAATCCACTTTCTGGGATTTAGGGCGATTTGGGGCATAAATCTAGGCAATACATGATTTTTCTAAAATGTCTTTAATGCAATGCAAGCACATCTATGTTGCTCTATTTAACATTCACTCTAATTTTAAAAAAACGTAGAAAACTGAGGCCACATGGGTATTGCAAAATTAGAGCTATATGCATTTTGACATATTTCACATTATATGAAAGATCCTTTTCATTTTTATCATAAGTGTTTCTACTTTATAAATTGACAATGTGTCTCCAAAATTGTGTTCCTTGGGATATAAACCATTTTGGTTGAAACATCTATTCCTAAGGTGGTCGTGAACAGGATAATAAACTGACCAAACATACAAGTACGTACAAGTACAATCGAATCATTGTGATCAATGCAGTGCTTACATAAACTATATTCTAAAATGTACCTGCATCATAACATCATAAAAGTCATGTGGTGTTGCTTAGCACAATGGCAGTAACAACCGGAGGCAGAGACATCCTTCTTTTATTGTCGTAAAAATCATTGAAATCGTCTTCCGTTTATAATCTGGAACAAGCAGAAATATCGATCGTAGGAAAACACTTGAAATATTAGAGTTGCCTTTAGAGATAAATAACAACTAAATATTGTTTCTCATATACTATAGTAGTATAATACTCGATAAGTTGACAAATACATGCAGTGAGAAATATTCACGCAAAACATTATTTTTTAGATATCCAATGTCTTCATGGTGTATAAAATGTGTGAAGATATGAAAGTTACACTATAATTATCAGAGTGCCTTCAAACTATGACTTAGTACATTTTAAAAATATAATATTATATCTAAGCACAATGGCCAAAGGGAAATAACAGTAACGCTGAAACAAAACACTGATAACCATAACCGATCATAATAATCCCTTATACAATACATCCAAACCAATGATCTACCACACAAAGTGTCGAGTGGCCATTGGACTTTGTGGGACCTCACGGGAAAAGTCTAATAGGAGCAAAGGTCCTACGTAGATTCAAAACATGACGTTTTGCATCATAATTTACTAATATTTCATACATTAATCATAAAAGTAATTGGCATCTGGCATCCATGCGAGAGTACACAGTCATATATGGCGAAGTTACGCCCCTATCTTGTCACGAAAACAAATTTTAATCAAAATTTACTTCGTTGGATAACTTGTCCCATTTGGCCAACTCATTTCAGACCTACATTTTTGGCAATATTATAAAGCTTAAATCGGTGGAATTAGATTGCTGATATCATGAAATATCTCACATAACATAAAACTTCGTATCATTCCTCCCTTCTTAAACATTTGTTTGTCCACTAACAAAAACAACACAACATTATCAACATAGTTAATTGGTTAATAAAAGTAGATAAACAATGATTATATGGTCCATTAAGTCATATAGTTGACCTCATGGGTCAGTACATTTATTTCGCTTCACATAAAGTTGTCAATTTCTTCGTTCCAGGGATTTGACACTCGATCCTTTTTCCATGGCCACTGCAGACACTTCTCAAAGTATATTTGAGCCAATTATAGCAAGACCATCACAGGCCATCATCACTGAAAAGCAATTATTTATTAAGGATTGGTATCGATATGGTGAACTGAATTCAACAATGTTTTTCTCCAAAAAAACATGGTCCTTTATGTAATTTTGACTGAGTGACAACAATTTAATGCGAAAATTATTTATATATATTTTGTATAACTGTTTTTGTTAACATTTTTTGTTTTTAGTGCTATTATTGATTTTTGTTCCTTTTTACCAATTCTTGAGAATAAAATAAAATATCTTTCCGAAGCTTGTTGGAACATACAAGCATATACAATAGCATATACAACATTTTCTTAGACCTATCAATGTATATAGTTATACAAAGGAAATTTTGGTTGATTTAACAAAAAGTATTCAAAAATTAAAACAAAAACTCCAAAATGGATAAAAAACTTTTATATAATTAACAAAATGATTTTTTAATCAATCAAACCTTCCTTGGTACAATTACAATATTGAGAGACCTAAACACGTTGTGTTTATGTCCTTTTATTCCAATGAGGTTCGGAGAGATGTTTCATTTCATTCCGAACATGATACAAAGAACAAAAGAAGTGTCTGGTGTGTTTTCTAAAACAGTTTAGAGAAAAGTATATATGTTTATTTCAAATTGTATTGTTACCATTCAAAAGATGACCATTAAATTGACGATGTGTTAAATTTTCAGATTTTTTTTGATGATTGGTTTAAGAGAAACGTGTGTTCAAAAAGTTCACCATATCTATACCCATCTTTTGCAACTTTTTCACTTTTAGACATGATAGTCGGGACATGTTAAATTCTATGCTTTCTACAGGCACAGTTAAGAGTCCGGTGTAGATTTTGGATTTCCATAAAATTAAATTTTAAAGTTAATAAAGTTCAATTGTTCTTTCGAAATGGCGATTTTTGAAGCTGCTGTTAGGTAGAAGAACAGAAAGAGAGTCCATTTTGTGTCATTTTGCATTTCTGTGGAACGGAATTTCTAATTGAATGTATTGATTGTTCTCTGTTGCTGTCGATATAAATTTACAAGATGACATTTAACACAAATGGTAATAGTATCCCATTGGCAAGTGCAATGTGATATTAACCGTTTGTAGAATCATGCCAAGTCGCTCAAATTTTATTATTTCAATCGGAAGTCCTTCAGCCAAAATAGTGCTGACTTAAATGGAATAGCTATTTTGGGCATTCGTAAAAGGCTTACAATCATGTTCAATGTGAATAAACAAATGGTCGAAAATGATGACGTAACCACTGGACGTAACTGTTGTTATTAAAGTACTTTTTAGTTTCCTATTGTTTTTGTTGAGATGAATTTTTAATTTAGAGAATCCATGGTGAATATTCACAAGACGAACGTCTATTCTAATGTATTTCTCGGTTGTTGTCAAAGATTATCGCCGGTAGAGCCATATTGATTTTGATTTTGGTGTTCTTAGGATGACAATAACACATTTTTATTTCACGAAAATCTGACCTACAAGTACTACTGTGATCCGACTTTGGAGTTTCCCAATGGCGTAATATTTTATTGAAATAGATTTATTGTTCCAAATAATACTGTCATTCCTCCGAGACATACAAAAGTAGCTTTGTTTGGTCTATATATAAAAAGATGGGACGTGCTGGTATGTTCAACCTAAGAAAAGGTATTACCATATATGTATTTTCACTTGGTAAAGATGGCACCAAAGCCGTAAATGATCTTATTGAACGTCAGGTAACCTGAAGTTAAGAATGTTTACATTAATATCAACATTTTTCATTGTAACATAACAAATTTTTCAAGTAATGCACTGTGTGCAATAACACATTCAGTATCATGTTATCAAGTTATATCACTATTTGAAAGAAAGATAAGCACAAGTGTCCCTAGTAGTTGTGGTATG
The DNA here is from genome assembly GCA_903813345.2 of Owenia fusiformis. Lineage (NCBI taxonomy): Eukaryota > Metazoa > Annelida > Polychaeta > Sabellida > Oweniidae > Owenia > Owenia fusiformis. Next base: position 8,987,100 of record CAIIXF020000001.1, read on the forward strand.
ACACCAGAAATGACAACGATAAATAAAAACGATACAACGCGAAAAGCTTTGAGAAATTTCAATACATTTCATATCAGGTACGTAAAGTGATACAGCAACGTGAAAAGCTTCGAGAAATTTCAACCAGTTCGAAACCATAGCAACGTATCAAGTGTTTTCTTGTAATTACTAGTGATAAATCTATAAGCACTTCAGCACTTATCCGTAGTCGTATAAAATACATTTGTTGGCTTAGTCGTATGCAATCCCAGGTCAATAGAACATCGAGCGTTTCTATTGTATTCGATCTGTTTGCGGCTAAGTTCTATAAGACTGGAATTCTCATATGTTTTTTTAATATGTGGTGGTGCCAACAATTATAGTATGGAACTGACAAGCGTTCAATTTAGTCAGCGTCGGTTAGGGAGCAATAAAGTGAAAGGGAAATGCAATTTATTTTACCGACAGTAATTGTCAGATTGTTATGTATCTCCAATGACGATAACTTACTATCACAACAGTTTAGTAGAATATTTGATGGCCATCAAAAACTGGAGGCATAATTATTGAAATGGATTATTATGATTATGTAAGTATACTCATTGAGCTTACTCATTGCCTGTGCTGTGGGGGAATATCAGTTTGCTGAGTCGCATGTCTCATTGGGGGTAAATTATGTATTCAATAAATAAGCGATATAGTCTAATATATTCATTTTGATGTATTATAGTGCACAGCTCTGTGGTTTCATTGTTGTGCAGAAGGGAACCAATCAACACTAGAATACATAATTTGAAATCGAAAAAAACATAATAGTTACGAGTAATAGCATGACAATTGATTTTCATAGGTTCATAGGGCATACCATACACCCCATGGCATCAGGTACTCAAATCAATACACCAACTGCTACGTCGGTTCACAACATACATATAGTTCAATGTGTATCAGAATTTTTTTAAATATAAACTATCAACTGATTTTCCTCCTGTTTTCCATATGAAATGAAATGTTCTATGACAAGCATGGCCGTATATTATGTGACATGTGTTGGTTATAGTGGGGCGGGTCGCGTCGCGTGGCCTCTTCCATTTTCGCAATTTGTGTATATGTGGATTTTTAAGTACACACGGATCAATTTGAATGGCCTTTTCATGAATGATAAATCCCAGTGATTTGTCAAAGAATACGAAGGTTATTTTTTGTTTAAACAAATAAAATGAATTGATTTTTTATACTTAGCAAAGAAAGTTTCTTGGCCTTTTAAAATCGAAGAGTTTGTTGTTATTTGTTTTCTAAAATAGATGTGATTCAACAAATGCTTAGGTCTATCACAACGGGGATTGATTGTTTTACAACTTGGACAAACATGGGTATTTTAAGGTTTAAAACTACGCACTCTATTAAGACTGTTACAAGTTCCTGATAAGTTTTGCAAACACATCGAGTACATTAACATAGAATTCACGTGAAAATACAGCATTGTTACTAAATCTAAGATGCTTTAACAAAGTATTCAAAGGATTACATGCGTTATAAAATAAGATAAAGTTGATCAAATGACAATCCAAAAACTAACTAATCAAACTGGATCACGACGGATATATACACGCAATGTATCAAATTGCAGAAATTGTAAGTAATAGGGCAATCCATACATTTTTTAGGAAATAGGGACGAGCGAGAATAACATTTTTTCAACAAGTATCATTTCACTTTCTCATTAATTATTCAAAAGGATATCCATATTCTGTTTCTGCCCTCCATAAAAATACGAAGTGCAGAGTTAATAACATATACCATCGTGATAGGCGTACATTAATCTATTTCAGTTAATTTTATTGGAAAGTCTTTGTGATGTAATACAATGTAAGGGAGACGTTCGACGTTTTCATTTGCGTGACTCTGCCACACTTAATTGATTAAGCAATTGTATAAATTGCTTGTAAAAAGTCATATCTTTAATTTCAGGATGGACCCCACAGAGCACATACACAACAAGGAAATGGCTATAGACAAGGCTATCCAACTGGGAATCGATATGACAATGGTGCATATGATAACCCGGACACTTATCAAGGCTTGAGATATCCAAGTGGAGGTTCAATGGATCATGACGATGAGCCAGATACGTTGGGTAGAACTAAATTGGGCAAAAGGGGAAAACTGGTAACGTTTTACAGAAATGGTGACAATAACTTCAAGGGTTTTCAAACATCTATAAACAGTAAGATTCGTAGTCTTGAGACTCTTTTGGTCGATTTAACGAGCAAGATTCCAACTACGACAGGTATACGCTATATATTCACTTGGCCAGATTGCAAAGAAGTTAGAGACCTTAGTGAGTTTGAAGGAGGTCGGTCGTATATAGCGTCGTGTGTTAAGAAGGTCAATAAAACCATCAATTATGGATCCGTAAGCAGAGAGCAGTTTTGGCAGACTAAAAAACCGTCCGCGGGAAGACATAGAGAAGATGATAAAAGATTTCTTTATAACATTAAACCCAAACAAGTTAATAGGCCACCTGTGTTAAGTAGAATGAGCGCTGGTATTGCGGCCGCAAATGAAACTCCAAGAGAAACCGATACGTCTGACACATTCAACACTTGGCCCAGGAGTCAGAACATGAAAGCCAAAAATCGTAAATCCCGAAATTTCCAAGATGATGATAGCGTGGCAATGGACTATGAAGATACAAATACCAGACGTTCTGGCAGCAATGGTGATATAACTAGCCCTAATCAAAAACCGACACCAGGTAAAGTCCTTACTGTGGTAAACAATCTAAATAGGCAGATTGAGGAGAAAGTTATGTTTAATCCAGGTACAACACAAGAATTTGAGGAGATCATGGAAGACATTAGTGATATGATGAAGATACCACAAGGAGCGTTCACTGGCTTATTTGCTGGGACTCATCCGTTTAAGAAAGTAAGTAGAAAAGGCGGAGATGTGTTATACATGGATGTAGGGCTTTCAGCAATTAAAAATAATTTTTTAAAACGTCATGAGAAAGCCGTTTTTATTTGTCAGGTTATGTTGGTTAATTACATGTCATTCAGTGTATATAAATTGTTTGTCTGTTTATGTTTTTCCTGTGGTAGATTGATATATCTTGAAGGCCGTAAAGAAATATTTTGAGACCACCAAAAATATGTGTCAGGCAACACTAAATTACGTGTAAGGTAACAATTAATCAAAGAAGTCGTTTTAAACTACTTGTTTGTCAAAGTGACTCGACAAAGTCAACATATTTATTTGACATCCTGTAGTCTTGACCTTTGCAGCAAATTCAGCAACATATGTATTTCTAGAATCTTTTCCTCTTGGAAATCTAGAATCATTTCTTTGAGACCCATTGCTTGAAATCTATAATTTCTTCCTCGTGGAATACACATGATCAATTAATGGAAGAGAAAAATATAATGAATGTGAAGTTCAGGACAACACCTAACTTAGGTGTAATTTACGTGCAATTGACGGCGTTTAAAGTAACTTTTGACGGCGTTAAAAATAACTAACGGCGTCCAAAATAATTGTAGACGGCATGCAAAGTAAGTTTTTATGGCGTTTAAACTAATGCTAGGCAGCGTTCAAAATTCTCTATTGCGTAAAAGGTTTATTTTACGGCGTTCAAAGTATGACAATACATTGGTCCTGATATACACGGTGTATAAGCCAAACGCTCCTACATGCACGACGGAGCGTTTCATTTACGCGGAAACGCTCCGGAGCGAAATAAAATGGCGGCTAATGAAGATTCCACTATGACCGTAAGTATTGTTTCTCTCGTTTCTCTTACATATCATATGTTATGGTGAAATATTATGTACCATTCGATGAACATTACTTATTATTAGAGAGATTTCGCACATAAGTGAAAGTACAACTTATACGTATACGTATAGTTAAAAGGGTCATGTCGAACTATTATATTTACTAAAATCAATTTTAAATTGTACTTAATTGAACATAACTATTCCCGTTATAGAAAAGCTCCATCAACTAGAGACTATGAATGCACTGTCATCTGCACGTGTAGATTATGCACATTATAATTAAATGCTTGCTTCCGTGTCCTTGTAGTTGTAGTGTATTATAAACACGATCCTTTAAAGGGAGTCATGATTCTTTAAAGTGAGTCATTACATAAACAAGTTGATTATTTCAATGTTTTCATGATCAGTATAAGTTCAATGAACTTACAAAACGGTATATTTACGTAGATGATAACGTATACAGTTGGATCTCCGTATAAAGATTTGCCTACTTGTGTGTGGAACAATTGACCGCAAGCATTTTTTAAAATTAATTGGCTGAGTGGGAACAGTATCCAATCAAATACTTTAACCATCAATTTGAAACACCAATCAAACCCATTCAGTAGCTCAACATATGACATACAGGGTGTTTCATAACGAGCATCTCCAAAAAGTCAATTTGAGAAGAGATGGGTCTATAACATATGTACTATATATGAGCCTATTTTATTCTAGACAAACACATTTGGATCAACTAAACATGCTACAATTCAAGAAACTACAAATGGCATCCCTTTGACCTGTATTTATTACAGTCCGAGAAGATCTTTCCTGACGAAAAGCTCACATTATGAAACACCTTGTACGTTTACCTATAAGTATAAGTATACGTTATAAGTTGTACTTTCACTAGGTGCGAAATCTCTCTATTTATTCAACTTCTGGTGGTAAACTGTTATTTGCTTGATTAAATCTCCGTAGTGTAGATCGAACGAATCTGAAGATGACGATTTGACCACAAATTACGAATTAAACTAGTATTTCTATGAAAACGTTAATCTTTATGTTAAAGTAGTAGATCACAAACTCGTATATTCTCATTTCCTAAAATCCCAGTCCAAATCCATTACTTTTTCTCGAAAAATCGCTTGTTTTCCTCAAAACGCTCCGTCGATTTAGAACACAATTTTAGAAACGCTCTTACCATTTTGTTTTGATATCATTTTCAGATTATTAGAGAAGAGTTCCGAATTGAATCTATCTCTCAAAAACGTGTTGTACTTGTTAGGCAAATTGAAACATCTGAACCTGGTGGTGCTAAACGTGCAACTAGCTGATTTAAGCCTACATTAGATGATGTCATGCCTACATGTGTGCTAAATCATAAAACTATAGAAAAAAACTAAAATTTATATGTGAATTAATCTTTCTTCTTTTGATGCCAAGGGGTATAATAGATCTTTTCTTTCTCTTCCTGTAAAGGAAAGGCAAGCTATATATTTCCTAAACTGATCTAGACTACCGGAGCGTTTCCAGTTCACTGCGTTAACCAGATCGGAGCGTTTCTTGAATATGAGAATGTCATCATTTTTCAGACTGGATTTTCGGTCATCAAATCACTATTACGATGATGTATGGTGCGTTGAAGCATTGGAATTTGACTAAAATATACGTTGGTTCTCTAATCTTGGCTCAACTAATCACATGTATCGACAAAAGGGGTTTTGACCGGTAGAATGACAAATACGTTTGTGAATTTTGATAACTATACTGCTTCGTACAGCTCTTCCTAATTGCTTCAAACGTCAACAGCCAGCCAAGTACCACATGAATATCACACCCATCGAATGGTATACTCGAAATATGGAACTCATACCTCTTATTCCCTTTATTGGGGAAATCGTGAGACGGCTCATCATTCCCGCCAGCCAGTTTTCCTACTCCGGAGCGTTTCTTTGTTTAATTTCAGTAATGAAACGCTCCGTCGTGCATGTAGGAGCGTTTGGCTTATACACCGTGATACATGTCGAGGGTCAAACTTGTATTCCAATCTCACGGGTAGTATCTAAAGCCCCGCTATGATTTAGAAGTCGCGAGCAAATACCCGCTGAAATCGCGAGCAATTAAAAGAAAAGAAGGGTTATCTTTTGTTTACTTAAATTGTATGTTGTAAAAAGCGTTTTCATTTAATTTTACTCAATCATTACATGGTATTGATACTAAAAAGCAACTTCTGCAAAAAAGGATCACGAGCTGATGTTCTGAGTTTTGTTATTCGATAATTGGAGAGAGAATGTATCATCTTGAATCTTTATCTATATATTTCTCTATTTTATAGCTGAAGAAGGTCATTGCCCTTCAGTTGAAATGGTCATAGTAATATGAAATGAAGGTATTGTGAGTTTCACTTCCTAAAGTTTCACAAAAAATTATATATTTCAAATTTAGCATATCCCTTGAGGCCCCGCTTCTACCATGAGCAATAAACTTAAGATCCCGCTGAAAACATGAGGAGGCCCCGCTGAAAACATGAGGAGGTCCCGCTGAAATCAGGAGCAAGTGGCTCTCTAAAATGGAGTGAAGACCGATTTGACTTTGCAAATCTGCCACGACTGTAGCCAACGTCATAAATATATTAATTATTGATACTCTACAGAGCACATATATATCATATATCATTGTCATTGTTATTATCGGTTCGAGCACCCCCCCCCTTACCAAAAGCTGGCTACGAGCATGATTCCAATAAAACCATTTCACTTAATGTATTTCGACCTGACTCCATCGAGAAATTTACCAAGAGAAGATTTAAATCCATTCCACGACTTTTGACAAGTTTCAAATAACTCGTTCTTCTTTGTATGCAATATATATTTATATTTCACTGAAGTTACATTATACTGTAGTTCAGTATATTACTACCTTAGAGGATTCAGCACCAATGGCGCACACGTTTGAAAAGGCAATTTATGGATCAACTGCTAGATGTAAGTAACAAAGGAGTACATCATCCGATTATGAGTCCGAAATAATAATAATCAAATAATTTCATCATTAACATTTAATCGTAGGTTATGTTAAACGCACGTGTTACGCGGAAAACATGATGCAAATATGTGTCATATTCTGCAATACATATGGCATATTCACTTGCGGTGTATGACAGATTCAGCTGCAGTATATTGCATACCCACTAAGCAATGAGAACACGATACGGAAGTACGCAATTGTCAATTGCATTGATTGAACAAACGGGTAATCATTGTGTCATTTTCACCTGCGGTATATGACATATTCGGCAAGTGAGTATGACATATTCTGCAGGTGACTATCAGGTATTCACTGAAATCAATATATCGCATATTCACGGCGGAATATCGCATACTCACCTGCGCAATATGCCATAAACTGCTGGTGAGTATGGCATATACTGTATACCCGTATCACAAATACCACGCAACCATAAATGTATGCCATACTCCGCGTAACATCGTATGTGTTACGCGGAATATGGCATATATTCATGGTTGCGTGGTATTTGTGATACGGGTGTATATGCCATATTCACCTGTGGTATATGGCGTATTCCGCAGGTGAGTATGGCATATTCCGTATTGAATATGTGATACATTGATTTCAGTAAATACCCCATGCTCGCAGAATATGTCATACTCACTTGCAGAATATGCCTTACACCGCAGGTGAGTATGCCATATACCGCAGGTGAATCTGTCGTACTCCATAAGTGAATATGCCATATTCATTGTGGAATATGACATATATTTGTATCGTGTTTACCGCGTAACAATATGTCCAGGAAAATGGCTTATGCAGGACATACGATTTATATGTCCCGGATCCACGTTTGAGCGGGACATACGAAAAATATTTGCCCGGATATGGAATATATTCCCGGTTGATATGTCCCTGAAAATTATCAGGTATGGAATACAAATCATCATTATTTTAATAAATATTTAAAAACAAAAACTTGAATGTTATTGTTAAATTATAAAAGTAGAACCTGAATTATCATGGAGACATTGTGGTTCTCCTTTCTCTCTAAATTTCATCTTCTTGCAACTTGGGGTGTCTTTGTTTAATACAAGACTCATTACCCTGAACCTCAGGCTTCAATTAAGTTCATTCTTGAAATGATATCCACCTTTCTCCTATACATTTTGATATGGATGCAACTCTATAAAATGTTTGACGAAATCTCTGGTGGCTTGAACTTGGAATGGAAACATTAGAAACCTGGCCCTAGAATGAAACAGTATATATACAGTAATTATTAGAAGTACTTAACTTGGTCTTTCGTGCACGTTTATTTGAAGAACCTCAATATTTTATGTAATAGTAATGAGCTTTCCTCGTGATCGAAGCGGGTACTCGTGATATCTGCTCCTGTTTTCAGCGGGACCTCCTCATGTCTTCAGCGGGGCTTCCTCATAATTTCAGCGGGGCCACTGGCACACCTTCAATGATGTATTTCACCCCCCACAGTGGATGTTTTTGAAAACAAACTTATCAATACATACAATGTTGGTCCAATATTCATAATGAGGTATGTATATCGTAGTTCGTGTCTCTATTTTAATCATAAAAGTAATATGTTAACAGTAAATTATGCAAACGTGCATATTGACGCCCGTTTCTTCCATGCCAGTAAAAATAGTTATCTTTCATGTCATTGTTTGTGAAGATATACCTGTTCTGAAAGTATACCTAAAGTATCAAAGAACAGTAATGCGTATTCTTACCTTTTTGGTCCATATTTCCAGATGAATTAAATAAAAAGGACTTTGCTCGTGATTTCAGCGGGAACTTGCTCGCGACCTCTCAATTATAACGGGGCTTTGGATACAACCCGTGAATCTACCTATGTACAGTGTAGCTTTGTAACAGTTTGCTTTCGTTTATACTGATTTTTCACGTAATGAGGCGCCTGATTATAAGGGAAGTTAAGCTACACGTTTTAAAGGGGAGAATGGAATTCCAAATGAATATAACTCTCCACGCTCCTGTACAAGTTATGTTTAAAACGTGTAGTTTAACCTTCCTATTGTTATGTTTCCCCTCATAATAAAAGCCTATTGGTTACGATCCTTAATATGAAAATTGAAATTCAGAGTTTTTCAAAGTGTGAATCGTATTTGCAATCCTTATTCTTATACATAAATTATGTCTTACAAAATTAAAATCCGATGTTTGAGCAGTTATCTACCTGAACTAAAATGTTGACGAAAAATGATAACTTTCCTCAAAATAAAACCCCATGGAGAATTTCGCTATCGAACAGCCCATCTTCAAAATAGCAAGGCGCCTTATAAGAGAAATCAGGTATTGGATGATAAAACATCGATGTTTTCTGGCTGTTGTTGTTTTAGGTAAATGGCTTTCGTTCATGGGTGAGTGGATATGTGTATATTTGAATGCATGTTAGTGTGATTTATTATATAACCCATATGTATTCTAGATACTCATTGGCTTATTCAAGGTCACATGGTATGGCATAGATGTACAAATTCCTTGCTTAAACGGTTATGGGGTACCAGTCATTAGTATGGGGTACTTATTATAGAGTATGGGACTTGAATGACAAAATACATTTGCCAATAAGAATCTATAAGCAAATGTGAAATTAAAAACGCCACATTTTGTTTTTGTTTACAGTGCACATATGGGGCATACTAATAAAACAAATAGTGACTGCCAATTTTCGGTAAATAGTGTAAAAAATTTCCCCTTTGGGAATATCCTGTCCACTGACATGTGATGTTTGCATTATTTCCCTCAATGGCACACTATTTGTATAATAATACAAAGTGGCAATAGCCGGCAGAACATTAAAGACAGTAGAACCTGTGTATAGTGAGCATTTGTTTGCCAAGAAAAGACGTTCAGTATTCCCTCCAACTGCTAACTCTAAAAAGGAAGTTGCAGAAAATCTGTGAGAAATCATTTATCGGATTATGCCAAGATTAAGTGTTCATTGTTCATAGTAGGTAGGTGTTCAATATAGGAATGTACTTTATCGTGAAAGTCAATGGGAGAAAACCCCGGGAGAAAACGGTTTTGCCGACTAAAAAGGCTCACTGTAGAGTGTTTCACTGAGAGGGGTGTTCACCAACACAAGTTTTACCGTTAATATATATTGTAATACACTGACCGTTTTCCTAAACTCAATCAAGGGAGGAATTCTGTCATAAATAGTCGTGACTGTGGCCAACAGCATATCAAACAATTGTTGTAATATAATGACCATTTTCCTATACTTGACTGAGAGAAGAAAAACATTTATCACAGGCACATCAGATAAATATTGTAATACACAATGGCCATTTTCATAAGCTTGATTAAAAACTTTTCGATATTCATCAGCGTTATTGTTTAGGCACTGTAGTCCTACTTGACTTTTATTCATTTTTAAATGTTTTGAAACTTTCTCACAATACTCCATCAAACTTGCATTTTGATATATGTCACTTAGTGTTGTATATTGTATTGTTGCATTATTGTGAACACAAGTGATCAAGTAACAGTTTGACTGTTTGGCATCAATACTAGTTGTCAACAAAATGATTTTTCATTGCAGATTGAGAGCTTCAGTCAGCTGTTGAGGACAGTGGAGAAATGTGACAAATTTATTGCATGCTCTCTAGAGGGTGTGCCTCAAGAGATCCTTAAAAGGGAACGTGAAGCTCCAAGTAGCAACTCAAGCAATGACTCCACTGGTATGCGAAAACCAAGAAAACACTCCAGGCGATATGAAAACTTGGGTAAGATTTGATTATTTTGTAATTGAAAGCATATATAATACATGGGCACAATCAAAAATATGCTAGCAGAATTAAAGGGACAATCAGATATAAAGGAGTGTTAAAATTGCAAGTATCGTACATACAACTGGACTATCAATGCAGTTTTTGCAATATCAAATATACCCAAAATATATGTGATTCAAAAATATGCAAATTTTCCATGAAATAAATGTGAAATTTCACATTTATAGAGAAATGAACACATAGATTAAATCATTTCTTTTTTTTCTGTAACAATTTTTGGTCCTTTTTCTGGCACTTGTGCATAGATATTTATAGTATAAATATTTTTGTTGTAGAAATTGATTCAATGAGCTCCCCAGAACAGATGAGTCGTCACGAATCAACAGAAGATCGCCTGAACAGAGCGAAATTGCTCAATGTAAAACCAGTTACTGTTGACATACATGGTTTAAGACGAGGTAGGCAAATGCAAGCAGGTCGTCACTATTCCACTTTAATAGTAATTGAGGAGTCAAATTTGAATACAGTGTGGTACCTTTGTCTTGCGCTGCGGGTTGATATAAATTTAGCATCAACTATACAAGTAGCTTTGACATAAAAATATATTACATGAAGGTTCCTAAAGAAATTATAGATTTTCAACATCAAACCTACTGTTTTGTTATAGTTGCTATAGCTACATACCACATCTGTTACCAATGCTTACTTTCAATAACAAATGTTATTGACTTAATGTATCTAATCCAATTATGCTCTATGACAAGATTTATTGAAGGACTGGTAATGAGTATAAGCATGCCAACATTGCCGCTCTGCTTAGCTAAACAGTGAAATTAATCATGCAAAGTTCAAAAACATTGTATCTTGATGCACTTCAGTAGCTTTAATTACATATATAGCCCTGCATCGAAATAGACCTATATCCAAAATAAAAATAATTTTAACTAAGCCATAATCCATTACAAAATTTACTTTCTGATTGTGTCATGTTATGTTAGAAAATTACACTGTACATCCTTTCAATATGGTCTTCAATGTAATAGAGGAAAATACAAATTACAGAACAAACTGCCAATGGATGATTAAAATATAATCCAATATATCAGAAGTGATTCTTTCAACATTGTGATATGCAAAGCAAACATGAAAACCATTTACAACTCTCTTACAAGATCCATACCAAGCCATACAGAAAAAGTATTGCAGCCAAAAAGCATGGCAAATACTAATCCATTCCAGATTTTGGTATCAGGAAACATACCTGAAAATTTCAAATCAAATCTGTCCAGCAATATGTTTAGTTATCCACAAACAAGTAAAATGATAAAAATGTGGTTAAATATTTCAGAATTCTATGCTCCGAGTAAGACAAACCCAGAAGACAATGGAGCCAAACCAGACAAGAAATTGAAACTAGAATGGGTGTATGGATACAGAGGCCAAGAAGCCAAGAATAACTTGTATGTATTAAGAACAGGAGAGCTGGTGTACTATGTAGCGACTGTAGCAATTGTGTATGACAAGGAAAAGGAGACTCAGAAACACTATATGGAACACACAGAAGACATCACATGGTGAGGATTTATGCATGACCTTATCTTTCATTATAACTTAAGGATGTTTGTCTTTTCTGTTTATGTTGCAGAGATCAATTTTAAATATTGATATTAAATGTACTTACACAAATGTAGAAATGATCAATTCTTAAATTGTGTCGTAGCATGGCCCTCCATCCCACACAAAACTATGTCGCAACTGGACAGCAGGTTGGAAGCAGTGCAACTGCAATATTGGTAAGCATTTAAATCAATCTATGCAGAAGCATTTGTTATACATCAGTAAATAATCTATTAAACAACCCTAGGTCTTATACTTTGTTGTATATTTTTAGGGGGAATATATGGGCAAGGAACTTCTGTTTCAGAACAAAAGACTTTATTTGTTTTATATGGGGACTTGACATATCAAACACATGAACGTGGTTGCATTTTGTCTTTTTCAGCCACATATAAGAATATGGGATGCCAAATCCTTGTACACTTACAAGGAAATTGGACTGGACTTATTCCAGTATGGTATCAACACTCTGGCCTTCTCTACTGAGGTAATCCTCTCCATATTTTATACATGCTGAATCTTGACAGTATATTCTTACAATTTCTTTGTACATTCCTTACTATAGTGTATTTACTATAGTCATTCATTGTGTATCTTTGTATACTGAACATAATATGTCATACAGGAAAACAATGCCGGTGTATGTATGTCAATATTTCATGTTTGAAACTTGTACTTTTGTTTTAAAGAGTGGTGGAGATTTGTTACTTGCTGTTGATGCAAGTGATCGACATGTTCTCTCAGTGTGGGACTGGCAAGCTGGAACCTTGACTGCAAAAACAACCGTAAGTAAAGCACATTCATAATACATTCAGCAAATTAGATCTGCATGGTGTTTTCATATTGAGCCATTTATGGTATATGACTAGATGAGTTTATGATATGTTTTTGATATGTTACATTTTTGCACCAAAATTTTTTCTTGCCATTAGTGCCCAAAACATTAATAGGCAATTTATAAACAGTGTTGACTAACAGGGAACCACCATAGGGCTATAATTTTTGAACAGCTTTTTGACCTGAGAGTTGCTGACTTACACATATCCTTTGCACCCCCCATGCTATGGACTAAATGACTAAAAGGTCAACTATTAATTTCTAGACTTGAGCACCATGGTTTCTTGCCAGAATTATTTTACTGCACATATATGATTGATGTTTTAGCCTACAAAGTGGGAATGTGATTACTCAAAGTTTGCAGTAAGTTCTATACTATATGTAAGCACACTTTCTTCTTTTCTGCATGTTATCAAGCAGAGTAAAATGCAAGCCCTTATATTACATGCTTAGATGTTTTATTGAGGCTTATCAAAAAGTTAATATGTTTGTTAAATGTTTCCAGGGAATTTTGTAAATTACATGTAGTTGTGAACTTTTTGTTGTAGGAATAATCTTTGAGTAGAGTAACATGTTCATACTTATTTTTAAAGTATATGTGTCTGTTTTCTTATGTGATTCATCTATAACCTTTACTCCTGCTACTCATGCTTAAACAGATAATTATCTAATGTTGTATTTAAATGTTTTGTATGTATTTGAATGTAATGTGATAGCTTTAGATAACAGATTTTGATTTAATATCGGAAACAAAGCAAGATGATATTTTAGAGATACCTTTTGATTTTCAAACATAAAACATCTCATCTCTTGCTTTTTCTTGCTAATTTCCATTACAACTTTTGGTCCTTTCCCTTTGGCACTAGTGCTTATATATTTAAATCAGACATATCAGAAGTATGAAATAGTAACCACAGAATTTATTCAAGTCATGTAGGCTTATAATAGATATCATTTCCTAGGTGACACCATGGCAGGCATTTTGAAATGATTTATTTGAAACAAAGGCAATGAACTTCCCCAATCAGCATATGCTTTTATTGTTTCATGTCAGGCATTATTTTGCTATGGTAATCTGTAATGAATAAAGAGTGAACAATAAGTGATATCAAACGTTAAACCCCGGAAATTAATTATTAAAAGGTATTGTTTTCCTAATCTGTGTATCCAGGTGATGGTCTTAAACATGCAAAAATACCTTCAGTTCATTGTCACACATATCAATAATCACCTCAATGGGAATATTGAAATATATCACAATCACGCATGCTTACTTATTCATTACAAGCTTTTTAAAATACTAATGGTATATGTTGAACAACAATAACAGGCAATATATCAACATGAACAGTATCAACCCCTGGACAGGCTTACTTATTTGTTACAAGCTTATAAAACATTCATCATTCAAAGCAACCAATATACAAGTGCCTTTCAAAATTAGAATTTTAGAGAGTGGTATCCCATTTATTTGCATTATTTTCATGCTATCATTCTGAGAGTATATAAGGATGATAGGACATATACATAAATATACCCACCTTAGATTACCAATGCTAATTGCAGACAACATCTGAAGTTGTGATATCTGGCTGCTTCTATCCCCAAGATGACACTATCATCATCACATATGGCAGACAGCACATCTTCTTCTGGAAGATCTTCCAGGATTCTAAGATATACAGGGATAAAAAGAGTGGTGTATTCAATGTAAGGATTTCTCAATAGGTCAAATAGCAGTATTATTCATCACAAATAATTTTACAAAATATGATTTGTCCTTTGCTACGTAGCTCACCTTATTTCAGTCTCTACATTTTGGTAAAATATTGAAGAAGGCCAAACGATCCCTGACCTTTGTATACTGATACATAAAACAAAATTATGATTTCCAAAAGCAAGACATTTATCTTTTGTCTTAAAGTAGACATTAAGTAAAATTATGAAGTATGTAGACTTACTCCTTCATATTCTGATTATTTGATTCTTATATTGCAGGACGAAGTTCCCAAGTTTGTGACATCTGTTGCATTTGCCCCAAATGGTGATGTCATCAGTGGGGATAGTAATGGTAGTATTCTCATCTGGAGCCGCAATGACAGTGATCAGTTTGCTATTAACCGACATATCTCAGATCACATGTCACACGCACATCATGTAAGTTGTATTTCAAAGGCTTTTTATAAAGTATGATATTATGTACATGTAGAAGGAAACCATGTATACAGGCTGTTTCATAATGGAATTCCCCCAACAGCGAATCATAGATCAAATGCTCACAATCTATTCTTAATAAAATGTATTCAATTATAGGCTTGAACTATAGATGTGTAATAATTGGTAGTTGGTGCCCTTTGAAGAGTTTGATTTTGCAACTCTCCATCTCCTTCATCTACACTTTCTGAATAAAAACCAAAACAACAAAATACTATCAAACATAATCACTACAGTACAATTACAATCAAATCAAGGTTTTGGAAAATAATTTCAGAAAAGTGTATTTGCCCTCTGCATGAAAGCTGATGGTATTCTCCTATCTGGAGCTGGCTCAGAGATTAAAGCCTGGGACACAAGCAGTGAATACAGATTCATTAAGGAGAGAATGGTATGTATTTGGCTTTAGATGAACCATTGGGAGAATATGATACTTCAAGATATAGATGTTCAACATTGAAATGTATGTAAAGATCAATGGATTACATATGGATTCAAGATATGGGTATATTCATTGAATATCACTATAAAATTGTTTGTTTTGAGAGGGTACACATTGATTATTGATGGTTGTTTCATAGTTGTATTGAGATTGATCCTTGTAATGAATTATATATTACAGCATTGGGTGAAATAGCCAAAAACCCTATTAAAAATGGCCACTATTTATGAAAAATTGTATACTTATATATCATACATTTTTTATAGGAATTTATGATGTTAGTATACTGTATATATACAGTATTTTGCAAAATAGTGGGGGGAGCCTAAAATTGATGCAGTATAGCATATTTGTGCTATGTCTATTGTAGTTGCCAGATACAGCCGGTACTATTAGGAATATGCTACCACATAACCAACAAGACACTGATGGACAACTCTATATAGGAACAGCCAATAACTCAATTCTCGAGGGATCTCTACAAAACAAGTTCACTTACCTAATACAGGTAGTTTTTCCAAAAGGTTTCCCTTTTTTGCGATGGTTATTAAACGAACCTCAGCTCACCATAACTTTCAATGTTTGATCAGGCACTTTGAATAGAAATCTTGTAATTTAGGATAACAATGGCATAGTGTAAATAATTCATTCTTGTAACACGGATAGAACTAAACAGAATTAAAGTAAAGTAATCTAGTTGTTCCTTATTTACCAATTAAAAATGGAGCAAGCATTTATGACATATCCCTTAAGAACAATAAACACATTTGTGTGTTGTAGGGCCACCATAAAGAGGTCTCAGGACTAACCTGTCATCCTACAGAACAGACCTTCATTACAGCTGGTCTTGACAAGGAGGTCTGCAAATGGGCACTTTATACACACAACCTCATCTGGAAGTCTAATATTGGGGTAAGGTCACTCCCCATCATCTTGAATCATTGGCTTTCTCTTGATCAATGGCACAAACATTGAGCTTCTTTAACATATACAGTGTAATTACATTTTTGTAATTGAAACCAAGTGGAAATATTGTCATGTAAATGCATTGTCAATATTAATCTGACCATACTCTACATACGTCTCGAAGATGTATGCCTGGAATCCCAATTCCAAGCCACCTAGTTAACAGCAACACCAAGGCATAATGAATTCCATTGAACATCTAATAACAACACTGCTTTCAAAATAGCCACCAATAGCCACCAATAGATATGTAGCAAAAATATTGAATAAACTGATAAATAAATGGTAAACCCTGTATTGCAGCTGGAGTGTGTATGTGTTGCCTTTGATCCTCAAGGCTTAGTGATGGCCATTGGTACAACAGCTGGACGGTTTGTTATTCTAGACTCCAGTAGTGGCAACCATGTGGCTTCAATACAAGTGGGCAATGATGACATAACAACCATCAGCTTTTCACCAGGTATGCTGCACCAGTGTGTCACATATTATGCTAAATCTTAAAAGTGATGAAGTCAAAACATCAACCACACCATAAGCCGGAAACTCACAAAGATGGGATACCAAAACCTTTAAAATATTTATAAGTAACATTTACATTTTGGAGGTCATATAGGGCATTTAAATTAAGTTTGGGACAGTTTTCAACTAAAATTATGAGCTTAGAGAGAGATGATATCGAGACACTGAAAAACAAGGCTGAACCTGCTACAGTCATTCTTCTTTACAAATCTCAACTATTCAAGAGTAAATCATTGTTATATTAAAATGTCTTCACTTTGGCGTCTGATTATCTCACTACAAGCATTTATGGCAAAGGATTCTAAATTATTGATACATCCATTTTATCCTTTTAGATGGGAAGATGCTTGCTGCTGGTTGCCAAGACAACATCTTCCTCTACCAAGTACTAGATGATGGCCAGTGTTTTCGTAAACACAAGACTGGTGTCTTGAGTGGACATAGCAACTATATAAGGCAGCTTGACTGGTCAACAGACAGTCGTTATATACAGAGTGTATCAGCTGATTATGATCTCATGTACTGTAAGTATATTGTGTATTATATAGCTGAGGCAAGCGTGAATGTAAAGATATTTATCCTAACAATGCCTTGATAAAAGATTTCCCTGTGTTTTTGTCTGATGACATGAATTTCTTTCTAGATGCTCAAATGATTGAAGCTAAAGCAAATTACTATGAACAGCGGGTTGAATTGATCCACTATTCCATGACAAGCATGAAACAAGGCATTAAAAATATTGCCACCAACCATTTGTTACAGACACCGAATGCAAACCACCAACCATGTCCACCAAACATCATCCACAAAAAATTGAAGACAATAACAATATGTCACCACATAACATAAGCCATTCTTTCGAAATGTTTGTTTGTAGGGGATATAGGCAAGATGCAATGTGAGAAGCAGGGAGCTTTATTGCGTGACAGTCTCTGGACCACACAGTCAGCCACACTTGGACATGCTCTCTTAGGTATAAATCTATAGTACAATTAGTTGAACATAGTAATCTCCCATGAGGTGTACTTTTGATGTATTTTCTATTCATGCTGGTCCCTGTGACTTACAACAATGTAAAGTATGTAGGGGGAACACAGAGATCAATTGTTGAAACAATTGTTTTATAGGTTTCCATATTGATCAAAGATAAATCCATAGGATGATTAAAAATACTGTGTAATGTTTGTGTTGTATTGAGTGTATGTGAACACATACCGACACAAATCAATATATCAGTATCTGTTACTTTTTTGTACTAGTGATTGCAAAAAAACAACATTATTAAACAATGAAAAACTAGACAACAGCAATATCAAAATGTAGCAAATCTCATCGAACAGCCAATCATAAAATAACACACAAAAATGGCCACCATTTGCAAAATGGTTGCTCACGGTAGCTAAATAGTCATCAGAAAGTGTAAAATGCTTCTCAATATGCTCATATAAAATTTCAACCAAAATCACACACAGACAGACAGTGTGACAGACCATCTCTCCCACAATCAGGTAGCTATAACCATAGTTTACAAGACACGGAAAAATGTTTTGATTATATTGATCACATGAAAATGTAGTGCTCAATTCCAGTTGGCTGCCATCTTTTAAGATCTCACTTGTGTTGTCATCGACTCTCAATTTTGCATATAGCATTGGGAAAGGTGCTGTTCAGAATTACAAACCAGTTGAATATTCTTTTTGAATTGTGTCTTGATTTAATCCTTCTAAAAGTCTCTTCTTTTATTCTAAGTTGACAAGCTCCAAAATATTTTTGCACAAAAAGTACTTGTCTAGAAGTGATTTTGTGCTACTTTCCTATACTATTATAGGCAAGGTTATGAAAGTTGAGAGTCGATGACATCACTTCCTGAGTGAAATCTTAATGGAAATGAGTACTACATTTTTAAATTATCAATATTGACTATATTAAAACATTTTATGTGTTTTGCTGAATATGGAAAGTATATATGTGATTATAGCTATGATATAAGGATAGAAATTGACAGAGGCGTTCCCTGTATACCTCTGTATGAACTTCGTTTGATGGGATAATAAAAGTATTCAAAACGGCTGCCAGATTTCAAGATGATCACCCAAAAGTTAATCAACTCAATCAATTTAACTGATACCATCTATTATTTGAATGAAGTTGTAAGTAAATTGGAGAAGTGGTTTCTTAAAACAAATGTGACAAGACTTAAGAAGATGAAGGACCCACGGTCCTGTGCTCACACAGGTTGGAACCTTCAGAGGAATTTATATCCTGACTTTCAAACAAAAATATTGATTTGGATTTGTAGTCTCGAACTTTGAGAAACTTAGATAGCATAGTTGTGTGACCTAGTTTGATGACCTTTGATCTTGAAAATTTTACTTATTCAGAGCTCAGTAAGGTCTTTAGTGATTAAGCTGACCAAAATTTACATCCAAAAATCAAATTGAAAAATCAACTTTTTTGACCTTTCGAAGGTCACTGAAGGTCAAGTAAAGGTCAAATCCTAAAACTAATGTCAGATTTGAACTCCTGGCAACTTGTAGATGATTTTCAAAAAAAGATTTGGTCAAATTGAAGCAAGTTGAAAAATAACTTATTTTTACTGTTTTTTGACGTCAAATATCTCAAAAATGGTAAAAATTTGATGCTGACATATATTGAGAAATATGTAGGGAATGCTTAAATCTATTAATGATGTAATTTATTGCAGGAAATGATCAAGTATAAGGCAAACTTTAAGAATCTTGTCAATCACAAAACCTGCCATTGACTTTATACATGAGAAAGTTTCCTGAAAATGACTAAGTCCTACTTTTTGTCAAATTTTATAGAGTAAACACCAAAAAGCGTAATTCCAAGAGCTTTGAAATCTTCAGAGGACATAAGTTGCATATACACCAACTACTAAAAGTTATTTGAAAGTTCTACTTCAACAAAGTGTCTAGTATTTACAGAAAATTTGACTTTTTGACGTCAAAATCCGCAATTTCTCGGAAACCGGGCGAACTTGGGAAATGGCGATGATAGGTCAAATAGGCGTTATGGATATGCATAAAATGAATGTGGATATGACTCAATCCGAATAGCAGTTTTAATTTGTGCGGCCAATGTTGACGGACGGACCAACGGACGGACGGACCAACGGACGGACGGACGGACGGACCAACGGACGGACGGACGCCTGGTCAATCCCATAGGCTCATGTGAGCCAAAAAACTCCCAAAATGCCATCAGAATTAGAGATGGCCATCCAAAAGTTAATCATCTCTATATGCCCTATAATTTGATACAATCAATAACATCTGCAACTTCATGTAAATCTGCTATGCATATTAACTGGAATTGCAGCATTTATTTGTTCCTATATCTAGGTGCATGGTCCAACCTTGAGAAAGATGAAGACATAGTGTGTACAGCCAGGAGTAACAAACACATCACTCTAGCAGTGGGAGACAACACAGGCAGCCTCCGACTCTACAAATACCCTTGCTCAAAACAAAAGGTACATTCAGTGTACTTGTTACCATAAATACAGGCAGTTCAATTGATTCTTTCTACCTCACTGACATTAAAGAACAACTGAAATAGTTTTTCTCAACTTGCAGCTACAAACATGCGGTTTTCTCCATTGTAAGCCCAACGTAGAGTTCTTGAAATAGCCATTATAAAATAAATGTTAGATAACTGCTTACGGTCAGAGATAACGAAATAAAACTAACTGGTCAATCAAATTGGCTCCCGTGTGATTAGTAACGTCATATACAAAATATAGCTTTGGTTTATTGGTTCCTTAGTAATCACAATGTCACGGCAACCATAGGATTGTTGTGTAAACAAATAACAAAACATTTTGGCATTATGACGTCATGATCTAATGGACCAAAACGGGCCACATGGGGACCAGTGAGAGATCACGTGGGGGCCAATAAAGTCACAACCAATTCGAATATTGCTTATTAAGCAACTATAACGATCGTTAGAGTGAAATAATTTTCACACTACTGATGGGAAAACATGGCCAAATACATTTATCAAAAAACTATATTGATTCCTTTAGGTTAAAAATACCATTTCATATCTGCTTTAAGCATCTGCTACTGTAATGTTAAATATAATAGAATCTTGGTCATCCAATTTAGTGAACACTGAAGTACTTGTATACAAAGGTTCAGAAAAATGGAAAAAATTGGCTCTACGACTGATAGATTAGTTTGTGAAAGTCAACATATTGATGAATTCCATTAGTGGGTTATGTCCCCTTGAAGGTTAAATTAAATACCATTATGACATTGCGAATTGAAGTGTTTGTATATGTTATTATGGATCAAGGAAAGTCAGGATTTGACATATAAGTTCAAAAATTCATACTACTTCTAAGATACTTCTTGAAGGTCAAAATTACCTCTTTGAGTACAATCATGATGAGCAAATAAATTATCATTGATCATTCTAGGGAAGTAATCACATACGAATTACAGGCAATTATTTCTAATTTGAAAATTTCAGGCGGATTTTATTGCGATGAAACCTTACTCTAAGTCTACAAATAATGTATGCTACACAAATGATGATACTTTCCTGATAACATCTGGTGGCTCAGATGCTGGCCTGATGCAATGGTGCATCAAAGACAACAAACAGGCCATGCTGCCACTGCCAGCGTCACCTTTCTCCATGCAAGATACACTATAGAGGGATACGTTGTAGATGAGCATACTATAGAGTGGCATACTATGGATGAATGCACTGTAGAACGGTAAATTGTAGAGGCATATTGTAGTAGGACAAGAGGCAAATGGACAAGAAACATTCGTGCCATACTACCACAGTTTAAAATTCATGCAAGTGAAACCTGACTTGTTCAAATCTGAATACTGGACAGATTTAGACTATGGTAATATTCTAATGTATAACTGTGCCATTTGTCGTCAAGGAAACTGTGATTATGTACATAAGAACCAATAAATATTTTTCTATTAATTTATTATGAAACATTCTAGATGTGTGAGATTACACAATGTTTTCATATATATTTCATAGATGGTGCTTTTATCAATAAATTGATGAACAAATAAATAATAGTTCTGTTTGAAAATAGTGTGGCCATTAGTTTAGTTTCATCAACATACAGGGTGATCACTAAGTTCTGGGAATTGGTCTGTCATTTCAATATTTTTCAACCAATTTAGTTGAAACTTCCAGCAAATGTACATTGTATAGTTCTGAACTGATAGACAATGTTTCATATACATATCACTTTTACAATTTATGTTATTGTAATTATAAAAAAAGTAAAAGTGGTCGGCGGGTCAGCAAATTTTGGCTGGCGTTAATTTGAAAATATCCTGCAAAAACATACTTATCTTGCCTAGATGGTTGGTTCAAACTTATTGTACTAGAGGTAAAATAGTACTCTTGAAGTCATTTATTCAGAAGTATTCTTCATTGCTGGGAGGATCATTTCATTTATAATGATTTCCATAGGCCTGGACGACCATGCATTGTTGTCAAACCTAGTCCATAAAGTTGCTTTCCAGTCCTCCCTTTGGTATCCCTTGAAAATTTGCTCAAGCTGTTGAGATCAGTCCCTCATCGGAACCAAACTTATGGTGATCTCTCATATGATGCTTCAACAGTCAAATTTAGTGAACCTAATGGTGGTTCATCTGGTGAACATTATATGGTGAATATGGGGCATGAACAACTTGTGTGAACCCTTATTCTTCAAGAGTAATATGGGCAATTTAAGGAGTGGGAAGAAGCATTGCCATAATGGAAGATAACTCCCCGCTTTTTTGAGTCATGATTGTGACTTTGAGAGTCTGACCAATAATTTAAGAAAATTGAGCAAAGTACACTCTTATATCACAACACAGATGTTACTTTAGAAACTAAAGTTAGAAATATTTGAAAACATAAAAAATCACAGAAATTTGTCCACCAAATAGGTATTAATCAACCATACTTTTGGATCAAGTAAAATAAAAATGAATTCAAGTTTTGCTTGACCCGCTACGCCATTTGTCATGTTGCTATAGCAACAATAATTATACATTGCGACATCATATGACAATGAGATTGTTTTAGCCAACCCAAAATCATATTCTCCGTTTACCTTGAAAATTTCAAGTAGATTGGTTGAAAAATAATGAAATGACAGATAAATTCCCAGAACTTAGTGATCACCCTGTATTTTCATTCATCAGGTCCAAATTCCGAGATGATATTTTTAATCTTCCAGATATTCTAATTACAGTAGGTAGGAGTTTTGAAACCTTTACATAAACTCATCAAAGCAATGGTCCTTTAAATCACTTTTGATGTTTACTTCAAAAAACATTGTTTAAAACATATGAGGAAAGTTGTCAAAGAAACACCTTTTACTCTTAAAGTCCTAAGTAGAGGATAAAAGTGTCCATTTATTGTGTTGGTTGAACTAGAGAACATGTTAGTGCTTTAACTAGCCCTACTTGAGTTTTACACTGCGTTTGAGTCCAGCACGTATTCCAGATATTTCTCCACCATATTTCTCCATCTCTGGTTTGTACTCTCGCAACTGCAAGTACATATACATAAAATATAATCATGATACACACAATATGTATTCCTTACCATTTTGACAAAATATGTTTCTGATAAATTGTGCCATCTTTTGATCAATCAGAGAAACTATAATACATGTATATAGTTTTGGCTGGATTGATGATATCATTGGTTGTACTTTTATAAAATTTAGCAATTAGTTAATACTGTTTTTGCATAGACAGATTGCTAGCTACAACGAATGACATCATCAATCTAGCCAATATATTACAGTTTTTTGATGGATCAAAAGAATTATCAGAAACATCTATTGCATCTAATGTGAGTATAAATGTACACAGGGGTAAAATGAGTGGTTAATAAATAAAATTGATTATCTGATCAATATCAAGCAAGTTAGAAATCAATGTAAAGTTCTGTTAGTGTAAAATCTGTCTCATCGCAACATCATTGGAACAGGCCACAAGTATTTGGATTGACAGGAGTTCATATTTCAATTTTTTTAATGAAAAATGTGACAAATAAAAATTGTTTATATTGTGAGATAAGACAGGTATTTTGATATTCAGGTTTCACTGTGATACAATCAACGTTGAATTCATGCTTACCTGACCCTTCCTCCTGATCTTGGCTTTCCTGTATTTAATCCTGTTTTTCACTCTCGGATTTTTATTCTCTTTCTTCCTGTTTGGAGTCAAACCTCTGTTCTTTTCAATCTGAAACAATGAATGGGCACTATTGAGAGTGAGGATATAACTGAAGATTTAAACTGATGAATAAAATGTGAATAAAAAGAGATCACAGTGTGATAAGTGACAATTTACACTATTTTTCAACATATGTACAAATCAACATATCTCAAAACCAAAAACTTTCTTGAAGTTCATGTTAAATCACTTTAAAACGTGAAATATTTTCTCTTTTAAATGTCTGATACTGCCTCTTTTAAGTTTGTGAGGGAATGGAATTTTACACCTGACATCACATGGACAGCTTTCAATTTGTGAATATCTCTCTGCAATCATTGAACAGCAAACACAAGAAAGAAGTTACCTGTCTGGTGATTCCTCTCTTTCCATCTTCCTCGACATCCTCCTCTTCTTCCATCATCCTGTCCTCTCCCACCACATCACTTTCCTCCCTGCAATAAAGTCAACACATTCTCTATAACCAGAACAACGGCAACGCCAAAGCGTAGCGAATCCCATCGAACAGAAATGGCTGGCATTTTTACAAATGAATAGCAAATATCATAAAACAACACACATAAGAAAGGCCACCATTTTCAAAATGGTTGCTCACTAGCCAAGTTGTCATCAGAAGAAATAATATGCTTTTCAGTAGCCACCTCTAAAATTTTTGAAAAATCGCACACGTACTTGTAAAATAACACACATAAAAATGGTGGCCATTTTTCAAAATGGCCGACTACTCCCCAAAGTTTTATTAGAAAATGTGCCATTCTTAAAGTATTCACATATCAAATATGAACAAAATCGCTCCACTACTTTTTGAGTTATAGTAAAATACGTTAAAATGGCAGCCATTTTTCAAAATGGCCACCTTCTACCAAAAGTGTCATTAGAAATAGACAGTGTGCCATGCTTATAGTATTCACATACCAAATATGAACAAAATCGCTCCACTATTTTTTGAGTTATAGCAAAAATCGTAAAATGACGAGTAAAGGCCACCATTTTTCAAGATGGCTGCCATGTGCTTCTTTAATATCTACATTTGTAGCATTATTAATGTCCTTTATAATTTTTTTACATTTAAAACATATTGCTATAAAAGTTTTACATATTGCACCTAAATTACTGTAAAATCGGCACTAAAATGGCCGCCATTTTAAAATGAGTGGCCATTTTGAAATGACCGGCCATTTTGAAAATCGGCTTTCGAGCAGAACTTCTACTCCCATAAGGTATATGTGTACAAAATATGAACAAAATCGGGCCAACGGTATTTGAGTTATTGCCCGGACGGACGGACAGACGGACGGACGGACGTACGGACGGACGGACGGACGGACGGAGGCGTTCCCTATATCCCTCCGAACTTCATTCGATGGGATAATAAACTAAGTCAACACCACCTGCTATGGCTCAGTGGCAGAGTCAAGGTTACCAATATCGCTTGGCCCGGGTTCGATTCCCGGTTCAGACAAGTTTGTTTGTGCGTTATGTAATTCTGGGTGTTTGACTGAGTGGTTCACGTCTCGTATAAAAGGCTGTGGTGTGTACCAGTATGTCTGTGTACCTGTGCACACAAAAGAACACAGGGCTCCTCCAAGGAGGGGTTTCTGGCTCTGTCTTCGAGTGTAAAATATGTAAAATACGGAATATACCAATGAGGTATTGCTCGCGAAATATGGCGGTAACCAAGATATAATTATAAAAATTAGTACCATGGGTACTGGGCTCACATGGTGTTGCTCAAAAGTGAAGTGAATGATGGCTAAAATAACAGAAAATAAAAAAAAACAAATATAATTTTTTGTAACAAAATTATTTCAAGTCACTTGCTACTATTTTGGACTGACTGAGAGACAGATGGACAAATCGATGTTAAGTAAAATGGCTGAAAAAAAAAACGGATATAATTTTTTGCCAATTATTTGTAACAAAATTATTTCACAAAAATGGCGACCATTTTAAAAATAGGCAAGCTTTTGAACCAGGAGTCATAGGGGAGTTTTTTGTATTGATGTTGAACAAAAATAACTTGAAACTGGAATCTTATAGACAGAGGTTTTAAGCAAATGGTCCAAAAGAGGATTTCGCGAGACAGATGGACAAATCAATGTTAACTAAAATGGCTGAAAATAGAAAACAGATATAATATTTTGCCAATTCTTTATAATAAAATTATTTCATACAACTACTCTTTACAGTGATATGGCTTTCTACAATGCAGGACAGCTGAAATTATTTGTAAAGCTAGGAAATGGGCCAAAAGTGAATTTTGCTAGACAAGAATGGCGGCCATCTTGAAAATAGGCGAGCTCTTGAACCAAGAGTCATAGGAGAGTTTTTTGTATTTATGTTGAACAAAATTAACTTAAAACGGGAATCCTATCAACAGAGGGTTTAAGGCAAATGGTCCAAAAGTGGATTTTGCGAGACAAATGGACAAATCAATGTTAACTAAAATGGCTGAAAATAAAAAAAAATGGATATAATTTTTTGCTGATTTTTCGTAACAAAATTATTTCATACATCTGCTTTTTACATTGACATGGATTTTTACAAAGTAGGACACTTGAAATTATTTGTAAAGCTAGGAAATGGGTCAAAAGTGAATTTCGCAAGACAAAAATGGCGGCCATTTTGAAAATAGGCGAGCTTTTGAACCAGGAGTCATAAGGAAGTTTTCTGTATTGATGTTGAACAGAAACAACTTAAAACAGGAATCCTATCGACAGAGGTTTTAAAACGTGCCACTGTGTTGTAGACGGAAAAGTGGATTTCGCGAGTCAGATGGACAAATCAATGTTAACTAAAATGGCTGAAAATAAAAAAATGGATATAATTTTCCGCTGATTTTTTGTAACAAAATTATTTCATATATCTACTCTTTACATAGACATGGATTTTTACAATGTAGGACACTCGAAATTATTTGTAAAGCTAGGAAATGTGTCAAAAGTGAATTTCGCGAGACAAAAATGGCGGCTATTTTGAAAATAGGCAAGCTTTTGAACCAGGAGTCATAGGGGAGTTTTCTGTATGGATGTTGAACAGAAATAACTTAAAACAGGAATCCTATCGACAGAGGTTTTAAAATGTGCCACTATTGTTGACGGACGGACGGACGGACGGACGGACGGACGGACGCACGGACAGACGGACGGACGGACAGACAGACAGACAAGTGAGTGATTGCAAAAGCTCACGATGTGAGCTAATAAAAACACAATGTATGGTCTACAATTAAGTCAACCCATTCTCTACAATAAGTTGTCAGGTCTACAATAAACTTAACACATTCTCTAGTCAACACTGTCTGGACTGTCTTTGACACATTCTCTACAATTTTAAGTCAACACATGTCAGCTCTTCAATAAAGAAAATACAATAATAACTTATTTCCATCTCTACATGTACAATTAGGAATCCAAAGTTTAACACAAACTGGAAAAATGCTGTTTTCTGTTTCAAAGTAAGAAAGTAGCTATGATGAATATTGTGACTTACAGTATTGCATCCTCCCCTCTTGGAACTTTCCCTGATTTCATCATGTTATAATACTCCAGGGCCTCCTTCTCATCATTGGTCTCATATACTTCTCCAGGTTTACGTTTACGTCCCTGTAGCAACCAAAACATAAATATATGAATCATATATCTCTTATATCCCTTACAAATGTTAAAATATCTCACTTGATTATCATGACACGTAAAGGCTTTCTAACAAATGAATATCACAGTAGTTATATTGTTTAACCTTATATATATCCACCCATAAGGCTCAGTCAAAGGGATTTATGCCACCTGATGTCATAGCCTGGTGGTCTAAAAGATAATCTCTTATATACTGAAGTCTTCTTCAAAGATTTAGTGTAAATATCTTACATGAGTTCTGCCTCCAGTTGGAGCTGCTATTTCATCTTCTATCTCCTCATCTGAAGAGCTCACAAGCTCCGACAATTTTTTTTCAACCTTGCCTTTAAGCTTCGTCTTGCTTTGTTTCCTCTCTCTAGATTAGAAATAAAGAAATGTATATATTCTATATTTCAACACTGAATCAGGCTCAGTTAATTATCTATTGAGATATACATGTAAAAGAAATAAGAGTCCTCAAAACATACATAAATATATTATGATAGAGAGTTTTTGGCACAATGTTTTTAGCTCAACGTATTTAACGTAACACATTAACTAGAATTATAAATAGCAGTTCACACAGACAGTTCATGACAGACCCTCATACTCCCATGAAAAAGTCGGCGTTTAAAAAAGTATCTAATTCTCTTTACAAAAAGTGATGATTTTGACAATTATGAATGGTTAGGGGACAAGTGTCCTAGTTTACCTCTTCATGAGTCTGTTCACTCTTTCCTTGACTGTATCCTCCATTGATTGACGAGGTCTGATCTCTTCTCCATTGCTGAGCTTAGTGAGCACTCTCTCTACCTTAGGTGCCAATTGTGCATCAATGGGTTCAAGCTGTTTCAGTAGCTGAAGAATTTATAAAGAATGTCATTCAATATGGATGAAATCTGCTTAATAATACTTATTGAAAATGGCACAATTGGGTGGGCTCATATTATCATATGGTGATTCCTAATATTGTGAAAAAAGTCTATTTCTTCAAAACGAAAAATTAGGAGCCAAGAACAATGGTTTGGTATTAATACCCAAAAAATCAAGCATTAGTTTAGACAATAATCAGTTGTCATATGTCTAAAAACTGTTGATGATCAGACAGAGCGACAGATGGATGAGTGGGTGTTTCCATAGGCTCACCATACCAGCCAACAAAATCAAAGTATTAAAATCATGTTAAAATAAAAACTACTCGTAAGTGACTTACATTTCTATACTGTACGAGGCGCTTGATGACAGGGTGGTTATGTACTGGAATCTTCTTGGCCTGGAGCATCATGTAGAAACTGATATTTACACAATAGCTAAAATAAAACATAGAAAATGTAAAGTTAAAGTTAAGAATAAAGCAGTAAGGAATTCCATACAATATTTTCGTATTTAATGCCTCAGTCACATTTGATTTACGGCAACTGCAGCTTCCCAGAATTGAGAGAATGACCAGCACAAAATATAGGGAAAATATAGAGCAAATGTGACCGAGGCTTAAGGGATATAGCTGGCCAGTTATTTGCTCTGCAGAGATATGTCTCATATAATTAACTGTATCTCAAGTGATAAATGTCAAGTCTAAAGCTATAAGGATGTTTAGTATTACTTTGAGTGTTTCTATAGCGATGAGTGCTTCATAAATATTAAACAGGTACTTTACTTCTTGGCTTTAATATTAATATCTCCAACATTGATATAGAGCCCCACTTACTTCATGTAGAGGGTATATTTTGTCATGATGAAATCTGCACCATTTCCAGGGGGTATGTTGCCATTCTTAATCAGGGTCACCAGAGGCTGAAGTGTGGATGTCACTTCTCCTAGTTTTGATTTGAACTCTTCAATCAGGGGTAGTAGTTCTGGGGATTCTTTTTTTAAAAGCTGAAATTGTTCAGAAAAAAGCATTTTACTTAAATTGTTCAGTTTACTCAATATTGAAATCGTTAAATAAGTTTGAAATGTTCATTTTATTCATTTAAAATAAATGTACTACAAAAGAGCAACATGCAAAAATACTAACCTGTATTTTCTCCTTCTTTGATAGTTTGGAAAGATCTTTTTTAACGATTTGCTTTTCAACACCAGCTTCTGTTTTCTCAGTCTCATCTACCTGATTGGTGAAAAATAAAACACATAAGGGATGACCCTAATTGAAAAACATATATCTAAAACATTCCAAAACCTGACTAACACACCCCTCAAAGGGTCTAAGATGATTTTAATAAATTACATTATTAGGTTTTTATATAATTTCTAAGGTACCCTCAATCTTTGAATTTCTCTTTAACTCATATTAAAACCTGTACTTTGAAAAACTTTGTAGCAGAATAATTCTAGTGCTCCTTTCTACTTTATAATGCAAACAAAATATTATGTGTTAAAAAGAAAATGGAAGGAACATGTGATTCTCAATGGCCATTCGAGTACAAACCTTGAATATTTCAAGCCCAAAGTCGTCATCATCAAGGTTGTCAGCCATCTTCCTCTGAAAGGCAAGAGCTTCTTGTTCCTCCATCTCAGCTGCAGCCTCAACATCTGAACCACTGACATCTAAAACAATACACACAATATAATAGTGGGACTACATTTTCAATATATCACAAATCACTTTATAACAATAGTAAACTGCTCGACCTACCGAACTACCTCCCTATTGTATTGTATTTTGTTTACCACCAATGAAGGTGAGCAATACCTCTTGGGTATGTCCCGTATATATACGGTCGTAATTTACGTAATTGACATGGAAGATAGACCCAGAAACCCCTCCTTGAAGGAGCCCTGTGTTCTTTTATGTGCACTTATACATAGACATACAAGTACACACCACAGCCTTTTGTACGAGTTGCGGACCACTCAGTCAAACACCCTGAAGTACTTCACGCAAACAAGCAAATTTTTAGTCTTGCCTGAACCGGGGATCGAATCCGGGACCTATTGCGTAAGAGGTACCTGCGCTACCGCTGAGCTACATGGGTGGACATAATCAACCTATCAAGCTTACTTATATGATATATCAGTTAGATTATGAAGATGCTTTATGCAATATAAGGTTAAATATGACAATAACAATTTCCATGAATAGTTAATATCCGATACCGAGTGTCTCTTTTCATTGCTTTTGATAAAATGATTCTTATCTAATCTAATCTAATCATCAAACATAATACTGTAGTCTTTCATATACTTTCAATCCTTTCGAGTGGAATTTGTCTGTTTAAAATATTAAGATACATTTGATGTATAGGTTTGCAAATGTAATATGTTCCTACCTAGGTCTTCTTCATCTACATCTGCCCCATAGTATTTATTCTTGGTGGTGCCCCACGCTTTGTCATCAAACTCTACAAGAAAATAGAACCTCAGTTGAAAATAAAAAATACATGTATATCTAAAGTATAATTTTTTTTAAAAGCCTTTGATGTTTATCTTTTCAAAAAATGTGTATTTGAAGATAAAGAAAATATCTTTGTGGGTTTATGCATGGATTCTAATATCATATGCAAATCATCTTTTTAACACCAAGAATGAGTGATCTAGTTACATGTGAGTGTAGCAATTACTTACTTTGTTCTTCATCTTCTACATCACTTGCCATATCATCCTGTCTTCCCTGGGCCTGAAACCTTTCCAATGTGGCAGCTAGGCGCTTATCTATGACATCATCATCGCTGTCATCATCAGCCAGGGGCATGAACTCTTCCTGAAATATAGAAAATATTTAGGTTATTTCTTAAATTACAGTATTATTTATCTTTAATTCAACTGATACATTTACACACAAAATATACACACAAGCACATCCTATGCAATTGCACTTATCCCATAGTTGAGGTCAAATCTGTGGAATAACATGTACCGGTACATGTATATATATTTATGATATTTTGCAAATGTGTGGAAAAAGCTTTATCTGCGGAATACGGAGAACATTCCAAGATCTCTCAAAATCATAGGATGTCCTATACATATTCATTGATGAAACAGTTGGATAATAGATGTATAGAATATTTTCATTTGAGTCAAAAAAATTAATTTGAATCATGAATTTTATGTCTCCATAACCTTACCTCTTGGTCTGATCCAGCAGGTCCTCTCAATTCAGTCCCTTTATCCAAGAGCACCTAGAAAATAATCAGACCAATACACATAAGTTTTTAACATCATGTTTATTCATTTCTTTATTTTAAAATATGAATGAATAGTTTTGGTTAATTTTTCCTGGATATTTACTTTTCTATTCTAACACTAGGTTACAATATTTATTAGTTTTCATTTCCTAAATTGACTATCCACTTTTGATTAAATTGTTGCCCCTTATTTAATATTCATACCTTGTCTCTCTCTGCATGAAATTCATCAATTTCATCATACATAAAATCTCTACTTCTTTTATCAGGAACCTTCTCATTCTCATAGGCCCTCTCATCATCTGAGCCATAGCTAATGGGTGTCATTGACTTCTTGCTCTTGCCTGCTTTCTTCCTGGAAACACAAAATTTTTGTTCAATTACTGTATCACATCATGGTATAAATCCTATAAGAAATAATAGAATGTAGTTGTAAAGCAAGTATGATTCTTCTTCCAGTTTGAGTCACATCTTGTCCAATGATAGTTTTTCAACTAAAATATTGTACTTTATTATATCACTATCTAGCTAGTGACAGTATGATTGGTCAGAACCGGGTCACATGTCCCAATAACATGGGATAAGGAAGCCATTAAGGTTGTTCCATATGTTCAGAAAATTTGATGGCTTTCTAAATTGGAATCACTTTTTATTTCAGGTACGTATATCTCACTCCATATATGGTACATGTATATTACTTTCAGTTTTGTACAAGTAATGACAGTGGTCTCACCAAGGATCTAATGCATTAAATAGAGCCCCACCCTGTTGGTTCATTTCTAGCACCCTGTATCTCCCCTGTTGAATAAACAGCAAAACTTAATACCCTCCCCCTGCAGTAAAAAATCCTGGAGAACACTCAGTTGAATGGATACAAACAGTACACCTACTATACTGAACTGTAAAGTGTGGGCCAAAAATAAACCTCAAGCTTCAAAAGTTGTCACAATGAGCTAAATTTTAAGTTTCATGTCTCAAACTCTCCCGAGTGGTAGAAAAATAATTCCCGTTCACTTTAAGTAGCACAATAAATGAATTCAAAGCTTCATACCTGCAAATGATGGATAAATCCCTACCAAATCGAACGAATGTTTTCATGAATCGCCATGTTTGTGATCCAAGGAGGATTGACTCCCAGAATGCAACATCAGTTGAACTTATTTACTCATGACAGATTTCAAAATGGCGGAACGGCATTTTGAAAGCTGGCACGTGTCATGTTGCATTCTGGGAGTCAATCCACATTGCAGCGCAATCGGGCTCTAAAATCACCTCAACATTTGAAGAGTCGGCATTAACATGTGAATATCCACTTCAAATTTTTAAGTTCTTATTTGTCATTATGGACACAAATTCCACTATATCTGGACTTACTAGGACGGAGAAAATAGAGCACTGAATACACTGATGTAAGAATTTATTACATGTGCGACAGCATGTAATTTTCATAGCTTTTGTAATTCTTTATGTTCCCCACTGTAAATCATTTTAACTTCAGCATGAATAAAAAAAATGAATAACATTAAATAAGTCCATAGTCTGCATGAACACTAATAGATGAATGAATAAATATTGTAAATATACTAGAAATAAGAAAATGCAGTGACCTAAATCTTTTGTAACTCTATACATTAATATGTACTCTTTGTGCAAATCTGAAAAATGTATGGAATAAGTTGTATGTGCCTGTCCTGAAGATAACATGGGACTCCAATTGAGAAACAAACAGAATGTACACACGTTAAATTATATATAATTGAATGATCGAAAGTTAAAGAATTTGGGATATTTGAATTATTTTGATGGGGCATTTTCACTGGACCTCACAAGAGACATCTGGTGAAAACCTGGGACATTTTCAAACCCTTGGCCATTACATATTTTCTGCATTATCCTGGTTTTATCTAGTGTCAAATTTTGTCCAGTGACCATGCCAAGGTCAGTCAAGCCCCATGTCTGGCCTGCCAGGACACACTATTGGTCCGAATCTTAATAGTCCAAATCCTGATGGTCCGAATCCCAATCATCCACATCCATATTCATTCGAATCCCAATTGTCCGAATCTCAATCGTCCGGATCCCATTCACCCGAATTTCAATCATTCGAATCCCATTTGTCCGGAACCTAATGTGATTTGGACCATTGGAATTCAGACGAATGGGATTCTGACCCTGAGGTTTCATTAACGGCATCCTTCAATGGAGAGGACATAAATCAAGATTGGGTGGAGGTAAATTAAAAGAATAATTACGTTTTTGGGACGCAATTTGAATTTCGTAAATCACCTCGTGAATCCACTTACCTTCAGTCTCTTTATTTCGTCAGAATCCACTAAATAATTGAAGGAAATTCTATTTCTAAAAGAAATAAAATTTTCTTTCAAAAGTTTCCTTCCCAGAAGTTGATATCTGATCGAAATAGTACGAGGCATGTGATAGGACAAATAGTTATCCAATACTCGATATCCGAGCAGTAATCAGTACGAGTCTTACGATTGGCCGCTAGCTGAGGACCCGATTTAAACCATTCTCTATTGGTCAAGTGCGATCACAAGATCATTATTTAAGAATGCGCATGCGAAAGAAACTGAACCAAAAAATTGAACCTAACGCAGATTGCCCCTAAACTAAGCAAAATCAGTCGCTAATTGCTTCGAAATACGCAAAGAAAATGTGTTTCTAATGGTTGAATATAAGTTATACCTCACAAGTGATGGTATCTGTATCATTCAATGACATACTAGACTCGCCAGAACACTGATTTAGACCGATAAATAGCAAAAGCGATACAAAATTTTATCAATTTTATTTTGGTTAGTGTAAAAGCGTGACTTTGAATTCCCAGGAAAATTTTTTCAAGGGACGCAGTTTTTTGAGGGGAGACGCATTTTTTGAAAATCGTAACGTCCCAGGGACGCAATCTTGGACAAACCTACTGAAAACACTGGGATCATTTGGGATTTGGACGAGTAGGATTCGGTTATCTCGTTCCAAGACTATCTCTACGTTCTAGTCTTGCAAACGTCTTATTCTTTTGCCTGTATGATTACAACATGGGAGAATTTTCTACACATCTTACACTTAAGATACCTGTTTCAATAGATTCCTTGGTATTTTAGCATTCTTTCCGTGTAGTTGAATCCACAATTGTGTGGGTTTATCGGCAGAACAAAGAAATTTTCGTTTTTGATAGCAATATTTGCGTGTAATATTTATTTAAGGTGACTGTTAACTTAATCGATTTTCAGAAAAAATTGAAAATTTCACAATCTTGAAATTTTCAAACTCTTCCTGAGAAGTTGTTTTTATTATTTCACATATGCTTGTGCACTGTAATTATTACAAAGACATCAAAGAACAACAAAAAAAAACTTTAGTTTGAGAAAAAAAGTGCTGTTTAAAGAATTTGAGAAGATTTTTTTCTAGGAGTAGCCCGTGAAAAACCGCTGATTCAAAATATCTGAACATTTCAGAAAATATACTTCAAACATATATCAAAAACGAAGGAGCAACGGAAATTTGGAAAATTAGCCGATAAAAAAATTGGAATCCAAATAAGGAAAAAAGTACACTTCTCAAATTGTTTTTTTCTATTTTTTTTTAATTTGTATGAGAGATTTCAAAATTCTAAAGCTCCTTCCATTTTGGGCTATATTAAAGG
Source organism: Owenia fusiformis (assembly GCA_903813345.2). Classification (NCBI taxonomy): domain Eukaryota; kingdom Metazoa; phylum Annelida; class Polychaeta; order Sabellida; family Oweniidae; genus Owenia; species Owenia fusiformis. The sequence goes on from CAIIXF020000001.1 coordinate 9,022,872, forward strand.
GATGTTTCAGAGAAATTAGAAAAAAAATGTTCAGGGACCTTTGCCGTGCTACTCTTTTTGTCAATTTTTCTGTCACATTTTCAGAGGACTCAAATTCCCATTCCAAAATGTTTACTGTTTCTATTTGCATTACCACAGTGAGCCTGGTTATATAAATGATAAGTGGAACTAAAAAATTGAGAGAAAATCCAACCAAAAGACAGTTAATTTTGATGGTCAGATTATACTCAAATGCCATGTGCTTCCTGGTTTCGGCCATCTTGGAGTTATAAGTTACCTTAACTTATTTCAACCGTCAAATTCCTCCATTCAGTTCCCGGCATGCACCAGTCATAAGGGAAATCCCTGGGGAATTCCCTTTCCCACATTTTGAAAATTGCTGATATATTTCCGATGTAAAAACTAAAATCTCTTCGTTCTGCCGATAAACCCATACAATTGGCGATTCAACTACATAAAAAGAATTCTAAAATACTAAGGAATGTATCGAGGTAGGTTATTTAGGTGTGCAATGCGTAGTATTTTCTCCAACTATGTAAAAACATTGACTGACCAATAATTGGCGCGTACGACCACAATCTAAACGGGTCGTAGGATGCGATAAGAATTCGGACCTTTGGGATTCGGACCAATGGGGTGACCCCTGCAAAAATGGTGCTGCAAAATGGATCAACTGAACAACAACAATAAATAAAGACATATAATCAGTGGATACCAAGATTACAGTGGGGGGCATAAAGAATTACAAAACCTATGGAAATTACATGTTGTCGCATATGTAAAAAATTCTTACCTCAGTGTATTCAGTGCTCTATTTTCTCCGTCATAGTAAGTCCAGATATAGTGGAATTTGTGTCCATAATGACAAATAAGAACTTAAAATTTGATGTGGAATTCACATGTTAATGCCGACTCTTCAAATGTTGAGGTGATTTTGGAGCCAGATTACGCCGCAATGTGGGTTGGCTCCCAGAATGCAACATGACACGTGTCAGCTTTCAAAATGCCATTCCGCCGTTTTGAAATATGTCACAAATAAATAAGGTTACTTGATGTTGCATTCTGGGAGTCAATCCTCCTTGGATCACAAACATGGGGATTCATGAAAACATTAGTCCGATTTGGTAGGGATTTATCCTAGTATGTATCCAACAGACTGACTAGAAGTCAGTCTGTTATGATGTACTACTTTCCTGTGGAAATTGCAGTGAAATTTCTTGCACAAAATTATCAATTAGAGGAACCATTTTTTCAATAAAATTAAAATTACAAAATTTCAACTAAATAGTAAGGTACAATTAAATGCAATAAAAAGTAACACAGCATATCATCAAGTGGAAATAAAGCTAGATGAAGTAACAAATGTGCAAATTAATTTTACCCAATCGGCCATTTTGAATAGCACTTCCTATGTAAACAAATATTACCAAACTTTAACATAGGTGCCTTATAGTCTGAATATAATTCAGACTAAATAGGATATAGTCTAGGATTTATCCATCATTTGCAGGTATGAGGCTTTGGATTCATTTATTGTGCTACTTAAAGTGGATGGGAATTATTTTTCTACCACTTTGGAGAGTTTGAGACATGAAACTTAGAATTTAGCTCATTGTGACAACTTTTGAGGGTTGAGATTTATTTTTGTCCCCAACTTTAGCTAACGGGGATACTCTAAGATTTTGGTAAATACATCTTTCCAGTTTACAGCCATCAAAACAAGCTACGGTGTAGGCGAAATCAGGAAATAAAAATGGTATCTGTTCAAATGGTTCTTTTTTGTGTCAAAAAAACATACATTATACACAGATGTATTTCTAAGAAATTTAGACTGGCTACTTCAATTCTGAGACTAAAGTTATAAAAAATAAAATAAAAATTAGATTTCTTTATGGTGAACTTACTTTCTTGCACTCCCCATTTCTCGTTTCCCTGTAAGGTTTCTTCTTAATATGTAATATATGGCTGGCAAAACGCAAATAAGAAGGTTTCAGAATTTTTTTTCAGAAAAAAAATTTGCACGTGAACCGGAAATGTATTACGATAATTAGCGAGATTTGAGGCGAGATCAGAGATTGTTGTAGCAACAAAAGGTAAAATTAGCGCAAATTGTCATTTTATCTGTTCAGTATGCAATTAATTTGATAGTTACAAAGACAAAATATATCATTATCGATTTCTTGATGTGCAAACCTAAAAAAAGAGTAGATTTATACCACTGAGAACAGGATCAAAATATTTTTTAGATCTTTCTATTTTTCAAAAAATTTTCAAAAATCTTCAGACTCCACACGTGCTAGTCTAAACGAAGAATATTAAAGGCCCGAGTAAAGGGGGAGGGGGTTAAGGGGAATGCTTCTGTTCACTATGGTCTAGTCCTAGAGTTAGTATCAGCCTAAGAATATGAATATTTCATTGATTCGACCTATGACTATGTCTGCATTTTACAGTCCTACACATACGTGTACAGTCTGCAGCACTGGATAGATCTAGCCTTGTAGAAGTCTTTAGCATTTGTTGATTTTTAAAATTTGGATATTTGTTTCCAAATGTAAAGCCTTGCAACATACCCATCGGAAAAAGCTTGACTTTATCTGCGATAAATTACATGTAATTCGTTAACCAAAGCAGTTTGGCCCAGTTATCTACTCCTGACGTCGTAAATCTACGACGTCGTGAGTAGATAACTGGGCCAGAAGGGTTTGGTTAGTAATTCGTAAGATAAATACTTCTTACTTGTCATATTTCCATGCTCAACCCAAAGAATACCACTATTTCTACAGTCCTGCTACGCCAAACTATATCCTAAGTAATAACTGGAGTCATAAAATGAACTTCTTTCCGAACAAATATCCAAATTTTAAAAATCAACAAATGCTAAAGCCTTCTACAAGGCTTATAGATAGATCATAAGCTTTTTCTTATGGGCTCATTAATCTTTTTCTGATTATCCATGAATTGATGACATAGTGCTTTACCTGTTTACCATTTGAAAAAATGCTAGGTAATCAACACATTGTACCATAATTGAACATGTTGAAATAGAATGTAGATCCGGATGTCCTATTCATATGGGTTGATTAAACCTTTTTACATCTTGAATTTCTGTGTTACGTTTTGTACTGCATATGTATTTTCCAGTCTAACAATGTCAGATATTGAGGGGACAATAAATAGCTATGAGGCTGTGTGTAAGATCACAAATTCCAAGCCACATGAACACATAATGCGTGTTTTGAAAAAAGAAAAGGAAGTCATTGAAATGTAAGTATCAGTGTTAACTACATCTGCTTTAAAATGTGCATATCAAATGTCTTCGATTAAAATAATGTGAATCTATAATTTTATTTTATTATTTATTATCAGCACTGTCACTGTGTGATAAAATGCACAATCATTGTTTCTATTTTGTATGTTAAATTGATTTATATTCAATATATTGTGATTACATGTATGTCAAATGTGTTGTGCATGCAATGCACAGATCAATACGCATGTTTCTTCCTCCATGTACATGTATATTAATTGTGTCCATGTATGTTCATATAGGACAAAAGAAGAGGGTCTGTGAGTAAATTGAAGTTAAATACATGTTGCTTACTGTATGTTTGTGTGTGATGCTGAGGTTATCTTGCATTCATATAAGACTATTTATATTCTATTTACTCTATTAATTAATACACATGAGAGATTATTCTGTGCACATAACTCTTACATAAAAGCTTTGAACATCAAAGGTAACAATCCCCAATGTTACCCTATGGCCATTTTCTTTCAAACACTGGTTTGATAAATTTGTAAAGGGTCTGGGAAAAAATGAAGCATTACTATAAAGAATGATGCTTGAATTGGGAATGTGTATTCAGAATAATGTCTCACCTTTTATAGATCTTTGGGTCATGTATAATCACTTAAATTACATGTATGTTGTACATATGTCACTTTTATTGAAAGTACATGTAGATAAATGTAGTTTGTTTAGATTAGATTTAATATATGTTTGACCAATTTTTGCAATCAGAAGTGCTTTAAAATGAGCTTTTTAGTGCATTTACTATTTATAGAGATGACTTTAATGGTAGAAGCTGCAATTATAAAATATCAATTTAATATCATTTTAGAACTTTTTTATTTTGAGAAGTTATATTTTTGAATCTATTAAGTCCAGGTTCCCGATCCTTTTTATACATATAGTTTCCTACAATATACTCATTTTTTTAATTAACATACCGTAATTTGCAACAAATAAATTCTTAAAATATTGTTTTTTAGTTCATAACCACTGTAATTTGCAACAAATAAATTCTTAAAATATTGTTTTTTAGTTCATAACCACTGGACCCAATTATAATTGGTCTCTTGTCACATAAAACAGAAAGCCCCTGTGGCAGCCATTTCTTTTGTTATTCAGTAATTTGTTTGCCAATTCACAACCAAGCAACCTTGTTGTCATTGCAGTATATTTTAACACTGTTTAACCTAAAATAAAAATGTTCAAAAAATTCTTATGTGTATGTGAATGTGTATTCAGAATAATGTCTCACCTTTTATAGATCTTTGGGTCATGTATAATCACTTAAATTACATGTATGTTGTACATATGTCACTTTTATTGAAAGTACATGTAGATAAATGTAGTTTGTTTAGATTAGATTTAATATATGTTTGACCAATTTTTGCAATCAGAAGTGCTTTAAAATGAGCTTTTTAGTGCATTTACTATTTATAGAGATGACTTTAATGGTAGAAGCTGCAATTATAAAATATCAATTTAATATCATTTTAGAACTTTTTTATTTTGAGAAGTTATATTTTTGAATCTATTAAGTCCAGGTTCCCGATCCTTTTTATACATATAGTTTCCTACAATATACTCATTTTTTTAATTAACATACCGTAATTTGCAACAAATAAATTCTTAAAATATTGTTTTTTAGTTCATAACCACTGTAATTTGCAACAAATAAATTCTTAAAATATTGTTTTTTAGTTCATAACCACTGGACCCAATTATAATTGGTCTCTTGTCACATAAAACAGAAAGCCCCTGTGGCAGCCATTTCTTTTGTTATTCAGTAATTTGTTTGCCAATTCACAACCAAGCAACCTTGTTGTCATTGCAGTATATTTTAACACTGTTTAACCTAAAATAAAAATGTTCAAAAAATTCTTAAAATAAATCATATTGTTTATGTAAAAGGTTGAAACAATTTAATAATCTTGTACATTCATACTTCCAGTGAGGACAGGGACAAAATGTACCTTGATTTAGCTGGGAACAAGCATCTTATGAATGACAAGAGGTTTACTGATGATGACATGGAAGTGCTGTACAAGACACTGAAGAATAACACCTATGTCACAACCTTAGATTTACGTTACAACGAAGTAACAGATAAAGGAGCTCAGTGGCTTGCCAAACTTATAGAGGTACTGTTTGGCAAAAGTCATATACATTTGAGCAATTAAAGCGAGCATTTCATTTGATTAACAAATACATGTAATTATCATCATTAATTATGAGAAGTCATAATGTTTCTTCCTATGATCTTCAGGAAACACCAGCTCTAATAGAACTGAATGTGATGTGCAACAACATTGAGGGAGATGGGGGAGAGCACCTAGCTGCAGCTTTACATGTAAGTCAGATAACATAGGTGCAGCTTTTTACGTAAATTGCATAGCATGTAGCTGCAGCTTTATATGTAAATGCATCTTTTTATGCAAATTGCAGAACATAGCTGCAGCTATATATGTAAATTGCAAAACATAGTTGTAGCTGTTTATGTAATTTGCACAACATAGCTGCAACTTGATATATAAGTCCGATAATATAGCTGCAGCTTTAGCTTTAGGTTAATTGCACAACATATTTTTAGCTGCTGTTTTATGTTAGTCAGATAACAGCAGCAGCTTTAGATACATATTAATTGAATAACATAGGTGCAGCTAGATGTAAGTCAGTTTACATAGCTGCAACTTTGATATCTACAGGGTGGCCAAAAATGCAGTATGTTATATTATCCTGCAACCTTTTATTGTTAGCCATAGGATAGAACTGTAGAAGCTTGCACATAACAGCAGCTTCATCTGTTTATTAATGCCTTTTATTCTTTCTCTAGAAAAATGAGACACTGCGTATTCTGCGACTTAATGGTAACAAGATGGGTAACAAAGGAGGGATGTGTTTTGCTCAAGCACTTCAGATCTCAACCACATTAGAAGCACTGGACTTAGGAGATACTGACATGGTAGGTGGATCATAGTGTTGATCAGATACAAATCACAAGAACTGACATCAGAAAATACAACATAATATCTTATGCTTGTAATAAATACTACATGCTTCATATAGAACATTTGTTTTTTGAAACATGTGCAACATAGCTGTACTGTCATTGCAAAGCATGTGTGAATCATACTTTAACATTTATTGTACAATTTTTATGATGACAGTACTAGTATTTAAATAGTATGATTATTCTATGATGTGTGAATGCATTTTGATTGTAGAAAACTGAAAGCATTGTAGCCCTAGCAGCAGTCTTGCACTACAATAGAACTCTTAAGGCTTTGAATATTAATAGACCTCTATTGTTCACACAACAGGAGGAACCTACAAATCACTTTGCAAGAATGCTCAAAGTAAGTTCTCTTTAAGTTACTGTCTTTTTGCATGCTGCAACTGTCATCAAGGTATCAACATTGACCCCACACACCCTGCCAAACCCTGTGTTACCTCTAATAATAGTGGATCAACCTCTTAATAATACCCAGAACTTTGAGGTGTAGCAACTTGTAACTGGAGTATGAAGTAAAGCTTTTTCTGAAAAATTTAGTTTAAAATTGCTCTTCTAGTAAGCATCTTTGGAAGTATCAACATTTAAATTGAAACTGCAATAAAAATTAAATAATAATTTTTTAAAGCTTTGATGTTTACTGAAATAGAGGTATCAATGTGAAACACTTCTGTAGATGGAACATTTCCATAAGTGGAACATTACCCCAGTGTGCTATAGCCTGTTATGTGTAATGCTATTTGCAGGTAAATAAAACTCTTGAAGAGCTTCATATGCAGAAATATGACATGAGGGACTTTGGAGCAACTATGTTAGCTGAACAACTAAAACATAACTTTCATCTTACTTATCTCAACCTGAGTTGGTAAGTCTTCCTTTACAAAATGTATTGGTCTGTAGATCGTAGGAGCAGTGCCTGGTGTATTTGATCCAATTTAATTTCAATTTCAAAACAAAACAAAAATAAACCATCCAGACCAAAGAACAAGGTTTGTAGCATTTATAGACTTCATTTATATTTTATTTCAGTAACAGAATCACAAGAGATGGCACTAAGGAATTAGCCAAGTTATTAAAGGAAAACACTCCCCTTAAGGTTTTAGACCTTGGCTTCAATAGACTAGAAAATGATGGAGCTAAATATTTAGCAGAAGCCCTAGGAACATATAATGTCAATCTTACCACGTGAGTTATACATCCCATCCTTCCCTACATAATACTTTCAAACTCTGTTAAAGTCATAACTGTCATATCCTTTTTGTAAAATGTAAACCAAATGAAAGTCAGATTCATCTCAATATGAATATAATAAAAAAAGCTGCAACAGATTTTGTGTTTTAATCAGGTTTGAAGGTTCAATTATCAGCATTGAGTTGTATTTGCAAAATGCATTATAAAATTGTGTATCATAAATATATTGTACTGTATTTATGTTGTCAGGCTTGTGATAGGCAGTAACAATATAGAAGGTGAGGGACTATGTGCTATAGCTGACTGCATGAAGATCAACAACAGTCTCACCAATGTCTACATCTGGGGAAACATTCTTGAGGAATCTGCTTGCATTGTGAGTGATTCATTAGCTATAGAATATTTTCCTCATTTTGAATATAAAATGTTTAACTCTAGTGCTTAGGTGTGTCATACCTTGAGAAAGGAATTCTTTTCTATCCCCTGTACATGCTGTACAAACCTACATCTTTTCAGTGAGAAACAGACATTTTTCAAGTATTCTTACAAGTTTGTTGCTCCAGTTTGAATGCAATACTCTGTGAACAAATCAAATGTCATGTTATTAGAGGCCACACAAGGGAGGAAGGCACTCTCATTGTTTCATTGTTTGCTATTTCTCTTCCTTGATCAATTCAAACATCTCTCTGTCTTTCCACATAATGACAACATGGGCACAGTTTGGCTTTACAGTTCAAATCATTTATGCCACTTTTCTGATGCAGAAGTATGAATGAAATAAATTAATTTTGCTTGCAGGCATTTGCCAACTTAATCGAAACAGGACGCCTTAAGAAAGAGAACACAGACGTTCAACCTTATGTTGTAGATGGGGTCACATCACTTTGTGAACTAAACCATCACATTAGAAGACAATATTACTATACCCACACATTTGGTGGTGATGTATCCAAAAAGACAATAAGGACCTAATGTATATCACATCTTTAGAACCAGATATCAGTATCTACTTTTGCATCAAGCCCCTGTATCCTCCTCCCTATTTGTCTCCCTAAAGTGCAAGGTAAAGAATCTGAGGGGTTGCAGAGGCCTGATGTAAGACATATAGTCAAAACCGAATTCCAATCCACTTTGCTCCATGTCCCATCAAGATTTTGAAGGATGTTCATAAATGTCTTGTTGACTCCAACATTACACTAGAAATAACTGCACAGATTTTACTCTACGGAAATATTAATAAAAATTACAGATGTACGAGGAACTACAAGTGCATCTGTAGATTGACAGAAGAACGTTAAAAGTACAATTCTTGATCAAATGTTTTTACAGTGAAGTTACAGTCAACAACTTAGAGGAACCAAAACAATAAGAAAGATCTAAATTAATTTATAATAAATTCTAAAAATCAACAATATATTTATTTACTTTATATGTACATATTACATTTTTGTATATAAAGCATTGTACAAATGTATATATTGTAAATCAGAAAACAATAATAAATATCTTACATTTTGTATGTTTGGTTATTTTAAATGTCTCATAATTTTGGCATGATATTATTTAACTTGCACCATTTTAGACTTTTTTGTCAAGTTTTAATTTGGTGGGATAGGAATCGGGATGAGACAATAAACATACATCTTGATCGTTCTGTTATGATTGGTTATGATAAGCTAGATCAAAGGATTATCTCTTATTCCAAGAGTAGACATGAAGCTCTTTGTTAAAGAAAAATCATATTGAAAAGGGTATGGTTGTTTTTATGATTTATTTGTGTATATTGATTAACATGTACTTAGATTAACATGTCTTGAGCAAGCAATACTGTTGTAGATTTGTAATAATTTCTATGATGGTGAACTAACTATGGGATTATCTTGCTGCTTCATGACCTCAGTATCTTCTAATCCAGCAATCATACCTTTCGTTTGGGATGCATCAATTCCATTCACATGTGGTGTGTCGCCATCTCCATTTACTTGGAGTGTGTCATTATTCTTCACTTCAATATTGCTATCAATCACAACAGTCTCATGCTCCTTTCCAAGAAGGATGTTCTCCTCTTTTCTATCAAGGTCATTAGTCTTAGATTCAAGCTTTTGTGAATTTGTTTCTAAGTCACTGTCTGCTTGTTCACTGAATTCCACAATTTTATCATCTTGACCCTGAAGATCATTTCTGGAGTCTCTGGATGTGACCTCCCCTGTGTTGTCTGCTATTGAAGTGTCAGGTGATCCTTGTGTGTTGTCTTGCTCCTGAAATATAATGGAAATAGTATACATGTCTTCAATAATGTTACATTATACAATACAACATATTTTCTCTCTAAAACCCTCAGCTGTTACAGTGTTACCAGTTATCATTGTTGGTAGTTCACTCAAGAAAGGTTTTTTTCTATGGTAGTCAATGGAGCATGTTCCGTTTTCACTTAAATTCACTAAGGTATTTATAAATACACACTAAAATATATGCAAAGAACTAATAAAATTGTTTGTTTATACAAAACAATCAAAAATATTGCTTCTCTTTGTTAATCTGTATCTCTGTATAACTCTTTTTTTAATAAAATATGTTTCCTTCAACTTCCTTTAACTTATGAGATATTTGGGATGGGATTTTCAATTTAATGATGGCTCTTTGGAGGTGTTTGACAAACTTCTTTCATTTCTCTCATTTGAAATAAAAGATTTAATCCAAAAAATCATGCCAATACCTGTGATGTGTCCTCTAAGGCAGGTGGTGGTGGTCTCTGCCAGGCAGGAATAACTGGGGTAGAAGCTGGAGTAGGTGGGAACTGACGTCTAAAAACAAAAAGATCCTCTCCTTTACCTGACTGTACCAACCCTATTACAGTATGCGTGTACATGAGATCATTGTTTATATTCCACTACCAATTTCATGAAAAGGCAGTAAATCTGTTATTTCACTAATGTTGATATATGATAATCATGGTTTTATTAACAATATCTAAAATATTATAGGATTAGGCTACAATTTTAAATTGGCTAGAGCATAACACTTACCTGTTCAACAGAAGGCCCTTCAATGAAGTGATTTCAGTCTTGATCTCATTCACATAGCTCGCCTCTGTAGTCTTCATTGCACTGCTACTCTGGAACTGAGTGAATATAATAATTAAGAATTTTACATTTACAATATAGTAAAATTATAATACCTGTCTATCGTGTACTGTCTTTACTCAATAATATGACATAGGCTTTGGAGGGGGTAATGATAACTCTATTTATGTAGCATAATATTTTTGTTATATTCTATGGATTTAAACTTACTGCTGTATTGCCAGTGTTGAGACTAATCTGTCTAATCTGACTTGCCTGTTGCCCAACTGTCTCATTCACCGTATCTAACAAATAACAACACATATCATGGAATATCTGAACAAGTTAAGTAAAAGTATTCAAATAGTAATGTAAAAAAGGCTGTACATTCAAGAGGATATCAAACAGATTATATTTTTGAGATATTTCAATGAAAAGTATTGATGAATTTCCTGATTTAATTTAACTTTTTGTACCTCAGGTATTTCAGAAAAGAATACACCTCAAGTATTTCAGAAAAGAATACATGTTTGATGCATTATAACAATAAAAGCATGTCCATAGGCAGGGGGGCTAGCACAACACAAAGTGACTAAAAGGGATTGTCAAAACTCCGGATAGTTCTACTTTATAAGTTAACACTTATTACTTGTAAAAATCAATTAATTAATACAAGTACTTACATACCAGCCAACCTAAGACCAAAAATTTGCGGTAGTTATTTATTTAATTGCGGTATTTTTGCGGTCGATTTTTTCAAAATGCAGTAGTTTTTGTGGTATTTTTCGACAAAAATGCGGTAGTTTTTCGGGAGATTTTGAAAAAATATGGTAGTTTTTGCAAACGATTTTTGAAAAAATGGTACTTTATCGGAAGTTTTTGAAAAATGCGGTAGTTTTACGGTAGATTTTTGAAAAACTGTAGTTTTGCAGAAGATTTTGTAAAATGCGGTAGTTTTTCAGTAGATTTAAAAAAATATGGTAGTTTTTGCGGTCGATTTTTGAAAAAATTGTAGTTTTGGGGAAGATTTTGAAAAATGTGGTAGTTTTACGGTAGATTTTTAAAAAACTTCAATGAATAAATGATAAAGTATGTTTTTCGAACACAGCATGCATGGAACTCTTTCATAAACAGACTAACAATTTGAACACTTCAGTGTTTTTATAACTACAGTAGAACCTGTAGTAGTTGAACACTGTGTTTTTGTATCACGATACCCAGTGTGTTGACTGATTACACGCCAGCTTACTTAGTTACTTACTAAGTACGCAATAACCACTGTCACAGACCTGCTGACACCTATTTATTTTTGGGATGGTAATGGAATATTACAAGGGCAATACGAGAAGAATTAAGTTTTTCAGAATTTCCAAATAATAACGGTAGATTTTATGGTAGTTTGAACAAGAATACTGTTAATTCTAGCAGAAATACGGTAGATTTTCAAATATTTACGGTATATTTTACAGCCGTTCTTATAGATAAAATCGAATCATAATAAAATATTTTACGGTAGATTTCGGTAAAATTATGGTCAATTTTTTTACAGTTGTTTTTTCGGGAAAAAAATCTACCGTAATTTTACCGAAATCTACCGTAAAATATTTTATTATAATTCGATTTTTTCTATAAGAACGGCCATAAATTTTACGGTAGATTACCGTCAAAATACGGTAGGTTGGCAGGTATGACTTATACAAGAACACAAATGTGTACAATATGTCCCCACCTATGGGTAATCCTGTCAAATGATTATCCTAAAAATGAGTAGACAAGACTTTACCGACACAATTTGAGGACGGAGAATCCAAAATGGCCATCTTAAAATTTACCAAGAATGACAAAAAATTAGTCAGTTCTAGATTTTCATACTAAGAACCACCCCTGAAAATTTGAAATTGATCCCTCACACAGTTAACCAGAAAACATGTAAACAAGACGTTACAGACAAGATTTGAGGACATAAAATCCAAAATGGCTGCCTTGACATTTATCCAGAATGCCAAAAACTAATCTGTTCTAGATTTTCATACTAAGAATCATCCCTGAAAATTTAAAATTGATGTACCAAACAGTTCACCTGGAAATGTGTAGACAAGACTTTACAGACAAGATTTTAGGACAGAAAATCCAAAATGGCTGCCTTGACATTTACCAAGAATGCCCAAAAACTAATCAGTTCTAGATTTTCATACTAAGAATCATCCCTGAAAATTTGAAATTGATCTACCAAACGGTTCACCTAAAAACGCGTAGACAAGACTTTACGGGCAAGATTTTAAGACGGAATTTCCAAAATGGCTGCCTTGACATTTATCCAGAATGCCGTAAAAATTATCAGATCTAGATTTTCATACTGAGAGTCATCCCTGAAAATTTGAAATTGATCTACCAAACGGTTCACCTGAAAATGCGTAGACAAGACTTTACAGACAAGATTTTAGGACGGAAAATCCAAAATGGCTGCCTTGACATTTACCCAGAATGCCCAAAAACTAATCAGATCTAGATTCTCATACTAAGAATCATCCCTGAAAATTTGAAATTGATCTACCAAACGGTTCACCTGAAAACGCGTAGACAAGACTTTACAGACAAGATTTTAGGACGGAAAAATCCAAAATGGCCGACAATAAAAAAGTGATTATGAGTTTTTGCTGAAATCTTTTTACAAAATTATCACATATACCTATTGTTAACAATAACATAAGCTTTTACAACAAAGTACACCTGAAATTATTTATAAAGCTACTAAAAAGTTAAAGCATGAAAACTGAAAAACACCATTCAATATGATAGAAAGTATTATCGCGCGCTAACTTTTCTTAAAACATTCAAAATGGCTGACATGACTGAGCTAACAGGTCCAAAACCTAATCAGATCTAGAATGAAGTGAGCTGAACAAGATGTTAAAGTTTTAAAAGCAACTGTGAAGCCGTTTTTCTTAAAGTTTGCAGACAAGGATTTTAGCATTTGACTTCAAAATGGCCGACAGGAAGTAGGTATCAAGTTAATTTTTTTTCATCCACATCTGTATGCACTCATAAATTATCCCTGAAAATTTGAAGGTGATATCTGCAGCGGTTTTGGAGAAAACTCCCGGACGTACGGACAGACAGACAGACAGACAGACGGACGGACAGACAGACGGACAGACGGACGCGGACAATATGGCCCCACACTATGTGGTGGGGACATAAAAAGGCTCACCTAATGTTTCATTGAGTTTGTCCAATGTTGTCTTCATAGAATTTTGAAGCTGATTGACTGAACTTTGGAGAGTTTCTAACTGTTTCTCTTCTGCACTCTTTCCCATCAGATAAGGAATAACATATTTCTGAAATAATCATCACATATGAACTTCTTAATGTTATAAAAGCATAGCACTACCGGTAAGTGATCCAGTGATCTCCCCAGGATTTTTTCTCGGGTATATACAAAGTTTTCATTTTCACAATTCAGACCAATGCCAACATGCCAATTTTTCATGATTTTTCTCCCTTTCAAGTGGGTGCATATGGAATTTCAGGTTGGTGCAAGCCTATTTTCAAAATCTTAGGTGGGTGATGCGCCCACTTGCTTTAATGCTGGGGAGATCACTGTAAGATTATGAGATCAATTAGAATTTATGATATACATCTCACTTTTAGTAAAAACTCAATTTTTGAATGAGAATATGTTTATATATGTTAATATCCTTTTTATGTATCTTAGTACATTCTTCTATAATTATCAAACATCAAAGTCATGAAAAGGAGAGTACATGTGGTTTTCCGTAATCTTAAATCTAAAGTACTGTGTGTGACATGTACCTTCACTAATGCGTAAACAGCATATACAGCACTGACAACAAATGCGAAGTCTTTAATTCTTGTCCACCATGACACTGGACCAGGTAGAGGCTGTAACGGTTGTAATTGTCCTTGTGGGTAGGGTCCCTGTTGGTACTGGCCTGGGGGTTGGGCCACAGGGGAAGAGGTATTTTGCACTGGAAGTGGGTTGTTTTGATCACCAGATGTACCTGACCTCTCTATTGCAATATCAATTTCTTCACTTGTAAGCCCTGAAAACATCGAGAATAAATGAATTTTATAACAGTTCTGCAAATTATAGTTTAGCATCTGATCTCCCATCGGGACCTATAGGGAGTGACAAAATTGCAAGCAACATGTACAATTGACCAATCAATCTAGCCTTTACAATCTCAAATACAATATCTTCTAAACGACATTGAGTTATTTGGAAACATATTTCAAACCACAAAGTTATTAAAATGTGCACACATAACATTAGAAAACTGATATATAGTACTACAAAATCAATTCTGTGTCTCATAAGTCCATGTAGGGGTATTTTGCAAAGGTGATACTTTTTAAAATAAAATAAATGAAATAAAATTACCTTTTTTCTCAAGAAAAGCTTTTCTCTGGGCAAAGTTGCTGGACCGAACTTGGGGATTCTGTAGAAACTTGATAGCTGTACCAATCTGGAATGGTAAACAAGACATGTACAATACAGTGTAGCTCATTAGATAAGACAAGGCATTAACATGAAAAATATCACTACATGCCATTGGATACAATTGACAGGCAACCGCCAGACGCTCCCAGCCAAACACCATCCACAAAAAGACTATAACAATATGTCACCACCAAGTGGTGACATAAAAACAGGCAATCATATCAAGTATGATATGAATATACTAGTAACCTATGCCTATAATATATTTCATGTATACGTTGTATAGACCAGGTATTTGTACGCATTGAGATAAATGTTACATCTACTGACCAATTTCTGATCAAGTCAAGGCAGAAAGTTGGAATGGCCTTTGGTTAAGTATAGTCAAAGCATGTAATTCTTACCAAATTTTCTCTAGGTTGGGTTACAGGTGGTGAGGCTGCAGGTGACATGGCCTGAGGATCATCTGAACCATCACTTGCCATGATGTATGATACTTTATGGTTACAGCTCTAGACACACCTGACTGTTAACTAACATACTTGAATACAGCAACTCAGAAATCTGAAATAACAATAATCTTATTTTGTAAAGTATTTGTACATAAGTTAATGGACAGCTTGTCCATGATCTGGTAAGTACAATTTGAAATTTGTTAAATTTTTGTGCAAAAATCTGAGTACTAAGAATTTCCTGATCTGTCAACAAGGTCAACACCCTTTAGCCCAAATGAAACGTGATTGCCTTGCATACCGATTGTCGTGAGTTATACCTGTGCCATTATGTTGGTCTTTACAACTTATCATGATTAATTCATTGCATGAAATGAAGAATTGTTATTATTGTACATTTACCTGTTTTATTCATGAACACTTGGAGAAAGCTAACCACCAAACTCTTTATGTTGTACACATTATAAAGATCTTTCTAAGGATCATGATAGATGTTTATAATTCATGATTGTAGCCACAGAAACAAATCTAAATAATTCCATGGAGGACAACCAAAATGCCTTCCAAATCCTTGGGCAATAGTTCTTCAGTGCAATCAAAGTATTGACCAAAGAATGGTTGTCTTTACACCCTTTACATTATTGCCCGACAACATAACTGGCTATAAATTCATTCATTTGATCACTTTTTATTTGGTGATGAGGCCAAAACAATATGAAGTAAGAATGAAGATAGAATACAAGATGAACCAATCTAATAATCTACATATGAAGATGTACATCTGTGTTATTGATATATGACTGCCATTGTCAATGTCATATCATTACTATCATTATCAATCACATCAAATATACTGTAGATCGGAGTTGGAATACTTGGCTACCATTGGTAATTTGGTTTCCTGGATAAAAAAACGTTTTCTACTTTTCTGGCCCATTGCAGCACCATTCAAATGAATCGAGGTTTATACTCGATAGGGTAAGTACTTTATCTATCAGGAAACATTTCTAAGTTAGGTTAGAAACAGAATTTCTTGAGATGGCGGAGAAGACTTTGTTGACCAAAATAATTTTCTGAAACAGGGATCTTTGCGATGGTACTTCTCTCCAGGTTCATTTATCTCAAAATCCGTAACCCTATCATTATCTTGTAAGGCCCTGGGGTAATGCAGGGTTCGATCTTAGCGGTAGCAAGGAGCAAATTTGCTACCTGATTACACATTTTGCTCCAAAACTTCGTGGCTGGGAGCAAATGCTTGCTACCTTAAATTTACGCAATGAATCTCATGTATTTCAACCCTTCTATCGATAGAATAAATGGAACTTACCACTCCCGATATTTTTTCATTTTTTCATCGTGTTTCCGATAGGAGCAATTTGCTACCTGATAATATTTTCTTGGAGCATTTTTGTTGCTACCTGAATATGGGGATCTGCTCCTTGTTTTGGTAGAAGGTAGCAAATCCTTGCTACTGGTAAAAAAAGTTAAGGTCAGACCTTGTAATGGCAAGCTATAGTCGGAGACATTATAAACCTCAACCATCAAAAGTTGTCACAATGAGCTAAATTCTAAGTCTCAAACTACAGAGCACTCAATTCGCTTATTCACTTATAATTTATGACATGTTTGACAGAATGTCTTTTTCATATTGTTAGTCATTATTTATGTTCACCACTTCAGACAAAACTCTAATGAAGACTGGGAACTGTTTCACTGAGCTGGAACTGTTTCACTGAGCTGGAACTGTGTTCATTATAAATCCGACCGTCGTATGCTGTTATTTGTTGTTACTTTTTCTTATTTGGATATTTCTTTTTTCTTGCATACGATGGCCGTACACACAAGCCGGTTCTATATTGCAGGAAATGCTTTCCTGGCCTGTCTACCCAACCAAATTGACACAAATGATAAATTAATTTCTTTGCTTCGACTATAAAGTATTTAATCTTACCTTAGGTACGTAAAACGCTTGGAAATTGAGGAAACATAAGCATGCTGCTTGAATTTTAAAATTTTTTCATTTTGCTTGAATTTTAAAATTTTTTCATTTTGCTTACCAAGGTCACTTCTGGGTAAATCTGATAGTCTTGATGTAAAACTATATCAAAAACGAAATCATAAGTATTTGTTACACGAAGATTCAGATCGAAGAAAAGCAGTGTCCTTAAGAAGGGAAGTAACATGGAAAAGTTATTGTTTCAGAAATGAGAAAAGTAAGTAGTATGAGACAACGGCTTTTGAATCTCTGTGTAATAACTTATTATGATTCCGTTTCAATACATGTTTACATTTAGACTACCGGAAACAACATTTAGCAACATGGCTGGCGATAATGACAATATACTTCAATTGATTATATTTTGTCAATTATCAAGCATTTTACATGTCTAAGGTCAGGGTTCGAACTTAACTTTTCAGACTGGTAGTGAAAATAGTTCCCGGACATTTTTTCTAGGTAACTAAATTCCAAAGTAAGGTAGTTGTTTTTACCGGTTGAAAAAATGTTGATAGACACGGTTTTCCTTCACACTAAAAACAAGTCTATCGATCTGTTGATCTCAAATTTATTATTAATTATTATTCCATGATAACATTTGAAACTTCATGCCTTGTTTTCAGAGATAGTGCTAAGAACATGTATCTATCATGTCTATGTGGAATCACACCAGGAAACTTTCAGAATAATAGATATAAATATATTTGCCTCAAAAGATAGTATTTTTCTGACTCAAAAGTAAACAGAATTAACTTTAGACCTTAGAAGAATGTTTCAAGTTAAACAATTCAGAGAAAACTTGTTGTCTTATGAGAACATACACATTGGTAGTCATGTGATCAGACCAAATTATAACAGGCCAATCATGTTGTTTCAATATTCAAATTTAAATTTCCCACAATGATAAACATTCCTAAGTGGCTCTAAGTGAAAGGTCAACCTGCTTAATCTATGCAGCTGTTGCGTATTAGAGTTTCCCTCCCCAAGATTTTATTTTTTATTTCAAATCTACATGGTGAAATGGGAACTGCAAACTTTATTGAAGGGGGTATGCTTATTGAAAGCAATTACTAGTATTTTTCTCAATAGATGTCTCCCTCACACTAATCTGAGAACAGGAAGTTCAAAAAGTATCTTAATAATACAGTGATTTTACCTGAAAATTGCCGGTTTTTAAGACTTTATTTTAGAAAAATAAGAATCAGTATGGTAAGTCAACACTTTATCTTATGTTTTGAGAAGTTATAGCCTAAAAGCTGAAGTGAAAGAGGACGAAAAGTGCCAAAGAAAAACATTTCAAAAAAGTCAGGAAACTGTTTTCGTTACTTGGGCATGTTGCTAGGTAGTGATTTGAGAAAATAAAGGAACGAATCGTAACTTCCGCAACGCTAATTTAGAACCCTGAAGGTTAGACTATATCCTATTTAGTCTGAATTATATTTAGACTATAAGGCACCTATGGTAAAGTTTGGTAATATGAAATATTTGTTTACGTAGGAAGTGCTATTCAAAATGGCCGATTGGTAAAATTAATTTGCACATTTGTTACTTCAACTAGCTTTATTTCCACTTGACAATATGCTGTGTTACTTTTTATTGCATTTAATTGTACCTTACTATTTAATTGAAATTTTGTAATGTTTATTCTATTGAAGAAATAGTTCCTCTAATTGATAATTTTGTGCAAAAAATTTCACTGCAATTTCCACAGGAAAGTAGTACATCATAACAGACTGACTTCTAGTCAGTCTGTTGGATACATACTATGTCTAAGGTAAGATTTAACACTTTGATGTTGGAGCAAAACAATAAATGGATAGTTTGTGTGACTTTGGTTGGTATGGTTACCCAGACAGGCCAGGAAAGTGTATCTACGACCGTGTATGCTAAGAAAATGATAAAAATAAATATCCAAATAAGAACAGAAACATTGAAGAACAGCATACAACGGTCGGATTTATATGACTAGTGCCCATGAACAAAAATGTGAATTATGAGATGGGATTTTTAACTGCGAACTTCATCCATCAGAATATTAGATTCAGAATCGAATGTGAGAGAGAGTCAATCAATCATTGAAATAATTTCCAAAAATTGAAACGCATGAAATCAATGTTATAGCTGACAAGCCTGATGGAATATTGACATGGGCTAAGAAAGTATGTTGACCTGCAATTAACGAGTACCTTTAATTTGTTTGAAATACCTTTATAAATACACAAAAAACGTCGAAACCCTACCTAATTTTTTTTCAATCTTTGAACCGGAAGTTCAGAAATGCGGTACAAATACGAACGTGGGTTGATTGTGTTCTCAAACGCCCCACTGACTTAAGGTGCCATGGTACAATGTACTTAACAAAAAATGACAAAACAGGCCCCTGAAAATTTGACTAGATAATAGCTAAAACTAGCACCTCAGGAAAGGTCACTGAAAAGAATCTTTTGAATTTTTCAGAAAATGTGCCCAATATATTACTCGCTTAATTACATGTAAGGTACACCTGGAAAATAACATTTTGGTTAAAAATTGCAATACCTGCACATGTTATTTTCTGGTACAAAATAAAGCATGAAGGCATGTATCAATTTCCTTGCTTTTTTCAGGAAAGTATCATTACATTGTCTTCTTTTAGTATATCTGGTAGGCGTTCAATGGGAACTCCAGGAAATTCTGATATTTCAGTTTTCACACTTTCTATTTTTTCAAATTTTCTTTCAAAGTTTCCAGACAACACAGGAGCTACCATTGACCTGTTTCCAGGTTTACTAAAAGTAGACAGTGTAATGATACTTTCTTGAAAAAAACACACATGCCTTCATACTTAATTTTGTACCAGAAAATAACATGTGCAGGTGTGCAATTTTTACCAAAATGTTGCTTTCCAGCTGAGCCTTAACTGATAATATCTTAGAAATTTTAGAAAATTGTGTGAAACAAAAATGGCGGTCATAAAAGGAAAATAGATCGCTTTTCAATTCATTCTTTCTTTTTCTACAAATAATATCAAATTTTGTGTTCCCATACCAACCAAAATAATGCTCAAAAGCCATACCATATGTCCAAATATAAGACCATTGCCATACCAAATGTCCAAATATAGGACCAATGCCATACCAAATGTCTAATAAATATACATGTAGGACCTTACTTTATTTACACAAGTCTCCATCTCTCTAAAGATGGCTTTGTGCAAATAAAGTAAGTAGGACCAATGCCGAACCACACATTAAAGAAAACTAAAATTCAAACTGAATGCCCCAAGAAGGCAGATCTTTGAGGAAAACGATCCAAAACGACCTCAAATTAAGGATATGTGTAGCTACGAGACCAATGTCACACCCCAAGTTTAAGTTTACATATTTTCAACGACCATTCTCAAACCAGAAAATGGAAAAATCCGATCATTGCCATACCTCAAGTCATAATTTTGGGGGGCATTCTCATACCAGATCCTAATAAAATTTGGGTCCAACATCATACTTATACTATATTGTCCTTCCCTTTTCAATCGTAATAAAAATTTAAAAACAATTGGAATTCATTGAATAATTAGATTTTATTTTATATATTAGTTCATATATGTACAGTTCTTTAAAATATAGAATATACACTCATATTTAATATATATCCCAAAACAAACATTTAATTTTCATATGTCATATAACATACTGAAGTTTAGAATGTTTATCAAATATTTTAAGGCCCTTACAAAAATAACTGTTTAACAGTGACCATTGATCTAGACTAGTTTAAAACATCTTTTCAATATTAGAATAAAAGAAAAAAATCCTACTAAACAGCTAATATACCTGAAAGGGCCTTACATTTTCTTCTATTTATTACCATGGGCTTTCAACTACCCATGTTATTACTAAATACATATGTACATGTTATGTAAAGATAGCATGAGTATTTTGAGCAAGATGCATTCCCTTTTACATAAGCTGTCTTAGTTCACTATATACAACAAGACTAGTGTTAAATATCTACACACAATTCATTTCATAGCCTTGCCCAAGTCGGTCTCTTTTACTTATTTTGATTTCTATTATTTCGGTAATAATTCAAGATCAAATAAGTAAAAAATACCGAATTGGGCTATTCATTTTACCAAGAACTTGAAAAGCCATGTTTTTATTACAGTTTTTGATTCTTGTTGCACCTAAAAAGGAACAATATTGTTGACAGCTTGGGGAGTGAGTGGTGGAGTCTCACTTCGACATTAACTAACATTGTTTGGAAAACATTTTGTACTAGCTATGATAGCTATTTATGTTACTCCATAAATAAAGTATTACAATATTCTCACTGTTTTGACTGCATATTTTCAGGTGGGTTACAAGTTAATAGTTAAGATGTGTTAATTTGAACATGGTTTAGAAAACACATTTTAAGCATGTAATATATGTAATCCTTCCAAAGGATATACAAACCCATAAACTAAAATGGTCAAACTGAAATGACCAAGGACCACCATGAATATAACCCCTAATGCAGACATGACTAGATAATGTTCATTAAACAAAAAATAGTTATAGCTATTGCACCATGTACTATTCATTTTCTCTGACTGCTTTAACCTAGAATATTAACAAACAACTTTAACCCTTTCACGCCAATAGGCCCCATATGGAGCCCTATTATGTAATACCTTTCAGAACGATACGCTCCTCTTGGCATCATTATTTTTATTGATATACATCAATGAAATGACAATATCTCCAGTTCTATTCAGTATTTTTACACCAAATTTTGACAAGTTGTTTTTATGTGATCATCCTTACTAAAAATTGTATTTCAGTGATAAAATTCAAGGTATAGGTCCCGGGGCGCAGTTTTCCGCTAAAAACGCTCTTACTTATCTGTCACCAGGGACAACTTTTTCCTCTTTTAATCATGTCGGGAAAGGGTTAAGCATCTAAGAACACATATACGATGATGGGTATTAGAAAACATTAATAAACTATGAATTAATTAATACATTAATACACTACACAGTGATCTCAACAGGATATTTTCTCAAGTGGGTGCAAAATTCTCATTTTCACAATTCAGATAAAAATTGGTCAAAATATGCCAATTTTTCATGATTTTTTTTCATTTTCAAGTGGGTGCAAATGGATTTTCAGGTGGGTGCAAGTTAATTTTCAAAATCTCAGGTGGGTGCTGGGCCCACTTGTTTTAATGCTGGGGAGATCACTGCTACACGTATTCAATTCATCACAACACAACACTATACTCATGGTAATGGTAAATAAACTACATTGTACACTTTTATCAAAATACATTTTGTGTAATCTAAGTGTTGCATAAGCACGGGAAGGAGAATGTTCAGTGAGTTTTAATTTGAACCAGCTGTTTATGTCAGCATAAAGAAAATGGTCATGCCAACTGGTACATAATGAAATTTTGCCATGTAGATAAGATGCAGTGATGTAACCACTTCCTTTTCCCTACTGACTCATATAGTCTATTCCAAGTCCTTTGTGTAGGTCTACAATCGATACAGCCTTTATTCATTACATTTTATAACGGAACAGATTCTCATGAAACTTCATCAGAAACAAGTATTTTTAATCTGGCTTCAAATGATGGCTTTTTTGTCAAGTCAGAAATCTCGAATGGTTGATAGACTTGGAAATATTTCATCAAATTTCCATAGATTTTCAACGCCTCTTTGTACCACCAAATCCTGAAAATAATGTACAAAAGTGAAATACACACAACATTAATATATCAATTCTACTACAAATTGAATATGTTTTTACAATTATTACCATCATGGAAAACAAATCAAGGATGTTGAATTCAGTTCTTTAACAATTTCCAGTTGTTTAGAAGAATAACTAGACAATGGCAACTCCGCGGAGTAGCAAATCCCAACGAACAAAATATCAATTACTGAATTCCAATCAATTATACTCATTACTTTGGTTAAAATTGAAAAATTTAGATTTTAGAATTGCAAATTCCTGCAAAGCAGCCATTTTGAATTTTCTGAGGTACAAATCTGTAGAATAATACCATAATTGTAATCTACTCCAAAATTCCTTCAATTTGAGTATAATATAGCCATACTTTGAAGGGATCGAAAAATTATTGCGAAATCGTACATTAGACGGCCATTTTGAATTTTACGAGGCTCGAATCAGAAAAAAGATACAATATTTGCAATCTACTCTTAATTGCCTTTCATTTGAGTATAATAAAGCTATACTTCAGAAAGATCTAAAAATTAGCGAAAATTACTGTTTTCCTGACCCCCCATACACAGCCCCTGGGGGTCAGGATGAAAAACACGGAATATATGTGAAATAGATAGATGTTGCGAATATACTACCAAAATTTCAAACAATAATATTAATTACTTTGGTTTAGAATGAAAAATTTATGGTTTTTGCGTACAACTATTCACCAATATACATCTTTCCACTAAATATGAAGAAAGTCCGTGAACTCGTATTTGAGTTATCTTCCGGACGGACGGACTGACTGACTGACTGACGGACTGACGGACGGAGGGCTTCACTATATCCCTACCGAACTTCGTTCGTTGGGATAAAAATGTACAATCACACAAATGATTTAAGTGATAATGCATCATGAATGACAATGAATCATTCATTCAAATTCTGTAACTGCTGATATTAGACATATTTTTTTTCGAATCAATACTATGTAAAAATATTATTAGTAAATTCAGAATGAGAACATTTAAACTAACCTGATGCAGTCCTGGTGCCTGAAGAGCCCGAAAACATGGAGCCTCCACCTGATGATGTGCTTCGTCCTGAGCCGAACCAGCTTGAGCTGCCTCCACTGTTACCCCAATTAGATCCTGACCCCCAACCTCTGCTGCTAGAGCCCCAGCCACTACCCCAACCAGATCCCCAGCCTCGTCTACTACCCCATCCATTTCCCCAACGAGATCCACATCCATCATGATTTCCATAGTTATTCCCATAGTTGTTGCCATAGTAACCATTGTTTCCCCGGCTACCGAACAGATATCCTAATACACCTCCAGAGCCAAACCCTGTCCAGAACCCCCCTCCAGTGTTGCCAGGTTGAGAGTTGGGGTTTGGTCCAGTTCTAGTACCAGTTCCAGCATAGGTATTGTAATTGGCACCTGCAATTGCAAAGGTCAATAAATGTATGATTTTGATTTACACATTAATTTTCTTGTATTCAATTTCCGAGGAATTTTAAGCTTTCTGAAAAAGGTTGGGCTAAATCACCATTTTCATTTATAGAATTTTGAAAGAAAAGTGCTATGTCATCAGCTAAACCTCTGGAATAGCGTACAGGTTAAACATATGCAATGTACCTACCAGTACTCTCACTATATGAAGGTGGTGGCCCCTGTGGAGCCTGACTATACTCTGGTTTGAACCCAGGTGGTGGGGGTGCAGAGGGCCCCTGGTTATTGCCTCTTGGATACTGCTGGCCTGGACCCTGTTGATTGTCATCCGGTTGGCTGGGGGCTATACACTTAGAATATATACCATAGATGATAACTACTACTATGGCCAGGACAAGGATGTCACCAAGCCAGGATGACTTTTTATGTTTCCTTGCTGGATATCTGAAAAATACAGAGGAAGTATATGACTATAAATAAACCTGTAATATCATTTAAAGTGCACATGGTTATACAGAAGGTACTAAATTCCACAGATCAAATTCTAGTGCTCAATTTTAATAACTATGCAACTGCAACAGATACATATAATACATGTATAGAAAACTCTGATTCTTCCCAGGTTCCATTCCTTTTGTATATAAGATCGGAAAATCAGACAATATTCTTTTAAATTCAAGAAACACCTACTCATAATTTCCATTGTCGTATTGGTGGTTGTTGTGCTGACTGTACTGACTATTTCTGTCTTTCTTCTCAAATCCCTCTTTTGTATATTCCAATGTATATTCAAGCTAAAAAGTTGAAAAGTTTAATGATAAATGAACAGAATGAGACATAATATAGCTAGCTACCTATTCTTTTTCAGAAAAAATATTGTTTAGGTTTAATACTGAAAAATATGGCAAATATGGTACTTCTAGTATTGCTGAAATGTGAATAATTAAAAAGGTAAAATATTGGGCTTAGTTGAGAAAAATATACAATATTCTGAGAGAAGGTAGGAACAATAGATTCAAATGGTTCAATCCCTTTAAGAATAGCATTATCGGAAATATCAAACATAAACATCATCCATGCCATGATTTATAACTTTTTAAGCTGAAATTATTTCTTGAATCTTCAATTAAAAAACACTCACTCCACATGAACCTCGTAGAATGTATGGGTCATCTGGGTAATCGAATCCTTCACAGGAGACCTCCACTCGACCAAATCTAAACTCATTGTCCATATCTGCCTTGCATTCCCACTGAAGTTAGAATTACATTTATCATTTATGCATGTTTTGATTAACAGATTAAATCTAAATGATAATAAAAATCAATATATTTTGTTCTACTCTGGGACTGTTGGATACTGTATAACTAAACACTGCATGGGATAATATACCCTCAACAAACATTAAACAATTTTATAAGTTAATCAGTGCATTCAATTATATGTATATCTTCAGTCTATATGAACCATAATATGAACACATATTTCAAGCTAAATTTACCTGAACATCATGTCCATCTGATCCTCTATTGTAACACTGTACAACTTGAGGTTGGAATTTTCCGGCTGCACTTCCACCAACACATTTCATCTAAATGATAACAAACCATCATGTACTAAATCTATGAGAAAATAATCAGTTGATAATAATTATAAGCATGTGCTTTCTCTTGACTAGACTTATACTGTAATAATAAGTAATGTAAATGTATTTATTACTTCAGACATATTTTTATGAAAAAATCATTTGCATCTTTCTTCTACAATAGGTGAGATACAAACCTGTGGTATAGGGCTACTTCTTCTAGCTGTTGTCATCTGGCCTTGATACAATGTGATAACATTGAGATCCCTCAATAGTACACGGTCTCCTGTTAAAATATAACAATTTCACAAATTATCATTGCCCATGATTGTAGTTATAATTACTATACTATACTCCAAGAACTTTCATCAGCGCAAAAAAACTCACGTGACATTTGTTTTGTAAGTGGTATGAGGAAAGTAGTATTTAAAAATAACATTTTCCTACTTTGTAGAAGTATGGCTCATGTACATGTATTGATTTGGTTATAGCTAGAATGACTGTGTCAGCGACCGCTGACAAATTACAATATTGAAACAAAAATTGAATTATATTTTTTAGCAGTTTCAGAAAATCGGTGGTATAATCACATTCCAAGACCAACAAATAAATTCTCGCCATAAATGTTAAAATATCTTTTTTCATTCTTGGGATATTTTTCTGGGTTTGTGTAAAAAACCGGGTGACCAACTTTCAAAGTTCCACATTTTCCCCGATATATAGTAGCGAATTGTCTTGATAGACTTAGCCTACCGAGTGCACTGCTGTTCGATATTTTTACCCTATACGAGACAGAGCACTTTTTAAAATAACTGATCCAGCAAACAGTGACGTCCATGTCACTTGCTCATAAGTAGCATATAAGTTCCTAGACGACGTTGCACATTTTCGTTCTTTACACATGGAGGCAACGTAAACATGAGACATCTATTGATGGCATAAAAAGAACGTTGTTGTAACGTGTCCGTAAAGTTCGTTAGTGTGGAAAACATAACAAACAGGAACGTTTGATTTTTTACTACATTGGTCCATATGTGACGTAACTCAAACATTAACATTCAACGTTGTCAAAACAGGATTTTAATATCAAAATATTTGTTGGTGGAAAAAAACATGTCAAAAACTTTGTGTTCTCACTAAGTCGGTTCATTTCCGACGTATTGTTAACGTTAAATTTTAACGTTGTTGAAACGTGACGTCAATAAAAAACGTGACGTCAATAATGACGTTCATGGGCCGTATTGATCTGACGTTATTTAAATATTCAGCAAAACGTTGATGGATGGTTGAATTTCAACATTGTGGAAATGGCTTCAAAATATTTGTGAGTTAAGGAAACGTTACAAAGACATCAATATGTTCGCACTAAATCGGTTCATTACCGACGTTATTTTAACGTTAAAAGTTAACGTTGTCAAAACGTTCTTACGATGTGAAATAACCTGACGTGATGTCAAAAATAATGCACATGTAACGTCCAGATCCAACGTTATAAATAAAAAAATTCCTAACCCTGCTAGGAACGTTAAGTACCCAGTTACCCGGTTACCCGTTTTTTTACACAAACCCTATTTTTCTCACCATGTCAGCCTTACAGGAAGTTTTTGAATAGGATGACATGATATGCAATTCGATGGCCTGAGATTTGAGAAATTATAAATTTTTGTTTTTCGTAAAATTTATATTATTTGAACTTTGTCAATTTAACATGTATCTCTATGGAGAAAAATAGGTTTGTGTTCCTCTAATATAGTCTTTCATAAATAAATACAGCGTGGCTCTAGATTAGTATTCTCGCGATGTGCCATAATGGTACATCGATGCATCGGCAATTTTCAGTGGTAAACATCGATGCACATCGCGATGTACATCGAGAAAAAGTCTGAGAAAAGTGCACTGAAATACCGAACGCTAATGCACTAAAATACCGAACATCCGGTACATCCGGGAACTTCTAGTAAGGGTAAAATGAAAGTAAAGTATTTTTTTAGATTAATGGTTCATTTCGACTAGCTAAAACAGTTTTAAAGCGAAAGAATATCAGAAAACATTGGAAAATGAAATAAGACATGAGAAAGGTATGCGATTTGCGTCAAGATAAGATAAGAAAGGGTGATTTTTAGCAAATTAATTTTTTTTAAAAACATCAATGTTTTGTTTCAGACATTGATGCATTGCCAAAATCAGCTTTGGCGATGTATATCGCGATGTATCGATTAATCGCGACAACACTACTCTAGATTACAGCTAACCAAACTCGTCTGGCCCAGTTATCTACTCCCCAATTCTGAAATGTCGTAACAATGTCATGTAACAGTTTGGCCTTTTTTGTGGATATGTGGTAGTGTGGCTAATAAAAAGACCACTGTTTAGTAAACGGTGTTTACTTGTGGATTGCACGGCACACGTTAAATGTGCTTTGTCCCTAAAGAAATAAACAGAATATATAATTTTATATATATATAATACAAAACAATATATTGTGGCGTTTATAAGCCCAAATAAGATGTACATGCAATTTCAAATGTAATGTAAGAATATTACGGTGTTATTATTTCTCTTAAAACTCACAACTCAAAAGTCCATATGAGCTAATAATAATTATCACTGATAAAATAATATCCAGAGTCCATATAAACTGATGATCACTATATAACACTGTTGTATTCCGAATATGCAAAGTTCATGTAAATTGTACCACTTGTACGTCTTGTATTGTTATTGTATCTTGAACCTGGAATAGTAAGCTGAGCGTAACAAAGTCTTGTCTCCTAATTTTGGGAAGCAACTTTACACAAAATTCATAGTACTCATGCTGAAGCTTGGTGTGGATTTTAAAGCAGGGGTTGGCGTAGGGGGTATTGGAACTGCTGGAACAGGCGCTTCTTCGTTTTGAATCTTAATACACACCTGGGAGCATATGACTGACATCAGACATAAAAGTACAAATAAAATTCCACCCACGACCAAGATGATGAAGGGGATATCCAGTTCCATCCACTGTAAACTCAGCAACTGTCTTGTGTCTTGCTTCCAATGAAAATACTGATTCTCTTCATGTTGTTGTAGTATCCTCCACTGTGTTGTAGTATAATTCAACTTTGATTATGCGAAATAATCTAAGTCAAACTATCGGCTCTGTAAATGGCTATCTCCTGGATCCTCCTTAATGTGTTGTAGGATAATTCAACTTTAATTATATGAAATAATCAAAGTCAAACTATCGGCTCTGTAAATGGCTATCTCTTGGATCCTCCTCACTGTGTTGTAGGATAATTCAACTTTAATTATATAAAATAATCAAAGTCAAACTATTGGCTCTGTAAATGGCTATCTCCTGGATCCTCCTCAATGTGTTGTAGGATAATTCAACTTTAATTATATGAAATAATCAAAGTCCAACTATCAGCTCTGTAAATGGCTATCTCCTGGATCCTCGTCACTGTGTTATAGGATAATTCAACTTTAATTATATGAAATAATCAAAGTCAAACTATCGGCTCTGTAAATGGCTATCTCCTGGATCCTCCTCACTGTGTGGTAGGATAATTCAACTTTAATTATATAAAATAATCAAAGTCAAACTATTGGCTCTGTAAATGGCTATCTCCTGGATCCTCCTCAATGTGTTGTAGGATAATTCAACTTTAATTATATGAAATAATCAAAGTCAAACTATTGGCTCTGTAAATGGCTATCTCCTGGATCCTCCTCAATGTGTTGTAGGATAATTCAACTTTAATTATATGAAATAATCAAAGTCAAACTATCGGCTCTGTAAATGGCTATCTCCTGGATCCTCCTCACTGTGTTGTAGGATAATTCAACTTTAATTATATGAAATAATCAAAGTCAAACTATCGGCTCTGTAAATGGCTATCTCCTGGATCCTCGTCAATGTGTTGTAGGATAATTCAACTTTAATTATATGAAATAATCAAAGTCAAACTATTGGCTCTGTAAATGGCTATCTCCTGGATCCTCCTCACTGTGTTGTAGGATAATTCAACTTTAATTATATGAAATAATCAAAGTCAAACTATCGGCTCTGTAAATGGCTATCTCCTGGATCCTCGTCAATGTGTTGTAGGATAATTCAACTTTAATTATATGAAATAATCAAAGTCAAACTATCGGCTCTGTAAATGGCTATCTCCTGGATCCTCCTCAATGTGTTGTAGTATAATTCAACTTTGATTATGCGAAATAATCTAAGTCAAACTATCGGCTCTGTAAATGGCTATCTCCTGGATCCTCCTCACTGTGTTGTAGGATAATTCAACTTTAATTATATGAAATAATCAAAGTCAAACTATCGGCTCTGTAAATGGCTATCTCCTGGATCCTCGTCAATGTGTTGTAGGATAATTCAACTTTAATTATATGAAATAATCAAAGTCAAACTATCGGCTCTGTAAATGGCTATCTCCTGGATCCTCCTCAATGTGTTGTAGTATAATTCAACTTTAATTATATGAAATAATCAAAGTCAAACTATTGGCTCTGTAAATGGCTATCTCCTGGATCCTCCTCACTGTGTTGTAGGATAATTCAACTTTAATTATATGAAATAATCAAAGTCAAACTATCGGCTCTGTAAATGACTATCTCTTGGATCCTCCTCAATGTGTTGTAGTATAATTCAACTTTAATTATATGAAATAATCAAAGTCAAACTATTGGCTCTGTAAATGGCTATCTCCTGGATCCTCCTCACTGTGTTGTAGGATAATTCAACTTTAATTATATGAAATAATCAAAGTCAAACTATCGGCTCTGTAAATGGCTATCTCCTGGATCCTCCTCAATGTGTTGTAGGATAATTCAACTTTAATTATATGAAATAATCAAAGTCAAACTATCGGCTCTGTAAATGGCTATCTCTTGGATCCTCCTCACTGTGTTGTAGGATAATTCAACTTTAATTATATGAAATAATCAAAGTCAAACTATCGGCTCTGTAAATGGCTATCTCCTGGATCCTCCTCACTGTGTTGTAGGATAATTCAACTTTAATTATATGAAATAATCAAAATCAAACTATCGGCTCTGTAAATGACTATCTCTTGGATCCTCCTCACTGTGTTGTAGGATAATTCAACTTTAATTATATGAAATAATCAAAGTCAAACTATCGGCTCTGTAAATGGCTATCTCCTGGATCCTCCTCAATGTGTTGTAGGATAATTCAACTTTAATTATATGAAATAATCAAAGTCAACTATCGGCTCTGTAAATGGCTATCTCCTGGATCCTCCTCACTGTGTTGTAGGATAATTCAACTTTAATTATATGAAATAATCAAAGTCAAACTATCGGAATTGACAAAGTTTACGAACGTCTTATATGGCATCAACTGCTAAGTACACAAACTTCCTTCACAATTAAGTAATCAGCCTACCTAAAAATATAGCATGCGCACAACAGCATAGGCAAAAATATTACAAGTCAAAATATGTGCCCTTGAAAATAACTAAGTTCAGTTAATGTTGAGTTATACTGATATTGAAATATCCTAAGTTCAATATTTATTCTCCAAAAAACAACAAAGTCCAAAATAATGTTTCTCCAAATATTGACTAAGTTCAATAATTTCTATCTCAAAAATAATCAAAGTCCAATTTCATGTGTTCATGAAATTGAACTGACAGAGCTCAGAAATCTAGTATAGGCTTGATGCTGCCTCCAAACACGGTACTGAATATTCCCTCTTGAGGTATCCTCTACACAAATACACGGGTAGATGGCCAAGTTATCATCTACAGAATCACGGTGTAGCAGTCTTCCCTCTCAGGTATCCTTCATCACAAGTAGATGTCCAAGTTATCATCCACTGAACTAAGTGCAGCTATGTATCTCCTATCTGCCTCGGGAAATATTCAAAGTCCCAACAACTTTCTACTGAAAATTGTCAAAGTCCAAAAATATTTCCTTGAAAAATGACTAAGTCCAACTTCACATAAAAATATGAAATTGAAACGGAGCTCTGTCCCGAACGAAAGCTAGCTGTAATCTGCTGAGCGCTCTCAGCTTGCTGCTTATATACCCAGCAGCGGTGCGGCGATGACGTCATCCACTTGTTTACATCAAATTCCAACTTCATATGATTGCAAGCTAAATAACGCCAAAATTACTCCCAAACATGAAATATAAATGAATTTAAATTACAGAGACATGAAATATAACAACAATTATGCACAGAATGACATAATAAAGAAGCTTTAATGAGTTAAAGTTATCCTCATGAATTTAATTCCAAAATGGCCTAGCGCCGCAATTCTCAACTTGATCTCTATATATCTCGAAAAGTATACGCTAATTCTATTCCAAAGTTACTCAATCAAAACTTGAGATCGTTAGTTATACTAATCTATCAAAACTATATAGAAATAAAGGCAAACTAACCTGTATTGGAACGATATGAGGGGACGATTCAAAATGCCGCACTAAAAACGTTGGTGGTGGTTACTGGATGTCAACTACCCAAACGTGAAACGAAAACACTAATTATATTGAAAATATACGAAATGACCGGAAGTAGCCAGTTAAACATGATAAACAATTCACATACACAATTGTTAGACCAAGTAGGAATAAAAATAATTGCCCAAATATGTGTATAACTAGCAAGCTCAACTATAACCGGGGAGATTGCTGATGAAGTGCTGAAAACCTCCAAATACTAAGACCATAAAATTTTTAAAAAAAAAATAATTTGTTACACTCCTCCCATCCAATGATTTTGGTGTTAACAACACCAAGTCCAAAGCACACAAAAAAATAACAAATTATTTTAAGAAAATATACTATATTATGACTGGTGAGGTAGTTTCACAGGCTAAATCATTATGAAAAATAAAAAAACTTCTCTTAAATTACTGTTCATAGAAAATATAAGTATATATATATATATCATCTTTATAAAGTCTCTGGAATAAGTTCAGTAACTTGTGATACTCTCATGGTAAACTGTCTCTTAACTATGTCTCTAACACTGCTGACACAGCAACTACTTATCTACATAATATACTTCTAAGAAACGTACTATATTCCATGAAAATCACTTAGTCTATCATAAAATTACACATCACATGTCTTCATGTTGATCAAGAATGTCTCTTTCGAAGTTATTCACTTTGTCTTTCACATATCACCTATCCTGGATCGTAGGTTTTATCGTAAATGTCTTTCCATGTTAATCACAGTCTCTCACGTATCACATACTCCATATAATCTGTATGTTACTCATTAATGTCTTTCAGTGTTTATCACAGTCAATCACATATCATATACTATCTTTAATCCGTGTGTTGTTTATTAATATATATCCATGTTAATTATGCAGTCTTTCATATAACACATACTCTTTAATCCACATGTTTTTCATAAATATCTTCCCATGTTAATTACACAGTCTTTCGCATATCTTTATAAAAACTAAGACAGTCTTGTGTTCTACATTAATCACTGCTATCCTTATCAAATCACACTGCTACGTTCCAGATAATTTCTTAACATCTTTATGTCTTTATATCCTTAATAATCCATAAACTAAACTCCGATATAACAAAAGTAATCAGTCATACTTTAATGTCCTTTCCATCATATTTCTAGGTTTTTCAATCAATTGGTAACGTCCTTATCTATATTTCCAACAAAACGAACCCAACTCCTGTAACAACTAATACTGTAAAGGTTAACACTTAAATTTTCAGACTGGCATACCTAGTGACCAGAGTTTCATCCTCGAGGACGCTTCCATCTCTGGCGTAGTAACGGAATCTTATCTCCATCTTGATAGGGTTGTTTACTGTGCCCTTCTTATAAGGCTCATACTCCTCTGTTTCGACGTCCTCCTCCTCTAACCTTTCTAATACTACTTTGGCTGTTTTGGTTATTTTCTTACTCTCATCCTCATCTGAACTGGTCTCAATAATGGCAACACTTTTTGGCTCTTTCTTTGACTTTTTTCTCGGGGCACTCTTTGGCTTGGGTTTCGGGGATTTTCCCTTATCTTTATTCAGAACATACTCCTTCCCTTCCCCAATTGGTATAACAATTCTACTGTCCCCCTGACTATCGACCTTCTTGGTCCCAGTATGTTTTCCCTCTTTCTCTTTAGGTTCTACCCTCTTCCCCCATACTATGGGTGACTTACTGGCCGCCGTTGTCACAGTGTTTGAAGCCATGGTGGTAGTCGTAGAGGGTAATGCAAGGGGATCCTTAGTAACACTCTGGGAACTCACAGAACTTGTTTTGGAGGTAACTACTGAAGTCTTGGGTACAGTGGTGCAAGGAACACTCGTGGGAGTAGGGCGTGTCCCAAGGGAAGTTACAGGGGCCTTAGAAGTGACAGGGGTTACTTCAGGTGACGTTGCATGATTCTTAGAGACAATAGGGGCTGGGGCAACTACCTCAGGGGCGCTCATTAGAGATGTAGGTGGGGCCCCTAGACTAGCAGAGGGTGGAGGGAATTGAGGTCTCTTGACATCAGAAGCGGATTGCCATGTTTGTAACAACCCACTAAGTTGCTCCATGAGATTAAATCCTGTGGGTTCCTGGACTGTCGCTATGCGTTCAACTGGGAGGGAGTCTTTACTAGAGGACCTCGAAGGCCTATCCCATCGGGCGAACTTATCCACCTTACCACTATCACTACTATTCACTCTACGCTCCTTACTGTCTCTATCTTTACGATCATTGCTTCTGTCTCTATGGTAATCCCTACTATCTCTATCTTCTCTACTGTCTCTATCTCTACTACGGCCCCTACGATCATTGTATCCATACCGGAACCTATCACCACGGTCACCGAATCTTGGTCTTGGCCAATGGGACATCTTGTCTTCGACCCTGGAAGCACATAAAACAGTATTTAACTCATAATCACACAAGCGTTTTGGGGGTTTCCGGACCCTCCTTCCCCACCCTTTTGATTGGCCCATAGAATCTGTACCACCCTGTTCACCCTCAATCACTCTCTTATTTTTAGACTTACTACACCCTTTTTCCTGTGTTTCACTATCTGCATCAAGTATCACTCCTTTTTCCCTCATTTGGACTTCTCCTCGGTCGCTAGGCTCACATTTTTCATCTCTCGGCTCAGTTTCATATAACTCCACATCCATCGGGTCTGTTTTCACCTCTTTATTCATTTTGGTCTCGGGTGGGGTCGGATCATCATCATGGAGTATTTTGTCCTCAGTTTCATCACTGTCCACTCTCATCTTTTCTCTCTGTTTCATCTCGGACGAATCCAAAGTCATTGGGTCGGATGGAATCTCCTCCAACTTCAGTTTGGTCTCATCCGAAGGTATTTTCCAGTCTTCTGGAAGTTGGCTCTCGTATGGTTTGAGTTGATCAAAATGGACCACTTTGGGTGTCCGCTTTCCCCACTCACAGATGCGATAGGTGACATCAGACATCTTCTGCAAAACCTGAAATGGACCTAACCAACGACATTGCAATTTAGGAGAAATACCTCTTTTCTTGTTATTGTTTAAGTACCATACTGCATCACCAGGATTATATCCTTTACCAACCACACGTCGATCATAAACATCTCGTTGACGGATTGCTGACTTTTTTAACACCCTGCTTGCCCTTTCATGAGCATCTTTCAGGCCTTGTCGAAGTTCAATCACATAGTCTGTCTTCATTTCTTCACATTGTGGATCCTCTATCATCCAAGATACTGGAACAGATAATTCCCGCCCAAACATCATCATAGCTGGCGTTTCCCCGGTAGCATCATGTGTAGATGTGCGATACGCCATGAGAGCAAATGGAATCTGTACATCCCAGTCAGACTGATGGACCTCGGGTTGCAACAACTTAGCAATAGTGTCAAGTAAGGTCCTGTTATATCTTTCGACCATCCCGTCACTCTGTGGGTGGAAAGGGGTGGTTCGGGTCTTGTGTATCCCCATCAACTTGCAGACTTCTTGAAAAACATGAGATTCGAAGTTCCGACCCTGGTCGGAGTGCAAGTCTGCGGGAACTCCGAATCTACACACAACTTCTGTAACCAGCTTGTCTGCCACTGTAATGGCTTCTTGGTTAGGAAGGGCAAAGGCTTCTACCCACTTGGAAAAATAGTCAGCACACACCATGATCACCTTGTTCCCTCTAGACGTCTCGGGAAATGGTCCTAATATGTCCACTGCATACCTCTCCATGGGACTACTTACCCCTTGTATCTGCAATGGAGCTCTTCTGGCTCGCAGAGGTTTTCTTCTCTTTCCACACGTGTGACAGGTTCGCACGACCCCTCTGACATCAACCCTCTGTTCGAACCAATAAAATCTCTGCCTACTTTTCAAAAAGGTCCTACGGATTCCAAAATGCCCCGCTACCTTGTTAGTATGACACATTTCTAGAACAACCAGCTTCATCGGGGATGGTACAACAATTTGCAAATGACCATGCTCTCCACTTGCATCCTCCCATCTTTTACAAAGTACATCCTTGTGAATTTCTAGCTGGTTCCAAAGGTGCCAATAATGTTTGGTTGCTGGTGAGTTAAAACTGATTTTATCCCAAATAGGCCTAGTGTTAGAGGAACGCAACGCCTCTAATATGGGCTGTATCTCAGGGTCCTGTTCCTGTGCCTCTGCAATCTTTTCCAACGTCCAAGTTGGTTCAATAGCAACCATAGCAACTTGTAATTGAGACACATCTTCTTGTTGAGCTACCTCATCACAGTGAGAACACTGTGTACAGGGTCTCCGAGACATAACATCGGCGTTGGCATGTCGTGGTCCAGGTCTGTACTCCAATTGAAAGTTGTATTCTTGAAGCACCTCTAACCATCGAGCCAATTGTCCCTCTGGGTTCTTAAAATTCGTCAACCATCTCAAGGATCCATGGTCTGAGCGAATGGTGAATCGTACACCATATAGATATTGACGAAAATACTTCGCGAAGTGCACCACAGCCAGGAGTTCCTTCCTGGTTACACAGTAGTTTAACTCTGGTCCATTTAGTCGGTGACTGGCATAATATATAACTCTTTCTTCGTTGTCTTGTATCTGGGATAAAACAGCGCCAACAGCTTCATGACTGGCATCTGTGTCCAATATGTAGGGACAATCATCCCTTGGAAAAGCCAAAATCGGTGCTGTAGTTAACCTTTCCTTTAAAGTAATGAAGGCTTCTTCAGCTTCAGAGTTCCACATAAACCTCTGGTTCTTCCGTGTTAACTTGTGCAAAGGTCCTGCTATTTCAGCAAAGTTTTTAATGTGTCTCCTGTAATATGATGCTCCTCCCACAAACTGCCGGACCTGCTTGACAGTCTTTGGAGTGGGATATTGTAGCATAGCTTCCACTTTCTTGGGATCGGGTGCAATGCCCTCCCCTGAAACTACATGCCCTAAGTAGTTTACCTGTGTCTGAAGTAGAGTACACTTCTTTGGTTTCAACTTCAATCCAGCTCTACGTAATCGCCCAAATACCCCTTCTAAACGTTTTAGAGCTTGTTCAAATGTAGGGGAGAAAGAAATGACGTCATCCAAGTAAACTAAGGACCCTTCCTTGTTCAATCCGCTAAGGACTTCTTCCATCAGTCTACAAAAAGTAGAGGGTGCGTTTGCCAAGCCAAATGGCATTACAGCCCATTGGAACAGTCCCCCTCTCACAGTAAATGCAGATTTTTCCTGTGCTTCTTTGTCAAGTAATATTTGCCAGTAACCACTGGCTAAATCCAGGGTGCTGAAATACTTTGATCCATTCATCATGTCTAACGTTTCGTCAATCCGGGGGATAGGAAAAGCATCTTTCTTGGTAACGCTATTGAGCTTCCTATAATCCACACAGAATCTCCAAGACCCGTCCTTTTTCTTTACTAATACAATGGGCGATGCCCATGGACTCTGTGATGGCTTAATTATACCTCGTCGCAACATGTCTTCAATGAGCTCATTCACTTCATCTTGTCGACTTCTGGGCAACATTCGGTATCTTTGTCGAATAGGAGTAGTATCCCCTGTATCAATGTTGTGTTCTACTAATGTAGTCCTCCCCAAATCATCATCACTTTGGGCAAAGATATCCTTATTTCCTCTTAGTAGCTTCTGTAATTGATCTCTCTGGGTCTGATTAAGTCCACAAGAACTCCGTTCAAACAAGTCCTGCATAAACTCTGGTAATGGCAAAAGTGAATCCTCAGTCCCTTCTGAACCTGTAAGCGGGCAAATTATTTCTTCAGTGACTTTATCGAGATCTACTTGATAGGTGTCCTCATCTACAGAGGTAATGACTCCTAATACAGCCCCTTCGGGAATGGATATTTCAAAGTCATTGTGATTCCTTACTTCCATATAACTACTTTGACTTGTATCAGCTAAGGTTGTCACAATTTCGAGTTCTTCTAAATCTTCGGCATCTAAATAAGGTTCAATAATACCCATCCCAGTGAGTGGCTCCTTCCATTGAACTTCAATAAATTGACCAGAAAAGGCAGGTAAGATCACTTCATGGGCAGCATTATAACATAACGAAGATTGTCGTGGATCAAACATTTGCCTTAAATCTGATAATATATCGTCCTCCAACTCTAAACTTTCTGGTGTATTAGGAGGCGTTTCTGGAATGATGATTGGAGTAGCTGGAGGGCTATCAGGAAATCGCATTCCTTGTTCAGGTGATGGAGTTTCAGGTACAAGTATATATTCCAACTGTTCCCTGGCATCTTCAAAATCCTGAGAATCCTCAGAGTCCTCCATACTCTCCTCAGGAATAGATGAAGGGCTATCGGGGAACTGGATCCTGGCTACAGGTGGGGTTTGTGTGGTACCTTTAAATTTTGCTCTCTCTTTACAACTGGATCCACTATCAACTGATTCCACTTGTTTTCCACAAGCCTCAGAGATAAAATCATCTGCTTTTAGATCAGAACTGTAACTCTTATCCAATTTGGCCATTGACCCCACACTGCAACTTCGAGAATTGTCTGTTTCCCTCGAATTCAACTTCATTTCAGCATCCTCATAACTGTCTGTTGAAATATTGGGTTTGTCCTTGGTCCCAAAGCTAACTGTGCATCGGTGGTAGTCCACTATCGCGCCTGATGCAGAAAGATAGTCACTTCCCAAAATTCCTTCGAAGTCAATTGGGGCTACTACAATCTCCAACTCCTCTTCATGTCCATCGATACTCACCTTACCGAATATGGCTCCTAAAGTGGCCAATGGTTCCCCATCAGCCTGCAGCATAATATGAGTAGCTGGTATAAGTTTAGGACGATAGCGAGGGTTCATCCTTCTGTAAACTTCACTGTTTACAATGGTGCGTGCAGCACCAGAGTCCAACAAAAAGGCTACCTCTGCACCACAAACATCACCATGAGCGATAACTTTACGGACATCTTTTGGGGACTCATTCTTTGAAACATCTCTCCCAAAATGAGAGAGGAATTTAACTGGAGCGGCTTGGCGTGACTCAGCTTGTGCTTCTTTAGCTCGCTCCTCCATTCGCTTCCTGCTATAACACTCTGCAATAACATGACCTGGTTTATGGCAGAAAAAGCACTCCAATTTTCTGTATCGACTTCCCTTTATTTCGCAATTGGTCTTCGGATTATCACCATCAGACTGGATTTTCGTCTCCATCAGCTGAATCCTCTTCTCCAGATTTTTGCGGTCTTGTTCAGCATTTTTACGATCTTTTTCCAGGTTTTTTCGATCTTCCTCTTGCTTGTTGCCTAATTCCTCTAACAGCCTAGTGAGTTTCTTCAAATCATCATCCTTGTCTTCTAAAGCATTAACACGGCTATATCTGGACTTTTGTCCTTTCCTCATTCTTTCCGATTCCACATAAGATTCTTCTCTCAGGGCAATTTCAATTGCCTTGTCTAACGTTGTGCATTCTTTATTATGTATTGCTCGGCGTATATCATCCTCCGCTATCGCCTGCTCAAAACTACGCCTTGCTAATCTATCCTGGGCTGACCTACTCATCTCAGGATATGCCAATGCTGTAAGTCGCCTGATATCCTGTCCTAAAGTCTGTAAAGATTCTTTTGGCTTCCTCATTCGCCCAATTAGTTCGGCCTCATATACCTCTGCTTTTCCTCCAGGCCCATATCTTTTCTCCAAGGCTAAAACCAATTGATCATACGTATACCCAGCTTCCATTTCCAACACGATTTGTTGGGCAGTCCCCCGCAGACTGGTAGCTAAGTACTCATTTTTCTCTTCTGTGGTCCAACTGTTGGCCTTAGCACATATTTCAAAATGGGCTCGATACTCCTGCCAAGGAGTAGTGCCATTATATGTCTCCGGCTTGATCCTATTCTTGGAATTGGACATCTGGTTAAACAATTTCATAAGGTCCATGGAATCACCAGGTATATTATTATCAACCTCTCTTTTCCTCTCACTAGTAGAATCATCTCTTGAAGAACGCGTTTCAAATCTACCTTCAACTTGACGTATCCCGTTATCACTCCCATATTCATGCTCCATCCGTTGACCTCCCATCCTGTGCATAGACTGGCCTCCTGAAGCACAAACGTCCTCTTGCTTACAGGCAGGATCTCGCTGGTCTCTACCAGTTGATTTCTGTGTAGGAGTGACATGAATTCTGTCTTGTCTTTCCAGTTTCCATGGTTTCATTCTTGATGGAGTAGGAGGTTCAGGTGTAAAACAATCTGTGTTCTGCGGACAGTGCCTCATGGGCAAAGGAGGTGACCGTTGTGCTCCCCTTCGAGCTCCACTTGGAGTTGCATACAAATCATTACCAATAGCATTCCCTGTATACAAAACACCATTGGACTTGGTCTCTGTACTAACTGCTACTGTAGTACTCTGTATATGCTGCAGGATCGCCTGCAACTGATGATCTTGTTTCTCCTGTCTTTCCTGTTGTCTTTCTTCGCTTATTTGTCGTTTTTCTTCTCTTATTTGTTGTTGCTCTTCTCTAATTTGTTGCATATGTCTGTTCTCTTCCATTTGCTTTGCTATTAGAGTCATACTATGAGTCTGTATTTGTTGGGTCTCTTTAATATCATCCAACTGTTTCTGTTGCGCCTCTGTAACATTCCCAAAAACAGACATCTGATCTCGCAACTGACCTTCCACCATAGTTAACTCTTGTTTCACTATATCCTCTGTCTGGCTCTTTTTCAAAGGCCGATTCATAACAGTAGAGGTTATTGGAAAATGTCTGGCAGTATTCCTTTTATCCAATCCCAGGGGATTTGCTGGAGTCTCTAGATTAGTCAATCCTCCTCCAG
Source organism: Owenia fusiformis (assembly GCA_903813345.2). Taxonomy (NCBI): domain Eukaryota; kingdom Metazoa; phylum Annelida; class Polychaeta; order Sabellida; family Oweniidae; genus Owenia; species Owenia fusiformis. The sequence continues at coordinate 9,064,295 of CAIIXF020000001.1, forward strand.
ACCAATACCCTGTAGTTACATTGCTGGGTAAAACTCTTTTCTCAGTATCCACCTTTGGATCCTTTGATCTAGCGCCTGCACCAAGAGGGGCCTCCTTTGATGCATCAGAAAATGTGGCGCCATCTTTGTCCAATGGCTGAGTTGTATCATTAGCTCCCGGATTATTTATTTCCATTGGATTTGTCTTCATGAATACAGTAGTCTCCCCTTCAATCTCTATATCCTCATCATCCATTGGATAGGGAAGATTGGACTCTGGATCCATCCTAAATCAGTATAATGCACCTCGGGCTTATATCTTCAGACAATTAATCCCACCACTGCCACCAGTGTAACAGTTTGGCCTTTTTTGTGGATATGTGGTAGTGTGGCTAATAAAAAGACCACTGTTTAGTAAACGGTGTTTACTTGTGGATTGCACGGCACACGTTAAATGTGCTTTGTCCCTAAAGAAATAAACAGAATATATAATTTTATATATATATAATACAAAACAATATATTGTGGCGTTTATAAGCCCAAATAAGATGTACATGCAATTTCAAATGTAATGTAAGAATATTACGGTGTTATTATTTCTCTTAAAACTCACAACTCAAAAGTCCATATGAGCTAATAATAATTATCACTGATAAAATAATATCCAGAGTCCATATAAACTGATGATCACTATATAACACTGTTGTATTCCGAATATGCAAAGTTCATGTAAATTGTACCACTTGTACGTCTTGTATTGTTATTGTATCTTGAACCTGGAATAGTAAGCTGAGCGTAACAAAGTCTTGTCTCCTAATTTTGGGAAGCAACTTTACACAAAATTCATAGTACTCATGCTGAAGCTTGGTGTGGATTTTAAAGCAGGGGTTGGCGTAGGGGGTATTGGAACTGCTGGAACAGGCGCTTCTTCGTTTTGAATCTTAATACACACCTGGGAGCATATGACTGACATCAGACATAAAAGTACAAATAAAATTCCACCCACGACCAAGATGATGAAGGGGATATCCAGTTCCATCCACTGTAAACTCAGCAACTGTCTTGTGTCTTGCTTCCAATGAAAATACTGATTCTCTTCATGTTGTTGTAGTATCCTCCACTGTGTTGTAGTATAATTCAACTTTGATTATGCGAAATAATCTAAGTCAAACTATCGGCTCTGTAAATGGCTATCTCCTGGATCCTCCTTAATGTGTTGTAGGATAATTCAACTTTAATTATATGAAATAATCAAAGTCAAACTATCGGCTCTGTAAATGGCTATCTCTTGGATCCTCCTCACTGTGTTGTAGGATAATTCAACTTTAATTATATAAAATAATCAAAGTCAAACTATTGGCTCTGTAAATGGCTATCTCCTGGATCCTCCTCAATGTGTTGTAGGATAATTCAACTTTAATTATATGAAATAATCAAAGTCCAACTATCAGCTCTGTAAATGGCTATCTCCTGGATCCTCGTCACTGTGTTATAGGATAATTCAACTTTAATTATATGAAATAATCAAAGTCAAACTATCGGCTCTGTAAATGGCTATCTCCTGGATCCTCCTCACTGTGTGGTAGGATAATTCAACTTTAATTATATAAAATAATCAAAGTCAAACTATTGGCTCTGTAAATGGCTATCTCCTGGATCCTCCTCAATGTGTTGTAGGATAATTCAACTTTAATTATATGAAATAATCAAAGTCAAACTATTGGCTCTGTAAATGGCTATCTCCTGGATCCTCCTCAATGTGTTGTAGGATAATTCAACTTTAATTATATGAAATAATCAAAGTCAAACTATCGGCTCTGTAAATGGCTATCTCCTGGATCCTCCTCACTGTGTTGTAGGATAATTCAACTTTAATTATATGAAATAATCAAAGTCAAACTATCGGCTCTGTAAATGGCTATCTCCTGGATCCTCGTCAATGTGTTGTAGGATAATTCAACTTTAATTATATGAAATAATCAAAGTCAAACTATTGGCTCTGTAAATGGCTATCTCCTGGATCCTCCTCACTGTGTTGTAGGATAATTCAACTTTAATTATATGAAATAATCAAAGTCAAACTATCGGCTCTGTAAATGGCTATCTCCTGGATCCTCGTCAATGTGTTGTAGGATAATTCAACTTTAATTATATGAAATAATCAAAGTCAAACTATCGGCTCTGTAAATGGCTATCTCCTGGATCCTCCTCAATGTGTTGTAGTATAATTCAACTTTGATTATGCGAAATAATCTAAGTCAAACTATCGGCTCTGTAAATGGCTATCTCCTGGATCCTCCTCACTGTGTTGTAGGATAATTCAACTTTAATTATATGAAATAATCAAAGTCAAACTATCGGCTCTGTAAATGGCTATCTCCTGGATCCTCGTCAATGTGTTGTAGGATAATTCAACTTTAATTATATGAAATAATCAAAGTCAAACTATCGGCTCTGTAAATGGCTATCTCCTGGATCCTCCTCAATGTGTTGTAGTATAATTCAACTTTAATTATATGAAATAATCAAAGTCAAACTATTGGCTCTGTAAATGGCTATCTCCTGGATCCTCCTCACTGTGTTGTAGGATAATTCAACTTTAATTATATGAAATAATCAAAGTCAAACTATCGGCTCTGTAAATGACTATCTCTTGGATCCTCCTCAATGTGTTGTAGTATAATTCAACTTTAATTATATGAAATAATCAAAGTCAAACTATTGGCTCTGTAAATGGCTATCTCCTGGATCCTCCTCACTGTGTTGTAGGATAATTCAACTTTAATTATATGAAATAATCAAAGTCAAACTATCGGCTCTGTAAATGGCTATCTCCTGGATCCTCCTCAATGTGTTGTAGGATAATTCAACTTTAATTATATGAAATAATCAAAGTCAAACTATCGGCTCTGTAAATGGCTATCTCTTGGATCCTCCTCACTGTGTTGTAGGATAATTCAACTTTAATTATATGAAATAATCAAAGTCAAACTATCGGCTCTGTAAATGGCTATCTCCTGGATCCTCCTCACTGTGTTGTAGGATAATTCAACTTTAATTATATGAAATAATCAAAATCAAACTATCGGCTCTGTAAATGACTATCTCTTGGATCCTCCTCACTGTGTTGTAGGATAATTCAACTTTAATTATATGAAATAATCAAAGTCAAACTATCGGCTCTGTAAATGGCTATCTCCTGGATCCTCCTCAATGTGTTGTAGGATAATTCAACTTTAATTATATGAAATAATCAAAGTCAACTATCGGCTCTGTAAATGGCTATCTCCTGGATCCTCCTCACTGTGTTGTAGGATAATTCAACTTTAATTATATGAAATAATCAAAGTCAAACTATCGGAATTGACAAAGTTTACGAACGTCTTATATGGCATCAACTGCTAAGTACACAAACTTCCTTCACAATTAAGTAATCAGCCTACCTAAAAATATAGCATGCGCACAACAGCATAGGCAAAAATATTACAAGTCAAAATATGTGCCCTTGAAAATAACTAAGTTCAGTTAATGTTGAGTTATACTGATATTGAAATATCCTAAGTTCAATATTTATTCTCCAAAAAACAACAAAGTCCAAAATAATGTTTCTCCAAATATTGACTAAGTTCAATAATTTCTATCTCAAAAATAATCAAAGTCCAATTTCATGTGTTCATGAAATTGAACTGACAGAGCTCAGAAATCTAGTATAGGCTTGATGCTGCCTCCAAACACGGTACTGAATATTCCCTCTTGAGGTATCCTCTACACAAATACACGGGTAGATGGCCAAGTTATCATCTACAGAATCACGGTGTAGCAGTCTTCCCTCTCAGGTATCCTTCATCACAAGTAGATGTCCAAGTTATCATCCACTGAACTAAGTGCAGCTATGTATCTCCTATCTGCCTCGGGAAATATTCAAAGTCCCAACAACTTTCTACTGAAAATTGTCAAAGTCCAAAAATATTTCCTTGAAAAATGACTAAGTCCAACTTCACATAAAAATATGAAATTGAAACGGAGCTCTGTCCCGAACGAAAGCTAGCTGTAATCTGCTGAGCGCTCTCAGCTTGCTGCTTATATACCCAGCAGCGGTGCGGCGATGACGTCATCCACTTGTTTACATCAAATTCCAACTTCATATGATTGCAAGCTAAATAACGCCAAAATTACTCCCAAACATGAAATATAAATGAATTTAAATTACAGAGACATGAAATATAACAACAATTATGCACAGAATGACATAATAAAGAAGCTTTAATGAGTTAAAGTTATCCTCATGAATTTAATTCCAAAATGGCCTAGCGCCGCAATTCTCAACTTGATCTCTATATATCTCGAAAAGTATACGCTAATTCTATTCCAAAGTTACTCAATCAAAACTTGAGATCGTTAGTTATACTAATCTATCAAAACTATATAGAAATAAAGGCAAACTAACCTGTATTGGAACGATATGAGGGGACGATTCAAAATGCCGCACTAAAAACGTTGGTGGTGGTTACTGGATGTCAACTACCCAAACGTGAAACGAAAACACTAATTATATTGAAAATATACGAAATGACCGGAAGTAGCCAGTTAAACATGATAAACAATTCACATACACAATTGTTAGACCAAGTAGGAATAAAAATAATTGCCCAAATATGTGTATAACTAGCAAGCTCAACTATAACCGGGGAGATTGCTGATGAAGTGCTGAAAACCTCCAAATACTAAGACCATAAAATTTTTAAAAAAAAAATAATTTGTTACAGTCAGGAGTAGATAACTGGGCCAGACGGGTTTGGTTAGATTACAGCCTGTATGAAACTGAGTATGCTGTTTGATTTGGTTTGCCAAATTGCCTGTATTTCATTAAATGATAACTGACTTACCGGATGCAAATACTCCGAGTGTCAAATATAACACACATGAGACCACAAACACCCCTAGCACAGCTTTGAACCGAGACATCTCTGGTGTATTCTTTAGGTTTGTCGCAAACTGCTGAAAAAATTCTTGTTTATTTTTTCGAAATTCATAAATTTAATGTTTTTCAATGCTTCCGTTCGGTCTATGACGTTTTACCTTCTAATGCACATTCACTGGCACCTCTTCTACATTTAACTCGTTTGGAATGTGATGATATGTGTTCTAAAGGCCTGTTTTATCATAAAATATGATGAAAATTTGATGAATCAGAAAATGACGAGGAACTCACCAAAATAATAACCTTACAACGGGTGTTACTAAATACCACCTAGGTGTCCCCTTGGGCACCTGGATTTATAATTCCATTTTAAACCACGTACATATTTTATATATAGTATTTCCTTTGTCACATATTAACTTGACATATAATAGACTTGAAAAAATAATTTGTAGTCGAGAATATTGCAAAGAAGATTCGAAAATAAAATGTCAAAAGTTTTATTATTAGAAAAATGGGCACCTGGAATTTTGTTCATATGTATGGTCACTTATTTATAGTAATAAAACACCATTTATGCTCAAGTGTGCATTTATATTTGAAATATATATATTATTCTTACTTTAGTTGCCAAAATAGTGAATTTGTAGCATTTTAAAGTGAGCAAATAATGAAATAGATTTCTATTATCCTAACAAATGACTTTTTCGATAGGCCGCGCCTGGAGAGCCTTAAAATTTAAGGCTCTCTAGCCAAATGGGTTACCAAAATGCTAAAGAGCCTTAAATTTTAAGGTTCTTTAGCATTTTGGCTAAAGAGCCTTAAATTTTAAGGCTCTTAAGGATTTTGATAGCCAATTCTGCTAGAGAGCCTTAAGGTACAGCTGGAAAGTAACATTTTGGTAAAAAATTGCTATACCTGCACATGTTATTTTCTGGTACAAAATAAAGTATGAAGGCATGTATCAATTTCCTTGCTTTTTTCAGGAAAGTATCATTACATTGTCTTCTTTTAGAATATCTGGTAGACGTTCAAAGGGAACTCCAGGGAATTCTGATATTTCACACTTCCTGTTTTTCCAAATTTTCTTTCAAAGTTTCCAGACAACACAGGAGCTACCATTAAACTGTTTCCAGGTTTACTAAAAGTAGACAGTGTAATGATACTTTCCTGAAAAAAGCAAGGAAATACAAACTGCCTTCATACTTAATTATGTACCAGAAAATAACATGTGCAGGTATAGCAATTTTTTACCAAAATGTTACTTTCCAGCTGAACCTTAAAGGAATTCCAGGCGACAGAAATGACGAAATATTGCTTCTGGGACAAGATCAAACGACTTTGACATATTCTATACCCAACCTATTTTGTAATTTAACAATCAGCACAAATATACATACCATATTAGCACATATCGGACAAATTCAAAAAGAAAATTTTTTTGATCGATAAAATCACTGATTATTAAACCGGAAGTGTCTTCTCTGAGGTCCGCGAAGATGAAGAAGATAACATATAAAGATTTCAGTCATTTCAACTAACTTTGCTGTCGATTTGATTTACATGGTTTTAAATGATCTTCTAATGCTTACTATGACTTCTATTAGTACTGTTTTGACTTCCCCACTTCATAAAAACATTATCACTTTTTGCTCGACTCATAAATTTACTTCCGGTCTACCGAGAGAAATAATGTTTTCAATCCTCAGTCTAAATTTGGCTTTTTAAAGGTTCAAACATCGATTTTGAAAAGTAAATGTTTGTTTGTTTGATGTTCATGCATATATCGAAAATATATGTCTCTGGTTCACCAGAGAACGTGTAAGACCAGGCAATCACGTATAGCCAGAAAATGTTATTTTTTCCATTTTATCCACTATAAATCGCAACGTCCGTTTAGTAAAGATTTTGATGTACAGTATAGACATTTATTGATGGATTGGAGGCTAGGATGAAAATGTTGTTGTGTAAGCCGCTGTTTCCTCGATCGGCAGTTTACCTCTTGTACTGTAAATTTTCTTTGTGCTCATGTGCTTTTAAAAATTCTCACTTGTGAGGAAAATATTATGCAAAAATATCTCGTTACGTGAAAAATTCTAAAATCAGCATTGAAATCTAATGGGCAATAGATTTGGAAGTGTATTCTGTGATGTCCCTGGGCTGATGTCCCTGCATTCACGATAAACTTCGTCAAGATGTGCTGATCTAGAAGAAACAAGATCCTTTTTCATCCCCAGGTCTTCATCATACTTTTTGCCATCTTAAAATGGGATTCCCTGTATTCTCGTGACTATAGCAAAGGCAATACAAGTGATTAATTTCATTAAACATTGATGATTGAGCGATAGAGCAAGCCCAAGACTTCTAGAAAAAATTGTGTACATAATTTCCGGACCTCAGAGAACAAACTTCCGGCTTGTTTTTCAAAATAAAAAGTGCTCCGTCGGGGAATCGGACCCACGCCGCAGGAGTGGAAAGCGAGCACCCTAACCACTATACCAGAGTGTTTTACCATGATAGGATTAATTCTTTTGCAACCCTATAGTAATATACATGTGTGAAGTTTTTAAGTGGCATTCTGGGTTGAAAAACTTTCGAGAGTGTTGTTTTATTGTTTAGATGACGAAAACTTCAATAAAAAACAATATAAACACGGATTATAAACACAAAGGCTCTCTAGCCAAAACACTATGTTCACAGCTAAATAGCCTTAAATTTTAAGGCTCTTTAGCATTTTAGCTAAAGAGCCTTAAATTTTAAGGTACTCCAGACACTTCGTTTTCGATATCGATCAAAATTTTCAAGACAATTAAAAATATCATAAACAAACAGAAATATTTACACAAGTTCCAAGAAAATACTTTATTATGTAATACATCAACACTTGGAAAAATGTTAGCTTGAAATAAAGTAGTAAAATATGCCGGTAAGGCATTTCAATGGGGACACCTAGGTGTGGGGCACCTAGGTGGTATTTAGTACAACCCCTTACAACTTCCGTTGTGACAGAATCTAGTTCGAATTAAGGTAGTAACTATACAGATAAGTTATCTACAATGTACATATAAACATATGGGAAATTAATTTTCAAATGATGTTCAATTAACAGATTTTATAATTAATACCTTAAATGACGTTTAAAGTAGCGGAATCTATGAGCGGAGTGATACAAATTTAAGTGCAATTCATCAAAAAGTGCATGCTGGGATACCTTTCATTGGCAAGGTCACTGATTTTTCGAAATGCCAGATGAAGTGAGGAAGATTTACGGTAACGAGCTGTACCGAGAGTATCCCTCGTACACCGGAATCACCGGTAGATCCCATGATGCACGCAAATTCCAGAGAGTGCACTCTCCATTTTGGGATACCAAAGATGGCACTGATATGGCATATAAAGTGAAGGCCTCCACTTTCAGATTAGGCGGTCTGGGTAAGGACTACTATTTTTTTCATGGCCTGAGTTCGTCGCTAACATGCTAAATATAAGAGTTAGCTGACGTTTGAGAGTCTGACTTACATTCTAAAGGTTAGAACCCGAATGTTAATGAAACCATATCACCTTTGTTCCGTCAACCATGGAGCATTTGCCACAACATCCAACAGGTAAATCATGGACCGTGAAAATGAATGATTTCCTTGTAAGTTCCGGAAGTTTCAATACGAAAAATTACCGAACATATGTGAAAACCGAATATTTGTTCGTTGTTTTCACGATTTACAGGTTCGTTTGTTCTCCAATGTTTTGGTCTAAATTATAAAGCATCACCAACAGGTCTTACTCTATTAATCGACTAATACAGCAGACGGCTCATATTTTTACGTAGCATTTCGTTCAGACCAATAGTGGGAGTGCAGATCATGCAGTTTCGTTCGTTGCATACTTCACTTGAAATTGGTAATTTTAAATATTGGCTACTTCACTTAGCTTGGCGGATGTATAACATTGCTTAATATTCTTTTAATTTTCACACCACTGTGCTTGGTTGACACGTCAACAAAGTAAAGTTCAAGGGTCAATGCGTTATTTCGTGATAACTACAACGCCTTCCCGGAAGTCAACATTAATGAAAAATGAAAAAGTCGGAAAAGCATTTACACTTACTCACTTCGAGAGCCATGTTAGATTTTGAAACTTATGGCTCTCAAACGGAGAAGTGAACAGCTGATCAATAGTGACCTTTGAAACTGAATTAAGTCGATCCGCGGCTTACTTTTGGTCTCTAACTGTGTCTTACATCAGTATCATCAATCCGTGTAAGTATGGAGCGCTGGAGTACTTCTTTTTCGATCAAGACTTGTAAATTGTTCATCGAGTTAAAGTTTTACAGACCTATTTCCAATATGGCGGTTTGCTAGGTGCGAGATACGCAACGAACGAAATGAATTTTGAGAATTAGTTAGGTTCGGACAACCTCCGGAGATTTACGAAAATGTCCGAGCAGAAACCGCCATATTGGAATTTGGCAGTAAAACGATTTCCTCGACTAACAATTACAAGTCTTGATCGAAAAAGAAGTACTCCAGCGCTCCAATACTTACACGGATTGATGATACTGATGTAAGACACAGTTAGAGACCAAAAGTAAGCCGCGGATCGACTTAATTCGATTTCAAAGGTCACGATCATTGAGCTGTCCAAATGCTCCGTGGGAAAGCTATTATATCAAAATCCAAATAGCTTTCGCAGGAAGTAAATTTACACTAATTTCTATCAAATGCTGTGTTTATGCATCATCAATGACTCAACAAAGGTGATATGGTTTCATTAAGATTCGGGTTCTAACCTTTAGAAGGTAAGTCAGACTCCCAAACGTCAGCTAACTCTTATATTTAGCATGTTAGCGACGAAATCAGGCCATGAAAAAAATAGTAAGGCTTTCCTGCACAGGCAATGGAACATAGAAATACCCCCCCCCCACTCTCTGTACATAAGTAAATAATAATAATTATTTACTTATGTACAGAGAGCGGGGGGGGGGGATTATTTCTATGTTCCATTGCCTGTGCTTTCCTGTATTTCTTCATCCTACAATATAGGCTAGTTCAAATCAATCAATAGTAGCCTACAACTTGTTGTAGATACCACTCTTCCACAATGTCATCTCATGGCAATTTTAAGATGTCATGTAGGCTAGAGACACTTTTGGCTTATCCGGTTTCATGACTCGGCCATGAAATACGATACTACAATATCGTAAATCTACTGTATAATCTAAATAATGACCCAGTAAATAGTCATAGAGTCGCCTTATTGATGTTTTGGTGACTCTGTAAGACTGAAGTGTCCTTAGTAGAGTCCATTTCACTGCTTCATTGCGTCAGTAGAACGGCAAAAATAAGAAATTGGGAGACCATTGTGCAATAATATATGGAAACGTATATTCATAATGTACATGAATGACAGATTTTTTAGTTTTTTGTGCAATAAGCCTGTGCCGTCTTGTAATTTGAAGAATTTCAGCTATGTTATTCTTATTGAAAATAACATGGCAGAGAAGCATCCAAATATAAGAGGCCACACACTTTATAAGCCAAACTAGAAGCAATCCAAGATATACAAATGTCATTCATGTACAATAGGAATATATTTTTCCATATATTATTGCAAAAGGATATTTTGATTTCTTATTTTTTAACTTTTACTGACGCAGTTAAACAATGAAATGGACTCTAATTGAGTTAAAAAAATGACATTTACAAAAACATGGCAGCCATTTTTCATGGAGAGGCCAGATCAAAAATCCCCTTTCAAGCAGAGGTCCTACAACCACAAAATGAAAACCTTTAAAATTTGATTCGTCAAGGCGTCAACCGATAACCAGTATTAGAGATATCACCCAAACACACAGACAAACAATCAAATGAATGGTCAGAGATAACAATTTTTCTTCTTTATCCGATATTGTGATTGTGTACGTAACTTGACACTTTAATGCTGCCTTTTGTCACTTGGTACAGTATTTTCACTTTGTAGGAATAATCACTTGATACTTGTCACTTATACTTGTTTATACATTCATTGAGAGAGCGCATTGATTGATAAGACTATTTTGGTAAAGAGTCACTGTCTCTATTGTGATGGTCGTTCATTGGTATAAAAGGAGATAGCCTTATCCAGTAATTATAAGGGAATTGTTCATCAAAATCTAGCTATCCATATCAAAATGCAATTCACTGAATGCTTTCAAGTGGCATTCATTTCTTTTATTTATTATAGAGGTCATGGCAGCTACTCTTGCATGGTTTGTCTCTCAGTATTTCTATGCAAAAAGGGCAATGAGAATTCAGTATGCATACTTTTTGACACTTTGGCTTAATGCCAACATAATACATTTTTCCTCTGTCAATATCTGATTATATTGTAATTTTTGATATATATATTGCAATATTATACATAGTTTGGGTAATTTTCTTAATGTACTGTACTGTATCAATTCTTTTTCTGTTAGCGATTGCCTGGTTCATCAAGCTACTCTTGGTATTGCTATTTTAGATTTGTTTTTTTTATGTTACAGGGGCTGTTATTGGCACATGTGACTGCCTCTTATATTCCCATCCTACTACATCCCTGGATGGAGCATTGAGAGTTGGAAAGTGGACAGGATACATGGGTAAGTAGTGTCAGCATGCAACTTAAAATCAAAAATATGCATAATAAGATACTTCATGAACTGAATTATTATGCCACCACCAAACGTGGTGACATATTGTTATCCTCTCTGTTCTTTTTGGCTCACACAGTGAGCCTATGGGATCGACCAGGAGTCCGTCCGTTTGTCCATCCATCTGTCCGTCCGTCCATCCGTCCGTCAACATTGGCCTCACAAATTAAAACTGCTATTCGGATTGAGTCATTTCCACATTCATTTTATGCATATCCATAATGCTTATTTGACCTGTCATCACCATTTCCCAAGTTCGCCCGTTTACCGAGAAATTGCTGATTTTGACTTCAAAAAGTCAAATTGTCTGTAAATACTAGACACTTTGTTGAAGTAGAACTTTCAAATAACTTGTAGTAGTTGCTGTTTATGCAACTTATGTCCTCTGAAGATTTCAAAGCTCTTTGAATTACAGTTTTTGGTGTTTACTCTATAAAATTTGACAAAAAGTACGACTCATTTTCGGGAAACTTTCTCATGTATAAAGTCAATGGCAGGTTTTGTGATTGACAAGTTTCTCAAAGTTTGCCTTATACTCGATTATTTCTTGCAATGAATTACATCATTACTAGATTTAAGCATTCCTTACATATTGCTCAATATATGTCAGCATCAAATTTTTACCGTTTTTGAGATATTTGACGTCAAAAACCTGTAAAAATAAGTTATTTTTCAACTTGCTTCAGTTTGACCAAATTTTTTTTTTGAAAATCATCTACAAGTTGCCAGGAGTTCAAATCTGACATTAGATTTAGGATTTGACCTTTACTTGACCTTCAGTGACCTTCAAAAGGTCAAAAAAGTTGATTTTTCAAATTGATTTTTGGATGTAAATTTTGGTCAGCTTAATCACAAAAGACCTTACTGAGCTCTGAACAAGTAAAATTTTCAAGGTCAAAGGTGATCAAACTAGGTCACACAACTGTGCTATCTAAGTTTCTCGAATACAGTTCTAAGTTCGAAAATACAAATCCAAATCAATATTTTTGTTTGAAAGTCAGGATATACATTCCTCTGAAGGTTCCAAACTGTGTGAGCATAGGACCGTGGGTCCTTCATTTATGGCGCTTGGCGTCTGTAGCAAATTCTTACAACTTCCAATAACTTAACAAATACTGTTTAGACTGACTTAAATTTTTTCAAAATCATCTACAAGTTTTCAGAAGTTCAAATCTGACTTTATATTTAAAATTTGACTTTCAATGACCTTCTCAAGGTCAAAAAAGGTCAAAACGTTTTTTTTCAACTTGACCAAATCTTTTTTCAAAATCATCTACTAGTTCTCAAAAGTAATTAGATGGTGACATTTTGTCATGTTAATGCCTTGTTTTAAGTATTTAATATACTAGGCATATATAACAAATAAAAATGAAAAGACTAGATCTTAGTGAATAATGCAACTTACCAATATCCTTGTGAGAAAATAACTATAGAACCTGTGTTTCAACTTCTGAATCTTCTGATACAAGTCACGTCACAAAGACTGAGATTCAATTCAGATATGGATACATTTTGAGTGTTTGATTGTCTTGGATTTTTTGTAAACATTGCTTTTTGCCTAACACAATTTTTTTTTAATTTGAAATGAATGATAAGATTTCTTATTTGAGATGACACATACATGTTTATGTTCCAGCTTTGGCAGGGGGCATGTACTCTTCTGCAGTTGGGCTTTTAGCAAATCTGAGGAATGAGGATGGACCAGTCAATCACATGCTTGGAGGAGCAATGATGGGATCAGTTGCTGGAATGGCTGGTAAGTATTCATTTGTGAATTTTATGGCAGTGTTCGCATTGACGCCGTTTTTTCTCATTTTTACGGAAATTTCAAGAGGTCGGACGGGAAAATCAGAAATAACTTACGTCCCTGGGACGCAAAGATTCTACACCACCATCAGGTAACTTTTACTGCAGCGTAGAAGTGATAAAACATGATTTTCTGAAGAATTTTCAAATCGTCTACTTCCTTGATCTCAATAATGTTTATGTCGGCAAATCTGATTGGCTACCGGAGTGTCACAGTATATTCGCGGGGTTTCTAGTCTGAAACACAGCATTTGATTGGCTATGGTGCCCTCCGAGTCATTCCGGAGTATACCGAAGCTGGATTATCTGTTGTACGCAAACATTAGTTTCAAAATTGAGAATTGAGACTTGTTTTTCACGATAATCTTAGTTAAAGTGTCTTTCTATGACTTAGAAGGAGAAATATGAGATTTCGAGCCATATATCTCAAGAAAATGCTCTTACCTTTCTAGTAGGATGAGTTCAGGTGCCAAAAACAGCTGATCAAAGGATATATATCATTTTCTAATTGAAAATTTTTGTTGAGCCCTGCATTTTTAACACTGTTTTGACAGGAAGTCATACCCAAAATGAAAACTGAATAAAACAACACTTATCCTAAATGTAGATCAAAATACTTACTCAGATATGCAAAATGTTATTATAAGTAGTAATGCTGATCATTTCTAAGAAATTTAAGCATATAAATAAGACTTTTTCAATCCTTGATTATATAGATAAAGAATTTCTTCATTTTGCAAGCTTTGTCTATTTGGTGTAGTGGTTAGAGCCTTGGACCTTTATTCCAAAAGATCTGGGTTCAAATCCCACGGGCGGAATATATTTTTATTCTTTATTTTATTTATTTTTTATTTTGATCCACAATATTTCTAAAACAAATTTTATATATGGCACTCAAACCATATTTAGTATTTCCAAGGGTTTTAATTTTTAGATGAAATCATGGAAAGTTACTTTAATTTCACTAGGAACCGTTAGATACCGATCTTATGTTATGTATCAATATAATTATTTAATGATAGATCAACGTTTTTCATCCAAAAGTCGTCAGAGTAAGGAGAAATGTTATAAAAAGAAACAAAAAGTTCACGACCTTGAAGATCGGTGGCTGGTAAAATGTGAAAACAACTTTTAATTTGAGTATTTCTTTCATTCATTTCGGAGAATTTTGGTATAACATTAGTAAATAATTGTGTGAAAAGGACCAAATGATAGATATTTATCGGGTAAATGCATAGAATTACAATATATGTCACTTTATCCCGTTTTAGCGTAAGCACTCTATTATCGCCCACTTCACTTTCACTGTAATAACAAAATATGAGGGACGCAAAAAAAATTAGACGGGACTCACATTTTTCAAATGTGTTGCGTCCCTGGGACTCAGAAATTTAAATGGCTAGCGCGAACACTGTTATGGTAATTATCCCAACAAACAAAGTTTGATATGGTTATAGTGAAGCCCTCCGTCCGTCAGTCAGTCAGTCCGTGGATGCATTTTCTTCATATTTGGTGGAAAGATGTATATTGGCAATTGGTGAATAGTTGTACGCAATAAAAAATTCTAAGATGGCCGCCAAAGTTTTTCATTTTAAACCAAAGCAATAAATATTATTGTTTGAAATTGAGGTAGTATATTCACAACATCTATCTATTTCATATATATTCCGAGTTTTTCATCATGACTCCCAGGTCCATGTAGGGGGGGTCGGGAAAATGGCAATTTGCATTAATTTTAATCTGATGGATTGGCGGATTCAGAAAATCCGCCAAATTAAAAATCTGTCAAATTTCAGTTTTGAATTTTTGTCTAATCACCCTATGCAGACAGAGCCTGTCGGAAATGTTCTTCAGATATGAGCCCCCTCTAAATATTGGGTGCGGAGCTACGTTTATGGAGCTGCTCCGCACCCAATATTTAGAGGGGGCTCATATCTGAAAAAATTTCCGAAATTTTTATAAAATCACACAGATACTGCCTGGCTTCCAAGATGCAAAAATAATTTGTATAGATAGTGCACCTTGAACACCATTTTTTATGAATGCTGGGGACTCAGTATTAAAAGGATAATTTCAAAATATATAGGTCTGGGAAAGGTTTAAGGCACACTGCGTCGCTACAGAATGAATTGCGCTACTATTCTCACAATTGTATTGATATTTGGTGTCAAATACACATATCTTGGTATATTTGAAGTCCCAAAACGGCTTAGTTTCAGAAATATCCCAAATTTAAATTCAAAAATAACCGTTAGCTTCGCACCCTCCGCTCATTTGCTCCGCACCCAATATTTCCCACAGGCTCTGTCTGCATAGGGTGCTAATGCACTTCAGAAATAAACTCCGGGGGCCCCTTTTCCTGTTCCAAAAGAAATAATTGTTATATACAATAGAAATACAGAAAATATATTAGTAAACACCTGTCCTAATGACATAAACATCTACAAAAATTAAACTTCAGTCCTGAATCCACTAAATTAAATAGCTGGGCCAATATTTGAAATTGAGCAAATCCTTCAAATTAAGTAGCGTCAAAATAAGTGTATCTACAGTACTCAAATGAAAAGCAATTTAGAGTGGATTGCAAATATTGCATCGGTTTTGTAATTTGGGTCTCGAAAAATTCAAAATTGCCGCCCTATGTGAGATTTTGCAATAATTTTCTGATCCCTTTAAAGTATGGCTATATTATACTCAAATTGAAGGAAGTTTAGGGTAGGTCATTATTACTATGGTATTGTCTTTCTGATTTTTGCCTCAGAAAATTCCAAGTGGCTGCCAACAGGAATTTGCGTTAATTTTGAGATCTTTCAGAAGTATAGCTTTATTATACTCAAATGAAAGGCAATTTAGAGTAGATTGCAAATATTGTTTCGGTTTTGTAATTTGGGCCTTGTAAAATTCAAAATGGCCACCACCTTATGTGGAATTTTGCAATAATTTTCTGATCTCTTCAAGGTATGGCTATATTATTCTCAAATTGAAGGAAATTTAGGGCCGGCAGTTCACTATTTTGGTATTGTTTTCCTGATTTGTGCCTCAGAAAATTCAAATTGTCTATATTATTTGTGCCTTTAAATGGTCACCCAAATGCTTTTAAAATTGGTAGAAACTCTGATATATCTCTAATGTTTCCAATGTTTATATTTTTTGTGAGAAATACAGATGTTATAGTGTTCATTGGGATTGGCTACTCCGTGGAGTTGCCGTTTTCAGTTGAAGAATAGTTCAAATTGAGTGCTCATTCTGCTCAAACCTTTAGTAATGTCAGAAAATAAGGCTGACATAAAAATGATGCAAGCTTAACATTTTTTCATTAGCAATGATTTCAATTATATACAAAGACTCCTTATATGTTTCTGTAACAAATGGCAGGTGACATTATGCATCTTAATGCCTTGTTGATTTTAAGGGATGCTATTGCAAACCCAATGCCCTTGTTGTTGTTGAAACAGTTGAACCCATTATAAATATTTATTTTTTTGTATTGATACCCAGCCGCCTTATTTGCATAGTTGGACGGTGCAATTATGTCATTGTATAGCAATTGTATTTTATGTAATGTATGGTGATTGTATTTTAATATTTGTTCCATGAATTCACAAATCATATAGAACTTGCCTAATACTATGCAATGTTATTTGTTTCAGCTAAGAGTACCAAGGTTGGCAGTGGAATGGCAGTTTTCCTCGCTTTGTCTTGTGGACTTTTGAAACAATTCGTCAATGAGGGTGTTATATTTATGCCCATCAACAAGAATTCAAGATTCACGTATAAAGAGATGGGATTTCTTAACCATGAAAACAGAACATTTGATACATTCAGGAAGGAATATCCTTCACTAAGGGATGAAGTGAAAGGATAAAGTATGCAAATAAACTAGGAAATTATAATAGGATACATTGTAGAAATTAATATTTGTCCTTTTATCGCTGCTGCATATGACTTATTACCATACTGTGTGATCTTAGTCATAGTTTTTTGGACAACCATATTTTCAACAATAGTTTCGAAAAGAGTAAAATGCATGTGAACTGTGACAAACTGAGAATTCATTTCACAGCATTTCTTTTACCCTGATTTCAAGGAATTAGAGGTAATCTAGGAATTTACACTTTGTCAATTTGATGATTTGTATCACTTGCACTTCAAATAACTGCCAAATTAATGCTGTATGAAATGTCCTGCTTGTGACTTGTAAATAAAGCACATAGAGTTTTTCTGGGAAAACTTGGTTTTAACTTGTGCTAATTTAGTCAATAAAATTGTTGAAAAATCAAATTATGAATTTTGTACATGTAATTGGTATACACAGTTTGTGTTGATACCCACTGGACTCCACTGGTTTGATACTTTTGTCCTCATTTATTTGTCTCTAAATCAATCAATGAAACGATGGTTCAGGATTTTCAGAACATACAATATTGTTTTTATTCTGTAATACACAGAGGGTATAGCCATGATCTGAAAATAGATGAGACAAAACTAGTTCAAAATATAAGAATCACCCCTTGAAATACCATTAGACTTCATTTTCACCCATTTTAGTAAAGAAAGGTCAGACTTAATAATTTCATGCCTTATGATAATGACATTATGACCTGATCCAAAAGGTAACATGACTACAATTAGAATGATATCCAAATGTATTTCAATCATTATCCCAACCATGGGCTTTCAATTAGATCTAGTTGAAAGCCCATGTCCCAACAAAGGAAGCTTGATAGGGACATAGTGAAGCCATCCAAAATTGATCTGATGTTTCATTTTCAACCAAACCAATGGGTACTAGCCCATTGTTCCAAATTTTGAGTAGGTCAAGTGTTCAATTTATGAAATATAGTGTAATTAAATATCATCAATGACTTACAGTTTTATAGATATCATATTTTTCTGTGGAGGCATGCCAGACCACTCAAAAACATGACCAGAAATAAATCAGGACTAGGAGGCCGTTTCTCGAAAGTTTGTTATGAACAATTCATTAATTCAATAGTTAATGACGATTTTTCTGTTTCTCGAAAGTTAACCATTCGCAATGACATTATGATTTTTAACGATTTATCCGTTATCCATGATTGATTTTACGAGTACGAATGGGGGTCTCGTTATTCCATTATCGATGCGGTGTCCATAGAAACGAATCCATGATTCTTTAATAACGATAAGTTTCGATAAACTGCCTCCAGACTATGGCTAAGGAAACCCAATTACAGAAAATTGCATATTTATTTGTTATGGTCTTCAACTTTTTGTGGCACTGTTTGGTTTTCTGCAGTTGGTGTTTGCATGGGCTTTTTGAAATAAAAGGAGTATTCTCTCGTTGAAATATGAAACATTTTGACCAACACCTACAACACAATCCACATCTTCTCCAAAACCATAGAACGGTGTAAAAAGCTGCATTTGTTTATCACTTGATATAGTGACTCATGGATAACGGTTTTTGGTCTGCAAATGAAGATGGTCGATGGATTCCTGTGTAAAATTATAAGTACACACTACCCTACCTCGATCGCGCATGTGCGAATCTTTTGGCTTTCAACCAGGTCGCTTTTGAGTATATCGACTGCTTAGTCAAAAGGTTAATACGTTTGGTGCTCAGTGTGAGTCAATATTGCTATTCGCTACACTTCAGTGGTGCAATAGTGAAGTCCATGTTCCAAGTTATATGATAGTTGAAGAAAGAATGTAAATAATATCGTTTTAGATTTTAAAATATTTGATATGTCATAGTACATGGAACACAGTTGCAAAAGTTGATCAATACAGGGTACAAGGAATGTAAATTGTTCAATAGTACAGGGAGCGAGAAAGTAAGCTGATTATACCGACCTCATGTACATTTACGTTGCAAACAGTGAAAGTAATGCTAAAAAGGCCGCCTGTTGATGCTTTGAGGTGTCATCAATTGTTATTTAATCCAAATAAAGTAAACATTATTTTGTAGATTTAGACACGGGCTTTCGGGTCGTATGCATTTTAGTCATTAATTAACAAGAACGCTAGATTATACGTGTTACTAAGGTATCAAATTGAAATAAAATAACGAAATTAAATATTAACACGTTAATGATAAATGACTATCGGCTCTCAGTATTAATGACTATCTGCTACTCAGAATAATTAAAATTGCCTGAACTACATGTGAAGAATCTTTCTATAGAACCCCTTGAATGGTCTAATTCACTACCGTCCTCAAAAACCGATCATTCAAAATGTTTTATTCAAATTCGAAAAAATACAGTTGACTAACATACTAGAAAACGTATCCACCTATAACACGATGACACGCAGTTTAAATAACAGTTAACTGTTTTTTTTGTTACATATCAATGTAACATTTTCGAAGGGAAACTTACATGCTCCCTGTACGTTGATAGATTTACTGAAATGTATCGTGTATTGCATTCGTGTTTTGCTTCACTGCGCCCACTATTATCTATCTACCTATAGACTAGTGGTTTTTTGCCAACAATATTCTACACACTGCTTGATGAATCAATTCTATGTCTGGTAGAACACTAGAAATAAATGTAAAATGTATTTTACGTTCAGAAATATGGAATTAAACCCACGTCCTCCATTTGCAACTAAGCCGTACCCTGTTTCCCTTTTAAACGTGGTCACGTGGTAGGGTAGTGTGAAGTAAGAAATATCCGAACAGCAATAGTGAACTTTTTGTACGTTCGCCAAAATGATGCAACATACCACCGGAAGTAAAACTTTTCAAGTCGAACATTTTCGAGTGACACTTTGAAGGCGATTTCTGGGTGATTTATGCCATAACATTCAAAATCTAGGTAGTACAATGACTCCCAAGCGTAAGAAGCAGTGTACTTACTTCACAATTGGAATATTCTTTCTACTAGGAGGGATAGAATATGGTAATTCATTTGGTCTTTTCCTGAATTTTTTTTCCCCCAGTCTCAAGTCTTGATCACACTCACAGATCGTGATTCATGGCATAGGTCGGCGGTATGTCACAGTCACAGGAGCATAAGCCCAAAAATACATATAATGAATGTAAAATTGATGTCTGTCCAATTGAAGCCTACCATCCCAAATACCCATGAGTCCATACTCCATAGCCTCGGAAATATGCAGGCTCTCAAACTGTCCCGCAATTTGCGTATTTGTCACACATTCGCCCGGCGCATTTGCTGGAAAATTTGAAGTCACACCAGTTTTTTTTGTGTGACAGAATATGTTTACGCATTTTACCTGATTATTGTCCAGCAAAAATATTCCTGTAGAAAAACTTCTAAAAAACGATCGCCGATACAGCACAAAACTGAATGCTGAAAAAAACGAACGTATTTCGTTTGGACTTTTCATGCGGATACTGTGTATGTCTATGTCATGCATTTTCCTTGAAATATTTCATCCCCCAATCCCGTTGACTGCGAGCTCGAAAATATTGGGGTGTCCAAAGTTTGGTTATATGCAATAAAATTTGAACCAAAGTGCTCGAAATGTGGCCAATGTGTTCAGATTTGGACAAAGGTGTCCAAAATTTGAACAAAGGTGTTCAACATTTAAAAGTCACTCATGTTAGGTGTTCCCAAGTTGACAGGCCTGAATATGTAAGAAAAAGATTGATTCGAATACAGAGATCTCTTTACTTGGTGTGTTCGACTCGATCTTTTTTAGACATGTTCCTGGGCCGGGCCTATGCATGTGTCCTTGATCATGCATAATAACGCAGATGCGAGTAGGTAGTTACCAGTTTCACCACCAGGTGGCTCGTTCGGGTCAGATAGCATGGCGGGTATAGTAGAAAGTTCCCTTTAACTTAAATTACATATGTTTTAGTAGTTCTATTTTCATATAACCCTTATGTATCTAATAGTTAAGCAAATCAGAATACGTCCAGTAAATGAAAATGTTATCTGACCAATACAAGAAAAGATATTTCACTTTTTGTGATTTTGTAACATGGGCTATATGGAGAATCAACCCGAACTAGAAGTCACACTTTAAAAATTATTAAATTTTCAAACTTGATAAACAATTTTCGAAACCATATTTCTAGATGTACTTTTACATGTAGATTTCAAATATAACATCGCTTTGACTGAATTTTGAATATTTAATGGCGTAATTTTTCCTACTCGCATCTAGTCTATTAAATTTGAATGTTTTTGAGACAGCTTTGAAAGAATTTGGTTGAATTGCCTGAGCAGGAGGGTTTGTAAGAGATAATCTTTTGATTGGCTGTTGCAGTGATTTGACTGCAAATCAGATTGTGAGTTCTTAAACGTTGAAATCCTAACTGCTTATTGCAGAGGGAAAGACTCAAGAGAAAGAAGATATTCTGGTATCGAAAGATGCTACCATCAGACGTTTCCACATAACATTTTGTGTTGAATGTTCATTTACTTGTCAACAGCATTTCGTTCAGTGTTGTCAATGGCAGTTTGTTTACTGACACGATTTGCCATTTCCATCTGATCAGATCACCAAAAAAATGTATCATTGGATGTTGTTTGAAATTCACAACTTCACAATTCACAATTCACAATTCACAATTCACAATTCAGATAACTTTGCCTACTGTCATGTTTCAGCGGTGATTTTACCTACAATATGGCTGTACTTACACAACCAGTTTCATGCAGAACAATATTTCCTTGGAATTGTACTCTCAGCATTCAGCTTCTCTGGTCTCTTTGCTGGGCCTATCATGGGCAGGTATGTCTTAAGAATAACTTTTTAACCTTGATGTGTGTATTGAAATGCATTGAACTTCAATAAATATTCTACCTTGATGTGTCTTGAACTTGAATAAATATTCAACCTTGATGTGTATTGAACTTGAATAAATATTCAACCTTGATGTGTATTGAACTTGAATAAATATTCAACCTTGATGTGTATGATGTGGTTGCTTACATATACACAGTAGACAATTTTTTGAGAGAAATGGGAACATATTATATAATTCAACCACAGTTGAGGAACAATTCTATTCCAAGTTACAGTGTTTGAAATAACGCAGATGCGAGTAAGTAGTTACCAGTTTCGCCACCAGGTGGCTCGTTCGGGTCAGATAACATGGCGGGTATAGTAGAAAGTTCCCTTTAACTTAAATTACATCTGTTTTAGTGGTTCAATTTTTATATAACCCTTATGTATCTAATTGTTATGCAAATTAAAATATGTCCAGTAAAAGAAAATGTTATCTGTCCAATACAAGAAAAGATATTTCACTTTTTGTGATTTTATAACATGGGGTCTATGAGGAATCAACCCGAGCTAGAAGTCACATTTTCAAAAAAAATTAAATTTTCAAAGTTGATAAACAATTTTCGAAACCATTTTACTAGATGTACTTTTACATGTAGATTTCAAATATGACATCACTTTGACTGAATTTTCAATATTTAATGACGTAAATCGAGATTATTTCTATTCGCATCTAGTCTATTGGTCTATAATTTTAACTTTATTTTTTAATTTTCTGTACCATTATATAAATTCTATTGAAAGCCCATGTTGTCAAGAATACGAACATCACTTATTATTTGCATGTTTATATTTCAGATGGTCTGATGTTGCCAAAAATACAAAATGGATCCTTATATTTGCAAACATGTTTGAAATCGGGGGAAACATCATGTATTTCATGGGATATTCCATGTGGTTCATCCTAGCAGCAAGGCTTATTGCAGGTATGTTGTAGTGTATGCTCATATACAATCATTCCCTGTCTTGTTTTCCCAGAACATTTAAAAGTTTCAAAGGTACCAAAATGGCATGTCTGAATTCATGTATATATATTTGTCTTTAAGTTCGATGATAAGGTTGAATTGTATGAGATATATGAATATTATAAATGTTGAATTGTTATTATATTGCTCAATGTGTTCGTTGATTTATCTTGTATTAAATTGTAACATAATTGTACCTGCATGAGTTACACTGTAATAACTTCCCATTTCTGCTTTATGAGACTTGTTAGCATATCTGTATCCTTATTGCTTACTCATATATAGACAATCTATATAAACAGCATGCGTCCATAAACACTTAACTTGCCTTTCATAAAACTTTGAAGTTGAGGTTTTAAATTTTCTTGCACATATTCTGTCAGAGTCCCATCTTAATCTGCCCATCCATAGTGTAATTTTCCCATCTTTCTTCATGAAATATGCTTGAACATAGGAAAAACACAATATGGAACTTAAAACTGAAGAAAGTAGAACAGAAGACTGTTAGATGTAAGAAATTTTTCAAAGAAATTGACAGAGTTTATCTGAAATGAAATATATTGTTTTTAGGACAAAAACAGCCAGATATTGCCATGGTCCCTTAGACTTAAGAATCTATCAAAACGGAGACTTCATAAACTTTGATATCCAATTGTCCTTTCCCACTCTATTTATGCTTTTTTAATGTTAGGTATAGGAACAGGTGTAGGAGCTGCTATATTAGCTGATATAGCCAGAGTTACTACCCCAGATGAGAGGACTGGGGTGCTATCTATGTTCATGGGTATCAGGCAAATTGCTTTACTCTTTGGTAAGGCTTCAGAGTATGGTGTTTCATGAATGTAGTCAATGTACACTCATCAACAAGTTTGGAAACAAGAATTTAACATAAAGTCATACAGGCACATATTTTAGAAAGTTTCCAAACTTAGGAGAGGGGGAGTGTCTAAAGTGTGTTATACATGCTGTTTATTCTTGCTTCATAGTTGTACTGCTGATGCATCGTGATAATATGATTATGTGTAATTATGTTTACTTGCTATATAACTATCAGCTTGCCTTGTTGTTGTAGTCATTCATTCTATGCTAGTACTATACTAGTTCCTGGTGCATGTTTTACTAGTTAATGAACCCCGACCTTTGAAATTTTGGTTTGCTTCTTTTCATCATTTTCATAATACATGTAGTTATTATCTTTACCACCAGGAGGTGGTGATGTACATACATGTATGTAGCCACCTTTTCAGACCCAGACCAGTGTCAGTAAAGGTATTTTTTTTTAGTAAAGGTATTTGGTAATAGACGTTTCCGATAAATCATGCCATCTTTTGATCCATCAGAGAAACCACAATATATTTGCTAGATTGATGATGTCATAGGTTGTACTTTTATAAAATTAGCAAAAAGTTAATACCATTTTTGAATGGGCAGTTTGCTACCTACAACCAATGACATCATCAATCTAGCCAATAAGTTATAGTTTCCCTGATGGATCAAAAGATGGCACAATTTAAAGATGAAGATGAAGAACATTTCATATTAAAATGTGCAAAATTTAATCATGAAAGACAAACACTTTTTGATAAGATATCTAATAATATTCCTAACTTTAAACAAATGACTGATGAAAGTAAATTTTTACACATAATGAACTACAAATCTAACCTCAGCGACATCTCACACTTCATAACTGTATGCCTCAGAAAAAGATCTATGTAACCAGTATTATAGATAATAGATGATAGATAGTTATATATATATATTTTTACATTATATAAACTGTACATTCATTTTCTTTTCATAGCATGACGATACCATGTATGTATTTAATGTAATATGTTACTAGGTTGTGTCAATAAATAAATAAATAAATTTATCGGAAACGTCTATTGCAACAAATTCCAAATTGTTATACAGTAGAACCATTAGGATCAGCTAAAAGTGTTCTGATTAGGAGTTGTTCACATTTCCAGGGTTTTTCATGCACATGATTTGGGATTTTGAAAAAATGTGAACACATTCTCAATAAATATTTGTATTCATTGACCACATAACTTTATGGCATTCTAAACATTTGAAAATCTAATTCAGATGAATTTATTAGTCAGTATTATGATCGAGATCATTCAATGCCTTTTCCAAAAGTTTCATTATCATAATAAAACAGTGATTAATAGGACAATGACAAGTTTAAGCATTTTTGTATTAAACACTTATATTTTATGAAAAGTGTTCACATCAGAGAGTTAATTTTTCAAATATTGCTGTTCACTGTTCAAATTGAGAGATGTTCACATTTCAAGGTTTCCGTTCAACATAGAAGTCAATGGGGAAAAAAAACAGGACTGAAAAAGTGTTAAGATAGGAAGGTGTTTCGATTAGCTAGGTTTAAGGTTAAACAGCTTTTACTGTACTTGTCTTTTCTCTGTTTGCTCTCACCATCTGTAAAATAAAGGATATAGTGCTACATCAACCCTTCTTTAATTTCTGCCCTTATCTTTATCTAATGCCCAACACCAGAGCTATAACCCACTTGCTTAGACATAATATTTTAAGTACTTTCCTGCAATTATTTAAGATTTTCGTTTTCATTTGTTTGGACTCGATTTTGTATTACTTGCTATAGGGATTGGCAGTGGGGCAGGAAGTGTTGTAATAGCATCAATAGCACGAGATACAATGGATACTGAACGCACTGGTATCATAGCTCTGGTGTCTGCTTCTGGTGAACTTGGCCTTTTGATTGGTGTGTATTCCTTCATCCTATAGTCAGAATATCAGGCATATATACTGTAAAACACATTGAATTCACGAGAGCAATTTTTATGGATTTGTACATTTGTTTCCTTTCGCATAATGATGATTTTGCGATTTATAACATAATAACAGAGTACTACTAATACTACTCTTTAAAAAGAAATAAAGGTTTGTTTGTGAAGGAAAAGGTTGAAAAATATTTCTGGATTGGAAACTCATGCACTGCGAGTGTCTAATGGCAATCGAGATCGCTTTTCATTTTAGCATTGAACTAATCATTTTAAGGCTATCATGAATGTACTTATAGTTTTAAGCTGCTGGAGACACGTCTGTGTAACAGCATTATGTACAAAATGACTCCATTGATGTCAGTAAGTGATTGAAACCTATTATTACAGAATACACACATGCAAATGTATACAAATTTAATGTGTTTAACAGTAGCTAGAACACTCGCTTCATAGACACATAGCTCTAAACATCTGCTGAATTTGGATGTAATATAAGTTGCAATTCTATGTAAAATTCACATCAATGATTTTCTTGTTAAAGGTAACACGGTCCATAATGTCCCGCATGTGCATGAATGATAAATAGTGATATATGTTTTATATAGATATAAATACATGCACATTCAAATCCTGCAACATTTGAAGTTAATATATTTCTGGACCACATGCCTTGTTTGAACCTTGTCTTAATCAGCAAAAACTGCATATAATTTATATGGTTGTTTGTTACATACATTGTGCATGCTGATAATTAATCTCAAGTAGTATTTGAATTTTTTTATATGAAGAATTCTTAAATAATGTGAATCATATAAAGCTATTTTTACTGCAAAGGTTATGGAACAAAGTAGAGGGTCACTAAATCTTGCTAAAATTAAATGTATTCTTTTTTCTTTATATGGAACTATATATCAGATAGTTGATAATAGAATGTATTTTTTACTATAAATATTTTAGCACTATGTATGGTACATGTTTTTGATAATATACATATATTGTTTGTTCACTGTTTAATTAATGTTTATTTTAGGCCCAGGGTTTAACTTATTTCTGAGAGAGTTTGATTTCAAGATTGGTCCATTTGAGATTAACAAGTACACATCACCAGGTGTAAGTTTTTATTTTTTAATAAGTTTTTTATTTATTGAATACAACATGTAGAAAATCTGAAATTTAATATACAATGACTATTCTTAGTTTTTCATTTCATATGAAGTAAAGAAATACCAAATAGGTGTACATTATGATGCATTTTTACCTTTACAATTTCAATTTTGAGATTAAGCACTGGATTTATTATGTGTTGCTCTTATATGTACCCCAAAATGAGAGAACTAGCCACTTTGAAGACTAGCATACAAGACACAAGTAGATTTATTGAGTCTTGTGCCCAAAACATTTACACACTAGTCAAAACAATTATATAAATAAATTATTTTATTTTATTGTACATAGTGAAAATCACCTTTGGCATTAACTGGGTCACAATTAAGCTGTTGTACATTATACGTATATAGTGTCCGAAGAAGTTGTCAACATTATTGATAGGATGTCAACCCTGTAGCGACTGGGGGTTCGAGGGGTTCATGCGCACAATTTCCCTAAGAGTCATTTCAGAAGTGTACCAAGATTTTCAGATCGCTAAACAAAATAAACAATATTGTAAAATCTTAATTTTAAACTTGAACATTTCCTTCATTCATTATTGACTATTTTGAGATAATATTAGTTTAGTAAGGTGTGGAAATATCATGCTCGGATATGCTTAAATTGCACGGCGCTAGCTGTGATGCTCGTATACAATAGGTTACTGATGTTGAATAATTGTGAAACTGAAATACCCAGCAGGGACATATTCCCTTAGCATGGAAAAGTAAAAAGTGTGAAACACCCATATCCTATGGTGTACGAGCTTCAATTTAACCGCTAATGCGGAAATAATATTCCTAACTTTAACTTATAACAATTTAAATGAGGAAAACTTGTGAATCATTTCTGTAAAAAATGAATAGGTGTGAACACCTTGATGTTTGCTTACGTACTCATATCAAACAATATCCTTCTTATACATAAATTGACATTCCGAAATAATGAAAATTCGTTTTTGAAGAAAATTCAATAAGTTTTACATCCATGTCTGAAGTAAAAATATATATTTGTACATTTTTAAATTACGTTAGTATTTGATAAAAGGAGTAGTTGACAATTCAAATTCACTCTATTTGGTTACAAAAGAAAGATACAAAATTTCAAATTACTTTACCTGTAAAAAATGAATAGGTGTGAACGCCTTGATGTTTGCTTACGTACTGACGATAAAAGAAAACCCGCCAAAGGAAGAAAATTTTGGCGGGAATGGATTTGATTGGTTGTTATAGAATTAAGCCATTTTAACCTTGGGTAAAAATAGCCACCTTTAGTATGTCTACAAACAGTTTGTATATAAAATTAAGTATAAGGTGGAATAAAATTTAAAATAAACTAGAGTTTAAGCTATTTATGTAACTTCATACATTTTTAGAGCCAAAATCAAAACATGGTATATTTGAAGTGAAAAGGGGAGTGGGCATCGAGCGCACCACATTTTTAAAAAGTCGAACCCCACTTGAAAAATCCTGGCTACAAGCCTGTATCGAGTGTACTTTTGTGTATATGATCAATGCCTTTGCCTTCCAGTTGTTCATGGCAGGTCTATGGACTATACTCAACATCTTGATACTTTTCTTGTATCATGAACTGCCTCCCTTGAAAGATGCCCTTACCAAGACAGAGCACACAGAGGACACAACCACTAACACTGCTCACACAGACACAGTTGGTAGTACTATACCTCGTGAAATTTCTATGCAAACTAATGATCTCAATGATACAGTGACAAACCATGTTGGATTCTCACCCTCTGACGTCATGATTGAATCTGCAGAGAATTTAATGAACAAAACAAAAAGTACACATGATGGAAATGATAAAAATCCAAACTCTAATCCAAATGAAAGAATTGCAAATGGGATAATGTCACATACTACAGATGGTGCAACAGATATATCAATCAATGCAGCAAATAACTCAAACAATGCAGAAAGTGTCTCAAATAATATAGCAGCTGACTCAAATAATGTAAACTTGAGGACTAACTCAGGGAACTATGGGAGTATAGACAATTGTGATAGCTTAGACAATAGTAGCCAATATCACCAACAGAGGGAATCTGGGCCTAATGAAGAGATGACTAAGTCAAGCAGTTTACCATGGAGATTTTACTATGATGGTATGTATTTGGTACAATTAAGAGTTTTCGAAAAGTGAATACCAATAAAATAGATGGATTCAACTGTGTTACACCAATCAGATTACAAATATTTATATACATGATCTTTTGTTGAATTGCATTGATGCTGTGTAAAGATACACATGTAATGCATATAAATTGGTATACATAAGTCTTCTTGTTATAGTATACCTACACTTTATTTTTTTACAATGTATGCTTGTATTTTCCAGAGTTTATACGAGAGGAGATTGTAGTTGTTCTTGCTATTGTGTTTGTTGGCTTCTTCAACCAGGTGGCAATGGAGGTAATATTATTCTTGCATGTCCATAAACATTAAACTGTCAATATGTCAGCACAAGTACCAAAAAGAGAAAGAGTATTACAAAACACAGCAATAAATGAGAACATTGCTTTATGAGAAAAGCATAACCCCATTATCCCACTTTATGATCTAACACACAAAGTATCAGTGATTAGTACCCATCTCCACTACATTATAGACACTTGTACCATGTTCTCACTAACTCCTTATTATTATCCCACTGAACAAAGTTCATAGGGATATAGAGAAGCCATCTATCTGTTCATCAGTCTGTCCATTTTTGTGACTGGGCGATAGGTCGAATACCGGTTGACAGATATGGTTCAAATTTAATAGACGTATGCCTTATGCGTTGTAGGACCTCTGTTGGGAGAAGGAATTTTCAAAATGGCCACTCGATTCAAAATTGCCACCATTTTTTGTAAGAAATGTAATCTATGATAAATCAAATAGAAGAAATTTTCAAGATGGCCTCTAAATTCAAAATGGCCACCATTTTTTCATTAAAAATGTAATCTTTGATAACTGAAATACCAATCAATAGCACTCATGAAGATATTTTCAAAATCAAAATGGCCACTGAATTCAAAATGACCACCATTTTTCTGAAAAATGTTGGAATCATGATTAATCATTGTTATCATGCTACTCAAGTTTTTGCAAAATACAAATTCCTATGTTGCTTAGAAATATATACATTTTTTACACTGAATTTACAATATAAACATATATAACAAATATTCTAAAATTGAGACACTCGGCCCCCTCTTTAGGGCCGGTCCAAAATTCAAACATATAACAAACTCCAGGGAGCTTTATCTGGGAAGTGTGTCCTAATACAAGCATATTTACCTTGTTACTGATAATATATCAGACCATGTCAGATTTGTAACACGATGTGTTATTTCTTGTCTAATGTATCATAAGACATTCATATTTCATGTTCTCTGTATCATACAGGATTTACAATGATTTCACACTTATAAGAGCATTTTTATCAGAACTTCTGAATTGGCTCTTGTATAATACTAATTTTTTATTTATTTATAACCTCGGGGCCTGGATTTTGGATTTATGAAATGGAGAGTTTTTTTTAAAATTAGCATTTAGCATTCTTTGTATTAACATACAATTTTGAATACCGGTATATGCATCCTCCTAAGCAGGTGTCCAGAATCTGTAACTCTTTCTTCCCCCTGCTATAACCAATTTGGAAGCGCCCGATTTAACTGAATCACATGATCTAATTACGTGCAATGACTTATACATGATTTTGTCGCAGTGTTGCGACAGCCAATCATATTGCGAGTTCTTAATCGGGGGAAATGCTAACTGCTTATCGCAGGGGGTAAAAAGGAAGAATATATTCTGGATTTTGAAGCCCTGTGATTGGAGGATGCGGTATATGCTTTGTCTTAAATTGGCCAATACATGTAGTTCTAAACAGTTGATGTATTAGTATTGTTACTTCCTGAGATGCCAACACTATTGTCTTTTCTACACAAGTACTTAGCTAAATGTCTGCCACATGATGTTTCAGATATCATAGACAAGATTTCCTTTCTAAAACTGGGTCCACCTATGCAATACAATAGAAAGTTGATGCCATGATTAGTATGGTAAAACATGTTACATATGGCCCAATGTGTGTTGTACGTTTTATAGTCCGGGTTGAGATTATTGTTACGATTGGGGTACCATTGTTCCTTAAAGGACATTAGCAACACAATTGGTAGTGTACACCCAATGAACATAAAGTTACAAAGTAACAATGTCAAAGTCAGAGATGTAAGCTTCTTTTTTGTACCTATCCCCATTTTGTTTCGCAGTATAAGTTTTCCAATAATGGCGAAGTTTGAAATAATCATGATGGTGAAAGGTAGATATGTTGCTATGGTACCATCAACCCAGACCCACTGAGATCTCCAGAAATGTTGATATTGTCCAGTAAAACTGCATTCCACATCATCAATGTCATGTATCCAGAGTATGCTCAAGTTCAGGCATATAATACCAGGTATCAGTACAAGCAATGAAATGAATGATACTTTTATTCCACATAATGATTTTGCCTTAAGTGGGACAAACACTGCTATGATCCGTTCAAATGTTACCAAAACAAGAATCCAAGCTGACTTAAATGTACACAGACATACAAAAGAAATGTTAGAATTTTGCACCCAGATGATGTACTATAAGGCTGAATATCAGTGTTTATATAACGCAGCCAGTTTGGAACAAGGCCCATCCATAAAGCCCCCATATCAACGCATGCTAAGGCTATGAGGTACACAGATGTTGTCCTAGATCTCATCTTCCTTCTGCAAAGAACACAAAGGCTTAAAGCATTTCCAAATGTACCAAATACAATGATCAATGGTGACCAATAGTTCCAGATTTTATTTGAAGTTTCAGTTGCTTCAATTGTTTTATATCTGGGTATATTTGTCTCTGGTCTTTGCCTCGTAACATTAGTTGTTGAATTGTCATTTGATTCAGGATTCAAAATAAATTTTGGTGGTTCTTCTATCCTTAAAACTCGTGGCTGTTTTACTCTTGAAACACGATCAGATCCTATTGGCCTATTAATCTCTAAACTTATATTTATTGGTGTGTCTGTCACACGTAAAGTCACATTGCCATTTTCATTCCAGGTTGTAACATTTGTTATGAATATAGAAAGCATCATCATTGTAGTGTTTTGCGTTGCCATATTTTGAGTTACATTCTCCATCTTCAGTAGTTCTGCTTCCACCGAATGGTTTACTTCTAATTGATAGACCGCGTACAGGGTGGTGCGAAAAAATCGGACACTCGTATTTCAAAAATAGATATTGATTTTCTTGAGGAAAACATGTCATATTATATACCAGTAGTACTTATCTTTAATTTGGTATATCATGAGTTCAAAATTATAATGTCTGTCAACCAGAGTCCATAATATGAATTTCATCATTTTCGTTTCAAAACAGGTTTTCCGAAACTTGCAAAAACCAACTTGTCAACTTGATTTACATAAACAGACGCTAATATGTCCACCATTTTAATCAATTATAGCCCTCAATTTTGGCCTAAACTGGTCAAATGCATCATTGACATGCTGTTGAGACAGTGAATTCGACTTCTCAATAATTCTGTCCTAAAGGGACTGCCTCGCCCAGATCACCCGATTACCCAATGTCTGCGACTACCACATAATGGGAGGACTGGCAAAATTGGTATACCATAAATCCTTAAGATCTATTTAGTCCCTTAAGGACAGAATTATTGAGAAGTGAAATTCATTTTCTCAACTGCATGCATATCAATGATGCTATTGACTGATTAAGGCCAAAATTGAGGGCTACAATTAATCAAAATGGTGGACATATTGAACATCTGTTTATGTAAATAAAGTTGACAATAAAACTTGGTTTTTGCTAGTTTTGGAATTCCCGTTTTGAAACAAAAATTACGTCATTTATATTATGGACGCTGGTTGACAGACATTATAATAAATTTGAACTTATGATATACCAAATTAATGATGGTTAAATTCCCTATCCACTGGTATATAATATGACATGTTTTCATCAAGAATATCAATATATATTTTCGAAATACGAGTGTCCCATTTTTTGGACCACCCTGTACATACTGCCACGGTACAGTTGCTGTAAAGGAAATGTGACTGAGGCTTTTACATACTGGTATCTATAGCACTAATGCTGATTAAATTACTGCTTGCAACATGCTACAGTAATTAATGTCATACCCTTGTATATCTGTGGATGACAGTGATAATCTCCTCCAAATCAAATGATCCATTCTAAAATAAACTATAAAATGTTCACCATTTGCCTATACAGCCCATGTCCTCCATTATAATGGCAACAATAAAGCAAACAAGTGTTAAATGTCCAATATATACAAATATATACATTTCACTTCAAGTCAGTTTGTGCCAGGGAATTGCATTATACAGTTTTATATATTACTCTATGTAATGAGATTGGACATGAAATCAATATCACATCAAATTAGGGACGCCCTGAAAAAAAACAAAGCGCCAGAAGGATGCATCTAAAAACTTCTGAAATGGCCACCAGAAAGCAAGGTTGCATCAGGTTGCCATTGAAAAGTTAATCAGCTCTACAAAGGATAGGTATCGATATGGTGAAATGAATTCAACAATGTTTTTCTCTTAAACCAATTATTGAAAACATTCTGTAAGAAACATGATCCTTTATGCAATGTTGACTGTATGATAACAATTTATTTCGAAAATTATTAATATATACAGTAAAAGGTGTTCACATTTCAAGGTTTTTGCATTCACGAGATTCCGGATTCTGAAGAAATGTAGCCTTTCCCAATGGCCATGATATCATGGCCATTACGCATACCTATTAGGGGTACTGCGAGCGCTCGAGCAATTCACCTTCGATACGAGCTGTATCGATACATAAAATGAATATCGGTCGTATTGTTTTTTGACCGGAAGTCCCTTCTTATTTACCCAAAGGGAGGGAAAAACTCAGAGCTTAAAGATGACAGACAGTCATAGTTACGTATCTTGCTTGCCGCCTTCGTTTGCCCCGATAGTTCCCGAATACCACACGTCGTTAAGATATTTTAATCGATGTTAGCATATTTCACACCTTTCTATGTCGGGATGTGAAATAAACGTAATCTGGCTGAAGTACTTCTGGCTTTACAAGTTTGAAAAATTTGAATAAAGTTCAGTTTTACTTCAATTTACGCTATCATTGTATCGTATCGTTCGTATCGTATCGCGAGGTCAGTATCGTAGATACGTATCGATATTAAATTTATCGTATCGTGGTACCCCTAATTAGTATGACACCTTTCGGGGCCTCTGTAATCTTGATTTCTAGTTAGTATTGCTACCATCTGAAATTCCAACACTGTTGTCTTTTCTACACAAGCACTTAGCTAAATGTCTGCCACATGATGTTTCAGACATCATAGACAAGATTTCCTTTCTAAAACTTGGTCCACCTATACAATACAATAGAAAGTTAATGCCATGATTAGTGTAGTAAAACATATTACATAAAGCCCAATGGTTGCCATATGTTTCATAGTCTGGGTGGTGATAATCGTTACTATTGGGGTACCATTTTTTGCTAAAGGACATTAGCAACACAATTGGTAGTGTACACCCAATGAAAGAAAAGTTACAAAGTAACAATGTCAATGTCATAGATGTAAGCTTCTTTTTCTTTGTATGTATCCCCATTTTGTTTCGCAATGTAAGTTTTCCAATAATGGCGAAGTTTGAAATAATCATGATGGTGAATGGTAGATATGTTGCTATGATACCATCCACCCATAACCATTGTTCGATCCAAAAATGTTTGTATTCTCCAGTAAAACTGCATATCTCATCATCAATGTCAAATATCCAGAGTATGTTCAAGTTCAGGCATATAATACCAGGTATCAGTACAAGCAATGAAATGAATGATACTTTTATTCCACATAACGATTTTGCCTTAAGTGGGACAAACACTGCTATGATTCGTTCAATTGTTACCAAAACAAGAATCCAAGCTGACAAATGTACACAGACATAGAGGAGAAATGTTAGAATTTTGCATGCAGTTGATGTACCAAAGGGTTGAATGTCAGTGTTTATATAACTCAGCCAGTATGGAACAAGGCTCATCCATAAAGCCCCAATATCAACGCATGCTAAGACTATGAGGTACACAGATGTTGTCCTAGATCTCATCTTCCTTCTGCAAAGAACACAAAGGCTTAAAGCATTTCCAAATGTACCAAATACAATGATCAATGGTGACCAATACTTCCAGATTTTATTTGAAGTTTCAGTTGCTTCAGTTGTTTTATATCTGGGTGTATTTGTCTCTGGTCTTTGCCTCGTAACATTAGTTGTTGAATTGTCATCTGATTCAGGATTCAAAATAAATTTTGCTGGTTCTACCCTTGAAGCGAGAGGTTCTTTTACTCTTGATACATGATCAAGTCCTGTTGTCTTATTCATCTCTAAACTTTTATTTATTGGTGTGTTTGTCAAACCTAAAGTCACATTGCCATTTACATTCCAGGTTGTAACATTTGTTATGAATACAGAAAGTATCATCATTGTAGGGTTTTGCGTTACCATATTTTGAGTTACATTCTCCATCTTCAGTAGTTCGCTTGCCAACAAATGCTTCACTTCTAATTGCCTAATGTATTTACATTACATTTTGTATGATTTATTTCATCATGATTAGATGGCAAGATTATATGACATTGCATGATTCACAAGACACCTATGGGATGTTCTCGGTGGGGTCATCAGATTCTGCCTTTGATTGAAAGTACATGATGTGTCATGGCATTTTACTAATAATTAATTGAATTTTCAAGTTTCTAAAAACAGTTTTCAAAATATATTGATAAGCAATATGATGTCGATTTTTTATATCAATTTTGCGAAAGTACTGCTGCTGTACAGTTGCTGTAGAGTAAATGTGACTGAGACTTTCCCACCCTGGTATCTGTAGCACTTTCCCAGCCTAACCATTTACAATGTACAGTGACAAAATATACGGGTGTACACTTTTGATGTACATTGTCATATTTTGTTTTCCTTTTGACTAAATATATAAGTATGAAATATCCTTATAGTGATAATGCAAACCGCCTTTTATTTTGAACTAGCGATCTATCATGGGTCACCAAGGGTCACAGCAGCC
This sequence comes from Owenia fusiformis, assembly GCA_903813345.2. Lineage (NCBI taxonomy): Eukaryota > Metazoa > Annelida > Polychaeta > Sabellida > Oweniidae > Owenia > Owenia fusiformis. The sequence continues at coordinate 9,100,449 of CAIIXF020000001.1, forward strand.
CCCATATGGCAGCAGCCCCATAAAATGCTAAATACCTGTATATTGATTGTTTGACTTTGAATTGAGGTGAACTTGTCCAAAGGCCTTGAAATGTCATATATATTTACCTTGACCCTGAGATGACATTGGCCCATAAACATTGACTTTGACCTCAGGTCACCTAATCATGGGTCGCGAAGGGTCACAGCACCACCAAGGTCCTTAACACACTAAATATCTAGATATTGACCCTTGACCTTGAGATGACCTTGACCCATAAACATCGGCCTTGACCTCGGGTCACCTTATCATGGGTCGCCAAGAATCACAGCAGCACCCAGGGTCTTAAATTGCCAAATACCTAGATATTGACCTTTGATCTTAGAATGACCTTGACCTCAGGTCACCTACTCATAGGTCACCAAGGGTCACAACAGCCCTCAAGGTCTTTGAAACACCAAATACTTAGATACTGACCTTTGACCTTGATGTGACCTTGACCCCACAAACATTGACCTTGACCTCAGGTCACCTAATCATGGGTTGCCAAGAATCACAGCAGCAACCAGGTTCTTAAAATGCCAAATACTTAGATATTGACCTTTGACCTTGGTATGACCTTGACCTCTGACATTCATAGAATGTCCAACGACCCACTTGGTGTGTTGACCAAGTATGAGAACCCAAGGTCAAATGGTCTAAGAGATGTATCAAATAGATATATCAAATATCTAGATAATTTGAAGTCACTCCAGTTTTTTATGCAATTTACCTGCTTATTTCCAAGCAAAAATATTTTTGTAAAAAACAAACACTGAAAAAACGAACAGAATTTGTTTGGACTCTTCACGGCGGATAACCTATACGTCACACATTTTCCTCGAAATATTTCGTACCTAGATTTTCGTAGCAAAGATTTCACTATATTGCTCTCTGAAATGAGGTTCTTATTGGTATTCTTTCCAACTTTACAGTCAAATTAACAATGTACAGTTGAGTTGACAACAAGCACTTCTGATTTCTAAATTGTAAATAGTTATTTAACCAACCTAAAATTATGTAGTTTAGAGAAACATATTCTTAAAAAAATAATCAATGCTCTCAGATGGCAGGAGTAAAAACTCGAGCACTGATCAAGAATATGTAAACATAACTAGAAGGTTAAACATCTTCCCAAGAGCATGCACATTACATGAAATTAAACACAAAATACTATGTATTTCCCAGATAAATTTTTAAACCTATATGATAGTTTTTGCTTCAAATCATTGAGTTTACCATAATATTTGACAACGTACACCTACAGTGTACACACGTATATTTTGTCACCATTTGTTGTTGATGGTTAGGCTTGACTTATGCTGATTAAATTGTTATTTGCAACATGCTCAATTATCACTGTTGTCAAAGTAATTAATAATTAATTTGTAATAAGTAGTTAGGTAATCATACTGTTGTATATCTGTGTATGACAATGATAATCTCCTCCAAATCATATGATCCATTTAATCCCAAAATAAACTATAAAAATGCTCATGAATTCACCATTAGCATGGGGGGGAAAGTCTAACCGCGTATATACAACCTACCACCGAGTAAGACACGCATATATCGCCAATCCAATGTTGGGTAAGGTACATCTCATAGGAAAAAGGAGAATAAAGGTAATATAATGTCACTATCAATTTCCTTGGATGGTTAGAATTCTTACTAAGATGTTCTAGCAGGGGGAATTGGGCTAGAATTATTATTGAAATATATTTTTATGTCCAAATTAAGAGATAAGTTAAATGTATAATGGTTTTCGATTTGTTTTTCTCATTCATACTCGCTTTAATTGATAATGAGCCATACATAAGACATACTTGGGTCGGTAAATGTATGTGAATATGCATAATATATTAAGTGTCAAAATTGTAGGTCAAATAGCACTTTTGAACAGCAAAATCTTCACTTAAACTTTGTCCTAAAAGATTTGTCCTGTTCAGAACAGAGTGACTGCGTGTATAAGATTAAAATAAGTTGATCATCTAGGTCTATTTGGTACCGAAAAGCTCTTCAAAACTCTTCAATGAGAAGGAGTGAAAAGAATGAACCTCTTTTGGTGCAAAATATTGAAAGAAAAATCCTGTTTTGTGGCGATTCAAGGGCCAAAAGTTGTGAAAGGGTAAAATGTTCCGGAACCGAACCGAAATTCTCAATTTGTGTCCCGTGTTCCGTTCCGAGGGCATAATTCCGCGGATTGGGTATCCGTGACACCTCTACTTATTATGTCTGCAAACGTGAGTGCATGGAACAACAACTATAATATCGGTTACAAACAATTCTGTGTTTTATCTATTTCTCATATTGAGAAAATTCTATATATAAACAGGAGTTTATTAACTCATCCCCTACATTTCAGACATCTTAGGGTCTTTGCTCGGCAGTAGTTGATCAGTATGGAAGAGCATGGGTGGCTATTCATTCTGAATGTGATTTTCTCGACACCCAAGTATAACATGGATAATGGGGTTTCCTCTCTTTCTTAGAACTTAATTGAGATTTTTGTTCACTTATTAAACTATAATACACTATTACTGTACATGCTTTGGAAACATTTCAGATTATTTTAAAAGAACAATGTTTTAGCTGATGGCAGTAAATGTACCTTGTACCATGAATCCAAATATTTGGACATAAAATATGTATATGCTAACTGTTTATTGTTAATTGCAGACAATCCTAACACCTCTGACACAGTCTTTGTTGAACTGGGGAGAACTGGAGAACAGCTTGCTCTATTGCTGTGCAGGAGTTGAGGTAACATATCAGCTTTGTAGGTTTTCTCCTGATGGTTGTGTCATGTACTGAAATGTAAAAAACGATATGTTAAAAAGGAGCAAAGCATGTTGTCAATATACTGAATTATTCAAATTTAAACATGTCATATCCAAGAATATCTATCACTAAATGGATCTCTTTAAACTGGTTATAAAATGAATTTGTTTCGATAACAAAATGTTGCAGCCTTGGAGGTAGAATTTTTCTTTTTCCATCATTTTATGAGATCTATTCATTTTTGGCACAGGTGTGTGTACAACTTTATACGTTTCAGAAAATGTGAAGGAATAGTTCACAAGATGCCAGATTCATTGATAAATAATTTCTCACTTTTGTGACATAAACAGAATATTTAAATATGTTTAACATCTGCACTTTAAAGCGTTACAATAGTGAGGAATTATTTTGATCATTCTGGCATCTCATGAACTAATACGTTCACAAATGCTTCTTGAAACATATGCTGACACAGATCTGTTTTTGTAATGATGTCTCCATAGTGATTTATTATTCCATCGAACGAAGTTGGGAGGGATATAGGGAACACCTCCGTCCGATATACCTACATGATGTAGATATCCAAATCTTTGTGGAAAGATTGTATGCTTCAGTCACTCTTTAACAAAACATGTGAGGCAGTGTATCTATATATTACAAGACGTCCGTCCATACATACATCCGTATGTCCAGGCGAGAACTCAAATACCATTGGCCCGATTCTGTTCATTTTTTGTACACCCTATGGGGGTGGAAGTTCTGCTTGAAAGTCGATTTTCAAAATTGTTGTTCGTTTCAAAATGGCAGGCATTTTAGTGCCGATTTTACAGTAATTTAGGTACAATATGTAAAACTGTAATAGCTAAAAAAATTATATAGGACATTAATAAAGTTAGAAATGCAGATATTGAAGAAGCACCCTCAGGGGTCATACATTTTCTGACAGAAGGCTACATGCAGGTTGCGCTGAGGGGAAATATTTAAAGCCTGATTTAAAGTAATATAAATTGTGAAACATATCGTACATGATTATTCAGTAAGTACAAGTATACTGTTTGTGTTTCAGATTCTATTTACATTCCTTCTGGTTAGGTTTATGAGTAAACGTCTATCTGACAGGACCATGCTCATCTTTGGCTTTGCTCTACAGATGGGGGCTGTTATATTCCTCTTGTACTTCCTCCCTACAGCAGAACCAGGTAAATCTCGTCTATTCTGTCTGCTTACTCCCCAAGAAGGTATTGACACTAGAAATATGAATCCCTTAATAACATATGCAAGTTAAATCATACAAAAAAGTATGAACAAAGGTATATCGCTGTCTTGTTCTGGCATTCACTTCGTAAATTCTACATACATGCTCATTTTATATTATGGTCAGATTTTGTTAAATTAAAGTTGAGAGAAGCTTTGTATAAAGTAAATTCTTGCTCAAGGTCCATAATAAAGATATACAAAATAAATAAAAATAAAAGCCACCAATATTAAAAATGATGGATCCAGAAAATTAAGTACTAACCATTACCAAAATAAGACAATTTAGAGAATCTCTAAAAATCCCATATACTTTCATGCCATGACATTATTCTCCACTGAATATTTTCACAACAAATTCTGGGCTATGTTTGCAGGGAACCTATCCAAGAATCTGCCTATAGTGCTAGTGGGCTTAGCTGCAGATGTCTTTGGACTGCCCTTCCTGATTGTGTGTAGTACTTCTCTCTATTCCAAGATCACACAAGCTGAAACACAGGGTAAGACTATTGCACACCCTCAGAAAATCCTACAACCTGTAGGAACCATTCCATATTATATGGGACTGCGTGCAAGATACTTGACTTTAATACTATTACTGTTGACATTTTCAAAGCATTGAAGCAAATAAGCCCAAAGTTTTGAAACTGTTTGCATCATTTAGTTTGGAGATTACTGGGAATTTTTAATGGTTTGGAAAAAATAAGGAATACAAGATGTGGGCAGTACAGTTTGAAAAATCATTTCTGAGGTCAGAATTTTGCACTGAAATGGAAAAAAAACATAACTTGCACTAAAGACTTTAGCGTGTACTTGTATGACTATGTATCAAAGAAAACTTGACTCTTTCAAGACGTTTTTCACTGCCTCTGTCCTTTTTGTGTAAAATTACAACTCTACAGTAGAGAATATGTAAACCTTTCTTACCTCCATTAGTGGCATACAAAATACAATATACAGAATCAGTTCTAGTACAAAATGTAACTGTGTTCTTATGCATATTGAATAGATTATTCAGTCCCACATCAAATATGCTATTGCTGAAGCTACAAAAATGCTTTTGTGTTGCAGGATTTAGCCAAGGTCTGAGGCGTAGTGTAGGGGGCATAGCTACCATCATGGGTCCACTATGGGCAGGGGCACTGTTAAAGCACCTCTACTTGATGTTTGGTGTGATGCTTGGGCTCATGGTTCTCATACTGGTAAGCCACATTTAGATTGACTTAGTGCAATACATTTTTGTTCTGTTTGTACAGTGTACTTTGCATGCGAAGGATAGATTAATAAGCCATTTTAATTATTTTACTTGGCCTACCTTTGAAAATTCAAATGTATTGTACATATATAGAGGTAAAGCTAAGAAATGTGAAACAAACATTTCTAAGCTTTTCCTGGTGAATTTCAAAAAGTAGCCTTGTTTGATAGTTTAAAGATGAAACTGACTCTTTGACTGTTAATGGTATACATGTTTTTTAGTTAAGTCAGTTTATGATAGACATTAGTAATTAAGTTCATACTAATATTAAACTTTTAGCATACTCTTATGGCAAATATTGTCTTCATTATTTGTCATGAATGAGTCAAAATGAAATCAGAACATATTGAGTATGTGTGTATGTATGTTTATGGTGACTGTCAATATGTTTGGCTTGTAGGGTATGATGGTGTTATCTTACAAGACTCTGGATGAGAATAGGAATTCAGACTCTAATAAACTGTCTATCAACTATGACAACAATTCCACTGAAGAACAAAAACCATTACTGAACAACGAAGATATCAGTGCAGTAAATGCTTAGATACTTTTATCTAGTAACTAGTCAACATGAACGTGTCTGTGTTTTTAAAATTGTTGATCAAATATTGAATTTATTAAATGTTAAAGTATTATAATTATTATATTATATTTCATTCATACAACATTTGCATTTACACTTTCAAATGTTGTTTTGTGATATGCAAAATGTAGGACTAAGCCTCGGACACTGGCTTAAATATGTAATATGATGTACATGAACAAAGATCTATGCAAGAATAATGCAAATGTTCAATCTAGATATGGTGAATGGTTACTATGTGGATATACAGGGTGGGACAAAATTATCCATATTTTTACAAAATATTGTTAATTGGATACAGGATTCACTTCTGCAAATATTTCTAAAATGGTTTAAATAAATCTCTAGGGTTCCCTGGATAAGAAAGGTTACAGAAACTAGGGGTCTGAAAATGGATACACAGTTTTTAAGATAATGTTTTAAGTAGCTGTTCTATAACTAAAAAGTAATATCAAGATAAAATATGGATTTTTTGGCCACCCTGTAGTAAAGTACACTGTGTTTAATTGGGATTTGCTGATCTTTGTCTTACCTCTCAATCAGTCCAAGCAATATGCAACAAACAACATGACATTAGCAATCACCGAATAAAACAGTCAGTGAGGTAATAATAACATTATAGAGTAATACAAGAAAATAGATACTGTAGTACTAATTAAGGAAATACATGTAACTGTATGTAAATCAAAGTTCTTCTCATCGAAGAAAAATTGTGCTCAAAATTCAAATATGTCATCAGATCAAAGAAAACTTAAATCCTTAATGATGAAATATGCAAATCTCTCAAAAGTCTTTTGCCTAGGCTTATGCCTCTGTAACACATTTCAAGTTAGACTTTTATTTTCATTGTTATTTATTTCTAAATACATGTGGATTTAATAGGTGTTATATTTAATCAAGTTTACAAATACATGTACATGTGCAATTGTGCATAATTATATCAATTGAAATCACTCTTTCCTTGTTTGCAGTTCTTAGTAATGTATTATTCATGGTTGTTTTGTTGTGATTAATTTTTTTCTATATTACCATCCACCAGTATGTTTCCTGTTCAATTTGTAGCAACGCATTGTTGATGTTTACTTGATAAAAATGATTCTGGGAATTCCGATAATTATCAGAAAGTAAACCTCAATGTTTTTGCAAAAAAAGAAATTTTCTAAAGATCACTTTTACCTAGATCATTTTCTTGGAAGTATCTTGTCTCTAATTTCCTCGTTTTTTCATGTGTTTTCACTTTAAAAGTGTTTAAGCAATACTTGTAGATATGGCATGTATGGCACAATCATTATATCTTCCTACATTTGTTATGTCACCACCAGAAGTGGTGATGTATTGTTATAGTTTAACAGTCAAAGAGTCAGTTTCATCTTTAAACTATCAAACAAGGCTACTTTTTGAAATTCACCAGGAAAAGCTTAGAAATGTTTGTTTCACATTTATTATATTTCATTCATACAACATTTGCATTTACACTTTCAAATGTTGTTTTGTGATATGCAAAATGTAGGACTAAGCCTCGGACACTGGCTTAAATATGTAATATGATGTACATGAACAAAGATCTATGCAAGAATAATGCAAATGTTCAATCTAGATATGGTGAATGGTTACTATGTGGATATACAGGGTGGGACAAAATTATCCATATTTTTACAAAATATTGTTAATTGGATACAGGATTCACTTCTGCAAATATTTCTAAAATGGTTTAAATAAATCTCTAGGGTTCCCTGGATAAGAAAGGTTACAGAAACTAGGGGTCTGAAAATGGATACACAGTTTTTAAGATAATGTTTTAAGTAGCTGTTCTATAACTAAAAAGTAATATCAAGATAAAATATGGATTTTTTGGCCACCCTGTAGTAAAGTACACTGTGTTTAATTGGGATTTGCTGATCTTTGTCTTACCTCTCAATCAGTCCAAGCAATATGCAACAAACAACATGACATTAGCAATCACCGAATAAAACAGTCAGTGAGGTAATAATAACATTATAGAGTAATACAAGAAAATAGATACTGTAGTACTAATTAAGGAAATACATGTAACTGTATGTAAATCAAAGTTCTTCTCATCGAAGAAAAATTGTGCTCAAAATTCAAATATGTCATCAGATCAAAGAAAACTTAAATCCTTAATGATGAAATATGCAAATCTCTCAAAAGTCTTTTGCCTAGGCTTATGCCTCTGTAACACATTTCAAGTTAGACTTTTATTTTCATTGTTATTTATTTCTAAATACATGTGGATTTAATAGGTGTTATATTTAATCAAGTTTACAAATACATGTACATGTGCAATTGTGCATAATTATATCAATTGAAATCACTCTTTCCTTGTTTGCAGTTCTTAGTAATGTATTATTCATGGTTGTTTTGTTGTGATTAATTTTTTTCTATATTACCATCCACCAGTATGTTTCCTGTTCAATTTGTAGCAACGCATTGTTGATGTTTACTTGATAAAAATGATTCTGGGAATTCCGATAATTATCAGAAAGTAAACCTCAATGTTTTTGCAAAAAAAGAAATTTTCTAAAGATCACTTTTACCTAGATCATTTTCTTGGAAGTATCTTGTCTCTAATTTCCTCGTTTTTTCATGTGTTTTCACTTTAAAAGTGTTTAAGCAATACTTGTAGATATGGCATGTATGGCACAATCATTATATCTTCCTACATTTGTTATGTCACCACCAGAAGTGGTGATGTATTGTTATAGTTTAACAGTCAAAGAGTCAGTTTCATCTTTAAACTATCAAACAAGGCTACTTTTTGAAATTCACCAGGAAAAGCTTAGAAATGTTTGTTTCACATTTATTATATTTCATTCATACAACATTTGCATTTACACTTTCAAATGTTGTTTTGTGATATGCAAAATGTAGGACTAAGCCTCGGACACTGGCTTAAATATGTAATATGATGTACATGAACAAAGATCTATGCAAGAATAATGCAAATGTTCAATCTAGATATGGTGAATGGTTACTATGTGGATATACAGGGTGGGACAAAATTATCCATATTTTTACAAAATATTGTTAATTGGATACAGGATTCACTTCTGCAAATATTTCTAAAATGGTTTAAATAAATCTCTAGGGTTCCCTGGATAAGAAAGGTTACAGAAACTAGGGGTCTGAAAATGGATACACAGTTTTTAAGATAATGTTTTAAGTAGCTGTTCTATAACTAAAAAGTAATATCAAGATAAAATATGGATTTTTTGGCCACCCTGTAGTAAAGTACACTGTGTTTAATTGGGATTTGCTGATCTTTGTCTTACCTCTCAATCAGTCCAAGCAATATGCAACAAACAACATGACATTAGCAATCACCGAATAAAACAGTCAGTGAGGTAATAATAACATTATAGAGTAATACAAGAAAATAGATACTGTAGTACTAATTAAGGAAATACATGTAACTGTATGTAAATCAAAGTTCTTCTCATCGAAGAAAAATTGTGCTCAAAATTCAAATATGTCATCAGATCAAAGAAAACTTAAATCCTTAATGATGAAATATGCAAATCTCTCAAAAGTCTTTTGCCTAGGCTTATGCCTCTGTAACACATTTCAAGTTAGACTTTTATTTTCATTGTTATTTATTTCTAAATACATGTGGATTTAATAGGTGTTATATTTAATCAAGTTTACAAATACATGTACATGTGCAATTGTGCATAATTATATCAATTGAAATCACTCTTTCCTTGTTTGCAGTTCTTAGTAATGTATTATTCATGGTTGTTTTGTTGTGATTAATTTTTTTCTATATTACCATCCACCAGTATGTTTCCTGTTCAATTTGTAGCAACGCATTGTTGATGTTTACTTGATAAAAATGATTCTGGGAATTCCGATAATTATCAGAAAGTAAACCTCAATGTTTTTGCAAAAAAAGAAATTTTCTAAAGATCACTTTTACCTAGATCATTTTCTTGGAAGTATCTTGTCTCTAATTTCCTCGTTTTTTCATGTGTTTTCACTTTAAAAGTGTTTAAGCAATACTTGTAGATATGGCATGTATGGCACAATCATTATATCTTCCTACATTTGTTATGTCACCACCAGAAGTGGTGATGTATTGTGATAGTTCCAATTTTTTTGGGACAGTGTATGGCAGTCAGCGGTTGTCATCTGTAACAAATGGTAGGTGGTGAAATTTTGCATGTTTATTCCTTGTTTATATTGCCATTTACCAGAATCTGTCAATTACAATCATTTTCTGCAATTGGATTTTGGTTGTAAGTCTTAAAATGAATTTTCACAATGTGTATCAATGTTTACTCTTAAAAATTGTATCTTAATGCATTGATTTTCAATTATTGCGCAACACAACTCTATGAGGTAAAATTATTACCACCTTTGCCGGGCCTGTTCTAGGGGTATTAGTGCAAGTTTAGAAGGCTTTTATTTTACTATATTGACCTGAGCAATATGTGACGTCATAGTGCCAGGTCAATAATGATATTATCAGCCCGGTAATGTTTTCCGGGAAATGAGATATCGTTCAATGCATATAATTTTTGTTCAGTGGCAGTCCATTCTTGCTATTTTAGCCCTGGGCATAAATGGTGGTAATAATACTAGAAGACACTTGGTCCAATATTTCACTATACTAGTATTGCCCTTTAAAATGACGTTATTGTAATATTGTTATAAAGGTATTCTGATTGTGATATTTTATTCCAAACTTAACAGCATTTCAAAATAATATATACAAATATACAGAGCCATGTATCATGACAAGCTTTTCTTATGTTACATTCATTTGATTGAATTTGTTAAAACTTTGAAATGTAATTAGTATACAAATGGAAGCTGTAAGAAACACATACTAGTATTTTATTTATTTAAACATGCACCTCATAAATACAGAAGTTCAAAAATCATTTAGTATTATCCACATTTATTAATATGAGAACTACTGACATAGCTGTAATATTGGTTTTTTAATGCATAATTTCAATTTTTTGCCGTTGTATTTTTGGGATCTGTGCTTAATACTAGAAAAATTAGTTAAGCCAATATAATTAGAACTGGTGAATTTTCAAGATTTGCCCCTAAACACTGTTCCTTGTTCCCAGTTGACAGGTGTTCCTTTCAGAGGGGAGGGTGTAGATCAATGGAAAAATATTTGGTTATTTTGAAAAGTGTTCATTGTTGACAGGCGTTCTTAGAAATGTGTTCCATCGGACAGGTTTTACTGTATATCCAAACACCTCTCTAAATCGAACACCTCTCAATGTGAACACTTTTTCTCTATTAATTTTGTATCTCCTAACTTGAAATTTAGGTTTATCACAGTGTCATTTGGATTAGACAGGTTTTACTGTACATCCATTTCATGTACGTTTACATATGAAGTAAATGTTTCTGCCTGTAGTTATGACTACTATGTTTCCAACACCTGTGCCTTATACCAGTGAAAGGGTCACAACACTGTTCTTTTTTGAGCTCAAAACTAATCATGCAGTGTATATCCAAATGAACTAAATGTCAATTTTGAGCAAGTGGGTTAGTAAAAGATGGCCCATTTTCAACCATAAAATAATTTTATTATATATATATAGACTATATTAAATATGTGTAAAATAGTCAACAGTGTATGAGATGTGTGCTATGATACGAAGATATGAAATCCATCAATTCAATGAAAGGTGACCTGAGATGGTATTTGAAAAATGCCTTTGGGTTTGAACTTCCTTGCTTTAAAGGACATCATATAAACTACAGTTATAACTTAATTTACATGATAAAAATATAAAACCATCTATTCACATTAGATGATAAGAGATAGCTGACACATTTGGGCTAATTCCAAGATACAAAACATCCCCAGATGTAAATAGATTTTATATAACAATACACATGGGGACAATACACAAAATGGCATGCACTGTATGGAGTATTAGAGATATATGGATATTACCAGTGTAGACCTTTAATCTCTGGTCTGTTATTTTTCAATGATGAAAGTTAAATTATACACGAGTGCAACTTCATTGATTTGTGTGTTAACAGTCCGAGCTAATCATTGAAATTGGAGGACTTACCATATTTTACATCTGTATATTAATTAGTTAACATGAGGTATTGGATTGCAATTCTCTAAGTGCTTCCATGTTTATTTCCCTGTGAAGGTAATACATCAATAAATGTCTATTAATTGGAAACTTGATATATAATATCGATACGCATTTCAATAATTGGATTTAATAATAAATAGATTAATAATTAATCCCTGGCTGACTTATCTTATGAAGTACAGTATATATTTTACAACTGCCTCCTTATGGTGAAGTACTGATAACGTTTATGATTGCGATATTAGTGCAAAGACTCTCTGTTGTATTTAGGTATTTAGCTACCTCTACCTTATATGTTTATTTCAATTGTCCTTCTGTTTTATTTACTCAAATACCAACTTGTAAAAATATGTTAAAATATTGGTGAGATTGAATAAATTGTTAGTTCCATTATGTGTTAGACCATGGACTTGGTGAATCTGATAAAGTCCCTGATTATGTAAATTCCCTTTGTTTTTTCTTGCTAATGTACTTTAATTTTGCAACCATCGCAAACGATGATGGATGGTGTCGAAAAAAGATGGCAGCATTTCTTAATAATCAATTAAGTTCTAACAGAATGTTTATATGCACTTTAGCATATTCAGTGTTTTGGTTGCTGGCATCATTGACATCGACATTTGTATCATTTGATTTTGTGAAAACTAGGGCTTTGGCAGTTCACCAAATTCTTGGTTGGTTTATTTTGTCTTCTTTTTCGATTCCAAGAAGTATTTTGAATAATAAACATTTTAGTTGATCTCAAATCATGTATATCATATTCAAGGTATAGGTCATGTATACCTGAAATGCAGCCAGAAGAACTGCAAAGATTTATTATTGGAGCCCGGGTAAAAGCAAACAAGACAGGGGTTCATTAGCAGCAGGCAACAGGCGATTTTCACCAGTTGTTTTCACAAAATTGCCAGTTTTCAACTTTTCTATGTTAAATTTATGATTTCCATTAATTTTGCCTGTTTTTTTAATTTATTTAGCCTTTTGTGAGAAATTCTAGTGAAACCCCTGCAAGGGGTGCCCGTATTAAAAGGAAATGTTTCAATCATGGAAACTAAATGAAACCTCTTAAGATCATATATATTAGCGTGCTGTGTTTAATACATATTGTGAATCAATAAAGTCAAATAATTGAATTATGGAAGCCCATCATTGGGATTAATTAATATTAAGATTTTATTATCGATAAATCGCAATACATTTTATAAAACTAAAATATCTAAAGGCTTTTAATAATATATGATAGGGGTATGTTTGACTCTTTGATCATATGCCCTGATGTGTTTGGGTATTAGGAATTGTATGGTTGCAAAGTGGTACTCCATAATCCATAGAGATAAAGGTAATCAGGCTATATAAGTCTCAGGTGGAATTTTTAGAACTACTGCACAAACTAGGCACCTTATCATGAGACAATGGACTTTTGACTCTAGATAAAACAAAGGAATCGTTTTTCATAATTTTATATAAATTCATTACAAAATTGCTAGGTTTTCAGATTCAATGAAATTTTAATTGGATTGAAATCAACATTAATTGTAGAATAAGAGAACAATGAAATAATATTGAAAATACAGATTATCTTATCAACTCCGATGATTAATGAGGGTGATGATTTAGGTATAATATGTTAAAGAGTCTACTTCTTGTCTTGAATAACACTCAATCAATCTTGGTTTAACAAACTAAATTATGTATACGCAATGTGATGTGATTGGTGAATAAATACATATCTGAGACAATGGTGGTTTATTTACATTGTTGAAAGTCAACATTATGATAACGTCATGTTAAGTGTGTCAAGGTAGAGAAACAATGTAGAAAACAACCTGATTCGTCAACTTAGAGAAAATTCAAACAATATTAAGACTTATCATCTTTCATATGTAGCACCAACAAATGGATTTACATCACAAGAGACTGAGCTAGAATGTATATTAAGGGATGAAGGTGTAAATATCGAGGGATATAGAACACAATGCCAGTAGATTAAATGACATTTACACTGACAACAGGGACTTATATAATTCTTGGAGGTGTCAGGTTGCAATTTCCTGAAACTACGGGATTGTCTGATAGGAGTGTCATGAGCCTTAATGTAAAATCAGAGATCATACTCCTATACTATGATAATGATCAACATATTGGATCAAAATACAACAATGAACTGTGAAAGAGAATAAAGCAGGCATTAGGCTAATTGATAATACATGCCCAAGAGGACATATTTACAAACAACAATAAGAAAAATACACATACGCAGTTTAAAATTGTACGTAAACTAGATTTCAAAACTTAAGGTAGGTGTTCATCATATTCAGAACAATTATGAAGAAGGGATTTTATGCCTTGATTGTACTGACCCTGCTAGTGGATCCTATATGTAGCATGGTGATGTTACCCGGTGGTTATGCCATGCCTAAGATATACACCTTTCAAGATGGGGACATACTACTCGGGGCACTCTTTCCAGTACATGCCTTTAATGAATCCTCCAACAGCCCTGGAAAATGTGGTGCCATCCAAGAACAAGATGGCATCCAAACTCTTGAGGCGATGTTGTTTGCGTTAGATGAGATCAACAATGACCCTGATTTCCTACCAGGTTTCACCCTGGGTGCAATAGCCTTGGATAGCTGCGACAATGAAATACACGCTGTAGATCAGGCAGTTGAGTTTGTGAAAGTCATGGTTTTTAAGTTATCTGAAACTGTGGATGAACTCCCCTTTGAATGCAGTGGAAATGACAGTGCGCCACATCTTAAACCTGAAGCAAAGACACTGGCAAAGATATCTGGGATCATTGGAGGCTCCTCCAGTGCTGTTTCCATACAGTTAGCGAGGCTCCTGAGGATCTTCAAAGTACCACAGGTGAGGCTTTTTCAATACTATATACAAACTGTACATGTTCTTATAATTCAAGATTCAAGTTATTATACTGGGTGTCCCAAGAAATTGACCCCAAAGGAAACAGGAATAAATCCTTTTTTCTTCAACACAAAAAGTTTTCACATAATAAAGAGAATTTATTTTTCCAATAAACAGAGAGAAAATTTACAGAAATTTGTAGATTACTTAGTGAGAAATTTGACATTTTAGATGACATGCTCATGATTTGAAATTGAAAAAATGGGTGATGATTGATACTAAAAGAGTTACTAATACGGTTACTTAAGTATAGGGTTACTTAATGAAACTTTTAAATGTTTATGATAATTAGATTGTCTGTCAGATGACCAAACTTCAAGAATATTCCATGTTTGTCGCGGCACAATCTTTTGGGTACCCTGTATAAAATATGGAAATGTAAAGATTTAAAGTAAATCAGCATAATTATATGTAAGTTATTCTGATTCCATACATTCACTTCTATGAAGCTACTCACATTTTACATGCTATATTGATGTAGATGTAGATTAATGCTGAACATTTGCAGTAGTTAAACTAAAGAACCTATCATTTGGTTCACTATTGTAAGAAATTACATATGGGATACAATGCATTACTGCCTTCTTAATTTTGTGAAAGAGGAATGGCTTCCTAGATGTGACATGAAACATATTTAACATTAGTATCTAACGCAGGTAATTGTACTTATGATAAAGGATCCAGTACAGTATGCTTTAAGTCTATGTATACACCTATACATTACATATAAATATATTTTTAATTTAATACTATTGTTAGACAAGAACTTTTAAGATCTAAATTGACTATCCATTATAACCAGATTACCCTGTAAAAGGATTACCCATTGCAAGGAGGATCACCATTTCAGTTACCCTGTAAAGACTGGATTATTCACTTGTGGTTGTTATTGTAAACCTTTGTAAGATGATTGTTATAGAAACAATTGACGCATCTACATTTCTTTTTCATATCATGAGTTATTTCTTAATATAGCTTAATAGACACAACAAGTATAGGTTTGATGCCTTATAAATCATTCCTCACTCTCAATAGAAAAATGCCATCTCCATAGCATTCCTGCCTTCCATTGTGTTCCTTAAAGGTACAGAGGCACAATTGCTCTGAATGAATTGCATGGAGATTGTGAAAAATGATGTGTTAACATGGTAAATTACAAAATGATCTATGGATAGGATAATTCCTAAGATGAAAGGGCGACCTTTTTATTATTGGATATTGAGTGACAAGCTGATAAAGAAAATAATTTATATTAACAATCCAAGCAAATGATAGTAATGAAAGTGTTGACAGATAAATAATGTAATTTGCAATGTTTTTCTATCAGGTCATTTGAGAAGAAGGTTAAAGGGATGTATCTCCAAGAGCCAATAATAATACACGTCAAAGAGACAATGTCTTTAACTACCTACATATCAGGATGTATTACATACCCAGCGAAGCATTTGTATTGAAGTCAATGGAGCTGAAGGTCGGCTATATATTCCTGTATAGCCACCAAACCTTTTACCATGACAATCTTATGACGTCATCGGGACGTCATGTTTCATTTCTTCCTAATTTCACTCGCACACAGACACGTGGCGTCATTGATATAACGTAGCCATGATATAAAAGTATGTAATACAACAGTTATGTCCGTATCATTGAATATATGCCTTCGGTCTGTCGTAATATAACCCTCGCAAGCTCGGGCTATATTGGTGACAGACCTTAGGCATATATTCAATGATAGGGACATAACTGCTAAGTATTATGCACTTCTCCACTTAATAATAAACAGTAAAGAGATAAATAAGTCATGTTTTATTTATCATCTGATACCAACTCTCAACATCATTGATATCAATTGTGGCACTATCATCATGTTAAGATATTTTTGACAAAGTTACCATCACATTAATATTCATACATTATATTTGTTATTTATTTTCATATAACGTAACTAAGCATAAAAACCCTTTCAGACTTGTCTCCTTATTGTGGAAATAATCCTAAAAAAATAACTTAATTTGAAACATGAGTTAGATCAAGTGAATAATTGTGATCCAACTGGGAGAGTAGCCAGGATCTGAAATAGGCGAGGCAAATATTAGTAGATGAGGCAAATTCATGCTAAAGGAGATATACCTCTACAGTTGGATTTTAATCCACATTTTTAGTTGAAAAATATCTGAAAACATGTTTCTTGTAAACTTTGGTGAGGCAATTGCCTCGTCTGCCTCATACCTGGCTAAGCCATTTGTCATAGGTGAGGTATATGTTTCTGATGAGCATAAATGAGATTGAGATGCCATACATGTTACAGGTGAGCTACATGTCGACCAGTCCAGACCTTAGCAACAAGGACAGGTATGAATACTTCAAGAGGACTGTACCATCAGACACCAACCAGGCAAAAGCAATTGTTCAACTACTTACGTAAGTTATTCTTCCATTATATATGATTATGATTAGCCTGATATATTATTCTGGTCTAATCAAGCTAATGGTAGCAAGGCCATCATTCTATCAGCATAATTTATGTCACCACCAGCTGTTGTGGTGACATATTGTTATAGTCTCTTACTTTGTTGTGGATGGTGTCCGCTAGTTGGTGTTTGGGAGGTCGTGTTTCATGGTTGGTGTTCGCCATCTGTACCAAATGGCAGGTCATGACATTTTGCATGTTAATGCCTTTTTGAAAGATTGTTTTGAGAAAGCAAAACAATACCCTTGCCCATGACATTCCTAATGTCCTGGAATTTATCTCAAATATGTGCAAGTTATTGAAGATTTATTACAGAGTGGGAATGTCTGATTGTATGGCCATTTCAAAACATTTTCATTATCTGATGCAATTGGTCTGCTCCAGTTCCTTTATCAGCTCCAAACTATATTCCTCAGATTGAATTATCAGTACATGGGTGTACATATACTATATTGAACTTCTAAAAGATGAACAATATAAATTTGTATACAGTGAAACCTGTTAAGTGGAACACCTCAAGAAGTGGAACATCTCTGTTGGTGGAACAGAGTCCGAAGACCAACTGACTTAATGTTAAATGAACCTCTATAAGTGGAACACCTCCAAAGTGGAACACTTTTTAGAGGTACCAAAGGTGTTTCACTTAATCAGGTTTCGCTGTACCTGGTATTTATCCCATGGTTGCAAGGATATAGCTTGAATATCACATGAAGATATATTTGATATGTGGATCAAGATATCATATTTTAGCAAAAAATTCACAAACCATCGAATATCACTTTTAAACTATCGAATATCACTTCAATGGTTTCGAATTTTTTTTACATTTTTTAATTTATATTTCCAAAAATATTTTAAAAAATTTCAAAATTTCAAAAAAAAATTTCAACATTTTTCACAATTTTTTTCAATTATTTTTTCAAATTTTTTCTCAAATTATATTTTTCAACTTTTTTCGCTGATGATGATTTCCCATGGGATAAACGGACAATCCTATGGTTTTTCAAAAATATCAATTATATCCCTCATGGATACAAATATTTTCACTCATTTGCTGCGCCCACTCATATCATGAAGATATCAATATCCACTCATAGATATAAATGATATTTTTTCAAAACCATAGGATATTCCTATATTATCCTACACTTAGTGTACTAAATGTATAATAACATTAAAAAATAAATTTGATATTTATTGGCAAAATGAATAACCGGAGGATATCGTTATGATATACTCCGGGCGGAGGATATTGTGACGATATACTCCGGAAAACCCAATATTGTGACGATATACTCCACTTGTTGATTTCCCACCAAATTTACTCTATTTGGCATGAAATTCATTTTGCAATGATATTATACATTTAGTACACTCCTTGTAAGTGTAGGATAATAAGAACATCCTATGATTCTTTTCAGAATATCATTTTAATCTACTCAGTGATATTGATATATGAACTCGTTCGCTTTGCTCTCTCGTGCAGATATCAATATCACCTCGTAGATAAAAATGATATTCCTCAAAATCATAGGATATCCTATAAATATCCTGATGCTGGATATACATGTTTGTACTACTAGTATATTACAGTGAGTTCAACTACACCTACGTATCTGCCATATATGAGGACAGCAACTATGGAGTAAAGGGTTTTGCTGAACTAAGGAAGGAAGCAGAAGCTAATGGTGAGAATCTTACAACCTATTGTTGTTTCTTGTACAATAAAAATCTCATTTCTCACCACACCACAACTGGCACTAGTACAATAAAAATCTCATTTTTAACACTACTTGTTAGTATTTGGAACACTTTCAGTTCAGAGTCTTATGACCAATTGACTTAGTATTAAATAAACCTCTGTAATTGGAACACCTCCAATGTAGAACATCTCTACAGGCAATAAAGGTGTTCCAGCTTACACGGGTTTTACTGTAAGAGAATCCGAATTTCATTACATCAGTTGCTGACAATTAGCCCTACATCAAGCTGTCATGTGTTAATCATGAACTCCAGTCACCATAGATATTTTTTCATTACACAAAAGCAGATGTACCCATACTTCCATGATATACCCATATATCTATGCCAAATCAATTCAAACTCAAATTTCAGGCATATGTTTTGCTGTGACAGCTGTAATAGACTTTGATGATTCCTATTGGAATGAGCGTCACTATGACAACCTTGTAAAACAACTAATGAGCAAGCCAAAGGCAACAGGTAAGCAACCACTACCTTTGCTACTTTCTGGAAAAGTGGGGTCAATGTATTAGTATTGATTATGAGAGGGAGTATACATGTCATAATAAAATTAACCTTTACATGTAGACTGCCTACATAACCAATTTTTAATAAAATGATTGATCATTGTCTGATTATGATTCATGGTTTATTTTACTTCCTGCGAAAGCTATTTGGATTTTGATATAATAGCTTTCCCACGGAGCATTTGGACAGCTCAATGATCGTGACCTTTGAAATCGAATTAAGTCGATCCGCGGCTTACTTTTGGTCTCTAACTGTGTCTTACATCAGTATCATCAATCCGTGTAAGTATTGGAGCGCTGGAGTACTTCTTTTTCGATCAAGACTTGTAATTGTTAGTCGAGTGAATCGTTTTACTGCCAAATTCCAATATGGCGGTTTCTGCTCGGACATTTTCGTAAATCTCCGGAGGTTGTCCGAACCTAACTAATTCTCAAAATTCATTTCGTTCGTTGCGTATCTCGCACCTAGCAAACCGCCATATTGGAAATAGGTCTGTAAAACTTTAACTCGATGAACAATTTACAAGTCTTGATCGAAAAAGAAGTACTCCAGCGCTCCAATACTTACACGGATTGATGATACTGATGTAAGACACAGTTAGAGACCAAAAGTAAGCCGCGGATCGACTTAATTCAATTTCAAAGGTCACTATTGATCAGCTGTTCACTTCTCCGTTTGAGAGCCATAAGTTTCAAAATCTAACATGGCTCTCGAAGTGAGTAAGGTTTATTATGATTTGAAAACCATATACATTTCAAGACACACAAAGGTAATAAGAATTCTCATTAACCAAGAGGAACATAATCCCTTAGTAAATTAACAAAGCAGTTCATTCACTTCTGTTGATGACTCTATTTCAGCTGTGATTCTTTATGCAGACCACCCTCAGGTTAGAGAACTGTTTAAGGCTGTCCATCGTGCAAAGTTAGCTCAGCGTTTTACATGGTTTGGTTCTGATGCTTGGAGTGGCAGGCAATCTGTTGTCAAGGGTGTAGAGTCCATTGTTAATGGGGCTATAACTACACAGCCTGTAGCTTATACAATGCCTAACTTTGATGAATATTTCTTTGGGTAGGTGTATGTCTGAGGCCCTGGCCACGGGTGTATATTATGTTATTATTAACATCACATGTATATAAATAAATACATGTTTACATCTGCTTCTAAATCATTTATGAGACTCGATATTTAGGATGTTTTTAGCATATTGTTTATTATTGATAACAAACATAAGAATAGAAAATCATTTTGATCATTGCACATACATGTACCAAAGGAAATCCCTCTAAATTATATATACATTTTCAAAGCATCCATTTGTAGATTGAATCCCAGGAACAATAAGCGCAATGCCTGGTTCACAGAATACTGGCAACAACATTTCAACTGCAAGTTTCCAAATGTTGACCCAATGGCAAATACTTCAGAAAAACAGTTTCCGAAGATCTGCACAGGCAATGAGAAGATATCCAAAAATTCAGGTATTACTCTGGAAAAAGATTACCTTATTTTATCACCAGGCATTGTACAGAAAGTGATTTATTAGGGGGGCGGGGGTGCAGACAATCCCCCCAATGTTCAGAAAATAATTGACAAATTAAATTACCTATTTTTGACCACAAACCTAAAAATTGAAATTTTTGATCCCATTTTTGAGAGAATCGGCCTCAAAATTTTAAAGTCCCCGTCTAAAGTTTGAAAATATTTTTTTATCATTCATTTACTATTTGTCAGGACTTAAAAAGTGATTTTAGAGATTTTTGAACAAAAAAAATTTTTGAAAAAAAAGTTGTGAGCATTTCATTTCTCAAATATTCAAATTTCCCGCCATTTTTCAAAAAAAGTTGAAATTTCTTAATCATCAAATATTTCTTAATGCATTTCAAAAAAGATTATCTTTTTAAAACCAATGCAAAGATTGAACAAAAGACACACTATTTCAATAATAAAATGTCATATTTAATGGGCCACTTCAATGTTTTAGCTTATCAAAAATATTTTGAAACATTAGTGATGTCACTAAGGTAACAAAAACTTTTTGAAAAAATTGAATTTTTTTTTTCGATGTCAATCTTTTCTAAATATGCTAGACTTTTATAAAAAAACAATGTTGATTGTCTAACCAGGTTAAAAGGAAGAATAAATTATGTTTTAGATATAATTGTACCATTGGTTTCTATGAGAACTAAAATTTTGAAATGCATTTTTCTCAGAACCATTTTCATGCACTGATAAGTTCATTTCTCGCTTGTTTATCAACTGATTTTCTTAATTTTTTCGGCAAAAAACATGGGAGGATGAATGCTATGCATTGGTATGAATTGTGGCTAATTAGAAGATATGAGTGACCTCTAAAAGTTGGTTTTAAATAAATTCACAAATTTTGGAACAAAAAGTCTATCAAAATCCACTTTTTGAAATTTAAAAAAAAAGTTTCACATATCACACTTTGATAACATTGGGTAAGACTACAATATAAGCCAAAGTAGTTTAAACTTTACATGGGGCCTTTAAACAATGTGACGATATTTATTATAGCAAGACCCCAAAATGTTCATAGAAGGGGTTTTCTCCCCACAACCACAGAAATGTTTTTTCAAGGATGAAATGACAACCCCTTCAAAAAGATTTTACAGGCATGATCTTAACTGCTCCATTATATTTGACCCATCTTAATGTGATTGTAGGGTATTTTCAAAATATGAATATTCACTTTGTACGTGATGCTGTGTACGCATATGCTCATGCTCTCAAGAACATGCATGGTGATCTGTGTAAGGGGCTTCCTGGTCTCTGCCCTGCCATGACCCCTGAGAGGATAGAGGGAGAGGAGTTACTTAAGTACCTTGGGGAGGTGAAATTTAAAGGTAAATGGTACATGGAGAACAAGTTGAAAACCTTTGAAATGTAAAGAAGGCTTCATACCTGATGAAAAAATATATTTTAAAATCTTTCTTGTCTATATTCTAGTCTATTTTGAATGAATGTACATATTACTAAAATCATAATACGAGATCATCAAATGTATAAAAATGTTCATTTCCCATGTTTCAGATGTCAGTAAACGTCAGTTTAAGTTTATGAATGGATCTGATGGGCCTCCTCGCTATACCATTAGAACATACAGACACTATGAAACTGACCCAGATATAGTCCCTGGTCTAAGCAGTGGCTGGTCCAATGTAGGCACTCACTCAAGTAAGAATAAAAACTTTGCTGAGTATTTGAATTATTTTGAAAACAGAGTGGTCATATTCTTTATGTACAGTATACGCATTTAAATTGATTGTGTGATGGTTTATCATAAATGCTTTTAAAACCATAGTCAAAAGAATGTTGTAAATGTATTTCCAGGTGTCCCAGAGGATGATTTTACATTACAACTAAATGCTCCATTTAGGAGGTCCATTGGAAGTTACCCTCCTTCATTCTGTAGTCAGGAGTGCACAAAGGGACAAGTCCAAAAGGATGTGGAGGGTGATAGCTGCTGCTGGATCTGTGTTAATTGCACTGACTACCAGATCACTGTTTCTCTGGGTACGGAACACATGTGCATAGACTGCGAAGGTGGAACCAAGCCAAATATGGACCAAACACAGTGTCTCCTAATTGAGGAAGAATATTTAAAATATTCAAATCCATTTTCAATTGGAGCTTGTATTTTATCGATCGTTGGATGTGTTTGTGTTATTTTCGTTGGAATTGTGTTTGCAATCCACCGTAAAACACCTGTTATAAAAGCGGCTGGTTTGGAACTGTGTTACATGCTACTTATTGGAATATTTTTATCCTACTTTGTGTCCTTTGTGTTCATCGCGAAACCAACACCTGTATCTTGTGCTCTAAAACGATTCTTCCTTGGATTCTGTTATACTTTATGCTATGCTACATTGCTTACTAAAACCAATAGGATATCCAGGATATTTAACTCACAAAACAGTGGCAAGAAGACAAAGTACATAAGCTCTGGGTCCCAGTTGTTCATAGTTGGGGTGCTGGTGATGATCGAATGTGTGATCCTTGGAGCCTGGTTAGCGATCAGTGTGCCGCGGACCATTCATAAATACCCCACCCCTGGGGACAATATCCTCTTGTGCTCAGGAGCTGATAACGCATCTTACCTTATTGCACTTGTGTACCCATTCATACTTATGATTCTATGTACAATATATGCATTCAAAACACGCAAGACACCAGATGGTTTCAGCGAAACAAGACTCATAAGTTTCACAAATTACACAACATGCATCATATGGCTGGCTTTTATAACAATATACTTCGCCAGCACTTACTACCAAGTACGCACATTCACGCTTTGTCTCTCGGTCTCCCTCAGTGGCACAGTGGCACTAGTCTGTGTGTTTGCCCCCAAAGTCTACCTATGTCTAGTGAGGCCTGAGAAGAACACTAAGGAAACTGTCATGGCCCACAGGAAACAAAGCATCATTAACCCAGCTGTTCCTAGATCTAGCACTTCTGGCAGCATGAATTCGATTGACAGTAAGTCATCCATATTAAAGTGTTTTTATGTCACCACCTTAAGTATTGTTAAATTGTCCAACTTTTTTGTGGATGGTGTTTGGCATTCAGCGCTTGGTGTTTGCTGGTTAGTGTTTATAACAAATGACAGGTGGTGACATACCTTGTTAATTTTTACTATTACAGTCTTTGTGGTAATATTGCAATCAGTTATTTCACTGAAGTAAAAACGATTTTAAAACTTGTTGACAGTTGTTTACTGGACCTCCTGAATTAATAGATATTTCCTTTAAATTAAAATATTGTTATATTTTCAGAGTCTCCACACATCCCACCAAGAAAGAGAAGTTCCTCTGAGGGCTCCAGTAATCTGAACATCTCTACACACTCAATATCTAACCTAACAGACACTACCCTCATGTCTGATGGCAGCACTGCCTCCCTTCCTGCCCCCAGGGCACGTTCAACACCTAGGGGCACTCTCCAGAGGGCTCTGTCTGTCCCTGAGCCTGGTCAACAGTACAATAACAACATTATAACAGCCAGTGTGGTTAGTTTACACATAGATCAGGATGAACACAAAAAGACAAGAAAACATGGAAGAGTCAATGTAAGATTCAAACTTGATGAAGATGATGTGAGAAATAACAAGACAAATGATAAAAGTATGTCAGATGAACAAAATGACAAAGACGGTCCTGATGGCATCAGCAATATCAGAGTTGACAATGTTACAAGTAATGAAAACACAAATACCTCAATTGATCACAAAGGAGATGATCATAGACATGATGATTCAAGTGTAAACAACAATATTTCCAGAAATGAAAGTGATACTACTAGTGCAATCGATAAAAATTTAACAGTGGATGCAAATGACACAACTGACACTAAATGTGCAGATGATATTGTAAGAAATGACAACATAGGTACTGCCAAAGCAAAGGACAGCATTAATACACTGCCACCTGGTTCGAATAATAGTGCAAAATTTAGTGTTATCGTCACAGAAGGTCTACCAGAAGGCATATCTGTCTAATCTGAAAACTCTAACATGTATTCCAACCTATTGAGGTTCTTAGTACATATGAGCAGGAATATTTAGTGTATCTAGGAAGGTCCGGGATTGGGATGGATACAGGCTGTATCCATCCTTTCCCACTTCTGAAATGGGAACTCAATTTACGTTTTACCAAATTAAAAATTATATTTCAAACTTATACTATATATTTTCAATTTTAATATCAATTTATTGATGTGCTCCAGTAATGTAGGAGTGTAAAAATCTCACAAACTCCTTCTCAAGACTAAGAAAAGATGTACCTTAGGTATGTTTTTGAATTTTGGAACTACTGTATGAGGTATGATGTACCTAAAACCTTTGTAGGTATGGAATACATCTGTTTTGTATGGTAGGTTTTGGATACATGGTTATCCCGCATGAAATATGTGTATGTCCCACAGGAGATACACATATTTCCCTTGGGATAAACCCTGTATCCAAAACCACCCAGTACATAACCCATGTGATTACCTTTTAGATACGAAGTCTTAAATCGCAGACAGTTAAAAACAGAAGACTAGTATATATTTATACATACTTAATAAGTTACGAATATTTATTAAATGATAAATGAACAAATAAGAAGAGTACAAATAAATGTAACTATCAAGTTCATGTTATTTTTGATATGTAATTATAAAACATAGCTTGCATTGCTCATCTATACAGAATGTACATATGAATTGTATAACTTGCAAGTAAATGATGAAAACAAATACAAAAGTTAAAGGTTTTGATTTTTAATGACTCAACATTTGGTAAACTTCAGCACAATGATATTTGGTTTCTACCCCTCAAGAGACCACATCAATGTATCAATGTATGCCCTCAAACCTAATAATGTGGGGATGAGCTCAAAACGTGTTACTTTTCTTCTTGTCAACATTACAGTAAAACCTGTATATGCACACCGGAATAGCCTGACAACGGTAAAGTCAGATATATATATATACCTAATAATAAAGTATATAAAGTCAGATACCTTTGTCACAAATGGCGACATATAATCACTTGGTCCTCAATTCATGGGATTTTATTGTCGCTAATTCTGTGCATGTATTAAGCTCTTGTGATGATATTTCATATGAAATCCCAATTTCGATCAAATTGGGTCGTGAATCGCTACAATATAGCGTCTTCAATGTCATCAATGATAACGGAATCTGAATTTGAGTAATTTAGAAAGACAACGGCATATGGTAATTACAGTGTCCGTTGTCCCATATCTCATTTTGATCAGTTAAATTAGACTTTTAATTCGATGGTAGAACATTATTAACTGTACAATGAGTATTAAGACACTTTGATTGATTGTTGTTCCAAAGGAATTTAGTCTAGGTGCTCTATTAAACATACAGTTCATGAAAATCTAATTGAAGCGACAGTTTTGTCCGCCATTTGTGACAACAGTATCTGACTTTACCGTTGTCAGGCTATTCCGGTGTGATATGGGAACATCTTTCTATATTCAAACAGTTCTCCTTGCAAACACCTTTTCTGTCCCATTCTTTCAATTTAATTTGCCTAATAGACTTTTTTCAATAAAAAAACTTTAAAAATGTGTACCAATGCCAATCAAAACACCTTGGCCAGTCCAGTGGTGTATGGATTAGACAGGTTTCACTGCACATTGATTTTAAAGGAAAGTGACATGTTAGGGGAGAGGGAGGTGTATTTTTTAAAATATGTTTTGGGGCAGCATCAAACATTGACCAAGCCAGTCCATAATCCACATACTTTCTTTACACCTAACATATCATTTTCAACAAATAACATTGTTCTTAGTGGTGCACCTGATTGTGTATATGTTATATATGATATGGTATGAGTCAGCTGGACCAATGAGAACGATATGAACTTCACTTAAATCAAATTCAGACAAATTAGACATGGCAAGAATCTTTTTTTCTTTTTATAATTTTCTTTTTCCAGCAGAAAGACCAACAATGCATTCAAATCTGAAAAAATAATAAATATCAAAAGCATTGAATTCAATAACAGCAGATATCATCAAAAATTCAGTTTCATCAAAGATCCACAGAGAGATATTTGACAAACTGCTTAATACACACATACATATACACGGTATACATGTATATAGTCATTTTAGAACACATACATACATTCATTGAACATAAGCTTGATTAAAATGTGAACTTTGATATAATGTGGTTACATTTAGTACACATCAACACAGTAGCAACTGCTATGTCTGGCATAACTACATGCCAAGATTATAACATGGTTCTCTGGTATATTACTTAGGATGAGAGCATACTATGAAAATGATGCATAAATATGAATAATATACAAACAGAACCATTTTATGATCTTCATTTATGATAACAGGCGTAATATAATGTCACAATCAGATGAAATATGAGTTAAAGGTAACTGATATAGTTTTAGCATGGACAAAAGATGATGAACAATATACATAGGTGAAATATGAGGGCCTCCTATTTTACACATGTTAATATTACACTGGTGGTCATCTGGGTAGATGTTTGATTTTGCACAAGTAGAGACATTACACATACATTTGGTATTATACAATCCTGAATTGCCAAGTACATTAAAGCCTATTAAGTGGAACACCTCCATAAGTAGAACACTTCCAGTCCAGTTACCCAAATTAAAACTGTAAGTGGAACACCTGAAGTGGAACATTATTTTGAGGCACCAAAGGTGTTCTACTTACAACAGGTTTTATTCTTACAAGAGAACAAGAGAATGCTTCATGAAAGAAATGCCCATCCAATGAAGTCATTCAAATTCTTGTGGTAAACAAAACAATTAATATCTGGGTTCAATGTTCCATTATGCAACATGATTATTAGCTTCATGGGTGTGCATTCTGAATTCAATTTTCAACAGTACTGTATCAATACTTTTAACCATGAAATTAAAATAATGTTACAATATTATGTTAATGTGTTCACTGTAACAATCCCCCTGGTCTACAATCTACTGTTAAATCCAGGCAGGATTCCTTATAAACATGAATGCAATGCTGTATAACATTATCAACAATTGAACACCTCAACTATCTAGTCCTACATTCAATGAAAAAATACTTGCATGCCTTCAGCTTTATAATTTAATGCAACCAGCATCATAATATTTATCATTAAACGTATGACTGTATAACACTAATCTACAGAATTGAACACTTTACAAATACATTTAATTTGGTTTAACTTAAAGGCACATTACCTATCACTTTACAATAATGCATCAATGATAATAAGAATTTTATAGAAGAATGTTTGTCATAATACTTTTTGGATATGCTAGCAACTCGATTCTCTCAAACCAGTGCTAAAATACCTTGATTTTATAAAAGATTTAGATCATTACTTATATAGCATTAACAAAAAGCTGTCTATCAGATATGTCAGAATGAAACCAGCAAGATATTAAGCTAAATTGAATTTTGCATTAACCCTTCGCAAATTCAGGAATATTACGTTTGCATACCTTTGTCAATTCTTCATTTCAAAGCCAAGGGAGGCAATCAGAAGAGCATTGGTCCAATTTGGATAATGGCAATTGGGGTATTCCACATATTGCCACTCATTTCTGTTTCATTTACTTAAATGCATGACTGCATGATCAGTTTTTAGTTTTAATATTGTGCATTGTTGCCATGGATACAAAGGTACCCATAATGCAACAGCAAATGTTTGGCATTATATAATGGAGAGCCATCTATACACAGTCCTCGGAAGACATCAGCAGTGGGTTTATATATTCGAAACCATCAAATTCAGACTGGTCTATTTTGTTTATAGTTTTACTGTAAATAGAAGAGAATAATAAATGACCATTTAATATGCATTGATATATATATAATATGGTATAATGTATTATGGTGAAAAAAGGCACAGTATACAATGGTACAGTATCATACACTGCAGCACATCACAATATAGAGAAGTAATTTAGTATAATATGTTTCTACTTACGTATCATCTGGGGTAAGAATCACTGGTTCATCAGTGAACTGTTTGTCAAAGTGCTCAAGATCTCGCTCAGATTTCAGTGGAGGTTTGTACGGTGGTGTGATATGTTTCTGCTCTAGCAGCTCCCAGTCTATAGAGCGATAGAATGGGTGCGAGGTAATGTCAGTGAATCCTGTCCCTGGGTGACATCCAAGTCTCTCTTTAGGATTCTATATTCAATAAAAATCAATTAATTTTCATTGAAATTATTGGATTAGGCCAGATGATATGTTGTAAAATAAGCATGTCTCTAAAATGAACATACATGTCAACTTCTGAACACTTTTTCAGTTATTTTTAGTAGCATTGACTCACACATCGTATTGCGAACAGCTTTAGCAAGTCACTGTAGCATTCACGACCTGCCATTTGTTACAGACGCCAAAATTTGTTACATAGGCCAAACACCATTCACAAAAAATTGAACACGATAACATAACCACTTGTGGTGGTGACATAATGAACTAGGTAGTTGCTCAAAATTATGCTTACCTTATTTAAAAATCCTTTGAGAATTGATGCAGCTTTTACTGAGAGGGATCTAGGAATACGTATGGTTTTCTCTAAAATAACTGAAAAAGAAAACACAGTTATTTGAAAATATAGTTTGTATATGTATTCAGGACATCATACAATTATCACTAAATGAACAGAAATATGTTAACATTGTGTATGTATAATTCAACAACTATAGGCTAGTCTAATAAGTATAAATTATCATTTCAAAGGGGTTGCTATTAACAATGTCAATATATAAACCATATTTACTACACAAATCTGCAATGACATTGACTGACATACCTTGGAATAAATAGTCCTCTGTATTTTGATCTGGATTGTCTGCAGCTCCTACTATATCAAATGGTGACCTTCCAGCTAGCATCTCAAACATTAGTACACCCAGTGCCCACCAATCAACACTGTAGTCTGCAAGGTATGAAGATAATGGGTTATGCATATTTATTAGGCATTGCTTGCTTTTCCCTATGCAAAGAGCCTCTATGTACGAATGTACCACAGCTAAAATTATTGAGATAACAAAAGTATAAAACCCAGTAGTCAATATTACAAACTTAGGATAAAGATTAGTGCCATGTAACCCAGTGCTTTAAGATCCCTTGTATTGGTACATTATTGAGGGTCACTAACGAGGGTCATTCCAATATAAATAGGTCTCTACTCGAACTCCTATGCAGTGTCTCGGTATAGACACTGCGGCGGGCAGATTATGGAATCCCCAAAATTTGGGGAAGATAGTCCCCCTTTTTGTCACAGATGTACTTGTTTTTCACACAACTTATAAAATATATGTTCTTTTATGTTCACCAATAATTATTTTGTCAAAATATTCCAAAATCAATGAAATATAAGAGGAAATCCCCGCGGAAGGAATTCTGAGTAAAAGTTGTGCTGATAAAAGTTTACCGCACGTGTTGTTTATTAGTTAATACGCGCAATTCAACCAATGAAATTGTCTAAATTTTACAATCACGCGACCTGAGCATGGGACTAGAACCAATCACGTCAGTTGTTTATTACGGTGTTACCATGCTTACGGTGAGATACCTGCCCGCCGCAGTGATATATCACTGCACGGGAGTTCGGTCTCTACTCTACTAGCATACCACTAGGAGTTTTTCTTTAATGAGAAACCAAAAAAAAAATTTAAAACGTGAATTTACCAAATAAGAGTGAACGACAATAACCCTATCACAAATCTAAACATTCATAACATTCTATTATAACCATGGTTCTGGATTTCTTACCATAGTCTTCACCACGTAACATCTCAGGTGCTATATAATTAGGTGTTCCACAGAATGTGCTAGTAGAGTCTCCTGGCCTCAGACCTTCCTGTATTGGGAAAAACAATAGACAATTAGGTCAAATTGACACGCACAAAAGTTTTCCAGGGAAATAATTTTAACTTCCTTAATTCATTATAGTTTTTATTGCTTCACACTCATTATTACAAAATAGAGCCCTGATAATTTTGAATGGAACAAATTATGAATTTTATGTGTCTGTAACACATTAAGAACACTTCTAACTGCCTGTATAAGGAGGAACAGCTGAGTTGGATGAAAAAAATCATATACCCTCACCCTTGATATAAAGGGTAATGTTTAAGCTAAAATAAAGGAACTTTTCATTAAAACTTTGATTGTAAATTGTGGATCTCATTGTTCAATAAAAAGGAAGCAAAATTGTCAATCATACAAATGCCAGCGAGAGTTATTATAAAGCTATATCTTACTTTGCACATTCCGTAATCTGTAAGTTTCACATGACCATCTGAATCTAACAGGACATTGTCAAGTTTCAGATCTCTGTATACAATACCTATAAACATGAAAAATAAATTATTTCCAAGTTACCAAACTATACCATGACATTGGCCATTGGTAGTAGTGAGAAATAAATAAAAAAAATCATACTGAACGTAATATTTAATAAACCTCTAAATTAAGACATACCTTTAATATGATGGATTGAAATTAACTTCAAGACAGACATACCTTTCACATGAAGGAAGTTTAGAGCAAGACATATTTCAGCTGCATAGAAGCGTGCATGTTCTTCTGGCAGCCTTCTCTGCCGCTGCATATGGAACATCATGTCTCCACCATTCACAAACTCTATGACAAAGAACAGCCTGGAAGAAGTATAATATACATATACACCACACACTAATACCACTAATATGTAACATAGTACCCAATGTACCAGTTTACATGGATTAATTTAATTAACTTGGTCTCTACCTCCAATTTGAAAATACCCACTTGCTTAGACATTTGTTTAGTTCTGCAACATTTTAATACAAAGTAGTTTCAAGATAAGTCGTACAGGTAGCATACCTGCTAGGTGTTTGGAAGCATGAGTGGAGTCCAACTAGGAAGGGATGGTTGGAGGCGGACTCAAATACATGTTTCTCTGTCTGGACCCAGTCTATGTCCTAGAATTACATAAATGTACATTTTCATATTTATATTATCAAACCAGTTTTTAAAGCATATGTTAACATTATATTCACATGTGCCTTATTTATTTAGTTTCTACATACTCAAAATACTTTTGATTTCTTGAAAGTGATGCTTTTGATAACTTTAATATATCATCATATAGATTCAATACTAATTTGCTTAATCACTTAAAAGCAATGAACATTGTTTGTTGAAACAATATTATAATATCAAAGAATTGTACCTCATCATCATTGACTACTTCCTTCTTGATGACTTTCATTGCGTAAAGTCTGTTCGTCTTCTTCTGTTCGACCAGTAGCACCTTAGCATAACTGCCTCTTCCTATGACGCGTATCATATCAAAGTCGTCCAATGTAATCCCTGACTTTGTTAGGCCTGAGCTCCTGCTATCTCCATTCTCTTCAGTGGTTGTGTCTGTTTTTATTGTGTTTGGTGCAGGAGCATCACCTGGATTAGTGTTACATCATATACATGTATATTACATCACATTGATTATAACCTTTAGTTTAGGTTCAGAGTTTGGCACACATACAAAGGATGTTCAATAAATGCTCAGATTTTCAGGTTTATGAAGGAATCAATATGATAACAAGTATATGTATAACAGGCTAACAGGCTAGACTTTTATTAATATAATATAAAAGATTTATCACTGACGGCCTCAATTGCGATCAATGGCCCCTCGGCAAAAGTTACAAATATATATTGATATTTCAAAGTATTTCTGCCATCAATGGAGTGATGACCAACCTACAATCTGTTGAGTGATGAGAAGAGAGGCTTGAGGCATTGTATTGTGTTATCAAAATTAGTGGATTAGTTGTAAAAGAAGCTTGATACATACATACTTTACCAAGACTGAATCAATGAATACTTAATTTAGGATAAAAACAAACAAGGCTCTTATCTGTTTTATAAATATAAGGAATGAGACTTCATGATAGACAAGTAGTACATTGCTGTATACCTTTCTCTGTTAGCTGTTCTCCATTAGATTCACTAGTAGCTGAGAGCATTGAGTCATCTTCTCTCCCCTTTGTAGGCTCCTAGAATAACAATAACAAACATTGATGAGGCACAATGAGAAACATTGATGAGGCACAATGAAAAACATTGATGAGGCACAATGGGAAACATTGATGAGGCATAATGAGAAACATTGATGAGGCATAATGAGAAACATTGATGAGGCATAATGAGAAACATTGATGATGCGCAATGAGAAACATTAATGAGTCTCAATGAGAAACATTGATGAAGCACAATGAGAAACATTGATAAGCGCAATGAGAAATGTTGATAATGCGCAATGAGAAACATTGATGAGGCGGAATGAGAAACATTGATGAGGCGCAATAAGAAACATTGATGAGGCACAATGAGAAACATTAATGAGTCTCAATGAGAAACATTGATGATGCACAATGAGAAACATTAATGAGTCTCAATGAGAAACATTGATGAAGCACAATGAGAAACATTGATAAGCGCAATGAGAAATGTTGATAATGCGCAATGAGAAACATTGATGAGGCGGAATGAGAAACATTGATGAGGCGCAATAAGAAACATTGATGAGGCACAATGAGAAACATTGATGAGGCGGAATGAGAAACATTGATGAGGCGCAATAAGAAACATTGATGAGGCGCGATGAGAAACATTGATGAGGCGCAATAAGAAACATTAATGAGTCTCAATGAGAAACATTGATGAAGCACAATGAGAAACATTAATGAGTCTCAATGAGAAACATTGATGAAGCACAATGAGAAACATTGATAAGCGCAATGAGAAATGTTGATAATGCGCAATGAGAAACATTGATGAGGCGGAATGAGAAACATTGATGAGGCGCAATAAGAAACATTGATGAGGCACAATGAGAAACATTGATGAGGCACAATGAGAAACATTGATGAAGCACAATGAGAAACATTGATAAGCGCAATGAGAAATGTTGATAATGCGCAATGAGAAACATTGATGAGGCGGAATGAGAAACATTGATGAGGCGCAATAAGAAACATTGATGAGGCACAATGAGAAACATTAATGAGGCTCAATGAGAATCATTGATGAAGCGCAATGAGAAACATTGATGAGGCATAATGAGAAACATTGATGAGGCATAATGAGAAACATTGATGATGCGCAATGAGAAACATTGATGAGGCACAATGAGAAACATTGATGAGGCACAATGAGAAACATTGATGAAGCACAATGAGAAACATTGATAAGCGCAATGAGAAATGTTGATAATGCGCAATGAGAAACATTGATGAGGCGGAATGAGAAACATTGATGAGGCGCAATAAGAAACATTGATGAGGCACAATGAGAAACATTGATGAAGCACAATGAGAAACATTGATAAGCGCAATGAGAAATGTTGATAATGCGCAATGAGAAACATTGATGAGGCGGAATGAGAAACATTGATGAGGCGCAATAAGAAACATTGATGAGGCACAATGAGAAACATTGATGAGGCGGAATGAGAAACATTGATGAGGCGCAATAAGAAACATTGATGAGGCACAATGAGAAACATTGATGAGGCACAATGAGAAACATTGATGAAGCACAATGAGAAACATTGATAAGCGCAATGAGAAATGTTGATAATGCGCAATGAGAAACATTGATGAGGCGGAATGAGAAACATTGATGAGGCGCAATAAGAAACATTGATGAGGCACAATGAGAAAAATTGATAAGCGCAATGAGAAATGTTGATAATGCGCAATGAGAAACATTGATGAGGCGCAATAAGAAACATTGATGAGGCGCAATGTGAAAAATTGATGAGGCGCAATGAGAAACATTGATGAGGCACAATGAAAAACATTGATGAGGTGCAATGAGAAACATTAATGAGGCGCAATGAGAAACATTGATGAGGCGCGATGAGAAACATTGATGAGGCGCGATGAGAAACATTGATGAAGCGCGATGAGAAACATTGATGAGGCACAATGAGAAACATTGATGAGGCACAATGAGAAACATTGATGAGGCACAATGAGAAAC
This sequence comes from Owenia fusiformis, assembly GCA_903813345.2. NCBI lineage: Eukaryota > Metazoa > Annelida > Polychaeta > Sabellida > Oweniidae > Owenia > Owenia fusiformis. The sequence goes on from CAIIXF020000001.1 coordinate 9,135,673, forward strand.
ATTGATGAGGCGCAATCAGAAACATTGATGAGGTGCAATGAGAAACATTGATGAGGCGCGATGAGAAACATTGATGAGGCGCGATGAGAAACATTGATGAAGCGCGATGAGAAACATTGATGAGGCGCGATGAGAAACATTGATGAGGCGCGATGAGAAACATTGATGAGGCGCAATGAGAAACATGGTCAATGCATCACTGACATCAAACAGTATGTCTATAGCCTAACTAGATAACAGCAACGCCAATGAGTAGCAAATCCTATCGAACAGCCATAACAATGGCTGGCATTTTTTTAAATGGCCACCTTTTTGTCAAGTTGTAATTAGATAGTGCCAAAAGTGTCATAAAACAGTGTGCCATGCTTATAAGTATTCACATATCAAACAATGAAATTGCTCCATTCCTTTTTAAGTTATAAAAAAATTACTGTAGAATTGACACTAAAATGGCACCATGTTGCCATTTTCAAAATTGGCTTTAGAGCAAGACTTGTACTCATATGGGGCATATATGTATTACATATAAATGATATTGGGCCAACACTATTTGAGTTATTGTCCCAATGGACATATGGACCAGACAAACTGCTTCCCTATATCAAAAAATTAGAAACCCTGAACTTGTGAAGATTGGGGAATTGTGCTTTGCAAAGAAATCTTTAGACAAAATAGTCCTTCAAAAACACTGCAAAAACCTCCTTTCAGATAAAAATAATCATGATCAAAACCTCTTACTTAAACTGATATTAGATGGACAAGAATGGTTTGGAAGGTCAATTTGTCTATAGCTTTGTTTTGACTGAGAAATATAAAGAAAGAATTGATCAATTTCCATGAAAATCTGTTTCTAAATTGGCTTAGGGAATGACCAGATCAGCTTGACCTTGGAGTTCTAACACAGGACATCAATTTCAAGTTCCAAATATAGAGCTGTCAATCAAAATCTTGAACTGTGTGGAAGAGTAAAAGGTATTTTTAGTTTGATTGTGGATGATCTTTATTAAATTGAATTGTTCTCAGAAACAAAGACACTTTGTAACAATAATAAAAATTTAATTTGTAAGCATTTAGAACATGAATTTCGATAAATATATACAGGTCATAGTTACGTACAGGGTGGTAAAAAAAAATGGAAACCCTGTCGCCATTTTCCTCATATCTTTGTCATTTTAGGAAATTACTCCCTGATATTTAGCACATTTGTACATCATTCAATTTCCTACCGGCCTACCATATTCCATGACCATCATATTGATAGTCACAATTTTACAGCACTTTAAACAACATGCCCCATTGGCCAATATTGCACTTTTGGCAAACCTGCACCTATCATCCAAAATGTCCCTACCTTACTTCAACCTGTGGTGATACACCAAAAAAGAGTGTATGAGAATAACCCCAGGACAATTGCAGACCTCAAAAAGCAGATCATCCATGTCATTCAGGCCATACCTGCTGAAAAATGTAGTAAGATCATTGACAACCTGTTCAGATTTGCCAATAGCGCGATGGTGGCCACACTGGGGCATCTTGTTTAAAGTGCTGTACCATTGTGACTATCAATCTGATGGTCATGAAATATCGTTAGCTGTTAGGAAATTGAATGTTGTACATGTGTGTCAAATTTCAGGGAATAATTACCCAAAATGACGAAGATATGAGAAAAATGCAGGGTTTCCATTTTTTTGACCACCCTGTACTAGTAACACACACTGAAAAATACTATTTTAAGCACAATAAAACAAATCAATAATTTTCTATGAATTGTAGATATGCAAGAAACAAAAAGATTAAGACAAAATATTCTATAGCTGGTAAAATAAGGATCACACACTTTATTTGAACAATGAAGGATCACATACTTCATTTAATACTCAGTAGCTCTAAGTTGAGTCGTTGTTTTCTATTAAAGCAATATTTTATTGGAACTAAACGAAGGGATTAAACTTAAAATAAACGCAACCAAGATTTTAACATCTTGAAATCAATGTTTCATTAGAAAACTAAACAAAGAGATTAACCCAAAATAAACACAATCAAGATTAATAACTTTAATCCAAGTAAGGAGACAGGATTATCACCTTACTGGATTAACAGACAAAGTAGATGACATAATAAGCTGCTCAGGTTCATGCCAGATTTCTTCATTCCTATTGGTCCAAGGCAGCCATCATATCCTATTTAATAGCAGATGATGAGAAATATCAGCACTCATATCTGAGACCCGATACAACATGGACGTAGATGAAATGCAACCTTTTACTCCCAGCCAGAATCAACTGTATAACAAGATCATAAAACTTCAGCAGAAACAGAGAAAGTCTGAGCAACAAGTTAGATCTCTCATCTCCAAAGAAAAGTGTCTTATAGCAAGGCTAATGAAGGCAGAGAGTGAACAGAAACTACACAGCATGGCCAGTCTAGAGCTACAGCTTCTGTGTATTACAGAAACAAGATCCATGTTTGCTGAGTATTGGCAACAAGTTGAAGATCAGATTCGATCCCTCTGTAGTTCCGATCATCTGCTAATGCAACTGCTGCTAAGATGAACTTCTACCTCAAGAGATTATAACAAACGGTCCTTTTCAGGACCACATTCACTTACACAAGAGAAATTAACATTATGAATCTATTTCTTAATATTTGCAAATGACTGAGTTTTTGTTGTTTGAAGTTTTATAAACTTGTAATATCATCTCCTTGAACAGATACTTCAACTAACAGGATACATTCAATATCTAGTTATCACAGGCTCAAATAACTCTGCTATTTATGACATGATCGAGAACAAATACACTTTACTAGATTTAAGATTTTTTGTATAAATTATCAATTTTTATTTATTTATTAGGATAAAATGCTTTTACAAGATCGACACTACTCAAATTAAGTGTGCATCCAGAGAGAATAAAATACATAATAGTTGCAGTAAAAAAACATCTCTCAACATTTTTAATTTGGTCCTGCCCCTATGTGCCTAAGTAAAGTGAATCACCAATAATGCATTGTAGCTCATGCATTGTAGCTTATGCATTGTAGCTTATCATTGAGGATAGCTGATAAATATTCACCTACAAGGGCAATGTCAGATGAAGAAATTAAATTATCAATAAATAGGTTTCTTTTATCTTGGATGTTGGGGGGCAAAGGAACAGGCGATGGGACATAGAGTTGTAAGAATTGGTGGGGCATAATTTACAAAAGCCATCACTTTTATTCCACCTTTTTTTCAGGTCTGATTCAAGGGTTTGTGAGTTCTTAATCTTTAAATAGCAGAAATAGTCAATTTGTCGAATGTGATATAGCACTGAAGCCCGATCTCGAATGATGCATTAATTTTCTTAAAATATTATGATTCATGGTAAAAAATTATCAATGAAATAATGATCTACATTATTTGAACTACAAGTATGTTTAATAAAGCATTAAAGGTTGAGTCAGTTGTTTTGAAATCAATATTTCATTGAAAAATGAGTCAGAAAAAAACAAAGGGATTACATCCAAAATAAACACAATCAAGATTAACATCTTTAATCCCAGTAAGACGGGATTATGACATCACTAGATTAACAGACACATTGAGTAGGTGATAAAATGAGAAACCAAGACATTGAGTAGGTGATATAATAAGCTGCTCATATTCATGTCAGATTCCTGCACTCTGATTGGTTCAAGGCAGCCAGCTTACTGTATATAAGAGCAAGTAATTTGAAATATCAGCACTTGTATCTGAGACCTGTAGCAACATGGACATAGAAGAAATGCAACCTTTTACTCCCAGCCAGAATCAACTGTATAACAAGATCATTATACTTCAGCAGAAACAGAGAAAGTCTGAGCAACAAGTTAGATCCCTCATCTCCAAAGAAAAGTGTCTTATAGCCAGGCTAATGAAGGCAGAGTGTGAGCAGAAACTGCACAGCATGGCCAGTCTAGAACTAAAGCTACTGTGTATTACAGAAACAAGATCCATGTTTGCTGAGTATTGGCAACAAGTTGAAGATGAGATTCAATCCCTCTGCAGTTCCGATCTTCTGCTAATGCAACTGCTGCCATGATGAACTTCTACCTCAACAGATAGTAATTAACGGTCCTTTTCAGGACCACCATCGGTTACAAAAGAGAAACTGATCTTGTGAAAATATCATCTCATTAAAGGAATATTCCTGGCCAGACCATTTCTCTCCTAATATGGTAGCTATAACCATATATATACTTTCCATATTTAGCAAAACAGGGAAAAATGTTTTGATATGGTTAATATTGATCACTTGAAAATGTAGTGCCGAATTCCAGTAGGCTGCCATCTTTTAATATTACACTCAGGAAGTGATGTCATCAACTCTCAACTTTGCATATAACACTATAAGGAGCTATTAAGAATTACAAAACCAGCTGAATATTCTTTTTCAATTTTGTCTATGATTTAATCCTTCTAAAAGTCTCTTCTTTTATTCTAAGCTGACAAGCTCTGAACATATTTTTGCGCATAAAGTAAGAATCACTCGTCTAGAAGTGATATTGTGCTATTTTCCTATACTGTTATATGCAAGGTCATGAAAGTTGAGGGTCGATGACATCACTTCCTGAGTAAAATTTTAAAAGATGGCAGCTTACTGGAAATGAGCACTACATTTTTAAATTATCAATATTGACTTTATTAAAACATTTGCCCATGTTTTGCTAAAAATGGAAAGTATATATATGATTATAGCTATCACATCAGGATAGAAAAGGTTTGGCTGGGAATGTTCCTCAACATTCTGATCTAAATTCTAAAAGGGTGGTGTTTCTTTTTGAAAGATTTGTGATCACTCACATTCCAAATATTCACTGTGTTATATCATGGGCTTTCAATTGGCCCATAGTCCCATGGTTATATATAATGAAGTGTCTCATTTTTTCCCTATGAATGCAATAGAAAGAGCCTATTGGGAGACCTGTTTATACATGATACCTGTAAGGCATCCTAAATGTGCTGCAAAAATACAGTAAGCCCAGCTTACTACAGTAATTCATCCTTTTTTACAACAAAAAATGTCCACCATCATATCTAATATGTAATATTAATACATGAACTTACCACAGGAGCTCCACAGGTCATCTTGACTAGTTTGTGACACTTCTTGTGTACCAGAAGTTTGCAGTCCACACATTTGAATCCCTGCCTTCCCAGTCCCCAGATTCTGTCAGAGCAGAATGCACAAAATGCTTTCTGAAAAACATAAGTTTTATTTATCAAGCAGAAGTTAAATGTATTGGAGCACATTTGTGTCGAGATATTTGTTGTTTGACTAAAATATTTCAAACAGAAACAATTTCTTCAAAACTCAACCAATCTAAGCTAAACATGGCACTATTCAATGGCCTCAAATCGCCTTTCTTTACGCTAAACCCAACATTCACTAAATACAAACAATTTGGTATAAGCATGAAGGTAGACATTTTGGAAACTTCTTTCAACTTTATTCATTATTTTGGTCTTATTTTGGTGGTCAATGAGAGAGTTGCGTGAGTAGGTCAAATTATAATTATTCATGAATAAGAATAACCAATGCCTCAGAAACAGCAATGAGAGTATTTATAGCTGAAAGCATCAGGATTGCAAAGTATGCACATGTGCATTGTTAGAATGTTATTAGAATGTTGTTAGAATGTTAGCTTACCCTACTGAACCTTTTAGCCTGGAACCTGTGACCATTGATCCTATAGAGCTTTCTCCATCTTCTAGCACCTCTTCTATATACATTGCCTGAAAATGATAGTTTGCGCTTGTCATTAACATTGTATCATGAATGGTCAATAACGTTGTTATATGTAAGGTAAGGTGAGATCATATGTTTGTTTAACACTAAGTTTTATTTACAAAAAATCAAAATTTTTGTTGGTAAATATCTCCATATTGTATTGAAATTTGGTAAATAATTATAGGATATCCTATGATTTGGAGGAATATCATTTTTATCTACGAGGTGATATTGATATCTGCACGAGAGAGCGAAGCGAACGAGTGCATATATCAATATCACCGAGTAGATTAAAATGATATTCTGAAAAAATCATAGGATGTTCTTATTATCCTACACTTACAAGGAGTGTACTGAATGTATAATATCATTGTAAAATGAATTTCATGCCAAATAAAGTCAATTTGGCGGGAAATCAACAAGCGGAGTATATCGTCACAATATCCTTCGCATATTGGGTTTTCCGGAGTATATCGTCACGATATCCTCCGCCCGGAGTATATCGTTACGATATCCTCCGGATATTCATTTTGCCAATAAATATCAAATTTATTTTTTCATGTTATTATACATTTAGTACACTTAGTGTAGGATAATGTTGCTTATCATCAAATTGTTCATTAAATAGTATATTCTTGATATCATTGAATAACAAATATATTATAAAATGTTCACTTACGATCTTCTCCAGCGCATGGCAAGCCTGGCCTATCTGGCACATTTGGGAAAACTGCAAAACAAAACATGGAATACTGAATGATATGGTTGCACCAAGACAAACAGGAGCTTTCATTTGTCCATTTCCATTATTGTATTTTAACAATATGCATGCATGTTATCATGTTTTATTTGTGAGTTATCTCTTTGAATCATTTATGAAAAATATAAATCAAAATAAGATTTTTTATTAGAATGTGCACAGCAATCAATTTCATCCAATTTTGAAAACCCATGACGATTTCTCATATTCTCTTGAAAACCCATGTTTAAAATACATGTAGTATATACAGGAACTTGGTGATAAATATTTTTGAAGCATGTCATACCATGGATTGTGATCTCAGAGTCTTTGTTCACTTCATAAAGTCTGATAGCCTCATCTAACTCCATTTGTGATGATATTGTACATGGGTCCCCCTCCTCATCTACCCACTTCATAGTGAACGGCTGAACCTTGTCAAACTGGCATATATCACGCATCTCATCACATAAGCCATCGTAGGTAATAGATGGGTCTATCTGGGTCACCATAATATCCCTACAATTAATGGGAAATCAATCACATTCATTTTCACTTTGCACTAGATACTTAAGACAAAATGAAAGTGTATACTGATAGGGTACTCTTTACATCATAATTCTGAAGATTCATTTGCCTTCCTCCTTCCAGTAATTATAATTATATTTCTTAAAACAGCCATACCCAATACGAATCATATGACAAATTCAACTTTTTGTAATAGCAAAGACATTCATTGGCATACCAATACAGGAGCAATCTTGGCAATGGAAATTTTCTAATTTTGTTGGAATGTTGCACATTAAGATTTTTAACTTTGAAGAAATCGTCCATGGTTGCATAAAGGAACAGATATATTGAGAGTAAAAAGGTATGTCTGTTCAAAGAGAATTGGTATCTATACTGCCAATTATGTAATAGAGCCTAATAAATGCTAAAGTAGATTAATTCCAGCACAGGAATGCAGGAATGTGCTTAATAGAAGTTGATGGCAAAACAAGCAAAGCAACCTAATTATCTGTAAAATACTGCTTCACTGTATACATTGCCCATAACTCAAATGTTATCTGCTTACTCACAAGTGCAAGACTAGTTGAACTTGAACTAATTGATAGCAACACTTACCCACTATAAACAGCCTTCATCCGTATGGAATTATCATCTTCGAACTCTTGTTGTGTCATTGTGGGCATTATTCCCTTGCCTATAGGCCTGATACAAAACTCCTTGATCCTACAAATCATACATGTACAATATCTGTGTTGTTCGCATCCCTAATTTGGAGAGAACACGTACTTTGTCTAGAAGCACTTCCTCTTGTATTTATTTTGGGCAAATGTGCTGATTTGTTTATGAAATGAGTCATGTCTGCACATTAGAATAATAAACCCAACATCTAATCCAAGTAGTTAATAAATTATACATATGTACCAGGTCGCCCTGACCCAATAGGAGAAAACACACACTATATTATTTAAATACAATCATACACGACCTAAGAACAAGTGAAACATAGATTTGATTGAAACATAGCAAAACAGGAAATGAAAAAGTTCAAAAGTTTTTACCCGGAAATCAATTCTTCAGGCCGATTTCTTCCAAACATCGATAAGTCAAACTCACCTTCTGTATGTTAGTACAATGTTTGGGTATTTGTTAATGTCACTGAAGTATCCAACTTCAGGTATACAGTCAGAGAAAGGCACAGTTTGTAATAAATTCCTGAAATTTTTCACATTTCTGACTGACCATCGAAGTTAAAGTCACGTGACCTTGAGATTCCCCGATTCCCGTATGTAGGTCAATTTCGCCATTTTTAGAAAAATTGAGTTCCTCCTACTATTCCGCTCTTATTGACAATCAAGATGGTAAGTACGTTTGTTTTTTCGACCTTTGTGGTATAAAGGTATAGTATACTTACACAACTACTGGTTCAATGCGCTCTCGTAGTCCAAGTATAGCCCTATTATCCAAATTACCTTCTTTGATTTTTTGGTTGCTGTTTTGCTTTTCCAAAAGTTACTTCCGCATTCGGCCCTTCAGGTTTTTATCATTCATCTATTCGTCATTGGCTTATTCATTCGGAAGTATTTTGTGTTTTGGAGCTGTGATTCCGTATATCTAGTGGTTGCAAGGTAACAACCAGTTAGACCCACTGTCAGCTTGTTACTCTTACACATAGGAGACAGGTTACCTGAAAAGGAAGATAGATATCATTATCTCTTATCTAAACAAGGACTGAAACTGAGGCAAGTCTACCCTGGCTGAAATCAGCTCTGAAATAACAATTACTGCATGTCAAGCCGTCATTCAATGCTGATTTTGTAGAAAACAGATCTGTCCATCCTTCTACATGTGAGTTTTTCCCATAAAGATGCTTGATTAAGTAGAAATTCATCAAATTATACCCCTAGAATATCAAAGTTCAACTGTACATCAATCGCGTGAGGAAAAAAAACAAATCCATTCTTCACCTTCTGTTCACAAACCCTTCTTCTTCTTCTTGGAAAAGTTGTCCCTCATTTGACTAACAGCAAATTAGTTCAACGTCGTTAAACTCAATAACGGCGTTCTTTATTATTAGGAATTTTCTTGGGGCCATTATTGAGTTTAACCTCCATGCTATTCTTTCCTTTGATGCAAGTTGTGGATCTATCGAAACCACTTTTCCTCGCTAATATGACACTGATACTTAACAATAATATAAAACCACATTTCATCAGGCGATTTCACATAATATTATTGTGTTAAATGTTCATTTTTAATCGTAAAATGAGTCTTATTCTTACCAATTTATGAGACGAATATTTCAACCGGCAATGTCTGTCTGTGCGTCGCCAAAGTAAACTTGGTCAGCGAAACGAAATTGTTCTTCAATATTGATATTTATTATAACCATCCAGTATGACACGAATCTTTGCTTTATTCAAACAGCGCGTGTATTCACCCAAGTTTACTCTATTGTTATTTATAAAAACTTTAAAAAGCAACATTATTGATGCATTTGATTACTGGTAATTTCAGCTCAAAGAAATATAGATGTCATTGATTGTGCTAGATTGTGATTGTGTTGAATAATTGCCGTGCCTAAATATTAAATTATGGTAATTGTTCATGGTTTTCTGCTTGCAAAAACGTACCTAGGAATACACTCAATTGTTTATAACTGGGATCATGTATTTTACTCAGCAAACATGCTTTGTAACAATTGTTACATTTTAATAACTTCAATGTGGTGATGTATTGTGATAAGATTACATGTACAGTGATCTCCCCATGTCACTTTTACCGGGGGCTCCCCCTACTTGAAACCAAAGGCCCTCCAGTTGGCACCCAGTTGGCATCTGCACTTCAACTTCTGATTTAAAGAATGAGTGAAGTAAGCACCTACACTGAGATATTGTGAGCGTAGCGAGTGCTGATTTTTTTAGACTTGAAATCTTGCACCCAGTTGAAATTTTTTTTGGGGAGAACACTGATGTATATGCATGGTTGTTTTATTCCTAGCTCTTAAATGTATGATGTTCTTAATAAAATTAAACAGAAGTTTTGTTTATGCTATTTTATAAAATATATTTTTCTACAATGATATTTCATTTACTCAATGAGAGAAAAGTTAAACACATGTGTTTTATCTCGATATTGGAGCAAGTAAATGTACTTTTAACCTATACTTCACACCTGATTTATCTCGATACCTCCAAATCTGATTTTTTTCAAATCAACACTTTTCAGCTTTTTTCGATCTCATTACTCTAATGTTAAAAAACCTTACTTGATCGTCATTAAACATTCAGTCAAAATGATGTCATACTATCTAGTATTTGAAATGTACATGTAAAAGTACATCAAGAAATATTGCTTCAAATATTGTTGATCAATTTTGAAAAATTTTTGTTTTGGAAAATGTAAATGCTACTACGGGGAGATTCAACATATAAAGTCACAAAAAGTGAAATATGTTTTCTTGTATTGGACAGATAATATTTTCTTTTACATTATTTTAATTTGCATAACTATGTCATGCTATGTGACCTGAATGAGCCACCTGGTGGTGAAACTGGTAACTACCTACTCGCATCTGAGTTATTACAATGGGAAATCACTGACTTTCGGGGAGAGAAAACTTTGGCACAATAAGAAAAATATCTAATTATTCAGTATCACATGCTTGCGTCTGTCCAAAGATGTTGAAAGCTTTAGCATTTTAGCCAGAAATTGACCATAATTCTGAAAATAAAACAGGAAAAAAAGTAGGAAACTTAATCATGTTTATCGCAAGCCTCCTACAGTATTACAATATTTTGTACTTATATATAGGATAACCGGGGTTCGTTTCGTTTTATGAACTTGTTTCGTTCAGTGTTGCTAACGGCGGTTTATTCCTGAAAGGATTTGCCATTTCGATGTTACCGGAACCAGAACAGAGTTTTCTAAACTAAGAAAAAGCCTTCTCCCAACATTTTCATAATTATACATCGATGAGGTTACAGGGGGGTATGTGATGATTTGTATTTATTCATAAGGTATGTATGCATGCGTTGATCACATTATTTCTGTAACGATACCATCTTATTACGGTTTAATTAGTTCCGCATGTCGAAACCTGCTGAACGATTAAATGATCGCATCAAGGGCAAAATCATCATGGAAGTTAGACCTAGCCGGGGCCATAAGACATGTCAGATAAGAAACGAGGCCCAGGCTAGGTCTAATGTTGTTGGACTAACAGCAAATGTGTATGTTTATGCAGCAATATATGTTAGTTTAGAAAATGATTAATTACAATCTTACCTGTACTTCACAGAAACATCCTAAGTATGAAAATATTTCACTAAAAATACATGCTTCCATTTTGTCACATGTTCATAATAATTTACATATTGACCATGTGATGTTGACAGGGAGTGTAAACGCACCTAGCGTACAGGAAATATGTTATGATATTTATTAAGAAATTAGGTATGGTAATCATTATTACTTATTGTATTAAGCCCCCAACCCACTTCACAAAGTTCATGAAGTACCAAGGAAAGACCAAATATTAAATAAATTAGAAAAATTTGAATTTCCCAAAAAATCAAGTGGGCGATAATAGAGCCTCTGAAACATGGCAAAAATGACATATTTTGTAATTTTCAATGCATACTCCCGATAATTATCTATCATTGTGTGCTTTCCACACCTTATCCCGTTCCCGGACTGTAGTCCTGCACTGAGCGCATTCATTTGCCTGTACGATTACAACTTGGGAGAATTATCTACGCCCCTTACACTTAAGATACCTACCTCAATGCATTATAGAACTCAAGATGTAACTTCTAATATATTGGAACCGCCGATTGTCTGGGTATATCGGCAGAACGGGAACATTTTCTCTTTTTCATCGAGAGAGATTCCATCACTTTTCAAAATGGCGGTTGGATTTAAAAGGGGAATCCCCCGTTTGGCTGTCCCGGATGTAGCCCGGAAGTACCAATATGGAGGAATTTGACGGTTGAAATAAGTTAAATGTTACACGCAAATATTGCGATCAAAAACGAAAATGTCTTCGTTCTGCCGATAAACCCAGACAATTGTGGATTCAACTACACGAAAAGAATGCTAAATTACCAAGGAATCTATTGAAGTAGGTATCTGAAGTGTAAGATGAGTAAAAAATTCTCCCATGTTGTAATCGCACAGGCAAAAGATTGAGATGTTCACAGGACCATAGTCCGGGAACGGGATAATCCACACCATATCAAACTAAAACTGTAGATTGGGTTAATTTGGCGCTATTTAATTCGGCGATTTTGCCATTTTTGGCATATTGGCGGCTATTTATTTTGGCGGATATGCAAAAAAAATGTTAACGCAATGTTAAACTTACGGCCTGTTTACGAATTACCATGTAAATGGGCATGTTTGGCTATGTTCATTTTTTCTTTTGAGGACCACTAGCGATATTCACCACGTTTGTACATTTTTGTGAGATCATTTACATTTTGCACCTCGATCAATGCTGCTACTATAACGCGCTTTTCCTTTCTAGTTTTTCCCTGAGTATTAATGAGTGACTGACCAGTTCTGAGCCAATTTATGAGAGACATTTTTTCATATTTTTGGAAAAAACTAAACTGGAAGTGACCTAAATACACTAGACGAAATACCCTAGATAATTCCCGGGGATTCATTCTAAATTTTGGTGAAGATTTATATTGGTGAATTTTTCAATTTCGCCAAATTCGCCAAATTAAAGCGGGCACCAAATTAACCCAATCTACAGTATTATCTAAAAATAATGTATGTAATAAGTTAATGAAGGAAAAATTTAATGTTTCAGAGACTCTATTATCGCCCACTTGATTTTTTGGGAAATTCAAATTTTTCTAATTTATTTAATATTTGGTCTTTCCTTGGTACTTCATGAACTTTGTGAAGTGGGTTGGGGGCTTAATACAATAAGTAATAATGATTACCATACCTAATTTCTTAATAAATATCATAACATATTTCCTGTACGCTAGGTGCGTTTACACTCCCTGTCAACATCACATGGTCAATATGTAAATTATTATGAACATGTGACAAAATGGAAGCATGTATTTTTAGTGAAATATTTTCATACTTAGGATGTTTCTGTGAAGTACAGGTAAGATTGTAATTAATCATTTTCTAAACTAACATATATTGCTGCATAAACATACACATTTGCTGTTAGTCAAATGAGGGACAACTTTTCCAAGAAGAAGAAGAAGGGTTTGTGAACAGAAGGTGAAGAATGGATTTGTTTTTTTTCCTCACGCGATTGATGTACAGTTGAACTTTGATATTCTAGGGGTATAATTTGATGAATTTCTACTTAATCAAGCATCTTTATGGGAAAAACTCACATGTAGAAGGATGGACAGATCTGTTTTCTACAAAATCAGCATTGAATGACGGCTTGACATGCAGTAATTGTTATTTCAGAGCTGATTTCAGCCAGGGTAGACTTGCCTCAGTTTCAGTCCTTGTTTAGATAAGAGATAATGATATCTATCTTCCTTTTCAGGTAACCTGTCTCCTATGCTCTTACATTCATTTTAAAAAATGTGATGTCCACACGACAGTGGGGACCCTTTAGCTAACAAGAATAAACCAATAGGGGGGGGGGGTATGACTATAATGTAAATGTGTATTGAGAAGGCATCGTCGCTGGTTGGTCAAATCGACATACATCAATCATTGGCGGTTTCAATTTTTTTTTAAATGTTTCAAATAATTTGTGTTCACCAATATCATAGCTTGTTATTTCACATCAAGATAAAGTAAGATATAAACTAACATCGATTAAAGTATCACAACGAGGAGTAATATTCGGAAACTAGCTGGTAAAAATTCGAACAAATGAAGGTGGTAAGCAAGAGACGTAATATCGACCAACAGTTTGGACCATAAATAAATAAGTGGTCGATTTTCTATCACCATTTCCAAACCATTGTAGTTTGAAAGCCCATAGTTTCCAATATTACTCTCATCCCCTGATGTATGGCCTCTTTAAATATCTCTTATTTTTAACATTGGAAATCCATGACTCATTTACTTATGGTCCAAACTGTAGTGATATTCCCAGGAATACTCATCATTCTAAATTCTATTCAAAAACATGTACATGTACATATATATCTGTATTCTGTAAAACCATATTTTATGCACAATGAAATATATAGTTTGATGAAACAGCTCATCTTCAAATCTCCCTTTATCATTTTTTTGATACAAATAATCAAGCATTGATTGAAATTCAAATGAAAAATGAATCCTTGGACTGCAATATACTGTACCACCGACATGTTTTGTTTACTTTAAAATTCTGTAAAGACTCTGTCAAACCAGTGCATGTGCAAAATCTGATGTCATATCAGTCAATGTATTTGACTATATTTTGAACAAAGCAAGAATGACACATTAATACCGGTACATACAGTATTCTTTCATTAAGCATCCATCTAAATCTTCCCCTATAAACTTCTCGGGAGATGGCTGATGGTGGCAGAAGGGCTTAGCAAGATAGTATTTGATTGTCACTCGGATAGGGCAGCAATAAGATTAAATACCAGTTCATGTATTTTGTATCTTTCATACTGAGCAGCAATTAGATTGTAACATATAGTACTATGTATTTTGTATCTTTCAGACGGAGCAACAATTAGATTGTGCCTTAGACTTAATGAGGAGGCTCCCTCCACAACAGATAGAACAAAACCTTAGTGATCTCATAGACCTGGTGAGTGGATACTTTGATCTATTTTTTCAAATAGTAAATATAGTAAACTCCAGCTATCCATCTTGATTCACAAGGTTTCAATTGTGTTATAACACCTTGGAAGTCGAAGATGCCAGCTATCTTCATTAACATTATCAGAGGATATGTTATCATAGATCTATTTTAACTGTCATTAGCTCACATGGTGAGCTTTTGCAATCACTCACTTGTCCATCTGTCCGTCCGTCCGTCCGTCAACAATAGTGGCATGTTTTAAACCTCTGTCGACAGGTCGCCATTTTTGTCTCGCGAAATTTACTTTTGGCCCATTAGTGTCCTGTATTGTAAAAAATCATTCACTTTTGAGCAACACCATGTGAGCCCAGTACCCACGGTACTATTTATTTTCTGAAATTGTCATTGATTTATATAAATTCTGTACAAATCATAGAATTGTATATTTCCTGTAAATTGGCTTATAAGCCATTTGTGAATTATTCATATGTAGCTATAAAGATTGAACATGTCATGGTTGCTTTAAAAAATATTGGTTCAGATCTGTTTCAAAAATCCTATAAATACTCATTAAATACTTGCTTTCTAGGTTTCATAAAATTTTGCTTTGAATTTTTATTACATGTAAATGGATTTACTTGTGAGAATAAATTATGAGGTTTGTTAACATTGAGATGTAAACTTAAATGATACCTATTACATCTATACAGGTTTTAGAGATCATTTGAGAATTAAAGTTAACAGTACAAAAAATGTGTTTTCTGAATAATAGTTTTGAATTCTGTTATACAGATAAAGTATGAGATCAGAGCTTATTTAAGTCAGATCACTTCTATCAAGTCAGGATACCATATCTTTATATAGGTAATTAAATTGGAATTTCCTGGTGTAATGCTTATTGAATCATTAATGCAGACATGAATTTGTTTATCTTATTCATCATGAACAAATACTCAACATTGAACTCAACCGAAATTAGACCTGTTATTTGACTTTTGATAAGACTTGAAGCATTACCTCAGCCATTACCCATTGACTCAAATGTGGTAAGATGCACACTTTGGAATGTTCTGAATAACATAGAACTAGAATATAGATCTACAGTAAAACAGGTGGATAGTGAACTCAAAAAGAGCCACAAAAAAGTGTTCACTGCAGGAAGGTGTTCACTGCGGAGAAGGGATTTCATACAGTACAGTCAGTGTAAAATGTGTCTTCAAACACAGGTGTTCATTAGAGAGGGGTGTTCACTAAGACAGATTTTACTGTATTAAGCATTCCTTGTGTTGTATTCATATCTGAATCCTATGACAAGTTTATTTTCATCCCCAGGTTCCAAGTCTATGTGAAGATCTATTGTCCTCTGTAGATCAACCCTTAAAGATAGCCAGAGATAGAACTGTGGGTAAAGATTACCTGCTCTGTGATTACAACAGAGATGGAGATTCATATAGGTGAGTGCTCTGTAAGAGAAGCCTTGCTAGAACATACTTTTATATTACATACCTTTTGTATATCTGGTCCTTTTTTAAAGGGATAGTAGATCAATTTCATTCTTTCAATAATGTAGTATTTTATTTATGTAACTGTAAGAGTGATTTAATAAACTATGATATTTGGAAGGTACCCACATATTTTAATGAACTTGCTTAAATGCTTTACATTGTATAATATACCACTATAGGATACTATTTCTATTTCAATTATGAACATTGATTAGAAATTTACTTTTAACATTCAAAGACAAACCAACCCAAAATGTTATTTCACATTGGGTAAACATATCCTGTATATCCGAGGTATACAATGAAAATTACACTTGAAACAAGTATAGTATGGAGTGAATGATAAAACGATAATAGCCAGCTCTGCTTTGTTGGTAGCATTCAAATCCTTGAAAACTACCTTGGAAATTAGATATGATGTATTGATGTGATCCTATTACCATGAAGTATATGCATTGATTACCATGTTGTTTTATTCATTTCATCGTACACATTTCTGCTCTTTGTTTCTCATACAAATTTACATATTGGCTTCTTTATCTACAGGTCACCATGGAGCAATAAATATGACCCTCCCCTAGATGACGGGGCAATGCCTTCAGACAGACTGAGGCGCTTAGAGATTGATGCCAACTCAGCATTCGACCAATATAGGGAAATGTAAGTCTTGGGTTACTCTCTTTATGGAGCTGACATTTGAACTGCAATCTTTATTTAAATCTTGACATCTTATTTGTAAGTTATTGCCTTATAAACACAACACAAATGTCAATATCGAATATGATATTTAACAAGAAAATGCTATTTCATTTGAATAAGAGTAGTATGATATAATCAATAAACAAGACATTGTATAATACAGATTTTAAAGTAAACAAATATTTGTATTTCACTTTGAAAATGTGCTATACTGTAATTTTGCACTATTTTGTGTGTGGCTGGGTGGACCTTACATGAAACTTGTTTTCCTCTATCTATGATATCTGTTTTATTTATGAATTCAGGTATTTTGAAGGAGGTGTATCCTCAGTGTACCTATGGGACCTGGACCATGGCTTTGCAGGTGTTATTCTCATCAAGAAGGCAGGGGATGGTTCAAAGACAACTAAAGGATGCTGGGACTCAATACATGTAGTAGAAGTACAAGTAAGTCACAAGTCACATCAGAAAAAGTGTCGGTTTTATTAATGATGTTTCAAATGAGAAAACTGACTCATTATCTTTTCATTTTTGGTTGATCAAGAAATTGTGTTTGCAAATAATAGTATATCATATACAGTAGAACCGTTGTAAGTGGAACTTACACTTATGAGGTGCTCTACTTACAGAGGTTCATTAACATGGAGTCAATGAGCTACAGGACTTTTAAAAACCTGTTTCACTTGTGAGGTGTTCCACTTACAGAGGTGTCCCAAAATCAGATTTGTGTGTTTCCTTTAAATTTACTTTGAACTTGTAAATGTTTCCCTCAGTATTGCTATTTGCAATAACTTACCAGAGGGTGATATTTTGTTGTGTTTATGTCTCGTTGATGAGTATATTTTTGTTGCAGGAGAAAGCTACTGGTCGTAATGCACACTACAAACTCACCTCTACTGCAATGTTGTGGCTACAGACAAACAAAACCGGTTCTGGTACAATGAATCTTGGTGGCAGCCTTACACGACAGGTAACCAGCTTTACTTTCAGATTGTGTCACACAGTTATGGAATTCAAAATGTTGCACAGCTGTCATTTCTGTGAACTGAAATTGGTTCACTGTCATTATCGCAAGATCTAATATTATGATATGTTTTATGAGTTATTATCTTATATTTGACAAAAGTTTAGGGATTCTAAATATAGGATACTATTTGTTTTTAATTGTTATGTGGCCAGTACAATATCAGAACATTTTAAGAATTAACATCATGGCCATTTGAATCTTCTATAAGACCTCTGCGCATATGAAATGTGAAGACCTGACTCTGATCATGCTTTCTGGCAGCAGCCAGTCTTCCATACCCACTCCCCCCAGAGATTAATAACACATCACACTGGGATAAGATCTCGAAGTCAAGAATCACCTTACTGTGCCCCTCACATGCCAATTGTTTCTTGTCGATGTCTATATGGGCTGTAGGGCCTTTAGTATCAACTAACTCATCACCAAATATAGCTTTTGCTCTCTCACGTAATGCTTCATAATTCGTTGTGACAAAATATTTAAAGTTTGTTTGTTTTTGGTATGATTTTAGAAACGTCCAAACATTGTTTAATTGTTCAGCATTATCGTCTAAGTATTCTATCGGCATACGATCTGGTATACGCAACTGTGCACAGATAAGCTGCGAATCTGGTTCCAACTGTTGCTTGAATTCATTCAGGGCTCCCTTGATCTTTGGTGTCATTTTAAATAGAGCATCATACACCATAATAAACCCATCTTCACTTGTAGTCTCCTCATTGAACCCAAACTTCTCTAAATGTTCTTTGTACATAGGATTACCTTGAAAAGCTTCAAATAAATTCTCATTAAGTCTTATAGCATAGTTATCAGCTGGGTACTTTTCATCAATACTGATATTAGAGTATTGAATAGATTGCTTAAGTTCCCTCTGAAACTCCCCAGTTGGGTGAATGAAATCAAGGAAGTTCATGTTATCCATACGAAAAGGTTGAAGCCAGTTGATGACCCCACTGGGAGTAAGGAAGTTATCGAGATAACAAGGGTGTCCATAGTTTATGTGGAAACAGCTTCCAGTCAGTAAAGCCCAGATAAACACACCCATTATTCCATCCAGTCTGTCAGCAAGACCACCACAGAAATGGTCACAACTGGAATAAGATGAACATATATATTTAAAATGGTATTCAAAATACGAAAATGTTATGCAAATATGTAATGCATGATAACTGCCCAATCTTGCTTTTTACAAAATCATAGATGGTGCTTCTTCTCTCACACTTGGTTTATGAAAGGCCATCATGAATTTCTGTTTTTGCAGACACCCCAATAAAAATATCTTATATAATCTCAAATCCATGAAAGTATAAGACATTTTTGTCTAGTTGAGAGCTCTCAAATCAACTGTTATATAGATTTACAATATTTGTGTTTGTAACAGTCAAATCATTGTAAACCCTGCCATTGTTAACATTAAAGCCAATTGCATAATGGCATCATGCAGAAAGCAATAAAATGCAAGAAGCCTTTGATGTGAGAGCAAGACCTATCTATGGGTAATGTGGTTATAAATATGACCTAAATAACCCATCCTGTATACATGTGCAAGCTTGTACACTCAATGTACCGATACTTACCTATAAACTAACTGTTTGGAACAGGTTTTCTGAATTAAAACATACTCTTCTTCAAGTTTGGAAAGTTTCTTTGTCACTTGGTAGTCCTGTTGACCATCAGTGGAATCTATATTACTTCCCATTTTTTCTCCCTCATCTTTAGCTTCTTGGAGCACCTTTGCAACTTGATTATTAATTTCGTGCCGTTTCACTTGCATTATTATATCTGCTTGCTTAGGGTTCATTGGCTTTCTTGTGGACAATGTTACAAAGTCACCATCTTTTAAATTACCATTTTGGTTCCTCCAAGTTTGTCTAGTAGAGATAATGCTGACATCTGGTGAGGCATTATGGTGATTCCTCCACCAAAGATAGAGAAAACTGAAAAGCAACATATAAGCAATCAGCAGTCTCTTTTTCTGTGTGTTGACTATTAGGTACCTCATTTTACATGTGAAGTAATTACATATTTTGCAATTTCTGAATATCATTGGGAATCTTTGACAAGTACACTTAGGCTAAAGGTGATTTAAGTTTTACACCAGAGTCATGCTTGGCTTATGTATAAAACAGCCTTTTGTCTCTGCCTGTGATTATTAGAAAGTCTTTGTCAATATCCTCATCTTTCAGTTTTGTACATGGAAAATTATTCAAAATGTTCCATATTGTTTATCAGTTCTATACAGCTAGCTGTGAGTCGAGCTGTTATCTATGTATCTCTTAACTGAAGGTTCTGAGCGTTCAGATGTATAATCCTCCAACTTATTAGCTTCACGTAGTGTATTGTATGTACTTATAAGTTGACAATATATCTCTAGCCATATGCTCAACTGCAAATGGCATGAAATGAATGCTGGAGTGATTAATGTATTTTAAACTTGAACACTACAACTGTATCCTAAAGGCTAAATAGCAAGATGGATTTATGTAATGCTAATTCAAATTACCTTGTGTGTAGGAGATATTGAGTGTATAAAGATTAATGTTGTTACAATGAATTAAACTGGAATTTATTTAATTTAATTGAAAAATGTCTTATGATAAAATGGGTAAACCTCAATATTTTTTAACTAAATATATTAAAAACCAAATAAATCATTGGCTTTTAATGGTTTTCTTAATGAAATCCTTATGCAGATTTGATCATATTCAATATTTCTATGGCAACCATTACCCATATACTATGTGTTTTTCCAGACTGAACAGGATGCACCAGTTAGTGATGCAAGTCCACATATAAAAAACATAGGAACCATGGTAGAGGTAAGATATCTAAGAATAGATGTTATCAATACATCATCACGTACCTGTTTCATTTATTATTTATTCAGTGTATTGAAGTATTCATTTAAAAAAATTAGATAAAGATTTTCTAATCTGTTAAGAAAAAATATCCTAAGAGCATAATCTTTTTATGTTACCCTATGAAGTTAATATGAACTATTGTGTATTCCATTGGTTTTTATCAAATGTTAACGAACACCTACTCACAATGGATACTTTTTTGTGGCTCCATAGGTGTTCACTATATACAAGTTTTACAGTACTGTAATATGCCAAGGTGTCAATGTGTTCTGTTCAGATTGAAACAGATTTCATATTTTATAATAATTGTAATGTATGATGAGTGTAGTATCTTACAATAACCTTCAATATGATGTATCATGGAATCCATATTTTGTGAAAAAGTCCAGTTAGCGCAGAATTTCATTCTGGGTTTTCATTAACTAATATCTTCTCTTTACTTCCAGGATATGGAGAATAAAATTCGAAATACTTTAAATGAAATCTACTTTGGTAAAACTCGAGATATAGTGAATGGTTTGAGATCAGTGCAACCTTTACAAGATGAAACCTCCCAGAAGATGTTACAAAATGAACTAGCTAATGCATTATCTCGAAGAGGCCAATCCAACTAAGGAAATAATGAGAATGTGAACAGAGTCAGCACAAGGCTTCATCTGATACAGAATGCAAATCCTTGTCTAGAGTTTAATAAACAATACTAATGGCGCATCAGATTAAGCCACCAAACTTCTGTTTTTGCAATCTGTTTTGGTTAGCACAAATTTAATATTATGACTTGAGATGGTATGGGATGGAAAAAGTCTGTAATTAAATGATGAGTTCTTAGTATGCAGTTGTTTTTCTGTAAATGGGACATTTAGTGGCAAAGTACATTCAACAGCTTGTTGATAGTTGTTATTGATAGAAGTGAAGAGTAAACCTAAGTACCACCTTTGTTGGAATCAAATGTGAGCAGTTAATATTAATAATAAGACTTGTCATAGAAAAACAGGTCTTGTACCTGACCAGGTTTATATCCACCATTTATTAATAAATATTTTGCCGCAAAAGCATGCAACTTTAGGTCCATTCCAATGAAATTGTTCTTGTTAAGATTTGCAGCTGTAGTACGAAGTATTGAGTGTTTTGTATTTGTAAAATAAATTCTTCATCATATATGTACGTCAAGCAAAAATTTTGCAAACATTTTGTAAATTGTTTTTTGTACATTCCAGCTATTTCTATGACGGGACATAAAACAATGTTTTTGCTCCTAATTTAGGAGTTAAACAGATGAGACCACATTTATCCCATCATACCTTTGTTACCAGACTTTGCATTATTAACAAGTGAAAAAATGTAAGCCTTTGTTGAGTGAACATCTTTTAAATTTTTTGAGGTGGCTGATGAATCTTATATTGCATTCTAACGTTACAAACGATAACTTAAGTTCAAACTTAATTTGTTAACTCATAAAAAAATGCAATGAAATTTTGCATTTTTAGGAAAAGTTGTATTGTGTAAACTAAAATTAATGATAAGGACTTCCACTATTTAGTATGTGTTAACATTCTTTTACTTTACTGTCACAACATAAACATAATAAGGTAACAACCAATAAATATATTTATAGCAAAAATATACTAAATATTATGTATTTTTGTGATATGTGGAGTGTGTCTCCTTGGTTCAAGGATATTTCATGGATATTTATTACTTTGAGGAATATCATTTTTATCTACAAGGTGATATCTGCATGGTATGAGAGAACGAAGCAAAAGAGTGCAGATATCAATTATATTCTGAAAAATCATATCATGTTATTATCTTACACTTAGTGTACTATGTATAAAAAATCAACTAGTGGATTAATTGTCGCGATATCCTCCGCACATTGTTTTTAGTATATTATGGCCATATCCTCTGGTTATTCATTTTGCCAATAGATATCAAATTTATTTTTCAATGTTACACATTTAGTACACTACATGTAAGTATAAAATAAAATGATATTAATAGTATATGGATTTACGATATACCATATTCTCTCTAAAAAGCACACAAACTCAAAAATTAACGTGGAAAGGGAAATGTTGAGAGATTTCAGCTCCTACCAAAAACCTCAAGTTCTATACTACAGGAAAAGGAGTAAAATCTCATTTGGTTGTAAGTTCTAAGACTATTCATCACATGTGTACTCTTAGGGGATTTGCAGCCTTTAGAGAATACAGTACATGGATAATGAAGGAATAGGAGATTTCATAATACATGTATAAGGATTATTAGGCTCCTGGTCAAGACTGTTGTTATTGATAAGCTATTTACTGATATGAGGACACCAAGAAATGATCCATTGCTTTGAAGCAAAATTCAATGATGATGCCCGTTCTGGCATATATGGCTCACATCCGATGTATAGCTGTGAGCACAAAGTGATATGTTTCATAATCGGTACTACATATTCCAAGAATATGTTTTGGGAGTTATCTTAACAGTTTTTACATGAAATTCACAATAAAATGTTAGGCCCACCAAATCCAACAAAACACTTTGTGAGCACTTTTAATTTTTTCTGTTCGTCTTAATAACCTACCCACCAAAGTTTGAATGAAGGCAAATACGAGACCAACTCTAAACAATTTAAAAATAATTAAGAATAAACAATGTAATTTATGATTGGAAACATTTATTTGGATAATTCAGGTGTTACAAATATCCAGTCCTATTTCATATTTGCTACAATTGAAGCACAAACACCTGTTCTGAAACTTAACAAAAATACTATTTTTCATGAATCTGATTAACAATTGAAAAGTTATCTAAGTTTTTATCGATACAATGTCAGGTGTTACCATGGCAAAAATTCAAGTTACCAATTTTACTCGTTACACAATGAGGCATCCACTATAAAGTGAAAACCAATTCTAAAATACAGCCAATTTTTGTGCTTTATAGCTTTAACCCTGTTTTAAGAGAAAAATTTGAAAATACCAACCATTTTTATAGTTATCTTTTTAAACATATTAAATATCTTATGATACAGCAATATTATTCATATTGAATACATGCTTATAACGGAAGCACAATAAGAAACAAAGAATGAAGACACACAGTAATAATAAATATCGCACTTGAAGAGAAAACATCCAACATGCCCATAATCAGGTCTAGATTTACTTACTAAGGGGTACCCTTGAGCATTTTAAATAATTCCTTCAAATAGTCTTCCTAAATTCATGATGACAAGAAATGGTGCCTTATTATCCAAGATGGCCGACCAAATGTTGATAAAGTTTTGAATTCGATACCACCTAACAACTGTACAAAGTTTCTAATGAAAAGAAATATTGAACAGAAAAAATTAAATTGAATTGCTATCCATTCAATACCATTAACATGATGTATAAAGAACTGAATTCAATCAGTGGTCTTTCTAGAATGGATATGACATGAAATATCAAAAATTCAAAGTGGCCATCAAAATGAATAAGTTCTGTAATTAGACACCACCTTTCAGTTGTGCAAATCTGAATCCCATAAGTTTTCAAAATGGCCATCTTGTAATTAACCAAACGTGCCCAAAAACAATCAGATATTGGCTGTAGGCTCCTCTTACAAGTGTGAAAATATCAAGTGAAACGAATGAACAAGATTTCTTGTGCTGACTGCCCACACATCAGCACAAGACAATGCCAATGTAGCATGTTTAAATGCAATAAAAACATTGCAACTAAAAATAATGCACTCTTTGATCAATAAATATCAAACAGACAGGCCTTGATTTCATACTTTGAACTACTGTATCAATAAAGATATTTTCTGTCAATTTCTCTTCATTTACAGTCTACATGTAACGTTCAATGGAGTACACACTCTTATGTTGATATTTTCAAAATTATGCTTACTGTAGCTCAATTATTGGGAATCCGTTTCAAAAATACACATTTTGTAATTCATCAGTGAAATAAAATCAGAACACTTTATGACACAGCATACTGCACATGTTTGTGGAGCATATTGTCTAACACTGTTACACTACACATGTATTTCTTATAGTTTGTTACATGAGGGATGTCAAAATATATTGTATTTCAGACATTCAGACAAACAATATAGACTATAATAACACATGATGTAGAAACTATGTCAAAGTTGTACATAACATGTCACATATCATGTGATACATAAGATGTAATATGTCACACATCATGTGATACATAAGATGTAATATGTCACATATCATGTGATACATAAGATGTCACAAGCATAACACATGTACATTTGAATAAATTACCACAAACACTTATTCAACAGTTTGTCACACATCTTGTCACATGACATGATGTGTGACATAACAAGATATGTGATGTGACATATGTGACAATAAATGATGTTGAACAGATGACAGTTTATGTCACAGATATTGAATTATGATAAATATAAAATACTCTGTACATTTCTGCTATTCTATTTCATACAGCACTGAGTGTATATTTGTGCACTCCATTACATTATGTTCATTGTCATATGTTCTGTGTGTAAAGTTTACAGATTCATCATAAAGAAAAACTTGACAGATTTTATAAGATTCATCTTTACATGTTCATACCTGGCACAATTTTTTTATTTTTCCTTCCTAGAAAATTTCAAATCTTGAGCGATATACAGCAAATAAAATACAAATCTTAATATAAACTATGAAATCATTAAAAGCTCTAATAAAGCATGTATCAAATTAACACAATGATCATATTTACTGATTTAAAAATTAATCAATACAAATAATTGATACATTGGAATTCAAAGCTACTGCAATAAAGGTTTGAATTTAAAACATTTCCACGCATCAATCTCTTTTCAAACGTCATGATTTAGAAATATCACAAATATTTTCGAGCATTCGGAATAAATGAGCTTATTGAAAATAAAAAATAATTCAGAGCTCTAACTGATTCATCTACAACTAAAATTGCACAGATTTTAACTTCTTACAGAGTAAAAAATCTATTATTTCAACTTAAAAGTAAAAACAATAAAATATGGCATAATAATGTGTGAACATTCACATTCCTCCCACATATTGTGGTCCATCAGTTTCAGTTCAATTTCAACATATACAGTACAGTCATAGAATCATATAGGGATCTAAGCTTTTAATTTACACATATTAAATACGCAAACAATATTTTGTACATCTTAAAATCTAAGCATATTTGTACACTGTAATAATATTGACAGAATATCTACATTTATCTGTCGAACTACACTTCATAGTCATACCCCTTACTTTTTTATTTATACATAGTCGGCATTCAACTTTAATCTCCAGTTTTAGTCTTTTCGTGAAATACATGATTTATCTGTGCAACATATACACAATCATAATGTGTAATCTTGATAAACTACTCGTTAAGGCTGTCGCTGAATCAGAATGGATTTCAAAACTTGCTCTTAGAAACTAGAACTTTGGAAATCAAATTTTTGTGAAACGAGACAACAATGTGAATTGATTGTACATTGTTGTAGAGTTCTATAATATATAGTAAATCCTGATTTTTAACCTTGTATTTGTTTTCGTCAGTTTTTTATGACACATCTGTTAGGAAATTCCACTCTGAAGGTAAGATTGGATGGATCGGAATATTTTCCGAATCAGCCTTACTACTAGCTTTATTCGACCAAAGATTTGGGAGAATTTCTGGATAATTAATTTACATGGCTCAGTTTATCATGTACTCAATCATTACACTGTGAATGCCTTTGCAAACATGTGCTTTATACAAACCTCCTATGATGTGCACTTAAAACATCCAAAGCAATCACTTCTATATCCTACAAGCCACATCAGTTTTAAACAACACGTTTTAATCTAAAAATAGTTAAGTTGATCAGTAATTTACACTTTATGCTAAATATTCAGTTTTACTTTTCTCATACATAAATCCAGTTTTTCACTCTGGAAAATCACAGTTCTGAATATTTTTTTCTATTTATGTTGAAATTCATTTTGTATTTAATTTTTCTTCATACTACTGGTGCGTCGTACAGAACTTGACGTTGGTTTCATAAATGACGACCCGGGACTAAAACTGGCCCGTTTTTCTGCTTTAGTTTTAGCACCTTCAATATTGGCCAAATTTCCCAAACTGCGACGCAATGAGGGTGGCATAGAACCAGTCTTTGCTGGACTCGCACGTCGCTTCTTATCCATGATGAGCTTATCATGTCGCACAAATGTACCATGACGTGACCTGGCTTTGAAGTAACGACGACCTTTCACTGAACCATCATTCTTGCCTGAAATATAATGGATACTCATTTTATTCTGTCATGTTGAACAGTTGTTCATTATACAATACATAGTGTACATATTTATTTACAGAAATAGAAAACTTATTGAAAATGATTGAAAATTATTTCATGTCATGGGATACAAAAGCCATATTACAGTGCAACTTTATTGCAATCCAAGCTTTGATGTCCAAGTCATCATTTTCAATATTTCAGAGATTAAAAGTGTTGTTAATATTTCAGAATTAAAGTCATTAGAGAAACACATGGCCATCAAATTCGCTAATCCCAGAGAAGCACTACACATCACTCTTCCTGAAACTGAGGAAAGATTGTGGTAAAGCTATAGAAAATAGGAGATCTACACACAGGTGTGATTCCTCAACATATAACTGTTAACTTACCCTCAGGTTGGTCCAGCTCAACCCCTACCCAGGGGCCACTTGCGAAGTCTGTCTCCCCCACATATCTCACAGTGCCACTTTTAGATGGTCCTGTGGATGATAGGACGGTGACTGGCTCCCCAACAACAATCCATGATGGCACAGGGGATTCATGGAGACGATTCAGGTCAGCTCTGCTACCAAATGAACACATTGACATGCTGTCATCATTATCTGCAAGAAAAACAATTATATGAGGCCTAATATTAAGTATGATAGAAACATCCTCTTGAAATTGTAAATAACACTTGCTACTTCTAAATGGCAGACCAAAATGCAATGATGTAATGGTTAAGTCAGCTATTTCCGTCTCACATTGTGCAACATAGATTAATTGATTTCGGTGTGTAAAGATTTCAATAATTTTATCATGATAATGAATTCCATATTTTAACTTGTAAATGTAAGATGGTTTGTTAAGTAATTTACCTGAATGGTCATCAGATCTATCTGACACAAGACTCTCTTCACTTTTCTGACTGCCAAGGGCTTGATTATCATTGATGATATCCAGCATCGCATCAGGAGTGCTCATAGGACGCATTGGGAATGCTTTCATAGGCCCCCCTGCCTTATGCTCACCCTTTTTCACACGGAACACTGGCTTGTTCAAGTCTAAACTTGGGGAATGTCTCATTTGAACCTGGGGTAATGGGTTACTAGTGTTCTTGTTAGGAGTTGAATCATCAGATATATCTTTGTGTTCAGGGGCATTATTGTTTGTGAGACCAACAGATGTATTGACGGTTTTGTCATTTTCTATAATATCATCTAAAGTTTGTTCAATGATGCGTACATTTGTTGAATGGACCTCTAAGTCATCATCTGTGAAATTGGGATTAATGATAACATTGCTATTGTCTGTTTCAATATTAACTTCTGGTACATCATTTTCTACCTTATTTGGAACACCCTCACTATGAATATTCTCCTCCTCATTTTGTACATTTTCCTCATTTTGCACATTTTCTGTGACAGAAAAACTGCTCTTTTCATTATCTACATGATTTACAATTGAATCAATAGGTTCATTGATGTCTTCAGTTTTCACTTCTTCATGAATATGTTCAGTGTCAGTGTTTGCACCTTTATCTTCTATGGTGTCATAAGCATTAGTATCATCCATACCCTCCTTTTTGAGATTTGACTGCAATGGTTCCTCCTCACCTTGATCTTCACACACTTCAGATGTTTCAAGGTTATGTAACACTTCAGATGTGTTCTTGCTGTTTGATGCTTCATCTGCCTCAAACCCATCTCCACCATCATTTGATGTATCACTTGTGCTCATGTGATCAATTGATTTAAGCTGAAAATTATCACTTCTAGGTGATGTCACTGGTGAAGAAAATGACTTTTTATCCTTGGCTACAAGTCCCTCAAGGAAATTCTTGATTTCTAAATCCTTTGGATTGGATTTCTGCCTCTCTAAGGGCGATAAAGGCTTTACAGACTGGATTTTTGTGTCAGCATCAAGTAAGTTATCCAACTCATTGCTGTACACATCATTCATGTCCTTCCCAGTCATGTTCTTATTGTTCAATGCAGCAACATTATATGCTTCAATTTGTTGGGGCTTGACAATCTGCGCTGCCTTTCCAGCAATTGTGAACTCACTCCCAGCAGGGATAGCCTTGCTAGGAGAGTTCAGATCACTACTATCTCCATCTAGTGAGCGTTTCTTTTCCTCTACAGGAGCATCCTCTTGCTCCAGGCTATAGCTCCTAGCACTGAGAGAGTCCTCAGACGAAAGGGTTAAAGTCGAAACTGCTTGGGAGCCATATCCACTAGAGGTCATACTGGGGGTGAAACTCTTCACTTGTGCATCATTTAAACTCTCTGACGTTCCTGATGGTGTAATCCCATCATTGTGAATCTTCTGGGGACCGCTCATCTTTTGCTGCTCATTTTGCGACTGGTAGGACTCAAACTCCTGGAAGTCATCCGAATCTATGGAATCCTTCATAGGAGAGGTAGGGAGGGACTTGATGTAGTCATCATCAGACTGCAACAGCAAAGACATCAGTTTAGAATAACAAGAGAACCAGTGAAATAAAACATATAGCTGGGAATCAATATCTTTGGAACAACCTTTACACTTTCTTCATCACATTTAACATTAAACATTCCTGACATAGCAATGAAATTGGTATTCCAAAAAGGGATGCTGGTTTGTTTTGTTCATTTTTCATATGTATACATTTTTAACATTAAAAATAAAGCAAGCAGTCATGAAAGGTATTGAAAATCAAACAAATATGTATGAACAAATGTTCCAAAGACATACTAGTATAGAAAATGTTGTGCAGTCAATCAAATTGATTAAGAAAAGAATACCTCATCATGTAAAAGCAGAGGTTTAGCCTCAGTGGGTAGCTTATGTTGACTCTCCTCCATTAAGGTCCTCATGGGCTTCACAAGCTTGGCAGGTTGGGGGCTGACAATAGCCTTGGGAGAACCTGCAATCAGAACACACCATTAAACATTGTCTGTACACCCTCATTGGAACATGTGTGTGTAACAAAATATACAGGCTTTCAGGTGTATGTGGCATTGGGAATTTCTTAAGTTGCATTGTTCAGTTAACAAATCATAACTGATACCAGTTGTAAGTTAAATACATGTGAAGTTGAGTATCACATTTATTGTTGTCAAGCTGGGATTTTATGAGTAAAACATTAATAATTGAATAGATGTATAAATCAGCAGAGAGACATTGATGGTTTAAAGATACAAGTACAGCATACATGTGAAGATGTGACAATGACCCCAATTGACAGCACTGGTCTAATATCACACTCATAAGACATATCACACCTATTATACATTATCACACCAATAAACTAGTACAGTACAGTATGTGTGTACCAAATAGAAGAAAGTAGAGAAAGAAAAACAAAGTATAAATGGAGTACGAAAATACAGATTTTAAATTTAAATAATGAAGACAATATTGTTTAGAAAAGATGAAAGAAAATTGTAAATTCAGATATTACATCTATTTATTTACAAAGAATGAAAGTTATATTGAAAAGAAGCGTTAAACAAAGTAAAATTACGAAAAAGTTGAGAAAATGATATCCTGTAACCTAGAGGATAGAGGAATAGAGAAATGGAGTTGAAAGTTAGCTACAAATTTACAGAAATACGTTCCAGTTCCCCATTGTAGCTAGTCTAACATCAATAGCAAATCTGTCTAATACATTAGTTTTACATCGACATTATACATAAAGAGCCATATACCTGCTTATTGTACATGTATGTGAAACACACAACACAGAACTTCTTGGGATTTTTTCAAGAGTTTGTGAATGAACACAAAAGTTTCAGATTCATGCCCTATGGTAGGTTTTCAGTAGAAGTGAATGAGCATTCTACCATGAATAGAACCAAATATGGGCAAAAGGAAGAGCGATTTACAAAAGTGAAAAATCTAACCAGTGCTTGCGACTTATCATCAAATAGCTTAACGTGGAAACCAAAACCCACAATAACTCCAAAATACATGTTAAGATATATGGGATACATATCCATAAGAGTGACAGTACATGTAGATAATACATGGGCACGTAGTAGGTAAAGACAGAATAATTACTTCTAATTAAAAATGCAAATATTTTCCCGATTCCCAGAAATATTCCTTAGAATATACATCCGAAAACATCAACATTTACACCACTGTGTCCACACCAAACAGTACCTGTGACCACCAACATGTAACAGACTGAAATGCCAAAGTCAAATATTTTCAAATCAGGGCTCAATCTTCCATGAGGCTAATTCCATTGGAAATAAATTGTGATAAAATGCCGCCATGCTTTATCACTACTTGAAACAGAAGTGGTGAGCCTAACTCTCTGTGATACTTAATCACAACTTGTTCCATGCATGGGTACCTACAAATATCAAATGTGACTTACTGAAACAAACATCGTGGCTTCTGAAACATCACAAACAATGGGTTCCATTTTATGTGCAGGCCAAAAGCTTAAATTGAAAAAATCATGCACTCCAATACATGCCAACATGCATCCATGCTAAGACCAAAGATGAATAAAAAGCTAGAGCTAACAAAGAATCTAGCACTAACGAAGACTAACAACCACTAATGCTAACATACTTTTAGAAGTGCTGGTACTAGATCTCAGGTTCAGGAAATTGGGCCGAGCTGAAATTTAAGTATTTTTGTTCAAAATTAACTATTTTATTTCAAAGTAAGTATTTTAGTCCAATTAGGAAACCCAAAATTAATGCATCTAAATTGCTATACAGTCTTAAGAAGAATAGGTGATAAGCCCAACTGGTTAAAGCTCTGAACAGGTTTTAGTATATCCTTTCACCTTAATTCTAGCACTCTTGAGACTGTATGTACAGTGTTAAGTCGCTTTTGTTGGATGTATATCAAATAGTGCAGGTAAAATTGCATACACTACTTAATGAAGAAATATATGACTGTTATTATAATAGATATAGAGTGGATGGTAGTGAAAGAAGTTCTTGTATTGAAATGTGCAAGTGACAGGATCTTAAGTCAGCCATCAACTGGCAAGCAAAGGATATGTGATGCAAAATACATTGACAAATATATATAGTTTCCTGTAACAGTTCCAAATCCACCCATGCTGATGACAGAATATATAAAGCTTGTTAAATACACCCATAGCTTTAATTATTAAAAGAAGAATTACAGAATTAAGCAGCTCTCATGGCGATCATCGCAAACCAAGTAAATCAGTTTGCTCAAAATAATGGTGAAGCTATGCACGAATGACTGAGCAATGTTTTTGAAGGCAAAACTTGAAATTGTCAAGATTTTTGATATCAACAAGGGAGACTGAGAACATGCAATGATATAGGGGATATATTTTAGTCACTAAGAGACAGTTACTGTGTCATCAGGCTGTTAATGATAACAAGATGCAGTAACATACCCATTTCCCATAATTCCTCACAAAGGGGTAACTCATGACTTAATATGATTGGTTGAAAACCGAAAGGGCAAGACCTCCTCTATCAAAGCAGCATCATAATTTTTGACAGTTATCCAAGATGGCCTACCTAGTCCAAAGTTGCTATTCTTGTTGAAGTTTGGTTCCTTGGAGTCACTCATGCGCCTGAATGCATTGAACGGGTCGGCCAGGTGACGAGGGAGGGATGCGTAGCCATCCATGTCAGACATCGACAGATTTGAGACACTGTCACTTTGGTGCATCTAATCAAGAAATATTCAAAAATTCATTAGGATAATGTTTTATTATATGTACATGTATTGTTCACAGTGAGGTAAGATATAAATTGTAAAAATTGCATTAACATGCATTGTTAAAAAGGCATTAACATGCAAAATGTCACCACCTACCATTTATTACAGATGGTGTAAGAACGTGTCACAGGCAAGAACACCAATCGCTGTCCACAAAAAAGTTGGGACACTATAACAATATCTTCTCACTTCTAGTGGTGACATAATAATTATAATATATTTGATTCTTTCAAGATGGCAAAATAATTCTTTTTCATCAGAACTTACAATATATATATACCGCAGACAAAACCTGCATTACATTGTACCTTAAACCTATATGTTAAAAGTCTTACCAAATCATCTGTTCTATTACTAGGAGAGTCCAATCTCATCGCCTGCAATTAAACATTTGGTGACTCATGAATGAGTAAAACATATTATAGATGTAATTGTAGCATTTACGCATACGCAGCAGTTTACTGAAACATTTTTTTCAAATTCCAGTCAAAACTGAAATCCTATATTTATCAAATTTTCACATTTTACAACGGAACATAACAAAGTGTTAGATTTTAGAATGACTACTTGTGTAAGATCATCTACTCTTAAGCAGCTTAAAGAGCATCTTTATCTTTGATGATCTTTCACAAGAACATTTCTTATACAAAAGGTTTTTCTCATGTGACCTTATGAAACCATATTTTATGCACTTCAACATAGTATTTAGGCATATTTTATGACATGTTGCGAATGATTTTGTAAGTTCCTAATTGATTTATGACAAAGATATCATTGAATTGGTCATATTGACTTCAGTAAATAATAGATCTGCAGAATTATCTGAAGTTAAGAAACAAAACCAAGAAGTGTTTCAATTTTATATACATTGTTTATATTAATTGAGATAAATTAATTCAGATAAATCATAAAGAGGATTAACATTTCATCTTTAACATGATTATAATTAAGTTATAAAAACTATACTATTTTTACTATAATATAATAATAGTGTTAATAATAGTAACACATATAAACAATTTAATATCTTAAGAATTGTTCATTAAAGATGCAATCAGTCTGTATTCAAATATTTATTTATTTATTTTTATTTAGACATATGCTTTTAGAACAGCAGCACCCTAGCAGTCATTTTCAATCACAAAATACCATGCAAAACAAGAAACAAGAAATGATGAATTAAATAAATTGTTGTTATTAAATTAAACTTATTGCATCTTTAATCTAAGTGATTATGTGACTCATTTTCTATTTGTTAGAAAGAATGAGAAAATGTTTTATTGAACTAGGAAAAGGGTTTGGTTCAGCTGTGAAATATTTACCATGTAGAGTTGAAAGAGATCCCACTGAGAATGACAAACAACATATTTTTACAAATTAAGTATCTGATAAAATTTTGCTCCATCCATATTTCAAAACAAAACTACATCCATCCATAGCTACATAATATAACAAAAATTGAACTCAAAAAAAATTAGAACATACAAAATTTTGATGCCAATACAATAATAAAGAATTGGAATGAGATGTCAGAAAGTATCTTTATGCCAATTAATATTCACTTTATGGAAGTGTTGGAGCAAGAATATTTTTAGTTAAAGTTTGTGGCACATCAGTGATTTGTGATGCTAACAGATTTTGGTATGATGCATTAACAAATTGAATGTTTGGGATGTTAACATTTTCAAAGTTGGAAATTTTGACCTGTTGAGCAATTGGAATTTGACATTTACCTGTTGAAAGTTTGGAACGCTGGTAGCACGTCTGATTGGTTTACCAGATGATGCAAGGAATTCTTTAATGGCAACCTCCTGAAAAACATTAACAAATAAATGATGCATTATCTTTTTTTACTTTTAGTTTAGTTTTACTTTGTTGTGTTCATGTTTTATTTATTTATCGTACCAGAAGTGCACTTGACGAAAAGAGCATGCACTAATAAAATTCCTGTGAACGATGTCTTAACAGCAACTTTTAAGGCTAATGACCCACTCCCTAACTGTGCAAATACAGTTCCAATATTGATCTTTTGAAATGCTCCCTAATGCAAGTGGAAATACTCCAATCTACATTAAATCTACATAAAAAACAATTACAGGGCTATATCTGAAACATTCTAAAAACAGTCTACCAAACAACGTAAGGTTTATTCAAGGATATTTTAAATGGTAAACATGTTAATATATTTCGATTGTACCTGTTGTGTCTTATATTGTTTTATCAATACAGAGAGACTGTATGGTATATATCTATCACTTCAAACATACATTTACATCTATTTGCCAGAATAGAGAATATGTACCTAAAACATGCTTAGATTTTTTGCGAAAGTACATACAAGCAAAACATAAAACATTTTAGAGGATGTTTTCTATGAGACTCAATATGATGCGCAATGAAGTTCTTTCCAGGTCAGTGTAACTGTAAACATCATGTGCAATTAAGTGTTATATTATTGCGAGCAAACAGGTTTACCAGATGTATTAAAACAGCCATGAGTCTACATATCAAGAGTAAAGTTAGTCTACTGGGAGGAATTGCATTTTCTGTGGCAGCCTACATTTTGCTACACTATACAGGGATATGGATTTATATAATAGCAGTCCCCTTAGGTGAGTTTTCTATTCTGCTTGCACTAGGATTTATATTAGTATATTATTACTGCTACCATTTTGTTACTGTAAGTTTAAAAAGATGAAAAGTTTGAAACATGTACTGTATATCAGTATTACGACAACTCTCTCTTTATATGGTCATTTCTTCTGACATCATTGTTGACCCATAATTGACCAAGGTTGAAAAGTACATAATATTATAAAGCACATCACTCTATGGTAGTGGTAAAGACAAACCACAACGACTAAAGTTGACTTTCCGACCAGCTTAGCAGTAATAAAGCGAAGCTGAGTGCATACACATAGCCATTTCTCTTCATTAATTACATATTGATTAGTTGAGAACTAAACTCAGGGTAATAAATATTTATTGTCCAAAAGGATGCATGGATGCTGAATATATTCTCAACAAACTAAAGAATGAAGGGTGGATGACTATATGTATGATCATATGACTAGAGATTGTTCAACCTCTTCTAATTTTGCAGGAATATGTGGTATTATGTGCTTGGATATCCTTCGCTTGGAAGTTTCAAAGAGTCATACACTGGGTTCACTTCTTTCCTTGTATATCATACAGGGAATCATCGCAACACTAAGCCGATGGTGCTACTCATCCTTCATCAACACTGACCCTAGGAAGGCCCAAGATAAGCTACTAATGAAGCTGATTAGAGCCAACCAGAATACAAAGTATGGAATTGACCACAACTTCTCAGCAATCAAAACACCAGAAGATTTTATTGCTAATCATCCAGTTACCAGCTATGACCATTATGAACCATACTTCAACAGAGTGATTGAAGGCGAGGATAATGTGATAGTGGCCAATTCTAAAACTGACTACATCATTCTTACATCTGGAACAACTGGGAACAACAAGAAGTATCCAGTCTCATACTCTGGTGCCCATAAAATTGGACTAAATGAGATGTTCAAGACAGTGGCAGCAGTAATTCACACATCCTATAAAACATATTCTGCTCTGTATACATTTAAGCTGTTGAAGTCATTGGATATTTATATCATTCAGGACCCTATACTGACAGAAAGGGGAATTCCAATGGGGGGAATAATGGGAAGATTGAAGAAATTTCCCCCTGGTTCGGCAGCACCTAGTGTTATACTGAACGTATCCACCCAAAATGAGGCTTTGTATTTGTATGCCTTATATGGTCTGAAAGAAGAAAAGCTTAGACTTCTTCATCCACATTTAGCTACAGTTGGTTTGAAATTCTTTGAAACGATTGAATCCAACTGGCAGCAACTGTGTGATGACATTGAAACAGGTACAATTTGGAAAAACTTGGCCATTTCCTCCAATATACGTCAAGAATTAGAAAAACATCTGAATGCAGACAAAACCAGGGCACGTGAGCTTAGGAGAGTTCACAAAAGGAATGAAAGGTATTGCCACAAGAATATGGAAAGAGCTACCATTTGTTTCAATGGTATCGACAGGATCATTTAAGATACACGCTGAAATTGTTAAAGAGAGATACCTTACAGAAATAGTTCCTGTGGTTACTACTATACATGGAGCCTCAGAAGGAATATTTGCTGCTACTATTGAACCAGGAACAAAAGGCAAGCAACTGGCCTTAAACTCTGCAATGTTTTATGAGTTCATACCAGTGGATGAAGAAAGCGCTGACCCCATAAGAGTACACCAGGTATGTTGAATTATCTACCTGCTCACACAGCAGCACGAAATTATGAATAATGAAAATCACAGATATAAAGGCAAAATATCCCAATAATATAAATATGTCAACTCAAGCAACACATGAGCCAATAGGTATTCATATGTTTGAAGATTGAGGTAGGCAAGTGCTATGAGATGTTGATCACCAACAGCTTTGGACTGTACAGATACAGGTTTGGAGATGTCATCAAGATTGTAGACTACAAGAACAAAGTGCCACTTTATGATTTTCAATACAGGTAATGAATTACAAATCAGTGATTATGCAGGGTTCTCACTAGGCTTTTAGACTCCGGATATTCTCTAGAGTCTAATGTCTTAAAACCCTCTTGCTCCAGAGTCTAATAGCTTTTCCAGAGTCTACAGTGTTTTTTCCGGAGTCTAATTTTACATTTTTGTCACATTATTTGCGGTAAAACTCTTGAGAAAATACATAAAACTGGATACAAACAAGGAATAAGAAGTCAGAAACCTTTTAGAAATAAATATTAGGATTAAAGTAGCAAGATAATCTTAAGTATGTTGAAAAGTATACAAATAGGATATCTCTGACCTCACATGGGGGAGAAGTAGTCGCGATACCGCGAAAAAAAGTAGTCAACAATACCGCTAAAAATCCAGGGTCTAAAAATTTCCTGGTGAGGACCCTGTTATGGTAGCTAATTATATGGCAGCAGAGGGTTTCTTGTTAACTGGAGACTGTGTCACGATAAATGAGAATGCATTTGAGGATGTATAGCCAATCACTTAACAGTGTGGGCTGTATCTCACTTGCTTTGCAATTGCAGACTAAAACATTTCAATTAATTAGTTTTTAAAGAGTGTGTGAACTGTTAAAGGATTTTTGATGAGGGAGGGTTGAGCCATTCCACCCTAATTCCTATTCTCACCTGGTTGATATCCAAAATATGTTTTATTTAAGGACTGGGCAAATGTTGAATCTTCTTTGGGAGAAGACTCCTGAAGGAGCATTTATGGACTCTGTGATCAATACAGTAAAAGAGATCCAGGGACTGACATTAATAGACTACACAGCCACTGAGAATATTAACATGGCCAAGTTGAGAAGTAAGTGAAATAATACACACTATAAAACTAATATTAACATGATTATGCCTGTCTATGTCTAATTTAAGATGACCAATGAAAATGAAAAAATTTATGTCATTTCATACAAAGCATGAATAATGATTTGGAATTTGTTTCTTTATAGACAGAGTGACCACTGCACGACACTATATCCTCTTTCTAGAAGTCACGCAGAATGACGACAATGTCATCCTTTCTGATGAACAACTCAGCAAGGTAAATGGTGCTCATAACAAAAAATAAATGAAAATCCAATCATCATTTTGATGTGGATCTCAGAGTTTTTAACTTTTAGAAAATCCAAATAGATTTAAGAATGAGTGAAAACACCAACATTCTCTTATTCAAGCTACATCCTATTCATATTTTTATATGTGGTTTATTTGTAGTTTGACCATTCCCTCTGTGTGGAGTTTCCCTTTTACAAAGTAATGCGAGACGATGGCAAGATTCAAGAAATGGAAGTGCTCCAAGTGAAGGCTCAAACATTTGATAACTTGAAACAGCTAATGCTGAGGAATAACAAGAAGGCAACGTTCCATCAGTTTAAGATGCCTCGTGTACAGAGACAAAAGGAATATTTACAATTCCTTCTTAACAATTTATTATGAAATTCGGCACCATCTAAGCCTTCTATAGGTTTCACTTAACCAGGAGTAATGCAAGTGAAAATACTCCAGTGTATATTCTATATGTCTGACTACACCAGTATAACTCATGCTGTCAGTCTGATATTGCCATAATTGACAGCTGGTACATGTTTCGATATATATATGCTTTTCAGTAGGAGTATATTTTCTCTATAATCGACATAAAAACAAACAACTAAAAATGTATAAAATTTCGGCAAAAATGATTTAACATACATCATACATGTACAGTATATATCATTTACAGAAATCTTTAATTATAAAACAATTAGTGTTAGTTTAGTTAGAAATATTTAGTTATTACTATCTGTAATAATAATAAGAAGAGATGTCACGGAACAAACAAAAAATCGGTTCAGTTCGTAACATTTTGCTTCGGAATGGAACAATTTCGGAACGGTTCGGAACAGAGGGACTGCGTATATAAAATTAAAATAAGTTGATCATCTAGGTCTATTTGGTAGCGAAAAGCTCTTCAAAATTCTTCAATGAGAAGAAGTGAGAAGAATGAACCTCTTTTGGTGCAAAATATTGAAAGAAAAATGCTGTTTTGTGGCGATTCAAGGGCCAAAAGTTGTGAAAGGGTAAAATTTTCTTGTTCCAGAACCGAACCGAAATTCTCAATTTGTGTTTCATGTTTCGTTCCGAGGGCATACTTCCGCGGATCGGAACAAAATCAGGTATCCGTGACACCTCTAATAATAAGTGCATCCCATTTAAGATTGACCCTATATCCCACAGGATTCTATTAATAACATAAATTCTTGCTAAACAATATTAGATATCAGGCTTCAAAACTGTCTAATAAAGCATCTATGGAGAGAGACAACACCATCAGCTTGTTTATTACATAAGACAGGATGATAAAAGGCGACAGTTTTGTCCAAGGCGTCACAGGAGAACTGAGAAGAATGTGTTTTCTTAGAATTCACATCGAAAGTCCATGTTACATCTTCAAAGTAATCTTCTTTATCAATGTGATTTCTTCTCTAAAATCACCCCCCTCACAACCTCATATGTGGTGTAAAACATGAACAGAATCTAATGACCATGTCTTTCAGCCATATCTACTGCAGAACCTCTTTACAAACATTGTCAATGTAACATGTTCAAACAGCTCATGCTTGCCTTGAATCATGAACACTCTTAGCTTTGAATATCCAAATTAACATTGTTTCTGAATTCCAGAAGTTCTGCATATATCATACATATGAGGTGAAGTGGTGGAGAGTATTATCTGACCAGTAGATTGTGAAGTCACCCATTGCAAGAGGACTCCACTTGGATCAAACAGTACAAAAAAGGCTTAGTTAAGAAATCGCTATAAGCTAGAATACAGTACTGTTGAAAATGTTAGAGTAAGCTCAATGCAGCTAATGATGCTAGATGCTAATAATGATAGTAAAGATGCTAATAATGATAGTGCAAATACTAATAATGATACAAAAGCTAATAATGATAGTAGAGATGCTAATAAACAGAGTACAGAAACTAATAATGATAAAATAGATGCTAGTAATGATAGTATAGATACTAATGGTGCTACTCATGCTGCTACAGAAGCTGAGTATATATCTTACCGTTTTCTTTCTAGACTGACCCGTTGCAGCCATATTCTCTTTTATTGCTACCTCCTAATATAGCAAAATGCAAATTAACTTTAGAATATTGCATCACACAAGAGAAAAACATTAAATTGTTGAAAATAAGATTAATGAAAAAACTTTTAAACTATAACTGTGTCTTAGGCAAAGTGTAAACTAGAAGTGAAGTGAACTTTATTCCATAGTTATTGTGATATTCATAGGACGTCATCTCAAAATAAAAATGGTATTTCATAATGAGTAGAAAAAATCATACTTTAGCTTTCAATTAACCATCGAATACGTCTTTAGAACCATGAGAAAAATTTGATTTGAACCACTTAAACTATGGAGTAAAAAGAACAACCTATGATTTATATATTACTCAGAATATGATTTTCATCCACTCATTTGGATTGATACCTGCAGGAGCCAGCATATCTATACATGGATAAAAATCATATCATGAGTAAATCATAGGATATCCCCTAAAGAACTACATATGATATGATTACTGAATTAATAAAACAAATATCAAGCATTCGCATTTTATAATGTATGTATAAGAACTAACAGACACACACTTCGCAAACAAGCCCAACAAACTGTAGTGAATGGGCTTTCACTTCTAAATGCTGACAAACACGAAAAAAAGATCAAAAGAAATCAAAAGCATATATTGTAATTTGTTAAACACAACTAAATGCACCAAAAAAAAATTACAAACTTGCCAAGCAATTCCAACTAATGACCTGAATGGCATTTTCTTTATTTGAAAAAATATTAATTCAAACATAACAAGCAAGACACTATACTTTGCAGTTTTCAAGATATTTTGTCTTATAACAAATTAGTTATAATATCTCATCAAGCCTAGTACTTCTAATGCTAGTTCTAATATCTATTTCATATTAAAATTCCAGATATTTGTTATATGGCAAAATATCTGAAATGACCAATGAAGGCAATTAGAACTCTTCACATAGACACCTACCTGACGTAATCTATCCAGCGTCAAGATACTCTCTACAGCAGAGACACCTTTGATATATTTCTCTATGTAAGTCTCTCCATCTGTAGTATCTTCCTCGTCATCATTGGAGGCTGCCATTTGAGCAAGAGACTCGCGATCTTCCAGGTCTTCAGAGGCTTTAGGGATGTTCGACACAACCTCGTACATTACACCTGTAGCTTGTACCATCTCCTGTAAAGTGAAGAAACTTTCTTGAGCTGGAAAATTTCTAAAATATTCAAACAGATTGCCATTTCTGAAAAATGCTGGGGTGCATATCTGAAACTGGTCCCTGAAATCATTTGAACTTCTATATATTCTCATTTTGCAAAATAAAAGTACTGTATGATGAAGAGTCAAAGGATAAAAGTAAAAGATTAATACATGAACCTCTCCAAAAGAAACATTTAAACATTTTAAGAAAACATTGCAATCGGTATCTGAACTGGGTTATATGAAAAGATACAGTCATGGATTTATGCTGAATGTTATTTAGAAAGTAAACATTAAACACTTAGAAACAATGTTGTCATGTTATCTGTGAGATTTAGTATTTTAAAACAAAAGAACTATTGTTACACTTCCTATATCATCATACTGCTCAAGCTATTGTGAGCTGCTCATATGTTAAAGTGGTTAATTATATATGATGGCTTAGCTCTATGGCAGAACTCTATGAAAGAGCTCTAAGGCAGTCATATTCTGGAAGCAAGTGTTTAGTCTAGAGAACTGTGTCTATGACTTTTTTATTTTTATAATTATCCCCTCCACACCAGACTAAAAAGGGTGGCTGTGAGTGGGGCACTTTATTTGTGACATCATTAGTTAGCATCAGTAGATATTGCATTGGGCAGTGTAACAGCAGTTTCCCATGATTTTGTCACATCATTCAAAGTTTAGAATAATTAAAGGAAAAACAAAATATCTAAATTGTTTTGATCAAATTAAGCTATTGATGCACACTCAGGCATAGCATATAAGTCACACACTATTTAGGTGAAAGACTGTATCAGAGAGATATATAAATGTACGACTGAACAGCTGAAGGGAATTGTGAGCTATTGAAACCTTTGCCAGAGGAATGAATTTGAAATAAAGGAAAGCAGTGTTGGGTAAAAACAAAGGAGGAATACACCAATCCCAGGGTTCATTTGGGTTGTATTTACTTCACATATGGGATACAATGAGGTCACAAAATGTGTTGAGGATGGGGAGGTTACAGGACAGATCAAATAGCAAAATGCAGCTGAGCTTTAACGAGAAAATAATGGATGCACATTGTGTATAAATCACAATATTCTAAATAAATGTAAAAAATTCAAAAAGGTTGCCTACAATATAAAGGTAAAGACACACACAAAACAGTAACAAAGAGGGGAGATAATACATTTGGGATTAAGCAGGGAATGGGGCTAAACAAGGTACAACAAACAGTGCATACAATGAGATCTAGCAACGCCATTCAACACTTAAATTGCAAAACCTAGGCTTACTTATACATGCCTCATTTCCAATAAAACCCCTCAATCATAAATTAACAAGCTACTAAAATTATTTGAAAAACATCCACCATGTGTATATAGATGATATCCCTTAACCTAAATCAATGGAGGTTGATTCCCAGGTTATCCAGCAAGTACTGAACCCGCCTGCATGCACCTGTAGGGCACATGGGAGACAACCCAACTATAACCTTCTTATTTCTAAATGATAACCTTACAATGCCATTGCATTTAAGCACTAGAGTCAGCCACTAGGTGAACCTTGCAGCGGGTAGGGAAGCATCAATCAAGACAGGCATCCTTGGATACACTCAAAGTAACACCAATTTTCCACACAAATCTTGATGACTACTTGTAATGGTTAACAAAGAATATGCATGTTCAATAACAGATTTGCCTGAAGTAAATATCAAGAAGGTATATTGTCTGAAAGACTAATCATGATCTGAGAGGATGTGGAAAACCGGTGCAAAAGTGTCCCAACAGATGTCAGCAGCATCAACATGACTTACACTCGCTCCGGCAAAGCTTTTTATTGTATCGATATGCTCTCCACTTAGCCCAGCCCATTCAACGTTAGATTTGATTCCATCCCATTGCTAGGTGAATAAAATCAAACAAAAGCTTCAGCCATGCAGTTTAACCACCATTGACCAACATCATTCATTTCTTCAATGTGTGGTGTGTCATGGCTTGTTTAAGCACAATACTGTATTTAGTGTATATCATATGAATACTAACATTACATGTCAGGCCCATATCTGTGTACAATTTACTGAGACAAAACAACTCATTCCAAAGTATCTCAAAGTTGTTGAGTTGAGATGAACATGAAGCACATAAAGAGTAGGCCAAAAGTTTTCAGCCGCTGAATGAAATTTTTTTCAAAATTTTAAGTGCGAACATGAATATAAGCTAAAATGGCCACATCAAAGAATTTTAAAAGATCCATGACAAAATGGAAAACATCTTAAAAATAAATGTCAGGTAAATGTCAGGCGCCTTGATTGCCAGAATGGAAGTATGGGCCTGCATGTATGCTATTACAGAAATAATGAAGTGCATCATTAAGAAAACACTTTTGCAAAGAAATTTC
This sequence comes from Owenia fusiformis, assembly GCA_903813345.2. Classification (NCBI taxonomy): domain Eukaryota; kingdom Metazoa; phylum Annelida; class Polychaeta; order Sabellida; family Oweniidae; genus Owenia; species Owenia fusiformis. The sequence continues at coordinate 9,179,730 of CAIIXF020000001.1, forward strand.
TTTGGATCAATTGCTGCGTTCTAATATTTGTTTTCAAACAACATTAGAAAACAACTCTAGTTTGAGAATGAAATTCAAGTAAGTAGTAAGTTCAAACCAAACAAGTGTCGCAGCCACAATAAAATTCATGGCTCATTGCTTATATGTATTTGTTATTATTTACTTGATTAGAAGATATAAATAAAAGTTATGGTCATTAGTCGGAGGCAAAAATGAATGATGTTAATACTAATACAGCACTTTGTTATTAAATAGAAATACAGTGTTAACTTTACAAAGGATGGTACTAGAGCAGGATTTTAACCAACTGCCTCATTATTGGGCCTGGGATGAATCTAGTATTCTAATCCAAGTTTTAAGCATATAATACCAACAATATTCAACTATATCTAACTATGTCATGACTAAGATTACTGTGCTATCCTTTATTACAAGTTGTCTTCTATTGTCTTGTGATATAATATAATATATGTGGCAGGTTATATCTGGCATGGTAAATATAAAACACAGGGTCATATCTTACAAAGCATCTTCTTGTTAAGGGAAATAAATACATGTAATTGTATATATGAAGGAAAACAATTAGCACCAACTAGCTGAAGCGTTATACTTGATTAGCAACTCAAAGCAGTTTATCTAAATGGGTTTAAAGTATATTTCAATTAAGACAAAAGAGGCAGCAAGAATGATCATGCGTAATGTGAAAGATTATGATAATCTTTGAATTAATGATTTAGAAGCATGATCTGAACTTAGACTTTTAATAGCTAATATATTTGACTGAAATTCTCGATGGCACTGAAAATCTTCCTCAAATCAAATGATGAACGGAACAAAATGTGGTTAACTAAAAGTAAACAAAAAAACATAGATAAGCACTTAGCAATTAGGAACAAAAGATAAACTGAACCAAAAATATGCAGATATACATATCTATTCATGCTATTTCATATAAACCTCTAAATTATAACATTGATTCAACTTACAAACTTTGATATCCTCTTTTTGAATTTCTCTGTGAGACTTTGTCGCTTGTAGACATTAATACAGACTCTCTTCCTAAGGACGAGTTCCATGGAGGCGGGATGGCTCAGCCGCACTACCACCTTGATGATCAGGTAAACACGCTCGTTGCTAGGGGTGACACGGTTGAGATGGATGGAATCGTGGATAGAGCTATCCCAGGATGCAAGAGCACACACCTGAAATAATAAGCTTGTGAATTAATATTATATTTCAGATAGTTGTTATTATTTTTGAGGCGACCTGGCAAATAAACAAACCTTGTAAAAATGGATAAGATTAAAGGGAGATTCAGAAAGAATCTTAAAAACTTTGACATGAAATGGGAATAAACAAACTAATTATTAACTTGTTTCTTTTAGATTCATGCTTATTCCACTGTCCTTTGCAAACAGAACATTCAAGTAAGTTCAATTTTAATCTCCTTCCATTAAATGGTGATTGGATACTCAAATCTGACTAGTTAGAAGAGTCCTCCTCTAAAGGGTTAGCACTACCAGACTATATAGTCTGACCTACCTCTCTTTCATTGTATTTAATGATTGGTAGATTGTAGAACTTTGTGCCATGTTCCTTTGGTAGGATAGACATGATTCCTGCAGCCTGACCACCCTCTTTAACACTAGGGGTGCTCATATCATCAGCTGCAATAACAGTGGAGAGTTGCATAAAATACTGCAATTAATGGCAGCTGCTAGCTGTAGTAGGGTATATGGGAGTAAAAACACAAATAAGAACTCTGATTATAAAATTGGTACTTAGAGTAAGTGTCCTGAATTGATTAGAGAGATGTTCTGATATCTTTGTTCATTCTAGGTAAGTTTAAGTTTAAGTGCTTACCTGTCAGGTCTAAATATATGACAGGAACATGCTCCTCCATACCAGATGGCGGATCCCTGCAAATATAAACATTTCACTTTAGTCTTTAGCCTGCTCTACTCATTAACTGTTGGTTAAAGGATTTTGCAATAACTTTCTGAAAGACTATGATTTCATTACACTTGATTAATCTATGCAGCCTTTAAAACAAGTAATGATTTAACATGCTAAAAACGTGTGAAAACATGTAAAAAATAATATTTGGTTTAATAGTACTTTTGAAGAATTAATGCATTTAATGGTCAGAAATGAATGAATATCTGTACTAACCAGTCAGCAGGGGCACCTGGTATGCCAGAGCCTGGCTGGGGGACTAGTACTGCATTGCGCTCTTCAGTCAAACAAACCCATTGGTCGATCAATGATTTTTCTCTCTCAGCATCACTGTCAGTCTTATCTAAACATATTGAAATAAAAGACCAAAATTAAAACTTGAAATGCAGAATAATATGCTTACAGATTTTACATTCTATCATATTGTTTGTGTACTACAATATAAGAGAACTTATGATTTTTAGTTGTAATAAATATTTATAGAAAGTCCTTGATTGGATGGCTGAATCTACTAATTTGCGAATGTAATATAAATATAATATTCGGAAACATATAATGCATACCTTCTTTATGCATTATTCTCTGTATCTGCTCATCTAAATAATCCTTGCGTCTCATCAACATATCTGACCACTTCTCTCTCAGAGCAGTCAAGTCCTCTTCCTGGTAACTGTCCAGCCCCTTCTGGAGCTTGGACCTGGCACATATACACCCAACAGATATGGATGTGATTGACTCACAAATTATGGGCAAAGTTCCTGAATCTGCAACTGGCTTTACTTTGGCAAGAATTCTCCTAGATTGACCCTGAAAAATAGCATAAAACAAATGATAACAGAGTTAAGTTTTACAAAACAAGGCTGATATTATATAATGAAGTCTATGTATCGAGTACAGCATAAGGTAACTGGCCCTTAGACATTCAAATATAATAGAAGATGAGAAATATATCTAAAGAACATTGAGGTTCTAAAAGGTTAAGCCTTGTAGAATGTTTTGCACTTGCCTAAGGTTTGTTAGTAAGTCATGTAAACCGATGTGAAAGTGATTCACCAAGTCAAAGGTCATTTCTCAAAATGTTCACAATTCTTGTGTAAAACGTTCAACATTACTGGTGTAACCATAAAAATCATAAAAGATCAATAAGAATTCTGAAATGTATCAATGTTCAAGATATACAAGTACATCTCAGAATACTTATTCTAATTTGGATTATCTTATGGCCTAGTCACATAGCCCGGCCGATGAGGTTCCGATGAGCCAGCGATGCAATTTTCACCGAACTCGGCCGAACACCGGCCGGACATCCGTGGCGTTTGTTGCTTAAAACCGCATCGGTGGCAGCTCGGTGAAATTTTAACTTCGGAGTTAAATTTCACCGGGCTCTCACCGAGCTCCCTCATCGCAGCCCCATCGTAACCACATCAGAACACACGTCGGCCGGTGCACGGCCGAGTATCGGTCGGTGTCCCGTGCATCTGAGACAACCAGAGGACGAGGTTTTTTTAACGGACAACTGCCGAGCTCCGGCTGATGTGGGACAGAGCCTTGGAAAGTATAGTACCTGAAGATGTCCGGACGGAGTCCGTTCACGTCACCGAGCTCTGCTTCCGATGAGGAGAGCTTGGTGGCACCAAAAAAATCTACCGAGCTCTACCGATGCCGGACATCGGCCGGGCTATGTGACTAGGCCATTAGCTGTAAATACCTGTCTGATTTGATATATTCCTCCAGTTAGGACCTCAGGTTTCTGTTGTACATCTACAGGAATGTGTTCACCTTGGTCATTCAATTCTTGGACCTCAACCCACATTTCAACCTTACGTGTTAATTCATTCCACCTGCAACACAGTGCAACAGTAAAAGTCAATAGTCTTAATGTAGTAAGTTTTTTCCAAGAAACTTTTTCACTATTACAATCTACTGTAGATATACTGCCTCAGAGCACATAAAAGTATAATGAGAAGATGTTATGCGGTTAAATATATTTCAGGCAAACCTCTTGACCACTATTCAATAACTAGTGAATCCATGCCTAAACTCTGACCTAGATGAAGGAGGGGGTAGAGAAAATGCACAATTACAGTACATACTAACCTGTCAAGCAGTGACCTAGATTTGGCCTGAACACTCTCCAGCTCCATGGTGGGGTTCAGAAGTCCAGCACTCTTGTGTCCCCACACCTCAAAGCTCAATGCCCCCTCAGAGGCATGCTCTATGAATTCCTCAGTGACCCGCACTTCAAATTCCTAAGGAAGTGAAAACAACTAGTAACAACATTAGGACCAACTGGCATTGGTTTTAGGAAGCTGTCAATTAAAAAGTGTTCAATTTTTGATCACCAATATAGCAACACAAAATAAATATCTTAACTAAATTAAATATGAAAACTAATTCCAAAACTTACCTTCATATGATTAAACATAAAAGACATGCCAGAATTTTTCTTCTTTGGTCCAACATCTGGTCCTATGATAGGTGGCACCACTACAGCTTCAGTGTGCCCCCACAGTTGATACTGACAGAACACAAAGTGGGACAGGGCAGGGGGCAAACCTCTCGCTTCTTTAATACACACCTGCAACATGAATTGATAAAATATTGAAAGACAATATGTTAACCTTTGGTCACCAAGTTTAAGTCGAAATTGAAACTCCTGTTTTTAACAGGTTGTAAAGATGTCACTAAGCAGCATGAGGGCATTGGAATTTGGTTCAACAGAACAAAATCACTAACCCAGCACATTAGAGGTGAACTCAACCTACATATTATATATAAAATGTGAACTTAACCTGTATATTAGAGATGAGTTATTACCTTCATATAAGATTGGAATTTCACCCGCATATTTGAGATGAACTCATCCTGCATATAAGATTTGAGCTTATCCTGCATATTAGAGGTAAACTGCATATTAGATTTAAACTTAACCAATATATCAAAGGTAAACTTACCCTGCATATGAGAGGTGAATGTACCCAACATGATATAGGTGAACTTACCCTGCATATGAGAGGTGTGCCTACAGTCAGTCTGGTATCCTGCTCCTCAGTTTGTTCATCATAAGAATAGGTACCATCAGAGTATTTCTCAGGTAAAGTTTCTCGAGATATCTCAACATGGAGTTTTCCAGCAACCTGTAAACATGTAAACCATTTCAACTGAATATTCTAGAAATCATTGAAAAGTAAGAAGTCATTGAAACATAATAATGTATGTAATTTGATGGCGATTGGTATTTAGGAACTGTAAGACGTAACTTTACCCAAGAGTACAATGAAATTAGATTGCAATGTACTGTATGACCTATTGTGATTTCTGAATAAAAAAAGCAACATACCAACATACTTACACATCACAAACAGAAATACACTATTCAATATAGCAAATCTAATTTGATATGAAACATCTGATTATTCTTTGAAAATCATGCAGTTTTTCACCATTCTGAGGATTTTTCAAGTGGCTTTAGTCAAAGTTGTCTAATGTGAACGACCCCCCTGCAAAACCAAAAGCTGACTAAGGGCCTGAGTTAAACTATCTTACCTCCCCCTGTTGATTTATGATTGGCACATGGTAGTCAAGCTTGACGTCATAGAAGAGACACTCCAGGAATACATTAGCGACACCAATAAGGTTATGGTTCTCCTGGGACTCGTAGAATGGATCTCCTTTAGTAGGGGGCTTACTGTCATCATCCTGTATACAGCAAATAAAAGATGAATTAATATACATTTGAATATCAAAAGGTGTAGACAGTTATTAGTTCATATACTGTGCTAGCCTGCTATTGAGAAGCTTTCCAGCAACTATGTAAGCAAAGTTTTTGAGGTTGTTCATCTCCAAATATTGTTAAGAAATTGAGATTTTTGTCATCTTCATGGGGAAACCATTTTGTCATCAATTAAACTAAGTACTAGTAATTTAGCATAGAGGTGTTTCTATTGGGTAATTTAAATTCATACTCACATACTCCATTAAAATGATGGAAACATTGATATTGGATAAAAGAGACAACAGTTAATGGCCTATGTTTGGCAGTGCAATATACATGCAATTCAATGTTACTGAGTGAACCATGCAATGTGGAATTTCTACTTGTGAAAAAGAGATATCATATTATGAACAAAGCGCAAAGCATTAAAGGTTACAACATTGATTACAGTTGTCAGTGTATTTTTGTCACATATACATACAATGAGTAATAATGGGCACAAATCACACAAAATGCGAAATAATGAGCATAAATCACGTAATATGAGTAACCATGGGCCTAGATCACAAAAGATGAGTAATAATGCATGGGCTTAAATCACAATAATGAGTAATGATGGGAATAAACCCAAAATCGACTTAAGAAATTTATGTATGACTTTGTAAATGAGCATTTTCAATAGCAAGCACCACAACATACAATAATTCTACATGTACTAATCTACAACACAGTTTTACGACAAATATAATTGAATGAAATAACTGAAAGAACTACTTTATGACATAATCAATTCAAAAACTACATGTTCATGCCTTCTTCCAATATTTCCACAATTGAACAGGCCATATTATTTCAATACGATTAAACTGTACTTGCATGTGGAAATGTCAGGTTCAAATTACAATTATTTCCTGGCAAACCCAGTTTATACTGAAGTTATTATCAAATGGTAATATGATTAAGGCTATCCTTCATCATAGTGATGAGCTATAATTTGGCCCCTCTAGTGCATTATGTAAATTTCAGCAATATAAGATGGAATAAATGAAAAACTATAATATATAAGGAATTCTTCACAATGCTGTTTAAAACACTATTTCATTCTTATTTCTATTTCAGTTTGCTTATACAGGGTTTGCTTTGAATTCTTCTATATGTGTAGTTAAGGAGAGATTTTTGTCAAAATCTAATATTTTATTAACTCAACATATAAAAGATTTATGAATGAAATAATAAATAAATAAAATTAAAAAGAAGTTTGGCCAATTCCATCATAAAAAATACCAAAAATATAACACAGTGCAAGTCTCAATCCCATGATTCCAGTTAGCCAGTGGCAATTTGAATCATGGGTAGAAACCTCCATTGCTCTATCACACCACATGGATTGTGTTAATGATGGTATTGCTCAAGCTTCTTTGATGACAACAAAAGTGCAGACAGACCAAGCGATATATATGATTGTCGTAATCTACCATCATGGGGAGACCCTTGTCTTTTCTCTCTTCGTACATCTCCCGCATGTATATAATCTTAATCTCAAACTTCTCCATGGACCACACCTGACTGCCTTTGTTTTTACGTTTCACTAATATGGCTGGCTCACTAACAAATGCTCCTCGCTGAAATGAAAAACAAAGGAGATCAACACACAATCTTGGGGTATTAATATTCAGAAGTCGTCAAAAGTCATATTTGTTTATTTTTCATTTTTGTGCCCACTGGCTTACTTTATTCACTCATTTAGTACTCATTGTTAGTTAACATATATGAAGTATATTGAGAATAAAACAAATACTGTTTTACCAGGTCTTTTGAGCTGTTTAAAACTCTATATAAATTTCCAGTGTCATTTGTTTTCAAGCAGATGTCGTTTATTACCTTCCGATTGGGACTAAGGTTGGCTGCAGGGATTTGTAAAGTTACAAAGAACTCGGTTTTCTTATTCATCTCTAGAGCCAAGAAGTTAGCTTCACGGACCAGGGCCTTGGCTCGGATGACTTCTTGACGTAACTTAGCTAGACTCTGAGTAAACATTTTCTCTCTGAAAATACAGGATCCATAATTAAACCTCTTAACAACTAACTTTTAACAGAATCAAGAGAATATATTCCAAAATGAACCTTGACTTGGAGTGCTACAATACACATGTAGAGTCATACACTTTAGTATTTTAATGTTTTCATTCCTTAATATCATTGGTCCATGATAGAGTGTATTTATGTCTCTTACCTTTCTGCAGCCCATTGTTGGTATTTAGGATGAATCGCCTGATTGGACATCCCTGATGGGACAAGACCTGCGATTGGTGGGAATGGTTGCGATGGGGTGGTGGGTGTCATTAATTGGCTACGTAAACTCTGCATTTGCTGCTCATACATTTTACGCTGTTTCTCTAAAGCATCTAAAAAATAATAAAAACACATCAAAAATTGATGCTTTCTTTTCCGGAATATCTATCCTAGTTGATTCACATTATCAATGAAACATCTGTTTAAGAGTATGTTCCTTCTGAGTATTAACATCAATGTCAATTAGAAATGCCCATTGACTTCCATACAAATGCTTCACTAGGTATATAATACTGTAAAGTCCTCCAAAAGAATTACTTACCAAGTTTTTCATCTTCATGTTGCTTTTCTATTGCACTTATAGCTTCTGTGATGGGGTCAACTGACAGTTCATGCATCATTAGCTCCTGCTGGGCGAAGTCATAGTCTGCTTCTTTACCAGCCTCCTTACCGGGTTCATTACTAGAGGGACCTACAAAGAAACATATCAGACAGGGTTTGAATTTTGAAGAATTGCAGAAACAAAGCCATGGATAACACCAGAGAAAATATAAATAACAGGAAGCTGCACTTTCAGGAACTTAATAATTAAAATGATCATTCTATTGATACCACTAGTTCCTTGACTCCCTTTGATAAAACCGATTATTTTTACAAATAGGCCAGTTCAAGATCTTACCATTAACTCATAAAATCTTAAAGTCAAGATCAATATAGCATGCTAGTGTTATTGACTTATGTTCCAGATCTACTTACTGTTTGCCTTTGGGCAATTGATTCTAAAGAAGTGGTTATTCCCCCACAATACCCTATCACCATGCTTCAGTTTGGTCCGTTCTTTCACTACTGCACCATTGACACATGTTCTGAAGGCAAATGTTCATATCAATTACATTCCAAATAGCTCTTCAGATCTTCCTTCATTGATGTTTTATAATGCTTTATAAATCAACTCATTGTGCCTTTGGACTCCCTGACATCAAGTGATTGCCTTGGTTTGTCGTCCACACACTAAAACCTTAAATTAATGGCTATTTCATAGTTGTGTCAAGATTAGACATGGTTCACTGCCCCATATATGTCATGTGGTTCATCAAAGAGAATTGGATACCTGGCAGAAGAATATAAATATATAGACGAAATAGAGCCATTCTATATTGTGCATTGTACTGTACTAGAATGATATTTTTTATGAAAAATCATGATTCTGACATTACTCCACTGCAATATGACCTTTATAATGGGAGAGATAATATGATTGAGGCATTCTAAGTTGGCCCCATGATCATGATTGATCTCCAGAGAGATATAACATGATTCTGTTTCATCAGTTAATCATCTATTGTAAAATCAATGCAGTACATAATTGTCTGAATATCCTAACTTATACACGAGCAAAGTAGTGTTATGGCTAGCCCCAATAGAAGATATCATAGCTAATTAAAAAATATCCCATTTAAATGACAAACTGGATCCCTTCATTTTAGACTTAACTAAGCTAAGAGAGCACACATTCACTACATACTGTACTTCCACTTATATTCCGCGTTTTGGGCATTTTGAAATTTCATGGCTATTATATTTCGCTAATTTTCATTTTTAAAAATTTCACGGCTATTAATTTCGTGGATTTGTCATACAAAATACTCTTTCGACTTCAATATTAGCCATGGTTGTTCCTTCACCCGATGATTTGGGTTTCTTATTAAGCCATTTCATTAGAATGTTTATTTTAAAACTGTAATAACGATCTTTCTTCTAATTTTTCTTCTTCAAAACTCGAAAGGTCACGTTTTTACCTATTATATTTCGCAAATTTTACAAAATGCACGAAATATAGTAGCGCGTGAAAATTACCGGGAATACAGTATATTGTTTCTTATAATCATGGAACAATGTTTATTTAACAACAGAGGTCATTTAGTAAATGTGGATTATGTAGCAAATTCCGTGGTCAATCTCTACATTTTTTTCAAACAATTCACAATATATTTGAAGAAAACATATAAAAAATGAAAAATTGTATTCTAATAACTACTATAACGTGTTGCAGTATAATTAGTTCACTGAGAGGCAGTTATTGGTTCGAAATGCAGATGTAAATCTTGCATTTAAGGCTGGATTATTTTTGTTGAATATCTTGCCCTGGCAATACTACATGTATTACATGCATCTCATTCAGAAGGAGGGATACCATATCCTGGCCTCTCCGAAAATATACCATATCTACTCACCGAGCTTTCTCCATTGAAGTCAAGTAAACATCCTGGTTCTCTATTTCCAGTATGCAGTGTTCGGGTAATATACCCAGGCCAGAAAGCTGGATATCTTGACTGTTCTTAGCATCAGCTCTGCCTACTAGTGTTTTGGTATCCTAAAAGAATAAAAAATAACACCCTTGTGTAAAAAGAATATAATTAATTGATGATACCACTTGTTATATTTTCTACAATAGCTATTTCAATTGTAAATTTTTTTATGATCCCTGTGAAAGTAGACATGTTTTAACCGTAATCAAATGACATCTTATATTAGTTTAAAAATTTATTGCACTTTAGGTGTACTGTCAGTTTGGGGGGGGGGCAATTTGATATCTTTACATTGATAGGTATGATTCATATTTATATTTATTTTTTTACATGTATATAGCAACTTCTAGATTCTGATTCATATGTTTAAAGTTCATTACTTTATTTTATGAGCAACATTATGTTTAACTGCACAGTAAAAGTTCATCTTAATTTGATTCTGAAGTTGAAATCCTCAAAGTTGCTGATTGGTCCGAAAATAAGCGTCTTATGGTATTTTGAACTTCAATGGAACATTCATATAAAATATGTATGTATTCATTCAGAAAACATCCAATGAAAAATATTGAATAATTAGCCTCCTTTTTAATAGTGTCATCAAAACAGGCACCGGACAACAATGATATAACTGTATCATGTGTCATGTTCAGTGTTTATTTCAAACAACAAGTAACTCCTCTTCATTTCGGAATTTCCATAGAAATATTGGAAAAAACATATTAACTAAACAATTTACCAATGTCCAATTACATATATTTAGACAGTAAATACATTAACAACAGAAGTCCATGTTACAATAGGGATGAAGAACTATATTTTTTTACTATACGATGACCATGTTATTTCCCTTTCCGTTAATTTCAGCCCATATGCCTCCTTTCTGAGGTGAAATATTGCAACTAAGAATGTAGCTTAAAATTACTTCAATAGATCATGTGTGTGAGAATGTTTTCTAATGAAAGCTTAGAAGCAGAAGAGTATGATAAATTGTCCCATTGTATTGTTTGAAGTTGTTCATAATGTTACACTGCCCCTTCAAGAGCATGCTTATTGCTTTGAGTAGTCTTCAGCTATTTTCAGAGCCATTCATGCAGCTCATCAAGGTGCGAGGATTTCCTATATCCATTTGGCATTTCTACGATAATTGATTTTGACAGTGTTTAACAAGGGGTGCATAATATTCAGACTTAACTGGTTTTTGTGAAATGTACTGAAGTAAATGTTTAGTTTGACTTACGATCTACATTTAATTACTGTTACATTTTTTGTTTTGCCTTTTTTATTTAATGGATTTTCCATTTAGCAATGTCATATAAGTGATATCCAATATCTCATGGGATAACATTTTGGAAATAACATTTCTGGCATCTTTGCCTCTCTTTTATTATTTTGTATTCTGTTTCAAAATCACTCTGAATAATGTGCATCAATATTATACAACAACAACACGATTTATCGTGAATTGTCAATTTTTTTCAACATTGCCCTTTGTGCTGTCTCATAAAATATTTAAACTCAAGATATAATAATAATAAAAACTTACCTTTAAGTAATAAACTAATAATTCATTTAAGGATGGATCCGCATTCAGATTGACGAGGAAATATTTTCCATGTTCTACTTTGATCCCCGACTTCTGCACAGAGACCCCCATCTTCTCCAGAGTGGCATGGCGCTCCTGAAATCACCCAATATGACACTGATTGAAGATTTTAAAATAAAGTAGCTTCATCTTAAACAAAATTATTTGTTATCTATCCAGCGCAGAATGTTAGTAGAATCATGTCTCAGAGATTGATACTTTTGATAACAGATCTGTTTCTTATTACTATTGACCATGACTCGAAAATTAACTTCTCTTGGTTCTTGCAGCAGCCATAATTCAATTTCACAGAGTTAAACTTATAAAGTATTTTACTAAATATCATCTAATTTGAGATCATTTTTTCATAACTTTTAAGAGTTAAGAATGAATACTTTTATCACGAAACCTGAGATATTTTACTTGATAATAGAAATATTCGATGATATTGACTATATGAAGTTTTCTTCCATGTTTTCCCAAGTTAAGATACGTAATCCCATGAACATCTACTAAATCCTTTATTTAATTGTTTCCAGTAGCATGATATTACCAGCACAATGTAATTCCACAATTCCCAAGTTTCTAGATTCAATAACAACAAGGCTCATAACTTTCTGCATCAATATTTTTAATCTATAACATCCACTCTAATTTATCTAGAGTATACTATAGGTATACTAACAGAAGAGGTTCTGCTATGTAACTGCCTAAAGGTAGATAATCGACAAAAGATCACCATTCACGGACTTGCAAATCTTAACAGAAAGCCTGATATCACACAAAACAGGGTTATGCTTATTTTTGATAGCTGGCAATATATGACTCAATAAAAGAAATGATTTATGTTTTTAATCAAAATCAATTTGAATTTTTATCAGCAGTAAAGCCACTATCCAGATAGCCATTAATTAAGAATTTTCAAAGATATTCTAAAATGATCTTAACAGTGAAGTAAATGATAGCAACTTAAATATTTCCCTTAAGTGAACCATCCAACTGACTCATCAAATATTCATGTTCTCTTATTGGAATTGTATTAATTACAAGCGTAAATCTATAGGAAATGCCTGTTCAAAGGTAACAAGTTATAGAACATAGACACAAGGTCTGAGTATTACCGGACTATATTCAAAAACATTAGTGCCTGGTTTCCCGTACATTCTAAAATATTATATATTCCCAATATCAACATTAGCATTGGTGTTATTGTTGAAAAACAACAGTGTTGATGATAAATTCTCCTTTGTATGATATTTTTCAGGTCGGAAAAATCAAGGATGGTATGCCTTAAATACCATGCCGCAATGTAAACGTGTTTATAAAATCCTGAAGGTATTATTCTATATATAATCAATCAGGTAATCAATTGTTGCTTTGAAATGTATATTTCTCAAAAATTCTTGAAGATATACACAAAGCTGAACAGTTATACCAAATTTTATATCATATGAATTCTTTCAAAATAGAGAGAGTAAAATTTAGATGTGATCATTACAAAATATATTCCTATTAGACTATGTTTTCTTTATAATACAACATATCTGAAAAATTGAGATATCCAATCAGATATAGAATTTTAGGAATAATATTACAACCAATTCTGAAAAAAGGAAATGCTGGACTCAAAAAGTGCATCAATCTTTAGACACACCCATCAAAAAAAGTTACAAAGGGTTCACAAAATCTTAATGTAAAATAAAGACTGACCTGATAACCAAGAACAACAAAAACATAAATTGTTATTCTAATCACTCAACATTGTCCAGACCCTGAATTCCAGGGTAATCTAATCATCTGCTTTTATTTAGGTAAAGTTCATGTTCAAGTTCAATAAAATTCAATTAAAAAGGATTAGAAGAACCTTGTGGAAGACACAAAAGTACACATTTAAACAACTGAATGCAATACAGCAGCCAACTCAGCTACAGGCAAGTTACTTTTATTTGGGGGTATGGAAATGGGATACAAACAATTTTTATTGCACTTTCTCAAAGTAGTTGTAAATATATTAAGATGATATCTGATTTATCATGTTCCCATTGATATTTATTTTCTGTTTAATTTATCTCTGACTAAATTTAGTTTTTATATATAGTATTATATTTAAATTATTTAGGTATAATATACTTCATTGAAGACATCAAGCGAGTCAGCTGTTTAAACCACAAAAAATAATTCAGGTTTGGGCAGAATGACAAAAATAAAAATAAAAAAATTAGATATTGAAAATGTGTAACCTTTTCGATCTTACATTTTATCTTTCCACTCAATATAATAAACAAACAAAAAATTCCTGGTTATTGGAGAGAGGATCCTGAATATAGAACTTTATTTATTTTGAAGGAAGAACCTTTCACTGGGGCTATCAATTAGCAATCTATTAGATGGAATTAGACAGCACCAGATATAGCAATCTACCTGTTTGTTTATTGATGCATTGCTAGCAGTGAGCTTAAAGCACCCATCAGAGCCATTAATAAAAAAAACACCTATGTGCAACCAAGGTATTTAAGCTCATGTTTTGGTAACTCAAATTCTGGACTTTTTTAAATGAGATTATAACAACATCTCTGAATTGAAAACATGTTTCCTTCTTATTTCAAGTCATTAGCATGTTGTATATCGAAATAAATGACTAAATAATTACTGGTCAGCATAAGGATACGCTAACAGCTTTAGCAGAAACTTTCAAAATGGCATACATAAAGTGTTTAAATTACTGAAAAAATGAAACTATATGTCTCAGATTTTGAAAAATAATATTTAGCACTTTTGACTGTATATGACACCAAGGTGATGGTAGGTATGATAAAATAAGCATGTAGCTGAATTATGCCACAGAATTGAGTTCTCAGCTTCATCATCAAAAGGACTCTAAATATCACTACATTGTACACATGTGCATCTAACATGAAATTGTTCAAGTCAATAAAAGAAGTTGTAAAGAACACACCTCAATTCTCAACAAGTAAGGAGTTACAGATGAAATAAAGTTAGTACAGTTACAGATTTTTTCAACGTATGCCAACCTTTCACTTTTGATTAATGTGAAAGAAGTTTTACTGCCAAAGCGCAAGAAATCAACGTGATATGGCTTCTAATGAGGCTGTAGCCTAACTTATGCGATTACATGGGTGATTTGACTTACCAGGAATGTACAATATAACATTTGCATATTATATTTGTCATGTAAATCTTGTATGAAATATTTCAATATTTTATTTTTAAGTACATTGTAGTTGGTGATGTTGTTAGTGAGTGGTTAACTAAAACTCATTGCTTTAACAAAACAAATTAATATTGGCACCTAATATGACAGCAACAGCAGGATTAGATCTGATGTGTTTGATGCTAATTGGGCGTGTAATTATCCTAGGATATATGCCCCAGGTTACCATGCTGTTTGTACTGACTTGATAGACCAGGATATATATCTCCCAGTTAGTGTCGTGAAAATACATAAGTTCCGCAGAAACTAGTATCTAACATCCTCATTAAATGAACTGAATGCTGCATGTTTTCTAAATTGAGAGTAGCAAGGTTCTCCTACCATTCACATTCATTTCCTTAGCTTTTTAAAAGATAGTTTCGTCTCACTCTCAGTTTAAGGGAAACCTTTGAACTCATGAGCCAATCGAGCTTGTCATCACCAGATGGATGATTTTCTATATATGGTCATTTTCTCTAAAGTATTGTTTACACAGTATTGACCAACATTTAAGTTTTATTATGCACCTTTCATTCTGCTTGCTGATTGGTTAAGAACATTTCAGCATGATTTTTGAACTTATTTATGACCCGAGCCGTGACAACCACCAGGAGAGGGAGTGGGGCTGCTAAATTGTAAAATGGTCTTTACTATTCAGAGTTACTTTAGATAGCTTCTGCACTCACTTCTGCACTCAGGGTAACGAGGTATTTGCTTTTTCAAATTACGTTAGCCTGAAGATTTCAGTTTCTTTGAATTCAACACTGTTGTTGGTATGCTTAACATACAGTTGAGATATTGACAATCCCTTAATCAAGACCAGGAATTAATCAAGCTAAATAAATAAAATCTTTTTATAACCAGAATAAAAAAATAACAGAATGATGCATTATTAGAAAGAGATATCATTTCCTTAATTCTGCTCTGCAATACATCTAGAGATTCCCACAATTAATAATATTCTTTGAGAATTTCTTCAAAGTTATTTCTCTCCTATTAGAGATCTCACACTTAACAATATGTTTTATTAATCGACAAGAGATGCTTCAGCGTGAGTGGTTATAATTAAAGGTAGCTTTAGATCCCCACGTCTTCAGAAATAGTTGAAACAGTATGGATTCAGCTTGATTAGTTATTGGTTTTATAAGCTAATCTAAAGGATAAATTCTGAATGTGGAACTTCTTATTAGACAAGGCATTAACATGACAAAATGTCACCACCTAGTTGCTCACAATATTATGAGTTCAAACTTAAGTCAGATTTGAATTTCTGAGAACTTGTAAAGTCAAATTTGAACTTCTGAAAAGATGTAGATGATTTTGAAGAAAAATTTGGTCAATTTGAAGCAAGTTGAAAACAGACCTTTTTGACCTTTTTTGACCTTGAGAAGGTCATTAAAGGTCAAATGTCAAATCTAAAGTCAGATTTGAATTTCTGAGAACATGTAGATGATTTTGAAAAAAAAAATTAGTCAATTTGAAGCAAGTTGAAAACAGACCTTTTTGACCTTTTTTGACCTTGAGAAGGTCATTGAAGGTCAAATGTCAAATCTAAAGTCAAATCTAAAGTCATATTTGAATTTTTGAGAACATGTAGATGATTTTGAAAAAAAATTTAGTCAATTTGAAGTAAGATGAAAAAATACCTTTTTGACCTTTTTTGACATTGAGAAGGTCATTGAAGGTCAAATGTCAAATCTAAAGTCAGATTTGAATTTCTGAGAACATGTAGATGATTTTGAAAAAAAAATTTAGTCAATATGAAGCAAGTTGAAAAAAGATCTTTTTGACCTTTTTTGACTTTGAGAAGGTCATTAAAGGTCAAATGTCAAATCTTAAGTCAAATCTAAAGTCAGATTTGAATTTCTGAGAACACGTAGATGATTTTGAAAAATTTTTTTAGTCAATTTGAAGCAAGTTGAAAACAGACCTTTTTTACCTTTTTTGACCTTGAGAAGGTCATTTAAGGTCAAATGTCAAATCTAAAGTCAGATTTGAATTTCTGAGAACATGTAGATGATTTTGAAAAAAAAAATTAGTCAATTTGAAGCAAGTTGAAAAAAGACCTTTTTGACCTTTTTTGACCTTGAGAAGGTCATTGAAGGTCAAATGTCAAATCTAAAGTCAAATCTAAAGTCATATTTGAATTTTTGAGAACATGTAGATGATTTTGAAAAAAAATTTAGTCAATTTGAAGCAAGATAAAAAAATACCTTTTTGACCTTTTTTGACATTGAGAAGGTCATTGAAGGTCAAATGTCAAATCTTAAGTCAGATTTAAATTTCTGAGAACATGCAGATGATTTTGAAAAAAAAATTTTGTCAATTTGAAGCAAGTTGAAAAAAGACCTTTTTGACCTTTTTTGACTTTGAGAAGGTCATTGAAGGTCAAATGTCAAATCTTAAGTCAAATCTAAAGTCAGATTTGAATTTCTGAGAACACGTAGATGATTTTGAAAATTTTTTTTAGTCAATTTGAAGCAAGTTGAAAACAGACCTTTTTGACCTTTTTTGACCTTGAGAAGGTCATTGAAGGTCAAATGTCAAATCTTAAGTCAAATCTTAAGTCAGATTTGAATTTCTGAGAACACGTAGATGATTTTGAAAAAAAAATTTAGTCAATTTGAAGCAAGTTGAAAACAGACCTTTTTGACCTTTTTTGACCTTGAGAAGGTCATTGAAGGTCAAATGTCAAATCTAAAGTCAGATTTGAATTTCTGAGAACATGTAGATGATTTTGAAAAAAAAATTTAGTCAATTTGAAGCAAGTTGAAAAAAGACCTTTTTGACCTTTTTTGACTTTGAGAAGGTCATTGAAGGTCAAATGTCAAATCTTAAGTCAAATCTAAAGTCAGATTTGAATTTCTGAGAACACGTAGATGATTTTGAAAAAAAATTTTAGTCAATTTGAAGCAAGTTTAAAACAGACCTTTTTGACCTTTTTTGACCTTGAGAAGGTCATCGAAGGTCAAATGTCAAATCTTAAGTCAGATTTGAATTTCTGAGAACACGTAGATGATTTTGAAAAAAAAATTTTGTCAATTTGATGCAAGTTGAAAACAGACCTTTTTGACCTTTTTTGACCTTGAGAAGGTCATTGAAGGTCAAATGTCAAATCTAAAGTCAGATTTGAAGGTCAAATGTCAAATCTAAAGTCAGATTTGAATTTCTGAGAACATGTAGATGATTTTGAAAAAAAATTTAGTCAATGTGAAGCAAGTTGAAAAAAGACCTTTTTGACCTTGAGAAGGTCATTGAAGGTCAAATGTCAAATCTAAAGTCAGATTTGAACTTCTGAGAACATGTAGATGATTTAGAAAAAAATTGAAGTCAGTCTAAACAGTATTTGTTAAGTTATAGGAAGTTGTAAGAAATTGTTACAGACGCCAACCGCCCGGACGCCAAACGCCGGACGCCAACCGCCGGACGCCAACCACCAACCGCCGGACGCCAACCGCCGTCGCAAAAAAAAACGGAGACCATAACAATATGTCACCACTTTTGGTGGTGACATAAAAAATAGAATTACATTCACAAACAGTAAGATTACCCGGTGTTATATTGAAAAATGAAACAGGAAGAATGAACTAGGAATTATCATAATTTACTTATTTTAGAGCATACTGCAATTGTACCATTTTTGGAGTTTAATTAGATTGCAAATGAGAAAACATACAACAGATTTTTAGAAGTTGAAATGTTCAGCCTCTTATAATATTTATCATTATTCATTCAGATAAACGCCTTTATAATATCAGTAACGCTAAAATATGTTAAGATTCACCTACAATCTGCTGCATACATGCATGTTGAATATCTAAAATAGTTTTAATGGGGTATAACAGCTTTATCTACAGACAGAGTAGTAATAGTAAATTCCATTTTATATGAAAATGTGGAAGTAAAAATCATTCTCTACCTGATGAATCTGTTCAGTTTCTTTTAGTTTCTGCTCCCAAGTTTTACTGAGATCTGCTATAAGTTTCTCCGACTCTTGAAGCTTTTCTTGTAGGTTTTCTCCATCTCCCTCAACCTGTGCTGCACTACTAGGACTCTCTACGATTTTGTTCTTCTGTAATTCACATCAGCGCAGGTAAATACAGGTGAATTGAACCAAAAATCTCTTTTTAATAGAGGTATTAACAGTTCATGGATTTGCAGATTTTTTCACGGGGGGCATATCAAAATAAAATACAATCTGTGGAAGAGTTGTTGACTTTGTTTGTATCAAGATCTGGGTTAAATAATTCTCATTGCAGGATATAAAACAACATGCGACATTGTGTCAAAGCAACTTTATAGAACAAATAAAACTGTAGCATCGTAAGTAAATAAGAACATATTATATAGAAATGAATTCATGAAAAAACAATTGATAATGTTAGTCACAAAATAACAACAGAATAAACGGCATTGTACTTTCTTTCCTAGATTATTATGTAACAGCTACTTAAAATTTAAATTAAAACATCCTCTACCATCAAAGGATATAGTTAACCTGTAGTACATGCAATTAATTGAACTATTAACTATTGATGAAATTACAAAAAATATTGTGCAATGATGAAAAGTAAAAACAGCAAACTAAATATTTTTTGTGTTAAAAAGCATCCAAACATTCATATTTGAAACTAGACTCGTAATAATGGTCATTCCAAAAACTAGATAAAAAATTTGAACAAAAAGCGAACAAAATACAAAAGCAAGAAACAAAACAAGAAACAACAGAGGTGCATACAGAAATATACAGGTCTTCAGTTGGCCCAAACTTCACACAGCAAATATAATTCCATGTGTTCTCTTGGGGCTAGTGCCTTAAGCTAGATGTGGGTGCAGTAAAAAATGAACAAGAAAACATGTAAACAAAATGAAAGACAAAGTGGGGATTTTTGGAAAATATCATTTCTACAGCAGAATTTTGAAACTAAAAACAGGATAACTGAATCTTAAAGTGAGATGTGTATTACTGATTTGCTACCAAAGCTGTGCATAATAAACGTGCATGGTAATATTTCGATATAATCTCTGAACTTAATACAATAGTAATGATATCAATGAAAAAAGGAAAATGACATCCTGGATAAAACTATAGAAAATAATGCAATAGAATCAGTCAGTTTTCATATAGTCAACTAATCCAAGGGAAATAATTAAGACTTCATGCAGGGATTGAGAATCTAAAATTTAATAATTCTATGTGGGAATGTAGGCAAAACGATAATCACAAAGCAAAATTAACAAGAATACGCTCTCTCAATTTTAAGTTAATTTTACATTGCTCAGTCGTGTATAGATGAAAAGAAGCAAAATGGGACAACATGTAACGTCAACTACCTGTGATCCATCTGACGATTGATTTGCTTTTTTAACCTTAAGTGGGGATAAATAAAAATACAAACACACTTAACATATAAAGTACAAATATGCAATACTGAATACTGAACAGGAAACATAATTTCTGAAATTATACAAAAGCTATGATATCTGAAAGCTTGAACTGGAATTGTTATTTAAAATACAGCCATGCAATGGCATAGTGAGGAAAAACAATTGAGCAGGTCAATGTTTTAAACATGCACAATATGTATAGCATAATGGGATACACCGAAAAATCATAAATCTGGATTTTGATAAAGAATAAATATTTAATGAATTTGAAATAAAAATGATTATTATCATACTTTTTAACAGTCAAATGCAGACATAATCCAAAGCAATAAGCATCAAGATGCTACATACACTTTCTCCATTACTGCTAATACAATCACAAACTTTAAGCCAGTACATTTGAAGCAATTTGAAAATTGACATGAGAACCATCTATATATGATGTAAATCATATTATGAGAACTTTTTGTTAAATAAATGAGGTCGGGTTACATTCCATTGATTTCCCTTTAAATCATTTAAACATTTCTTTGAAACCTGATGGAACAAGAGTTCCTTAGTGATAAAAGCAGATATAGTATGTCATTCTCAAATTCATTTCTAACCGGAGTTTGAAGAGAAATTATTCCATTCACACAAGATTCCCAAGTTGATGATCAAATTTGTTATATCTCACCTGAGCCTCATCTAATTGTTTCCTCAATTCATCAACCTCCTCGCGTAACTCTCGTATGATCCTCGCATTCGGGTCCTCATTAACAACTGCGTGGTTCTCGATACGTTTGGCACGATCTGCGTAGCGTAGCGTTGATAAAGATTCCTCATAATTATCTGAAGCCGGTGAGACAGTTGCTACCATAACAGTCTTACTATTTCCACCGAGGTTATCCTAAATAATAATTTTAAAAAATTGACATTTTTGTGTGGTTCAACTAATCCAAAAATGTCAACTTCTGTCCCATTGATTTTTTCCACTGTCACCTACAAAGGAAAGCTCCCACCCTAAACTGTCTCTTTTGAACAGAAAATTCTACTCGATGTCAGATTCTATACAAGATTCGCGAATCATCCTGTTTTTCCCTGCCATTTATTCACTTTATTTAGCATATGAATAAGTCAATAAAATCAAGGTGTATTTTATTTATCTGATTTGTACGTTAAAAAGATTATTCAATGTCAAATTCTTCTCTAGGAGTTACTTTTCATATCTTTCATTTGCTTGTGCCGAAGGTTCTCGCAGGTCGCAACATTGATTTGTTTCTACAATAATCCATGACTATAACCATGAAGATTCTTCAAACACAATTTGTATTCATAACATCTGATTTACTAGATACTAATTAAGATAAAAAGTTATATCTCTAAATTATAACACAGAAGTTGATGTTATCATAATATCTCTCTCAAATGAACTTTATTCACCCGCATATGTGCTCGCAATTAACTTAACCAATACAAAAATAATTAACCACTAAAAGGTTAAAAAATATAGTTTAGTTGAATGTACATTTCCTGCATGGCTATTTCCTGATTTCAAGGACACCAACCTTGTTTCTGAAGTAAATGTCACAATCATTATGATAAATAATGTCAACCTTGATATAGATGTCATATTTGAATATTTCTGATGTCAACTCTGTGAATGCTGATATCAATATAATCAATGTGCATGTCTCTGCTGATTAATAAGGCAAAATTAGTATTTCCTGCATTTAGAGTCAATTATATTTATATATAAGAAAAAATGAATGGGTTAATTCAAAATGAATTTTGAACAATGTCATCAAAGAGTATGATCCTTGCGTCACGTCACATCACGTCACGATATATATATACAATCGCGTTGATGTAAATCCAGTTTCATGTCACGCTAGATCCAGGTCTATTATTTTCTCCCGATACTGTACTGTTACTGATGACAAATACATTCTGGTTAGGAATCCATTACGTAAAATTTCAGGCTGGTATAAAACGCAATTCAAATAACACATGTATATGTCTTCAAATTAAATCTGTCAAAATCCTTGCAATTTTCTATCCTCGAGCAATGGTTTCAACCAACTGAGAGAACATCTAATTCAGTCAGGATATGCATGTTCAATAGCAGAACCACTGATACAATTTATCTATGGGAAACTTCATTCAATTCCATTACAGTGAATTGGTTAGTTTTCCTATATACTTGACATCGACATTTATTTCAAGATATTTCACGAGCAATTCTAGCATTGTTCCAATCAATAAAATTTAACTTCACTTATTTATACATTCCCAAATAGATTTCTATTAGTTCTGATCGCAGTGCAACCGTGAGATTGAAAGAACAGAAATTTATCGAACAAGATAAAACTTTAATCAACTTGCCATTTCCAAATATCAAAACATCATTCAACTACCAAAATTTCCCAATATTTTTCAATTCTCTATATTTCATTGGGCACTGATTAGAAAATATGGCATGAATAAACTAGATTAATTGAGGTTTACACTAAGTTAAGCTGAAGGATTATCATTAATATTTTGCACAATTGGTTTCTTTGCTTGATTTATTCCTTGGATGAAGCCGTCTGGATAAGATTATGTGATATATGACATATAAGACTCAAGGTTACATCAAATATCAAACTGTAGAATTGTTTCTTGTGAACAATTCTTGCGTGCATTGAGCAATTTCGTTATTTGACATGGAGAAATATTTGGCTCAATTTCAAGACAATAGTTGTCCTGGTATACTTTTATACACATCATTATTTGAGTCAATTAACATCATTCTAAAAAGGGCAAAATCCTTTGGTTTACAATATAATGAGTAAATTATCAAATGTTTTATGTTGATCATTACGTTGATTGATTTTGTATTTTTGACTTGTTCAGTTTCATTAGATTGGTTTTGACTTTCCCATTCAAAAAATGTCAACAAGAAGAAAAGATTCTCATAAAGTATCAATAACATCATTTATTCATATCTGTAGTGCTCCAAAATTATCAAGACTATCACCATGGGCATTCTTTCAAATAGGATGTCCTTATTATCACCAACATCTAACCAGATTTGTTAGTTTTGAATAAATGAGGAAAAACATGGGACATTTTTAAGCCATTTGGGGAATATATGAACTGCATTTAGTTCACTTAATCATTTTCACCAACCAGTTCTATAGAAATCTATATGTTCCCATATGTCTGGCAAAATATTTGTACATTACTGATCAGGATTAACAAGATGTTTGCGCTGGCAGTATGGTGATTCCATCTATATAAATTGATGAAGGATGAATTGTTTGATTGGTGGAATGTATCTGATACAACAGTTACAAGTGAGAACACATTTATCATTCACTATTTAGTAGTGACATCTTTGTGTGTTTCTTGTGCAAGGTGTTGAAATATGTCAATGCTTGTTGTTCATGGGTTTAGCAACTACTGGATCCAGCCTAGGGTTCAGATCTCAAGATTGTATTTCACAGAAACATTCTCAAATACATTTTCTTCACTTGCAGTACTTAGTTGCACTAATATAGGCAGCAGCCCCCCCCCACACTCCAATTAAAATGCAGATGCTTTATTTTTTATTTTTCTTCTAATATAAAATTGTGTATAAACCATGTTTACAAATTGTAATTTCTACATTGTCACCTATAATGCCACTGGCGATTGGGTCCCTTATGTATGACATGTACTTTTAATGATTATTGGCAATAAAATCTCTTTATGAAAAAAAAGTTGCACTAATTGATTTTCTCATGAAAAACTGTTGATCAAGTTGCTAATAATGATTATAAAAGTTAAATCACATAAATGAGTGAACTTCAGCACTTTTACGGAAAAAAGGTGACATCAATACATATCTACCTTTATGAACCAAATGATAACAGAATCTTTCTAGGGCATAAATTTTACATACCTTTAAAAGCCACGTGAGAACTGAATCTCTGTATGGCACAAACTTATTCTTATTCTTCCCAGATGCACTGTCTGCAAGAGCTGAGATAACCAAGCCTAATGTTGTCAAAGATCTGGAAAAAAGTAAAAATGATAAGTGAATTTAAATCCCCTATATCAGTGTATTTTTAGAGTGGATTGTATTATAATGGATTAAAATCCCATTCGCACTCTCAAATCATGATATCATATGGTACATTTAAGAGTTTGGTGCTATACGGCACTGTTCGAGTATGGTTCCATATGGTACATTTTTAGTTTACAGTACCATACAGTGCTATATTTTACGCTGCTGTACAGTACTGTGGTACTATTGGAGATAGCTGTATATGCTCTAGAAAAGCTCCAAAAGAATAATTTATTTCTAGAGGGCTAAACAATCCGGTAAATGAAACAATGGAATATCCATGAAAAGAGAAGATAAATAAGAGAGACATTTAAGGCAGCCAAAAACACATTTTGAATACATGTATGAATAAAGCTACATAAAATGGCATGCATCATTCAATTACAGACTGAATAGAGCCACATATAAATTTGCATGATGTAAAGATAAATTCTTGAATAATGATTAATGATGTTGGTTGACTTTTATCTGTCAAATGAAAGTTAATATGCTGACAAGCTTACAAGGACAATATAAATATTTCTACCAATTACTACATATCGCTATCAGTTTTTTATTAACAGCTTTGTTGGTTGGATGCAATAATCATACATTATATTTTGAACTTATATTCTATGTACTTTATATCACTCAGTAATCATTCATTTCATCGGGAACAATAAAATCAAATCTAGGTATTGGAGGCTCAATACCCTTTTAAGCCATGGGATTCCAATAGATTATTCTCTGAATAACCAGTTAATATAATCCTAGCATTATAGTTTGATCATTTTCCCCATACAACATAGTAAAGTGTCTCCATGACGATGTGCTACACCATAATAGCTGAATGATAACCCCCGCTTTGTTGTATTCTGATACTTGACAAGCTTAATGTTATTCACCTCGACAAGTTTATTGATGAATAAAAAGTACCATGTGACCTTGAAAAGAATTCTTTTTAAAGATTTCTTCTGGCAGGAATCTTTTATAACCAAAAGAAATACAAGAAATCAATGTCATCAATGGTTAGAAGACATTCTGAAGAAATTCCAAATAATCAGAGGCTTTTACTCTAAGTAGGCTCGAGTAAAATAAGTTCTGAATATCCGGCGTCAGTCAGTCAAGCCTACAATATAGAAGCTTAAGGTAAATAGCCAGATTAGTCAATGCAATCATCTATATTAGAAGGACTTTGAGTAGTATGAGGTAATCTTAGCTTGTCAAAAAGCTTTGTAATGTGTTCATCATATAATCATCTAAAAGATATTGGATATCAATTTATTTATTGACTCATAAGAACGCTCGCCGTAGAATTTCTGCGCTCTCATACTTTTGCAGTCACATTTCCCACGGCGGCCGCACGGCAAATTTTAAATTTCTGTTGATAAACAATACTTATTTTCATTTTATTCACATCAGGACAATTTATAAAATAAAAAAAGACCGCAATTTGGCGAGCGTAGTTTTTCTACGCTCGCCGCAGAAATTCACTGATTTAATTGATCTGCAGTCGACGCACGGACTCCGTGCGACAAATGTGACTGGGGTGTTAGGAACATTCTATGATAGAGTTATTGTAGTCATTTTCTGGTCAACTACTTACTTATTGATGTTACTGCCCTCTTTGAGCCTGTCCCCCATGGCCCCCGTCTTCTGAGCACGCTCGCTACCAGCCAAGTCAACCAATGACAGCTTACTCACTTTCTCACCCGATACCTACAAATATTGGAACAATATTAGACACATTGATATATTATTCATAAAGGATATGGCTTTAGTATTACCTTTTCACGGATAAATAAATAAACAAATTGTGCACTAATCTAATATAAGCATCCATTTAATTAATTAACTATTCAAAATTGTAACATATTATATAATCAGACTTTGTCCATTGTATTCAATGTCAGAATAATGAACTAACAATACAAATACACACACAATACATACATATACAATACATACATATGAGGTTCCAGACAGCTTGCCAAACCAGATCATCTTCTAACAAACATTTACAACATTTTGTTCTGACCATGTTTTGTATTGGTTAGAGTCCCTAATAGTCTTTATTTTTAAATAATAATCATGAATTAAGAGATTCCTCTGAAGGTCCTCTTTGAATTTCACTAATAGGGGATCCTGATTTGTGATTGTGTTTTGTAGGGTATAAAAATTCCAATATTATTTACAGTCGAATCTCAAAAAAAAAGGTCTTTTGAGATGTATGAATGTCTTTGACAGTGTGGCACCACAAAATGCAAATTTTTAATATGAAAATAAACCTCAATTCTAACGGAATATTTATTATTTTATTACGAGAGTGTTCAATGGAGGAGGTTTTGGCTTAACAATGAACAGATCAAATCAGCAGTGACGTATATTCACAGTGCCATACATTGTTGGTCTTTATTCTATTGTTATAAGACCGATAAAGTACATAGGAGGTAAGTTGCAATCAGTCGCAATTAGTTAGTTTCTTGTCTCCGCAGGACATTAACCTTTATACTCTTCATCGATTCATAATTGCCATTTAGGTCCTATTATCATTACATAACTAGCTCATAATAACCTGATAACTCGAAGGAAATTATGGCTCAAAAGACAGGAATTACTTTTACTAATAAACTTCAAACCCTTGAAAGTAATGAAAGGTACTATATATCATAATACCTGAGATATGCTAGGAGCAGTTTTGTCTATCATGGAGAAGCCCACTACTTTTTCTTTCTCATTGCAACAAAGAAAAAGCAATACCTACTTCATGGATTAGTATATACTTTATCATTCATGTATAACCTTGACTCTGGTTAAAGTCTAATAATGCTCTGAACTATTGAAAAAGTCACAACAAAATATACTCTAAAATGCATTTTCAATGCCACAAAATTGACGGTTATAGAATTTTGAATTATTCAAAGCACTAAGAAAGTATTGAATACAGTCTTTATAATTGTTTTCATCAATCTCATATTAAATATTCTTACATAACAATGCTCTTGCATTACTGTATATTTGACATTGTAATGGTCAAATACTGACCTTGCAATGGTCAAATACAAGTATAGAAAATGTGCATGAATAGACTGAAGAACTGTCCAACAAAGTAAAGAATAAACACATGAATGTGTTTTTCCTTAGTTTTTTCTGGAAACACCTTTGGTGCATGTTTTGTTATGTGGAACAGAAATGAATTATAAGCTAAAATGCTCTAACTTGGAGTAGAAAGGAAAATTAAACAAGGCATTAACATGACAAAATGTCACCACCTAGTTGATCACAATATTATTAGTTCAATCTAAGTAAGATTTGAATTTCTGAGAACTTGTAGATAATTTTGAAAAAATAAATTGGAATAAATTGGTCAATTTTAAGCAAGTTGAAAAATACCTTTTTTTACCCTGAGAAGGTCATTGAAGGTGAAATCTCAAATCTAAAGTCAGATTTGAACTTCTAAGAACTTGTAGATGATTTTGAAAGAAAATTGATAAATTTGTAGAGAGATGAAATTAAATCTTTTTGGCCTTGAGAAGGTCATTGAAGGTAAAATATTTTTTGACCTTGAGAATGCCATTGAAAGTCAAATCTATGGCCAAATTTGAACTTTTGAGAATTTGTCTATGATTTTGAAAATTGAATTTGGTCGATTTGAAGCAAGTTGAAAAAATACCTTTTTAACCTTTTTTGACTTTGGAAAGGTCATTGAAGGTCAAATCTTAAATATAAAGTCAGATTTGAACTTCTGAAAACTTGTAGATGATTTTGAAAAAAATTGAAGTAAGTCTAAACAGTATTTGTTAAGTTATTGGAAGTTGTAAGAATTTGTTACAGACGCCGATCCCGAACCACCAACAACCATCAAAAGAAAACGGAGACCATAACAATATGTCACCACTTTTTGGTAGGCAGCAATTTTGAATGTTTTTTCTTCTTGAAATACATGTATCAGCAATTCCTGAAGTTCGCATTGGCTTACCAGGTTTATTAAAAGAGGACAATCCACAGTTGCTTAATTAAACAAGAACACAAACGTGTACAATATGTCCCCACCAATGGGTGATCCTGTCAAATGGATATCCTGATAATGAGTAGTCAAGACTTTATCGTTACAATTTTGGGATGGAAAATGCAAAATGGCCACCTTAAAATTTACCCAGAATGCCAGAAAATTAGTCAGCTCTAGATTTTCATACTACGAACCTACCCTGAAAATTTGAAATTGATCCGTCAACAGTAAACAAAAAAATGCGTAAACAAGACTCTACAGACAAGATTTTAGGTCGGAAAAATCCAAAATGGCTGCCTTGACATTTACCCAGAATGCCCAAAAACTAATCAGATGTAGATTTTCATACTAAGAATCATCCCTGAAAATTTGAAATTGATCTACCAAACGGTTCAACTGGAAATGCGTAGACAAGACTTTACAGACAAGATTTTAGGACGGAAAATCCAAAATGGCTGCCTTCACATTTACCAAGAATGCCAAAACACTAATCAGATCTAGATTTTCATACTAAGAACCATCCCTGAAAATTAGAAATTGATCTACCAAACGGTTCACCTTGAAATGCGTAGACAAGACTTTACAGACAAGATTTTAGGACGGAAAATCCAAAATGGCTGCCTTGACATTACCCAGAATGCCCGAAAACTAATCAGATCTAGATTTCCATACTAAGAATCATCCCTGAAAATTTGAAATTGATCTACCAAACGGTTCACCTGGAAATGCGTAGACAAGACTTTACGACAAGATTTTTGGACGGAAAATCCAAAATGGCTGCCTTGACATTTACCAAGAATGCCCGAAAACTAATCAGATCTAGATTTTCATACTAAGAATCATCCCTGAAAGTTAGAAATTGATCTACCAAACGGTTCACCTGTAAATGCGTAGATAAGACTTTACAGACAAGATTTTAGGACGGAAAAATCCAAAATGGCTGCCTTGACATTTACCCAGAATGCCCGAAAACTAATCAGATCTAGATTTTCATACTAAGAATCATCCCTGAAAATTAGAAATTGATCTACCAAACGGTTCACCTGGAAATGCGTAGACAAGACTTTACAGACAAGATTTTAGGACAGAAAAATCCAAAATGGCCGACAATAAAAAAGTGATGATGAGTTTTTGCTGATTTCTTCTTACAAAATTATCACATATAACTACTGTTAACAATAACATAGGCTATTACAACAAAGTACACCTGAAATTATTTATAAAGCTACTAAATAGTTAAAGTATGAAAACTGAAAAACACCATTCAATATGATACAAAGTATTATCGCGCGCTCACTTTTCTTAAAACATTCAAAATGGCTGACATGACTGAGCTAACAGGTCCAAAACCTAATCAGATCTAGAATGAAGTGAGCTGAACAAGATGTTAAAGTTTTAAAAGCAACTGTGAAGCCGTTTTTCTTAAAGCTTGCAGACAAGGATTTTAGCATTTGACTTCAAAATGGCCGACAGGAAGTAGGTATCGTGATAATCTTTTTTCATCCACATCTGTATGCACTCATAAGTTATCCCTGAAAATTTGAAGGTGATATCTGTAGCGGTTTTGGAGAAAACTGCCGGACGTACGGACAGACGGACAGACAGACGGACAGACAGACGGACAGACAGACGGACGGACGGACGCGCCTAGGCCGACAATATGGCCCCACACTATGTGGTGGGGACATAAAAAGGTAAGGAAATAACACATGTCTTCAAACTTTATTTTATACCACAGAATAGGATATCTTAAAATATTTTGTTTCACTACTATCTGGTGTCATTAGGGTAAAAGCTAATAATATAGCTCAACATATATGTTTGTTCAGGAAAACTCAAACTTTAACTTTAATACATCCCCTCAAATACTATAAATACCAATAATTCTTATCGTGCACAGTGTTATTATTGGTTATAGATTGAAAATGTTTCATAACCTAGTTACAGGAATACAAATCAATCCAACCTAACAAAATATCACGCATATACACCATGTCTGTTTTGTCAAGAATTGTCTAAATCAGGTTATCTACAATATTATAGCCATTTTCTTCAATAGGAACATTTGGTA
Source organism: Owenia fusiformis (assembly GCA_903813345.2). Taxonomy (NCBI): domain Eukaryota; kingdom Metazoa; phylum Annelida; class Polychaeta; order Sabellida; family Oweniidae; genus Owenia; species Owenia fusiformis. Next base: position 9,210,310 of record CAIIXF020000001.1, read on the forward strand.
TGCTTATTACCAAATTATATAAATGATTTTCTTATTGATTATCAGTACTTGTCGATGTTCAAAAAAGAGATTTCTTGAGCACAATGAACCTTAAGTAAGTAATGGTTGCTTTGGGGACATTTACTGTTTCTAGCTTTTTCTGCCAATAGGACGCATGTTTTTGTGAGATATGATGTGCACTCTTTGTCACAGGACCATTTCAATGTCTTGCCTTCTAAAACACATATTTTCATTGAGAACACTATCATATCAATTGGTGTAACAAGTCAAAGCAGCCGTGATTTGAAAAGTTTAATTTCACCAATATTGCGGAAAAATTTGAGAGTGGGACATCTCACACCTGGCAGCTGAAAGGTTATGTGATTGTACTTTCTGACCCAGAAATCTGAATTTGTGATTTTTAAACTACAGTCAAAAAAAAGAAAAGAAAAACTATACACTATTATAAACAGTAATAAAGTCATTACTATTAAAAAAATCAGGAGTCACCAAAACAAGGTCTTCTATTTAATTTACAAGTCTACAAGAGGAAAAATTAGCAGGTATTTTTCATATGCAATAATTTCTTCATCCCTCGCATACCCTAAAATGCACTTATTACACTTGGCACTGGCTGACTCATCTTAGCTCTCCAGAAAAGCATTTTGTCTCATAAATCAGAGGCTCTCACAAGTGTTAGACAAGGGGACCTAAATCAAGAATGAGGTGGATGATACCATATCAGGAAATTCTCATGGAAAAATAAAAGAGCCCTGGGAAATGGTTCAATAAGTTTTTTATGATGTTAATCAATGATCTTCATCCTACAATGTATGTTGTCCCTTGGTCTTAAATTCTTATCAATTTTTTAGTCCAAAAAATTCTTGATTTATTGAAATAAACCCCAGATTTCTTTCAAATTATCACATGATTTTTCATGAGAAAATACAGTAAAACTTTAATAAACACCTCTCTTATAAGTGAACACCTGTTTCTAGTAGATACCTTTCCTCCACACATACTTTTGTATAAATTACCCTTTCTGTATTGAAATGTTCAATATACACAGGTTTTACTGTATATAAAGAAGATACCATGTACTCTAATATCCTAAGAGTATACTTTATTTTTATAACTCCTACTTCTTCATTAATTAAAAACCTGATGAAATTTCCTTTTTTATATTGACATAAGCTTTCTTTTTGTGGATAGGTATGCCATTGTAATTACAGAAGAATAACAGCACAATTGATGTAATACTTATCAATACATTGAATTGACATTTTGTCTTTCCATGTCTCGGTACAGCTTAGTGATATAACAAATAATGGTTCTTTATGATTATGTTCTTTTCAAAATACCTTTTATCATCATGTTAAAACCCTTTGCATAATTAAACATACCATCCATTAGACAGTTTGCTACACATTTTCCTAGGTACATAAACAACCAGTATTTCATCTATTATTCATTTCTCCTTTCTATTATGCTATCCAACCCTTTGATAATAAATATCAAGGGTTTCTACTTTGCTTTGTAATCAAGAGTAGAAAGGGAGAGACATATGATCAGGAATGTACTCGACACTCTTAAAAAGTAGGAATGATAGAAATTTGACAATTAGGTTCAAATACAATCAAGATTATGATAACATATACGTATCAACAGTGGAACTCCTTGTATAGGCTTCAATTTGCCCAAACAATGAATAGAGGATTAAAGTGTCATCATGATACAACAATTAATCTTCCCATTCTACCTTTTCATTTCATGATATACCCTTACATGATAGATATCCTAGGAAGATCAACAACTTAAAAATGGATTTAAGGTGCAGGTTTTACTGATGGTTATTTAGAGTAATTTATAACAATAAAGGAAACAAACACGGCTTTAATATGCAAAATATCACCACCTGCCATTTGATGCAAAATGCCATCCGCTGAAAACTGCTAAAAGAGTTGGAGACTATAACAATATGTGACCACTTGTTAAGGTGACATAAACATCATGTTAATATATTTCTCATATCTTTCCATTTCTTATATTTCATAAGATAGATCTAAATATCAATTTAAATGAAAGATGAGGATGAAAATGCTTTCAGAAAAAGCCTGGGGACGAATAGCATACACTACATTAGTTTATATGGTTAATAGATTTTTTGAGTACCCTAACTAGAAAAAACATATGGATTTACTCCTAAGGCTTTGATGCATGTCCTCGGAAAAGTAATTACTAATAAACAGACAATTTTATTGTTTAATAGAATTTTTTGGGATTCATGTAGACACAATTTTACCACAGGGTGAAAAATGTTTTTCCGATGTTATTGACTCTATGAGTCATCAGAAAAAGATAATTCCCATTTTCCAGTTTTCATGCATCAAGGAAGATTTCCAAATCAAAAAGTTAACTATATATTAGTACCTGATTAGTCCCTGATCTATCACAATTATCAAACATATTTGAATGTCTGATGACCAAAGTTTTTCTTGATATTTTTCTTCCTTTATACAAATCATAACGACAACATTCAAAATATAATCAGGATTTTCACTGAGTATATAATAAAAAGTATACATGTTAATCAATAACATAAGATAACAAACATTTCAATATTATCATATTATGCAAAAATAAATTTTATTTTTGTTTTTAAATCAATTCTAAATTAGATAAATTGTGCATTTTTACATATATTGCAACAAATTAATTATAGCTCAAGCCTATATTCAAATTTCATCAAAAATGCACAATGGCTGCATGTTGGCTATCACTGCCAAAATGAAAACTGGTGAATGAAGAATATAAAGACACGTCTGTTTTATTCAATATAAATAATAAAGGGTAAAATAGCCATATGGGTGGATTCCACACTCTATTGTTATGCCGACTTCCTCACTTAATGCGGACAACAATGACACTTATAACAGACAAATAAAATCAATGTCATTTCCTCATTAACATATCATAGTTAATATTGAATTTTGTAAAAGAATGTTGCATGCAGAAAAATCACTTAAAGCACTATAGTTAGTTGTTGTTCTGAATAAAAAAAACATATTAACAATTTTACATGAAACATGAATTGAATTTTGGAAAATGTAATCACAATGCCCCAACAGTATTGACTATTCTAAAATGAATCAGCATCAGATCTTTAATCTTTTCTTCTTTGCATCACAAAATAATAAAAATAGGATATATATAGATATATACAATCAATAGATCAATGCAGCACTCTTCAAATCAGCGTACAACAGCGTCCCAACAACGTAATAAAGTTCAAACTTGTTTAAGTTGACACAACAACTTTCTTTTTCTTCTTTTTCTTGCAAAGTTCTATCGGTGGTTTATAGTCCTTTGGAGCATATGGAGCTGTGTCTTTTCTTAAATGCCTCAATAAGCTAAGAAAATCCATGTCTTCTAATTTCTGTGGCTCCTCTACAGTATTCACAGATGAATAACTTTCAGTCATACTGTTGGTTTCTGTGCCATTAGTCGGTTTATTCAATTCCTCACTGATCAGGCTTTCAATCTCATTATTGTCAGCATTATCATCTACTTGGACCTGAGATGGGGTCACTGGTGTTCTACTGGAGCTACCATGTGAGCTGTTGGAACTTAATAAAGCATATTTTGCATGAGGAGATGAATTACTTCTGCTTCTTAAACTAGCTGTAGAGTCTTCAATGCTCACTGATGGTTTGTCCCTATCATGATCAGGCTCTTTATCCAACGAAATATCCGGATCCGACAGATTAGTCCTATCTTCGGGTTTATTTTCATTGTGAAGTTTACTCTGAGAATTTTTCCTTTTAAGACTAAGCCGTCTTTTCTTTGGAGAGACAGTTTGTTCCTCAACAATATCTATAGCTCCAGATTGTCCAGTTGGTGGTCGAGACATAACACGACTGGATGAAGTATTAATCCCCATGTTTGAACTTTCATTGGTCTCACAGTTAGAGTGTGAACTCTCCGTTCCTTCACAAACAACTTTATGATTCGTGCTTACTGCATGATCCGATTGTAAATATCCTGTTTGATCAACATCATATTGACAATCAATCACATTGTTTCCCAGGACTTGTGGCAATATTGCACTACTATTATTCTCAGCTGTTTCATCATTGACGCTAATTGAATTGAAAGACTGTAACCCACAGAGATCACTCTTTAATGATAAATTGTCAGAGTCGCACTCTATTGGTAAGGGATTTATAATAGGCCTCCTATAATAATCATTTGATTTCCTAATTGGAGTCCCCATCTTTTCTTTTGTTCCAACCACTGTATTATGCATATAATCATTACTTCCTTGTTTCGCACCATCCAATGAACTTGGATTTGCATAAATGATCGATCCGGTTGGTGAATTTTTTTTACTTTGAATTGCATAAGAGTTGTAGGCCGAATCGGTCGAATTATTTGTTTTAGGTGAATTGTTATGATCATCAAATTTGCTTTCATCTTGTCTATCCAATTTTAAAGACTGTGCAGACCCGAATTGAACAGTTTTAAATGATGCTTCAGAAATGCTCCTTGAATTAGAATACACAGCATCAGCAACATTGTTAGTTAAATATGTAAGCTTTACATTTCTGCTTGCTTCCACATGCTGATCTTCATTCAAATCAGGAGATGTAACAACCAAATTGTCTATTTCATCATTCAAGTTCTCTTCTAATCTTGTTGACATATTGTTATTCATAGTAGTTTCTTCATCACTATGTGCATTCTCTGAGCTCCTCGTAACATATAAGTTAGAAGCTTTTATTTCCTGTAAACTCTCCTCTGAACTAACCTTCCCCGAGTGTTTATTCCCCATTGTCTCCTGATAATCATTCAATCCTCCACTATTGCCACCAACCTTTGTTACGATTTCATTATTTATACTTAATAGATTCACGGCTAATTTGAATGAATTGCACGATGGAAATTTATTATTCAGCACCCTATTTGTTAATCCATCTTTCCATTCAGTGTTTGATTTATTCAATAGAATTTGTTTCTTTTTATTATCTGCTTCACTAGGTCTACCTTGTTTCTGAAATCTCGCTATATTGATGTTAAATAAAGTTTGTTTTAAACACTGATTATTTATTACATTCCCATGCTTGTTGCTAAGGCGATCAAAAGTCCTATTGGCGATACTTTGATGGATAAGAGTTCGTTTTATAAGTTGCAGTATCAGGTTTCTTCATCAGCATTCTAAAAATATAATAAAACATCAAATTCAGAGCAACTATTATAATTAATAAAGAACCGATGATGATGTTTAATAGGTAAGTGTCGTTCATCAAGACATGCCCTCGAGAAACTTCTTTCAAGTGGATATTTCAAAACTCCGGAACATATTCCATTAAACCCAGACCTAAAATGTAGTTTAAAAAATAGCCAGAAGGTTTTTAATGTAACTACTTACCACCTGAACATGCCTACATTATTTCACACTTTCTCTAATAGGAGCACTTCATAAAACTAGGAAAATCTATAGAAAGACACGTTCTTTATATAAAGGGGTATTCTTTTCCAACGGATGACCAGAAATCAAATACATATCTAATCAGATTATTGATTGGATTCATTAACAAAGATCATTATGCAAACATGAAAATTCGTAATGCAAATAATTCCATATTTCAGCATTTATTATAGGTTTTCTATATGAATGAATAAGTCAATAAAGGACTCTTGGGAATATATGGCGCTCAGTTCAGACAGAAGCAGAAACTGATACTTTTGATCATTATTTGCTTATCATTTTTCCTAGACGTCACTTTAAAACTAGCATTACAGGCCTTTGGCTTATAATCAATCAATGAGAAATATTTTAATTTTAACTAAACACATTTTCTGAAAAATTTTGGATATGTTCTCAACAACTCATATATTGTGTCTATAAATCAATTAAAAGTAACAGAATGTACAACTCCCATGACTATGGGAAAGAGAAGGTTCAAATCATATGCTTTTAATCAATTAAGTTCAAATCATGCGACTAATTACTAATTGTCATATTTAGAGACATAATTCGATGGGATAATAAGCAAAGCTAGCCCAGCTGATGATTCACCCACCTTTAATTAATCAACGATCTCCCCCCGAGAGGCAAATTCCATGAAACAAAATATTTCCTCTTAATGTCTCTACTCTATAACATATCAATATTATAAATATGAATCAAAACTATCAAGTGGATCAAATATATACTTTTAAGAAACTGTGGCTGTTTTAAGACATTCTATATTTAAGAGCCCATGTCCACCCCTGTGCAATATGCATGCACAGTGAATTGTTAACAAATCATACTGGAAAAAGATGAGTCCCACTTTTTGTCACATTCCATGATATTCTTAACATCATATGGTAGTTCAATATGGCATAATTTTGAGATTTTATTGAAACTGAATTTTTTTTAATAATAAAATCACCAAATTTTCAAAAAATATGATGTCTCAATAAACTTTGATTAGTTGTTCATGATAACCAAAAGCATGGGTTGAACAATCTCAAAAATAAAGTCAATCAGATGTCAGAATATATAATAGTCAAAACAAACTTGCAATACCTACTTATTTTGCTGACACTGTCAACTCAGAAGAGAGCAAAAACACCAACATTTTAACATAACAATCATTAACAAGGCATTTACATGCAAAATGTCACCACCTGCCATTTGTAACAGATATTGAATGCTGACTGCCGAACACCATCCAAAAGTAGTTGGAGACCAGAACAATATGTCACCACTAGTGGTGGTGAGATAAAAAATATTCTAACACTATCTGTTTTCGACTAAAAATACTACTTCAAAAGACATTTATGCGATTTTGCTTGACAACATAAAATTGAAGATCCCATTTAACTCTTCAACAAGAACTTGTGGATTTTTTATTGTCTAAGTGGCAACACAAAAAGCTGCAAACTGTAAATACAAATTGTTATATTATTTTACCATGTACAAAATGACAAATAAGTCAAACTGAGAAATCTGATTCATGTCATGGAGTTCAAAATTATAAATATTCATAATATATCATATATTATAAAATATTTTTTTGTAGCATCCGATAAAAAATGCAGCTTGGAATGAATGTACTGGGTCTTGCTGCAAAATAATAATACACCCTTGAATAGAATATCATGAATGAAAAGACATAAAAATATGGGACAAAAAATCAAAAATGGCCACGTGAAAATTTCCCAAGTATTTCCAAATCTTATCAGTTCTGAAAATTTGAATTGCATCTATGAAACAGTTTGGCTAAAAATGCGTAGATGATATTAATTACTCAACTATGGGATAAAAATTCACCAAGACCAACTAGGACTCACATTTTACAATTTGCCAATTAGTATGATTGGGCCAACTAGTACATTGTGAGCACTGACAGACAGTCCCACGTGTAACTGACTCAACCATGTGGACTAAGTATGTCCGAATTCCTCTTGAAAAATACTGCTAATTTTTAAAATGCCTATGGTAACTTAGGCAGTGCTGATATAAACATGAATAAAATAATTCAGAAAAACTATACATTATACTAAATAGATATAAAGATTAAATATTTACCTGATGACTGCTCGTGTCATTCAGATACATCAATGTAATTGATCTTGACAATAGAAGAGTTGTCCTCCCTTTTATTATTACTTATAGAATGGTGTTGTTGTTTCTCTTCCTCTCACTTCTGTCTCAACGGAGTGTAGGGATAGATGTTAATAGATAGTTTCCGTGTCTATACGAAGCATGTATGCCCTACAGCTGATTATTGTTTTAACTTATGGCGTTAGTGATTTTATCATAAAAGGTAAGGTATAATTAATTGATACAGTGAAAACTGTCAATTAGAACACCTCTGTAAGTTGAAAATCTCCTTCAGAAGAACACTTCAGAGTCCAATGACACATTGATAAAATGTTATATGAACCTCTGAAAGTTGAACACCTCCAAAGTGAAACACCTTTCAGAGGAACAAAGGTATTCTACTTACACAGGTTTTACTGTATATCAAATTATCAATATTCCTATAGGCATTCTGCTGATATCAAAAGTTGTGTTACTCACTCAGTACCGGCATTTCACTTTAAAACAAATCCATTATACATTTAAAGTATCTATTATACATTTTCCCCAATTAAGATGAATAAAGAACTACAGTTCTTTTTTAATCACACTTAGCATGAAGTCTGTCGCAATACCATTGTTATATATTTCTATCACCTTTTATTCTGTGTAACGATTTATTTTAAATACTTTGTTTTCCTAATGTCACGGTATCTTTGAGGTTATAGACGGGCTCAGTCTAAATCACTTGACATTTCTGTGATGTTTGCCGTAGAATTTTAAATCGCAGATAATGAAACAGAATACATACGAACTAGTGATTTAACAATTATGACTAAAAATAGAAAATTGCTTCAATAAAATAAAATAGCACCATGGGAGGGTACTTTTAAAGGAAGAAAATTTTGAATTTTATCATGAATAATATTGTTTACCAAATAACAGAGCTACCTGCAAAAGTTAAAGGAACATTCCTTGCCAGACTATTTCTCTCCTGATATGGTAGCTACAATCATATATATACTTTACATATTTAGCAAAACACGGGAATTTTTTTTCATATGGTCAATATTGATCATTTGAAAATGTAGTACTCATTCCCAGTAGGCTGCCATCTTTTCAGATTTCTTTCAGGAAGTGATGTCATCGACTCTCACCTGTTATAACCTTGTCTATTACAGTATAGGAAAGAAGTACAAAATCACTTCTAAACAAGAAGCCCTTATCTTCTGTGTAAAAATATTTTCAGGAGTTGTCAACTTAGAACTAAAGAAGAGATCATCAAAAGGATTTTAATCATAGACCAAATTGAAAAAAATTTCAGCTGGTTTAGTAATTCTAATAGCTCCTTTCCTAATGTTATATGCAAAGTTGAGAGTCGATGACATCACTTCCCGAGTGAAATTTTAAAAGATGGCAGCCTACTGGAATTGAGCACTACACTTTTAAGTGATCAATATTGACCATTTCAAAACATTTTTCTGTTTTTTGATAAACTTGCAAAGTATGTATATGGTTATAGCTACCATATTAGGAGAGAGATGGTCTGGCAAGGAATACCCCTTTAAGGTACTTTTTCGGGACTTCTGTAGAACAAAGCATGGGTGAACATGGGTCAAATGGCTTCCATAAAAATGACCAAGCATGTCCAAAACTTATTGGTTCTTTTTCATACCAAGAAACATACCTGAAAATTTCAAATTAAAATCAATCAGTCGAGTGGTTTGTCTGGTAAGTGCAGATAACAAAAGTAAGAGGACCCCATCTACCACTTGAATAGTAACAACAGCAAACGGCTTATCTGAAAATCTGTAAGGATTTTGCCGGATGTTGTTTCTAAAATATGGTATACAAATCAATGTTGTACTTTTGTACTTTGGGCAAAACGTGATATTTCATAAAAGTGGTTGAGGCATTTTAAGATCTTGAGAAAATTTCTGCTGAAACTTTTACAAAAGTGTATAGTTGTTGACAACTTCTATTTAGGGGTGTGACCATAACAACCATGTTCCATATTATGAATACTGTACTACCAAGTATTATACATATCCCATCAAGGATATTTTCAAGATATTATGGTATTGAACGCATTGGTTGCTTAACAGCAAATTCTACTTGTAATTTTGTCACCTTCTTCAAGACACATCTACCTTGAATAGTTAATTAATCTAATAGCGTAGAAGAGGGATATGAAAGTCAGCGTGATCTCGTACAAACACCCTTATATTGATTCATGGAATCGGCAAATAGTTATTCATAAGTCTTCAAATGGAAATCACACTATGTGTTAATTAACGCACCTCTTACATTAAATCAATACTATTGGACTCTTAATAGAATTCATAGAAGACAATTGCTGAAAATACAGAAAAACTTAAACCCAATATAGAAAAAGGTTCCATATTGAGAATCGTCAATAATAGCCAAACTTGAAAGGAAGCATACCTTATTGGAAAAATAAATTATTATAATCATAAATATATAGTTTCTTGAGTATTTGCCAAATTATTTTCAAACTTTTTCAAATATGTTTTGAATATAGAATCAGATCATATTTTTGGCCCTAATCTAATAACTGGCATTAAAGTATTAGAAATTACATTTTATGAGAAATTGTGACTTATTTTGAATTCATATCAGGATCTTTCGTGAAAATTCCTTCTTCAGACAACTTGCATTTGATTAAATTTAAGATTACATATTTATGAAAAAGTGGCAGGAATTTTGAATTGAGCAGCCATACTGGACATCCCTTCTTGTGGCAAGAAACAGACAGAAGGACAAATTGATGGCTTCTCAGTATCCTTATTCAAATTTTGTCCCGTGGGATATGAGTCAGCATAATAAAAGTTTATGTAAACATGTAAAATCCTCCCCCTTGGCTCCAGAAATAAGAACCAAATAAAACTGAATTGCAAATATCAAAACTAATAAGCCTATTAAACATGAACACAAAGCGATAAGTAATGAGAGATGAAGATATGAAAATCATTTGAGATTAATTTTTGAGGAACAATGCATGAACAGACCATTGCAGTGAGAGAAACAAATCCAAATAATTATTGATTTAATTCCACAATTTACAATTTAATCCCTCAATCCGGTTGAATTGTTGCCTTAGTAACAAACTATAAAACAGACATGCCCTTGAAAACATACTGTTCAATAGGCAGGCCCTTGGCAACATACTTTGCAAAAGGTAAAACCTTGACAACATATTGCACTACAGGCAGCCCCTTGGCAACATACTTTGCAAAAGGTAGAGCCTTGGCAACAAACTTTGCAAAATGTACAGCCTTGGCAACATATTGCACTACAGGCAGCCCCTTCACAACAAACTTTGCAAAAAGGTAGAGCCTTGGCAACATACTTTGCGTAAGGTTGAGCCTCGATAACAACTGCACTACAGGCAGGCCCTTCCAACATCCCAAATGATATGCAGACAATTGGCAACATATTATATACTAGGCAGGCCCTAGACATATGTTCTGCAACTGAAGAATGAAAAGCTGCATGAAAAGCTGCATGTACAAAAACAAACAATTGAAAAGATTATGGTTTTTACCCCTGGGAGAGATTCTCTTTGTAAAGACATAGAATCTTTTGCGATAACACATGTAAAATACCTCATCACTTAAGACAAGCATTGAGTATAGTTTAAGAAACAATAGACATTCTATATAGATAAAGAGTAGATCGATGACTCATTATGCTAACATGAAAATAATAATGTGTACAGCTCTTTACGAATGAATCACTTCTATATCATTCTTTGCAAAATCCTCATATAATATACATGTAATTAAATGTATATCAGATATTATTAAAAAGCAGTATATCCGACCATCTCTTTCATGCGAACACCTCTCAATGTGAACACTTTTTCTTGATCCCAAAATTGTGATCTCTCATTAACTCAAATATTCAAACAAATCATTAACATGCAAAATGTCACCACCTGCCTTTTGTTACAAACACCAAACACAAACTGCCAAATGCTGTAAAAGGTGTTTGGCATTTGTAAACTGTAAACACCATGCACAAAAAGGTTGGAGACTATAACAATATGTCACCACTTGTGGTAGTGAGAATAAGACTGAAATGCGAACACACACACTTTTGGCCAGTCCCAGAAGCATTCAGATTAGAAAGATGTTACTGTATGTCCTAACAGACAGAGGTATGTTGATTATATACCATAAATGATGCAAATCCTATGATTAATATTAAACGAGGCATCAACATGACAAAATATCACCACCTGGAAAAGTGTAACAATTGTTACAGATAATTGACAACTTAAAAACTTCTTAGTGGTAGTGAGTTCACAAAATTATTGCCATAATTTTGTCATGATATCCACAATGGGGTCAAAGTCTATCAAAACTATACTCCCCGGCCCCTAACCTTGTTCGATGGTGTAATGAGTATACAAAAGAAGACAATTCAAGTTAAAGTGCATGTAGTTATCTTTATTAATCTTGTTAAAACAAAGTGCATGTCAATCAAATTCTTAAAATGTTGATACATATGTATTACCACCACCAGTATGTGTACAGTGAAAAAAAGTTAACAAACTCTATTGTACCAATGTTATAAAAATGTAACTCCTTAAATTAAGTGATCAATCTTTCTTGACACTGAACAACAATTGAAATGGCACCATTGTTTGTACAATGACTAATACTTGTAAGACTGCTATTAAGAAATGGGTGATTTATAAAATAACACCACTGCAATTTAAAAGTATTAAACATCACAGAGAAAAAGGTGGCAACCTCAAGTGAAAAACAGAATGAGAAAAATAGAATAAGTAACCTTAGCAACAACCAGGAGAAACAAAAGGAGGTTTAAAAACAGGGATTACAGTAAGAATTGACCTAGTAATAAGCAGAGAACTAAAAAATTAATAAGGATATCTTTATTCGCCATTCTATGAGAAAGATAAGAGAGTAGCCTGTTAAAACAATACTTAATCCTCTTACGGATTGTGTACCACAGGATGTGGAATAAAAAGAGTACTTGGCAGCCTGACAATTAAGAAACAATAAAACGGGAAAGGCCTTGATAGATGATTAAGTTCATCGTTATCTGTATTGGCTCAAGAATCATAGTTTTAACTACATTTAAGACAAGTATAAAATATGATGTCAATATCAAAAAAAAATAGAAACACTCCCAAAAGATGAATATAACACTGAGAAAGAAAATGTATCTTTTCATATGTCTTCATATTTTTGCATCTTTGAGTATTATTGTGACAACCGAGTGTCCTCCGCAATGTTCAGTATGTGACTTGGAGGGGTTTATAACTAAAGCTAGATGCACTGGGTTATCACGTCTAAATGACCTACCTCTAGAACTGCACGAACTGACACTGGAAGATGGACAACTAGAGACGGGTGGTATCAATAATGACACATTCAGGTCTTTAACAGAACTACAAAGACTAACAATCCAGCGCTATGGTATCCAGTTTATAGAACCAGGGGCATTTATGTATCAAACCCAAACGTTCCATTTAGAGATAAGTGGGAATGCACTAGTGGAACTGAAAGCCAGTAATTTTATTGGACTTGGATCACTTACTGACTTATACCTCACTGGAAACGGAATAAAATGGATAGAATCCGGAAGCTTCCTAGAATTAAACAAACTTGAGTATCTCTACTTATCAAGAAATGATCTGACCAATATCTATGAAGGGATGTTCGAAGGGCTGACATCATTAAAATCTCTGTATCTTTTAAAAAATTCCATCCAGCATATTGGTCCATATGCATTTAGCAATCTCCAAGCTATATCCCGCATAGACCTCCCTGATAACAATCTCCTTGCAGTAGCCAACAATGTATTCAGTGACCTACCCTTGTTACGCTCCCTAGATCTGAAACGCAACAAAATCTATGGAATCGAAAATCAAGCTTTTAATGCTACGTCACTTCAGAAATTATTTCTTCAAGATAACAATTTACACACACTATCTGCTGAAGCCATTCAAAGTGCTGCGGGAACACTGAATCAAGTGATGGCCTCGGGTAACAATATAAAGGTCATCTTCAAGGGGACATTTAGTAATCTGACCATGACCCGTGTTGACCTTTCATATAACAACATGGAGCTGATATATCCAGGAGCATTCAGTAATGCACATATAGAGCTATTAATTCTAGATAGTAAGTAACAAATACTTTTTATTTCTGTTTTTATAAAAATATTCAAAAATATTTTGTATGGTATGGCTATGTATGTGAATGTAGACAAATTAGATGAAAATCCATTGAGCAGTTTTTCCTGCCATTGCGATGACAGGATTTATCAACTTTCTTCCAAAATGAGTACCAGAAAAAAGACAGAACTTTCCTACGTAAGTGGTAGGGCTCCAACGGCTTCATAATTCCTCAATTGAGGTTCATGGTTTTTATCTTTTCGGTTGTATTTCAGTTCGAGGAGTCGGTCCTTATTGCACTTTAATGAAAAAATTCAGATAACTCAAACTAACACTTCATCTAACAAATTTGTTTTTTCACGCATACCTTTCTCATGTATTATAAGAACTTTACACAACCTGCATATGGTCTTGCCCATAACCATTAAGAAACCGAACCGTATAGTTAGGAAACAAACGGACCAACTGGGCCCTAAAAAAACAGTTCATTGCGGTTTTGGTTTACCTTCAGAGCCTCAGTAAGTGGTAGATATAGAGGGATCAAATAAATCAGAAAAGTTTATGTCATTTATTAATATAACCATCAAGAAAAAGCACTTAGAGTTCGAACTCATAGTGACAGAAAACCTCGAAGATGACAGGATAAAAATATTTGATTTGCTAATTGAAAATACTAAACAAACATTCATATATCACTTAAGTAGGTAAATATTAAGAGACACACATCCAAAATATTGATGCATATTTTCAATTAAAATATCAGATGACATAACAGTAAACACAGAAGATTATATCAATCAATATATACCTAGATAAAGTATAGACATACTGTATTTATCATGTGTATTGTTGTATTGGTATCAAAATTAGCCATTGAGTTTAACATCACATAGTTTCGTTCAAAGGAATAATAGAAAAATCAATAGCTAGTATACATGAATGGTGTGAGAATTTTGTAAATAACAATGATACAATCCCAATTCTGAATGGTATTTCCTGACATCTAAAACCACATCAATAAATTACATCCTCTGGTCAATTTTTCTCATATCCACAAAAATAAGCAAATGCAATTGTTTTGAAATCACAAAATAAAATCAAAGATTATTGAGCTGATCATTGACATTTTCTGGATATGATGTGACAGGTAAAGTATGGTACAGGTTACCCCCTACTCAGGTGTTTTGATCGTTGTATTAGAGCTATCAAAATAATCGTTATTATCGACTCTTGTATTTGTCTATAACAGCTTTGACACATTTGAAATAATTGTTTTATTAAGATATTACAATAAGATATTACAACAAATAATTGTGTCTGATATAAAAATTAAATACACAATGACATAACATTGATCTTGGAGTAAATACCAATGTTGCTATAGTATCATGTTTCTTGAGAAAAACAACAAAAGGAGTGGAGAGAAGGATCTGTCAATCAATAGTATGAATATTGAGAGAAAATAAAGAACCTTTTGGAGTTGAATCTAAGACAAGGTAAACGGAGAAAGATCTCTGTACCCAAGTTGCATAATGTAATGTCCAAAATAAGAACAACATAAGAATAAATTGCTATTAGAAATAAACAAGCATATAACATAAGAATAAATTGCTATTAGAAATATACAAGCGTATAACATAAGAATAAATTGCTATTAGAAATATACACGCGTATTAAACTGCAGATACCAGAATTCAAAATTGTAATCCAAAAATTAATCAGCTTCCAAGCGTGATATCATGCAAAACCGATTCAAATCCTTAATTGAATCCGTCATTTTTCTGCAATTGTAATTATGTAATGTGATAAGGGTTGAAGAGACAGATCAATATGAATATGCTTCAAATAAAGTACATGTAAATAAAGTTTACAAAAAAAATAAACAAAAAATTGAATACGCTTCAGGATTAAGTGTTCCAAGGATCTTATACAAGTTCAAGTTACTCTATTGAGTCAATAAAATAATAAAAACCTGCGACTTGAGGCATTTCCCTGATTGATTAATTGATTTACAAATTTGAGAATTCTGACATTTGGAACATGCACGTTTTTCGTGTTGTAAAGTTGTTTTTCCATAATCATAAAAGACGTTTATATATCAATAAATGGATTAACCCATACATGTACTTTAATCATAATAACTCCAAATATGATTTTGCTTTTGGAAATATTAAATTCCATGTGAAACAGATTGGTAAGAATATGTTCAAGAAGTTTATATCAATTAAGAATTTAGCAGACTCATATACTTTAATTATAATAACTCTGACCTGGTAATACGAGTTGTGACTTGATTTAGGAAATAATAAATTCTATGCGAAAAGCATTAGTTAAAATTTGAAAACTGATCCCAAATGAATTCCCAAAGCAAGTATAGATTTGCTGACATGTCCATCTAGATATCAAAGAGAAGGCTTTAGTCATTCAAGTACATGTACATATACAGCATCATTGTGTATGTATCTAAAACTGAAACTTCTCTCCTTGAGCTTTGAGCATGAAAAGTTCCATTGTAAGTGATGGGTTAAGTCAACAATTAAGCACTTTGATAAAAAAAAAGAATAAAAGAAAAAAAAAGAAAAAAAAGAAAAAAAAGAAGCAAAAACATATTTAAACATTACATTTATATTCATTGAAGCAGGCTACTGATAGTCCAATAAAAAACATATTCAGCGGAGAAGGTTTTTCATCACTGCTATACCCACACCCTCTTTGTCTTAAACTTTCCAACACAAGTGACAATTAAAAGAGAGTCTGGTAAACCAACTTTTTAGTATCAATATGTGTCAACTAGGGGTCCCACGATACATTATGAAACGATACGATACGTATCTCGATACTCAGGTCACGATACGAGCAACGATACGATATATAATAGTGTAGTTGAACCGGGGGAGGGGGGGGGGTGCAAAACTGACGAAGCTGAGGTCGAGTTGAAAGTCTATCACTTGCTGTGACATTTGATTAAGATGCAGCATAAAAACTATTGTCAAGTATCAAGCCTACCTGCTGAATAGTAGCCAGCTATGCATATTTTGCAATATTTTTTGAAGTCCGGCTGTGCTTTCCCTTTACTGAGGAATGTTACAAAGTACTACAGTAAATTTTCTATTAGGGGCCGTATTAGGATATCACAACTACTCAAGTTTGATATTTACACGACCATAATTCTATCAATTGTTTTCAAAACTTTCAAAAAGTTTCAATTTCTAAACTCCGGTCAACATTAATACTCGTCTCCGAACGTAAATATTGTTCGGTTTTTTATTAGAGTTATCAATATTAGTAGGCAATTTTTAACGCAGCGTTCTATCGAATAAAAAGTTCAAAGATTATATTTATTCATACTAAATTGTCAAAAAGTATATAGAATAATTATAAACAAAGTACGTTGATCAAGACACGAGTAATTTCTTCGCATTTTGACTGTCAATCCGCTAAGCATTCTGTTCGCATTTATACACCATTTTGGGCGTGTCATGTCCAGCGAGAAACCAAACAAAAGATATAAGATTTCAGGTATGTTAATAATATTTTTGGTGTATCGATATTTGAGTCTTCGTATCGATACGCTCGTATCGTCACCAAACGAGCCGATGCATCGATATATCGATGAATCGCGGGACCCCTAGTGTCAACCTTAAAGCCTGAAACATTTATGTTAAAAATCAATTAACAGCAAAAAATTGATCAAAACATCATGAATATTCTAAGCTTTTTGTTCAGTTTTTTTGTTTTTTACTCTTGTTTGACATTTATCTCAGGTAACACTGACCTGAACGTCAGATGAAACAACCTTGATTTTTTATGTTTATACATTGGCATAATCAAAATAATTAAAGTGATATCAAATTTGAAGTTTAAACTACATCTATCTAAATATGTAGTTTCAAAAATTGTTAATTCTGAATTTGTCATAAGCTTCAAAATTTTGTTTACAGAATCCCTAAACTCTGGTTCCAAGACAGAAGAATTTCAGAACCATTTATTCTGAAATTCTGAAATCCTACTACAAATGAAACCAAAAATACATTGTAAATACTATTGGAAAACCAATAACACATTAAGTAGTTATATAAGAATTCCATCACATGAAAACATTTCTCTTCAACAGAAGATACTCCTGCAATGCTCCCTCCCTTGCAAACTGAGTTTATCTGTGAATCTTATTAAAAAATCTGTCAGCTAAGCTGTCATTTTTTCATTTTTCTTCTAAATCATTTTACAAATTTATTTTGTATATCAGGGCTCTCCAGTTTATGTTTCAACTTTCAACCCTTTGGATATTCTCATTACAGTAATAGAGTACAGTACATGTCAGATAGTTAATGTAAGATAATGCTATCTTGTCTGTGTCATTGTTAATAAAACGCAACTTAATTAATGAATGTGAAGATAAGAGCCTTGCACATAGTATAAATACAGAGGATAACAGAAATTCAATCATACTGTGATCATACTTTGTGATTAAATATAACAACAATAAATCTCTTTGACAGACAGTATGAATGAATAGCTCTGTAAATATTGACCATTCAGCATGCTCCAATACTTCACCCCGCCCTTGTAAGAGTGCAAACCTAGAGGAGCTCAATAAATCAATCATTGCTTTTACGTCACATTTCTTTGTTTGTCGACGACATCAAATGAACACATAACAAATCAAAAATTTTGAACTTAACATGCAATTGGCCATTTGTAATAAGAATTCAATTAGTCTGTATATGAATATTGTTGATATGCATTTGTCGCCATAGTAATATGATGTTATTTAGAAAAAAGATTCATGTTCAGACTGGATTCATATGACATCATAACATACATTACAAAAGTATATAGTAAACAAAGCAAAGGCAATTCAAATATTTGAAGACAAAGCTGAATTTATCTCTCTACCATGTCTAAACATTTATCCTACTGACAGATACATTTGTCTTATCCTCTAGACTTTACATAAAAAGACATTCATAACATAATCCAATATATCTAAATCATTTTATATTTATCTGTATTTGCAGCAAACAAACTGCCCATGCTGCCCAGTGATATGAATGAGTTCATGGCCCGTACTGCCAGTACAATTATAACAAACAACCCCTGGCATTGTGACTGCTCAACCAAATGGCTTGGACAATTTGTAATAGATGCAGGATTGAACTACCAACGTTATAAGTATAGAGAATACTTACCTGATCCATCATGTAGTACGCCATCTTTATTTCGTAACATGCCTCTACATAATGCAACAAGACATTTGGATAAAGCTTGTAATGGATCAGTAACACCATCTTTCAATAGCACTTTGAGTTATACTACCTATTTGCCATATTCCTCTTCAATAGCATTACAATCTACAACCATACATCAGACTATATCATCACATACAACAACTCCACCTGGTGAGCAAAACCAGAACCCACAAGCAGACGGCATGATGTGGATAATCCCAACAGTGGTTGCAATTGTGATCTTAATATCATCAATTATTGTGATAATCCTGTTGAGAAAGCATTATATCAACAAAATAAAGGTTGCCCCAGGATCTGGACAACGGGACCAAGTGAAATATGTTAAGAAGACAAGTATAACTCCCGTGGAAGAGGCACTTCAAGATGATAGGATGAGCATAGACAGTATGAATGCCTTGATTAATGCTGACAGGGCCAGGTCTGCACGAAGGAAAATGGATAAGATTTTCTCAGTTCATCAATGATATTAATGAGCTAGATGTAAGGTCTATAACTACTGACAGTGAAAGGTGGCCCTTTTATATCAATACATGTATGTGTCTAAAGCAAATTTCTGAACTTTAAACTGAAGTATGTCTGCAGTTTTTTTAACTAGACTAGAGCCCTCAATAGTGTAATGAATACAGAATCCCTTTAAATCAACATGTACAATCCAACATTAGATATTATAATACATAAATATATATTTTATACATTATTTAAGTGTATCATTTATGATGGTTATATAAAACCTTAATTTCATCTAATCATGAGGTTTGTAATTATACAGTTACATTTTCAGCATCATTCTCTATCAAATAATTGAGACTGATGAACGAAGAAAATTGTGCATTGGTTTTTATTAATCATTCTACACAGAACAGTTAGAAAAGAATTGGTATTCAATCTTCATTTATTCAGCTCAATAGGCTTCATTTCAGAATTTCTCATTTCCCTTCTATTGTATCTTTTGTTCCGTCACGTAACTCAGAGAGATATTAGCTATCAAAATATAAAAACTCCGTGATTTTAAAATCAATCATGACACTGATACAAACATCCAGGTTAGCAACAGATGAAAAGGATAGCTAAATACAGTAAAGTACTCTTACAATGAGTATAATTACAGTTACTGGAATTACACAATGCATTTTAGAAAGGCACCTAAGGTTTTAAAGGGTTCCGATAAGCATCCCGTATAAAAACAATATGGCGGCTCCAGGCGAATCGACTGGATCAGTCCATTTTTAAGAAATAAGGGGAGTTCTGTAAAATCCAGTTTATTGAAATTGTCTTTGAGATAAAGTAATCCGTTTATAATGATTTTGAAAACATTATCCATAGAGTGATTGCGTTCAAAGAATATTTACAACAGCCAATATAAATCCTTGTATTAGAACTGCTTTGTTTCATTTGTAGGATATTTCATATACCAAGCTGTGTGCTATTACGTTATGGGGAAATTTAGATGTCAATTTTTCCTTATTATACACAAATAGAAGATCCTGAAACTTCACCCAAAAATGTGGAATTGATTTGTCAAAATAAAAATCACCGTTTTATAAATATGTGACGATCTATAATATACTTATGCTATATAACAGTTAGAGGTGTTGACACAACGACCTCGAGCCTATGAACCCTTGAGTATTATTCCGGGATCGGGCCTTTTATACTAAACGGTGAGCAACACTAGAAACGAGCGTTCGATTTGCTAAACGATATGCGTCACCCTTTAACCCGTTTTGAAAAATAGGTGTAATCACAATTGTGGTTTTACAAAAGTGCTTTTCCAAAACTCCTTGATCCCTAGTCACTAAAAATCCTTAAATCGTTAGCCACTTTAGGAGTGTAGTGAATTACTGATCGGTTTTTGAAAAACGCCTTACACAGGTTTTTATCATTCGAATGCTACACATTTGGGCCACCGCAAAAATACAAGAAATGATTCGATGGGACCCAAAAAATGCAATGGGTCATCGAATTACATCCCAAAAATTGAAAGTAAGTTCATATCACTGGAACTTTTGAAATGTTGGTGGAATTAGAATGGCAATTTTGTAAAGCGCTTTCTACTAAAGCACTTTTAATTCCAGCAAGTGAGCCATTTTGCAATACGCCATTAAATCTCATTTATAGAGAGTATCGCTATAAGGTTTATCACTGCAAGATCATATCTTTTGAAGAGGCGAGAATACAAGAACTGAATAAGCAAGCTTGGAAATTACTTTACCTCATGCTAGAAATGATGGCATTCTATAGCCTTAGATTCTATTGAATCTAATATGTCAAAGTCAAGTAAGAAGAGGGCGCAAAACTAGACTCAGTCAATGACACTAGAAGCAGGTCTACAACCTGAGATAATTTATAACAGCTATTTCAAATATAATTAATGTCAAAGGTACAGAAAGACGTCTCTATGAGGAAAGATTATCAACTATACCATTTCCCCATATTGACTATCAATGGGTCTGCTTACCCAGCTTTCTCAGCTTAGAATATGCCTTGGAATATTTCTTTGTCTTAGTGCCTACTTTCCCTCAAAATGTTGTCTGATGTTGAATAACTATATGTACTTGTAAAATGGTTACAGGATATTCTAAAATGGGCTAAAACATAACCAGAACAACGGCAACGCCAAAGCATAGCGAATCCCATCGAACATTTTTCAAAAGGGGCACCTTCTACCAAAAGTGCCATTAGACAGTGTGCCATGCTTATAATATTCACATACCAAATATGAACAAAATCGCTCTACTACTTTTCGAGTTATAGTAAAATACGTTAAAATGGTGGCCATTTTGAAAAATGGCCGCCTTCTACCAAAAGTCTCATTAGACAGTGTGCCATGCTTATAGTATTCACATACCAAATATGAACAGAATCGCTCCACTACTTTTCAAGTTATAGTAAAATACGTTAAAATGGTGGACATTTTGAAAAATGGCTGCCTTCTACCAAAAGTGTCATTAGACAGTGTGCCATGCTTATACGTATTCACGTACCAAATATGAAAAAATCGCTCCACTACTTTTCGAGTTATAGTAAAATAAGTTAAAATGGCAGCCATTTTTCAAAATGTCCGCCATTTTTCAAAATGGCAGCCTTCTACCAAAAGTCTCATTAGACAGTGTGCCATGCTTACAGTATTCACATACCGAA
Organism: Owenia fusiformis; assembly: GCA_903813345.2. Classification (NCBI taxonomy): domain Eukaryota; kingdom Metazoa; phylum Annelida; class Polychaeta; order Sabellida; family Oweniidae; genus Owenia; species Owenia fusiformis. The sequence goes on from CAIIXF020000001.1 coordinate 9,232,421, forward strand.
TATGAACAAAATCGCTCCACTACTTTTCGAGTTATAGTAAAATACGTTAAAATGGTGGCCACTATGAAAAATGGCCGCCTTCTACCAAAAGTCTCATTAGACAGTGTGCCATGCTTATAGTATTCACATACCAAATATGAACAGAATCGCTCCACTACTTTTCGAGTTATAGTAAAATACGTTAAAATGGCGGCCATTTTGAAAAATGACCGCCCTCTACCAAAAGTGTCATTAGACAGTGTGCCATGCTTATACGTATTCACATACCAAATATGAACAAAATCGCTCCACTACTTTTCGAGTTACAGCAAAAATCGTAAAATAACGAGTAAAGGCCGCCATTTTTCAAGATGGCTGCCATGTGCTTTTTTAATATCTACATTTCTAGCTTTATTAATGTCCTATATAATTTTTTTTACATTTAAAACATATTGCTATTGCAGTTTTACATATTGCACCTAAATTACTGTAAAATCGGCACTAAAACGGCCGCCATTTTTAAATGAGCGGCCATTTTGAAAATCGGCTTTCGAGCAGAACTTCTACCCCCATAGGGTATATGTGTACAAAATATGAATAAAATCGGGCCAACGGTATTTGAGTTATTGCCCGGACGGACGGACGGACGGACGGACGGACGGACGGACGGACGTACGTAGGGACGGACGGACGGACGGACGGAGGCGTTCCTTATATCCCTCCGAACTTCGTTCGATGGGATAAAAATAAAAGCATCCAAGTTATAAGGATTTTGAAATCGCATTATTTTTCTGAAGATGGGAAAAAGCTATTCTTATGTCACTGTCAGTTTATCAGAGTACTTCAAATGTAATGTCTATAATTGGGATGACACTGATCTAATGACACATTGTTATAGGGTCAGTTCTAGATCAAGTACACTCATCAATAGCATTGTTAAATGTATGTTAAACTGAAATACAAGAATGTGTCCAAGGAAACCCATATATACAAAAAACTGTATAACTGAACCCTCTCTTACTGAACAAATTTTTCAGTACCATTTTTAACACTTGCCAATCTGAAGACTTTAGGCTGGTCTGAGTGGTCCTCAGATAAGACATTCATTACGGATTAGACAGGTTTTTTTATTCTTGCATTTAGCCTCCTTACTTCCCCGTTTTCTCTTAGCAATATGGACGGAGTTACACAGCAATAGCACAATAACACTTATTCTCAAATGTTTTTATGTGTTTTTAAAATGAATAAATAAAACATGGCTAATGCAGCAATAGAACATCTTGGATTACCAAGGTATGAAGTTTCCATAATAATGAAAATCAAACTGGTAAATGAGTATGACAATAGACTACACTCATCAATGGTTAAATAATATAACAAGATGGTGATATTTCAATCAGTGGCTAGTTTCAATCAAACATCTCCATTATTCATTAGTCCAACATAAACACTTCTTTGATTTCCCAATAGCAATTGCTATTCCTATGTTTAGCAAATAAAGCACAGATTCGGTTTCCATGCTGATAGCAATTCTGGTCACTTGACGATGAAATCATTTCACAACGTAGACCCAAAAGGCAATAGTTATGTCAATCTATCGTAAAATGGCTTTAATTTGTTTGGAGTTTATATTAGAATAATGGAAATAGCTCAAGATTTTAGTGGGATTTGATAAGTATAATAGCTTTTTCCCAAATATCTGTCTTGCTAATACAGAAATATACCTTAGTATACTAGTATAAAATGGAATTCTTACATTTTATGATTAATTCTGGCTGGGTAATAATGTAGTTGTGATAACATTCATGGATATACATAATTTTCCACAATTTATGTGCTATAAAGCTTGAGGAGCTAATTTTGTAATAAATCAATATCACTATATATAAATAGAATAAATAAATAACAATAACAATAAAAAAGTAATTTTATTCTACATTAACACAATTATGTATTCTATAAGGCAATAAGACATCAGTTCAGTCAAAATATATGTAACCTTATTTTCCATTAATACTACAGTGATTTTTTCATGTTGATTCAAGTTTGTTTCAAATCTTCTTAGTCTTGTCATGAGATGTTGCTGCTTGTGAAACAGAAAGATTTGATAAGAAATAGAATGCTTGGATCTTCTGGTTATATTATACATTTACATTAGCATTAACTCAACTAACAATAGCAGAAAGCATCAGGTGTTCAAGACAGGACAAGGACAGTGAACTTCGAATCAACTTATTGTTCTGAAGAAATCATAAACATCAACTAACAACATAATAAGTCCCTTTACTCAAAGGCTCTATAGCGTTTTATATTGGCCACTGACCGCAATATGAAAGAAATGTGAAAATATAAGATGAAAAGTAGAATCTTCAGATTAATAGAAGGTTAATGAGATTGGATTTCTGCAGTGTTGACTTCACAACAATCTCGCAAAAAACATCACGAAATAAAGTCATAAACATCCTGGAAATCTAACTAAGTATAAATAAACTGAAGATTTCAGGAGTGAATAGCGATGGTATATATTATTGAATTAATCAGTCAATTCCTCCGATATCCTATGAAATTATTTCATCAATTGGCAGATACTTTGAAGCTTAAATCAGTTATCATGTACCATCATAGAAATAATAGATCTCTTATACGGAGACATCAGCGAATCAGCGCCCCATTGATTTAGAGAGGGTTACCATGGTAACCTAAGATATATGCTAAGCCAGGCTTTTATCACCCATTAAATCTTCCAATATTTTACTACTTAGGTAAGCCTGAAAATGTCAAATACGTAGTTAGCTTGATTTGAATATTATTTATATAAAGCTGTTATAGGTACAGTAATTACAATAAAGAATATGAGTCCTAATAAGGCATTTTATGAAAGGATTGGGGTACAAGTATCATGTACATAATGGTATAAGGGTTTCTGATGTGTCAAAATACAATTTTGATAATTTTCTGAATAAGGTCCATTTCACCCCTTATATATAAACAATTATGATTTTATAATAGCAGATAAAAACATTTAATTCACAATCAAAAACAATATACTGTACATAATATAATTTTACAGTATTACGATGAACATATTTGTTCAATCAACTTCAATATCAAAACAAAAACGCCATATCTAATTCATAGCTATAGGAAAGAAAAATCCAAATCTAATAATTAATAGAAGTTGTAGGATGTTGATTTCCCAGTATATTACTTCTGAGCGTATAGAAATGTCAGTCTGTATTATATTATGCAAGATCTTCTCTCAGTGTCTCAAAGTATCCTTGGTATTCTAGGTTTCTACGTACATTAATAATAACAGGTAATCAGTCATGATTATGAACAGGAATAACTTCAATGTCAATCAAACGACACAATTTCATTTCTCAAGATAGAGATCCTGATTTTTAATTAATTTCTCTTTTTGCTTAGCACACACAAATTGTATAATTTGTCATTCTTAATTTGAGGACACATCTATCTTCTTAGCTGGTTCAAACAGTCGACTGTAGTAAACACCCAAAGAGAGCAAACAACAGACTGTACTGTATGCCTATTATTGTTGTATTATTCATTGCCATAGAAAGTGTATGTACTCTCTCTTGCTAATGAAGACCTTAATGTGTAGAAACCGCGCTGTCAGATGCATACACTGAATACAGATAGACTGTTCATTAGATACTGATCGTGAACATGAATTTTGGCCTTCATTCTTGACATTTTACAATCAGTGGTCCCGTTGCTATTTCAAATGATTGAATTGTTTCTGGCATGGACTTTTTAATTTCCCTGTTGCCCTCCATATCTCAACATCCAATGTAGCCAAGCTAATGAGATTGTGAAATTCAATCAAGCTCAAAATGTTTGGCCGCATTATGTATATGGCTCCCTAATCCCTCCTTGTAATATCCAACACATCTTCAACATGGCCTGAGTGCACTCCTGTCAAAGCTCAAATAGCAGTTTGCCTCATTCTAAATGATACTCATTTTGCATAAGTAAACAGAACCCATCGATTCATGGTTACTTTATCAGTGTCACAGTGCACCTATACACAACCAGGATATCCTGTTTTTTCACAGTCTGTTGACTCCTTTTTTAACAGAATTTATCCATGCGATGTTTAACATCTAGGACAACTAACTCAAACAAGCATGTGTGGAACCTCAATACATGTACTGTGCATAAAAAGCTAATCATTCGGGATATCATTTTTATCCATGAAATAATAATGATATCCACTCATGGTTCTCTCCTATACTCACCCCCGAGGCTGCATCAACCAGAGTTTGGGTAAGGATGATGTTAAATACTGCATGTGAGCGACTGGATTCATTATTCATGTTGGTGGCAGCCACTGTACGAGATTTGTTACCTTCACTCATAAGATTGTCCACATCCTAGAAAATAACAACAAATGGATATATAGATATAGAATAATGCATATAGTCTAATATATCACATGTGCATTTTCATGAAATACATGTACAGTGAAACCTGTTAAGTAGAAACACCTCTGCAAGTGGAGCACTGTTCAGAGTCCCAAAACCAACTGACTTAATGTTAAATGAACCTCGATAAGTGGAACACCTCCCAAGTGGAACACTTTTTAGAGATACCAAATGTGTTCCACTTAAGAAAGTTTTACTGTACAATAGTTTTTTAAAATGTAAGCAACTAGTACAGCAAATGTTAACCTACAACTTAACCTAAAAATTGTAAATAGGTTAATATTTTCGAAATGGGGTGATGCGAATACATACATTTACATTAGAATGTTCATGAGACAAAGCATCTCTTTGAAACAGTTGACTTTGACCATTAGTATGAGAAAACATCAAATAATTAATCAACTTTTCTAATATCATACCATCTTGCCAACAGTCAATAACCACATTTGTGCTATCTTGTCATGGCCTGTTGAATAATATGCTATTAAATCAAGAACTCTAAACTACAGGGACCATGAATTTAGATAAATATTAGAATTGTTGATGATAGTTTGTTTACTGGCTTGGAATTGATTCAATTGTAAGGCATGACAGCATCGATTCTGGGCCATACACGATGAAAGATTATTTGTCATTTGAGACTAGTGGCAACTTAAATTGATAAAGAACCCTAAGGGATAACTAGGACTATTCTTGGAGATTTACATCATGATTCTACATGATTTCAACAACCCACGTTTGTGATGTGTAATGCCACGGGGGTTTGTTTCAATTTTGCAAATCAGGGATGTAATGAAGTTTACCAAGGGGGTAATTAATATTACAATTTAATTGAAAGAAATGATCTGAATGCTGACTTATGTGAATCTTATATTTCTGTCTAAGTTATTCAAAAAAATTGACAATATAATATAATATAAAATACTTATAGAGTAGAAACAATAGAGATGACTGCGTTTTAACAATGCTGTAATGTTTGTAATTTATAATCTTGTATTGTATTGTATTGTATTGTATATACATGTATATTATTTAAATCAAAAATCAATGCTGTGATTGTCTCTTCTTTCCATCATTTAAGAAATGAGGCCAAGACAGAGTAAAATTGGATAAATGAAACATCCATGGCTAATTAAATATGTTTCTGGACAATCCTGGTTTGTATCAGAATGGCCAATGTTGTAGTGGCCATCACACCACAGTTTATACAGCTAAGTGTGTCACTCCACAATTCATATACAGTAGTGTCCCCTGAGACATCACTCAAGACATCTCAGCAACCAAGATATTGATTTTCGGATATAGGAGGTTACAAAAGTCTAATCTTACCACAAATATTATTCAATCTGATAATTTTCAAATTACGGATAATTTTTGTCACAATTACATGTAAATCAAAAAATAATAATATTATATTTGAAATACATTTTACACTAAGTGGTGTTTCAGATTTAAGACTGAAAAAGAAAGTGAAATATTCAGAAAATAAGGCAAAGAAATGTGATTTTCTTGCTAAGATTCATGCTATATTATAGAACAGTTGGATAATGTTTGCAATAAATCTAACTAATGACTACATTGGGACTGATCTAGGGATAGCCATTTGTTAGCAAGACACGCAAAGACAAAATGATAATGCACATCGTGATTATTAACACTAATTTTAACATCCACAGGTATATTCTATAAATATTGCCTGATTAAGAACTGAACTGACATGCGAATGAACAAATAATCACACTGCTAGGAGATGATGAGTAGAGGGTGGCTTTTGCTAATTAACTCAGACATTTTATATGTAGGATTGCGTACTGACATGACGTGCATAAAGAATAGGAGTCAAAATAGCTCCATTAATTCCAAAACAACACTAAACCCCAATTTTTGTGTCTGAATGTTAGAGTCCATATTTTCAGTGTTTGAAGGGAACAAATTCAGATGTGAAAACTCTCCAATGTTTATCTATTTTCAGCTCTTCTTTGGTCAATCAAACCAATATTCTATGAGATAGGATTTTTAAACTAAATGTGCTAAATGCACATCATGATAAGAGAGAGATCAAATAGAGCATTTTGATTGGCTTTGGGAACCATTCACATACCAATAAATACATAAATATGACAATGTGTCTTTTGACCCAGTAGAAAGTGACAATGTTATATGTACTGACTCAACTCCCTAAGATCCATTTTACGATTTCTATAAAATATTCATCAAGTAGAGAAACTTAAAATAAAACTAGTCATACAGTGTTCTTATTAAGGTTTGTATTCATCACAAGCTAATGATTAGCCCCTTGTACAAATGCCATGCGTCCCGAAACCAATAAACTTGGAATAACGATCAGTCTATAAATGGCTTAAGGACACTGAAAATATGAGTCAAAATTATCCTTAAAGAGGTTAATCAAATCTAATTATTTGCAATGAATTTATTAAGTTCCATTCTAAAATAAGGATGGTTAAGCGTGCACAGTGAAACAATTAACTTGCACCATAAATGTGATTTAGAATTGAACACCGACTTAGTGCTTGGTTTAATTGCCAATTGACTTTCATCAAATCCCTATAATCCGTGTCAGTTTCCAATCAGAAGTGGCTGACATATGATCAGACACAAGCAAACGTCAACAGAGGCTTCAGATTGCGGGGTACAATCCCAAATTACAAGTCACTAAATAACTACCTCAAGGATTTATTAGAGGTTTTAATACTAAAATACTAGTTCTTTGAATCTCTAAATGGCATACTACAATAAGTTTTGTGAAATTACAAAATACATTCTCGAGATCAAGTGATATTTTCCATTGATAATATTTATTATGACAAGTATAGGAATTAGCGTGTGATACCATATGATTTTGAGTGATTATCATCAGTTGATATGTAATATTTGACATTTTACTAATACCAAATGTAAACGTGTGAATGTATTTTTGCCATAAAATTTTTTAACTGATATTAACTTATTCCAGAGTTAAATGATTCAAATCAAATTTTCCAAATGATTGTTCGGCCATTGTTATTGTCAGACTCGCATTAAGTCAAGCAGCAAATTTCTGATCAGACATGACACCACATCTAAAGGTTTAAAAGCTATATTCAATGGTTTCATAGAAATCTGCAAAAATATGATATTTTTCTCCTAGTTATAATAGGCAATATCATGTGACTAAATAAAAAATGAAACTTTGCAATGTACTGTGTTCTTACAGAATTGTTAAACAGAGAAGAGAAGAATTCTATTTATAATCAAAAGATAAATATTTCATTGAGGAAGTGATAACATTACAAATAATGTTTTTCATTTAAAAATAAAACCAATGATATCAAATGTGGGAAGTATGACGCAATTTATGCCCCAGTGCTGAAAAATAATAATGAATGTGGCTTAGAGATCCTATTACTTCTAGGAATTCAACATGAAGAACATATTACCCAAGTATTGTGGGTGAAAATTTGAAGGGCTTGAAAACCACTTCAGGTTAAAAACAAGAATGCTATTTTGCCCATATCTCCCTGATTTTGGCAATTTGGCAAACAAATACTTACATTAAATGATGATACAAGTAGCTGTGAGAGACCATCCACATAAGGACCTAAAATATTATGCTCTCGAACTTTTAAGTTTTGCCGAACCCTAAAAAACAAAAAACAATTCATGTTATAATTTAATTGTTTGTTATTTAATTAAATCAAATTATAATGTTATATCTTGTTTTACTTTATTTTTCCCAACAGAGATGTAAACATCATAGAAACTTTGATTTTTCAGAATTCAGAATTAGCTGAAATTAATGGTGAATGAGTCAGCTGTCAAAAAGTAATAAACTTGATAAAAATCATCAGTATCTATATTTAAAGGGACGATGAAATGGCATATTTCAAATGTCAAAACTATGGAAAAAATCACTCATTCTCAGAGATTTTTGCAATTTTCATTTCTGGCCAAAGGTCTGACATGTAAATCATTTTAATGATTGATGTCTCAGACATTATCATAGAAATTAACAATTTGTCATAATTTTTCATTTTAGTGAGTGACAAAGGAAGTTTTCTTATTCAACCATTTTGCAAGGCTCCCAAAAATGTTGTAAAAAACAGAAGTCTTATTATGCATGCATTGGATCAATAGCTTCACTTTAGGTATAAATTGAGTTTTTTCAATAAATTATTGATAACATTGTTTTTCACTGCACTGTTATCAATTGATGGTTCATCTTAAGATCCCATCATCCTTCGTCCTGGGATGTCGAAAATGAACATGCTATCCCATAAATGGTACTTTTCAGACCCTAGAATAACTGGTTACATGTAGTTACCCTTTAGGATCTAATAGATCGTGGACCCTTTCACAGTATATCTCCATGTAAGAAACCTCTATTTTAAATGATAAGCCAGTGTCTGTGTTGTCTGAAATCCTCTCAAAGAGATTGTCACAAAGTCTTGGAATTATTCCTTTGTCACTACGGCTGCCCATCATAGTGTAGGATTTCCCCGACCCTGCAAAATACAAGGAGCGAACATTACAAGGTTGCACATTAAGTGAAACATGTTGTATTAAGAGAATTATTGACAGGGAATCACATCAGGAATGGAAATGGGAATATCAGGGGTTCAGCATTTCAGAGATAGGCAAAATGAAAACAACAGGCAAAATTATTGGAAATTATAAATTTAACATAAGAAACAGTTGCTGCACAAAACGACAGGCAATTTTGTTAAAAAAACAATCGGAGAATAATGCCTGCTACTAATGAAAGCCCTGCACTGTACAAACAGCATAGTCTGCATATTCAAAATCATTACTTCTAAGATTTATGAGACATTACTCAACTTATTAACACACAATGAAAAAGCAATCATTCAATATCTTATGTACAGTTCTTCAACTAAATTCAATCTAAAATATTAATTTATCTGAAGAATAAAAAGTCAAGCTGGCATTATCTTAGTAAACCAAATACAGTAAAACCTGTTTAGTGGACATCTAAGCAAGTGAAATACCTCCAAAGAAAACTATATATAAAGGACAGGTACCCAAATTAACTCAATTTGTATTGTAACAATAATGTAAAAAAAAGAGCCTCCGTAAGTAGAACACTTTTCAATATTTAATGAGCCGCTGTAAGTAGAACACCTCCCAAGTGATGAAACACCTTTTAAATAAAACCTCTGTAACTGGAACATCTCCCACATAGAACACCTTTTTGATTAAATGTATTCCACTTTGCATTCACCATAATATGAACATTACAGAAATGATATATTAGGGGTAAGTCTCAATCAATTGTAACATAAGATTATTTCACCCAGATGAGAGATAATGAGGGATTAGAGAAAAATATGAGACTACAATTACAGACTTCGGTTTTCAGACAATAACTGTCCCCATTGAAGGTTATTTTTCTCAGTTAAGAGGTTATTGTGATTCGCAATGTTAAAATAACAGGATATAAGCAAGTAAAAGGATACCATAAGAGGACACAATATGTTGCGTAATATGATAGTGACTGGAGAAAAACAAATGAATTTCATATTATAATAATTATTATATATAATATATTCACACATGCGAGTATATTTGTATATGAAAAAGTGAACAAAATGTATTTATTATAATGCATGTATTATTAGGTAATACATAAAAGTAAGTTTGATTACATGAATGTATATCAGATAAAATTTATTACAAAATGTCAGATATCAAGATATGAAATCTAAGATAAGATATGAAATCCTAGCAGTTTGAAGATATTTTAATAATATTTATTGGGTTGATCAAGAGCCATCCTCCGAATGCAGGGTTCCAGACATCATCCACTACATTTCTTCTTTGGAGGTACAGTTCTGGAGGCCTGTGTTCTGAGGATGATCAAGAATATGTTCAAAAATGTCAGTTTTCCATTTCTGAACTCATAAATCTCAAGATTAGTTTAACTTTCATTGAGTCATTGTTGGGCCAAAAGTCATACAGGTTATACGAGAATTAGTTGTGAAAGGAATAAATAAAGAGAGGCCGCTTGCAGAGTGCCTCCCAATTACTACAGTACATTTATAATACTATATGGTTAATCCTATAGAAGATGGACCACCAAGGAGTAGGTGGAATCAAGCGTAGAAACATCATTAGATTTAATCCTCACAATGAGACTGTGAATAAATAAGACTGACGAGTGCCTCCACATCGTTGATTAGAAAAAACGGATTTAAGTGCATGATATTAGCAAATCCAATCATCAGGAATTGTGTTTACGAACCATTGATCGTAGAAATTCCATCAATATCCCATCAGATTTTATCAACGCTAAACACATTTTTGCAATCAATGTAACATGTACTTTTAAAATGTGTTTGTAAGATTCATGTACTTATGACATGTGATTTCAGCAAGTAAAATATGATAGGGTAGGAATCAAATCTCTGATTATCCTATTGGTTCTTTCCGAGGGGGGGGGGTAGTACAATAAGTCGAATGTTGAAAGGGTTGATCATTTCAAACTTACCAGTTTGTCCATATGCGAATATACATGCATTATAGCCTTCAAACGCCCTCTGAAGTACATCTTTCCCAAGACAATTGTAAACTTGTTCTTGACCTATAAATGCAAAAAATCTCATTGTACTGCACATGTACAGGTGTACACTACAAATGCAGGTATACAGTAGTTCACATAGATGTAGATAAACTTTGAATTAACAATTATTTTCTTGCAGGTTTCCCAAGATTTTTGAAAAAGGTTGGGCTAAATCCCTTTTGACAAAATGTTGAAAAAATCCTTAAAAGTTGATTGATTCTTTAATGCATGTCATGTTTTCTTGGAGTAATGCATCAGACTGAATTATTCAATTCTGATAGATACACTTCAATGGAATTTGCCACAGAGATACCATTCTGTCCTCATAATTTCATACTAGCCAGTCTATTACCACATAGGCAGCGAATAATGTGTTTCCATATTCTATACCTTGAAAGGTGTCACGAGGACAATATTATAGATTAAATAATTACAGCACTATTTATATCTCAGAAAGGGTTATTAGAGAAAATATAAGTATGGGTTATAGTTCTGTAAATATTAAAAGGTCATAGTAGTATGTCGGGTAAACCAGGTTCCTGTAATTAAGCCCTATATTTGAACATGGTGCGGTAGAATAACATATTACTTAATAGGAATAAGTGAAGTTTTTATAGATGAAGTTATTTAATTGTTTCTGAGAATTTTTTCTATCAAAGGTTAAGATACTTCAACCTCATTTATTTAACAGGAACGGGAACATCTAACAGGAATGAAATGGAGACATTTAATTGATGTTACACAATAATCAAAATCATTTTTCTCTTTAATTGAGTATTTAAGGTGAATGTTGAATTAAATGATGAATTAGGACTTCTTACATGTTTCATGCTATTGTAATGTATAAACAGGTCCAAAATCATCACACTTTACCTTCTTTAAAATAAAGGCACATCCTCATTCTCTAAAAGTAGTTAATTTAAACTCACTTGCAAATCTGGTCTCAGCCTTGTCCATTGACCAAAAACAGTGGTCAAAGGCAAATGTCTGCAAATAAACAAACAGAAATTATTAATCAACTGACATAACACAGTCACTAGCATTGAAACACTTTATTACATTTTTAATACGTTAAGATTCTAAAAAAACTGCATTTGTTGTTGAATATGATTTGGCACTTAGTTTGAAGAGGAATCTAATTACAGAACTACGTGAACATTGATAAGAAGCAGGTTACATTAAGTGCATTGGTTTTTCTCCCGAATATTTTGCTTACTTATGTTATATCTAAATTAGTTCAGCTGTGTTTGGGGGACATATAAACTTGACATAAGAGTTATAATGATTGAAACTACAAACATTGTTATGTGATTTGTAATGGTACCAGCATATGGTTTATTCAGCATAGATGCAAAGTAGATTTTTTATCTTTGACAGTTGAGGTCCCAAAGTTCCATGTTACCACAGCAAAGCAATTTAGAAAAGTAATGCTACTGTGCTGTAAAATATATAAGGTACCATTCGAAAGGGTTGGTCTATAAGGTAGTTTGGAACTTCCATGGTTTTTTAAAACATAAGTGCATATTCTCACCTTTGGAGCTTTTCTGCCATGGTGTTCACTGTTCGGGGATCCAAAATAATCATTGGAGATCCAAAATAATCATTAGAGATCCAAAATAATCATCAGATATCAGACATCAGATGTAATCATTACAGATCCAATGATATCAGCATGAATCCAATATAATCATCAATAGCCAAATATTTTGACCAGGGATCAGGTGTAATAATAATCAGGTATCCAATATAATCACAAATGATTCGATATAATCGTAGAAGATCCAATATAATCATTGTATTCAAAGATCGATGTATTTTCCAGAGTTCCAATATCAGATAGGCAGACAGCAGGAAAATATGAAATACAAAAAAACATATATATTAGACAAAGTATAAAAATACATCATGATCATACATTTTATCTTTCTTGCAAATGATTAAAACATTTTAAAAAATATATATTAATATCTGTATGTATGTATAAATATATGTACAGTTATGACACAGACTTGAATCAAAATTGCATTTTTAATGTAACATTTGATAAAAGATATGTATATACAGGTCAAATTCATTAACATAGAGATCAATATTGTTAAGACACTACATATTCAATAGGAACCTTTGAAGCAGACTTTGATGAGTATTATATATTCTCTTTCATAATACAAACATCTTCTGTAATACATGTACTACATATTATACAGTGTAAATATATGGAAACTTTTGCGAAGACATGCACAGGTCAAATTCACCTAGATTTCCCAAATAGAATATATTTTTAATACCTAACCCCCTCCCCACCTAATATACTCAGATTCTTCTATTATCTACTAGCGTAGTGCTCAATTAACTCGGAGATCCTGTGAATTGCAGATAGATGAAATACCTAGCTGCCAAGTGCATGAAGATTAGAAATCAATGAGAGACAACAATAGAGATCTATTCCAGAAATTATCTAAGTAATTGAAGAGAATGTCAAATGTTAAAATAGAGGAAAAGAACACCAGGCGTATCAGCTATCAGTCAATATATAAAGCATCTTTCAAAGGAAGTCAATTGTGAATGTATAGAAAAAGTTTTGAATTTTGGTCCTGTTATTTCCATTCATTGGCTCTATATTCAGTATTAGACTCTTCAGCTCTTCTCTTTGGTTTACCAACAGAACCTAAAAATGAAGGCTCAGCATGTAGTTTTAATCATTATCAATATACTGAGAAATTACCATTCATCTTTCACATCAGGCATGACATCTACTATATACCATGCATGAGATCTTCCATATCATGCATGGCATCTACTGCTTTACCATGGATACATGTCCAGGGCCATAGCCAGCTTTTAGTCAGAGGGGGTGCGATCGCCCAAAAAATCAGGAGGAGTGCAATTGATAAGATCTATTTTGAATTTTACAATTGTATGACATCTAGGATGAAATCTTACATACCATGCTGCATGATGACATCTTCCATACCATTCATGGCATTGTCTATATCATGCATGGCATTGTCCATATCATGTATGGCATTTTCCATACCATGCGTGATAGCAGTCATGGTATATACTGACAGATGATGCTTGATCTTGTATAACAGCTGATTTTTTTTATTAATTATGCTCCCACATATTCATATTTTACCTATATAACTATGGTAGGTGAACGACCCTTATACAAAGTTAAGAAATAACAGAAACCGTAATAAAAACCATGATTAGAAATATCAAAATAAATCACAATGAACTCTATTACATCAACAGATACCTAATAAACATGAGAAAATCCACATTTGTTACTGATGAGTCACAGAATCGATTCCTAAACAACTGTCTAAATAATTCGAGCTGACTTATGAATGCTACCCCTGGGTGTTTATTATTGATATGTAAACCCCAAATGTACAACTAAGGCTGACTCCCTAACTTGTTTACAAAGGTCAAGATTCAAGAACCCAGCGTTTTCTTCATGGACTCCATCGTTGTCCTGTGTGGATGTCACTAACTGCTACTGAATCAAGTCTTATTCCTTATATGATCAAGTGAAACAAAATGCTAAAGTTTACATTCAAAGAACTTTTTGCTCACAAATGACATTGTTACAATCAAAATTTAATTCAGAGTACATTAGCCTCACTGATAAAAGTTTTGCCTCACTGAACTCCACATGGAACACCTCACAAATGGAACAGGTTTTTAAAAATCATGTGGCCCATTGACTCCATGTTAATGAACCTCTGTAAATACAACACCTTGCAAGTGGAACAACTCTTTGTGGTCCCAAGGGTGTTCCACTTACACAGATTCAACTATATTACAGTTCATCCTTTTTTGTTTGATAACATTAATAGAATCCCCTGGAAATATTATGCATACCAACAATAGGTCAGAATGGCCTCAGTACTTGCATCTTGCTCAGACTTTAGCTCAAGTATCATGATCGCCATGACATTTTAGTAAATTATACATATTGTTGTTATTGATCGTCCAGCCAACCTTTGAATGATGAGAATAAAAACATTCATCTATTAAACTGGCAGCTAATAGAGAATGTAAAATGTTAGCTTTTCAAAAACCCTGCCATGGTTTCCCTTGCAATTTTCATAGGAACGGAGAATTCTCATCATATATGGATGATATAAAGATCTAAGAAGCAAAATTATCTAAATGCATTAGGATTGAATAAAAAGGAGACATTATTTTTTCAAAATCATTGCCAGATAAGTTATCAAGGAATAAAGCCACAGTGTGTTAGAAAATAGGCATGGCACAACATTTAAGAACATAACTCCCAACTTGTTTCTAGCCCTTGTTGCCCCTTTATAAATGAACAAGAACTGCTGTCTCGCCAGTAAGATCATGAAATGAATCAAAATAGCAGTGGTCCTAAAGATTAATACAAAGCAATCAAGCATAAAGGAATTATTATAGCCTATAACCATTAATATAGTCTTGCTTCAAGACCCTGGACAGCAAGAATACAATTTATACAATAGAATAGAATGCTTTCCCATACATAACAACTGGCACTTTTTATAGGGCATATATCAAGGGGATGTACAATTTTGAAACAACATCCCTAATAAGAAAATTATTAGTATTACAGACTGACAATAAATAACCTTTTGAAAAGGCAACTTTCTCATTTAAATTGCAATTTATTTCTGAGTTTCTTCACATTTACTTCTGACCTGATAACATATATTCAACAAAAGCAATTTTCATAATCAAATACAAAAATCCTAGTAATAGCGATGTTGGCAGTCTTATACAGACTTACATAATCCTGACTCAATAAGAGATTGAACCATGTAGCATGCAAGACCTGCAACGAAAAATGGAACAATATAAATTCCACAGCAACTGATGCCTGCCACCAATAGAACAGTCAATATTATATTTTTAGCTGAAATTCTTGAAAATACTTTCATAATAATGACCAAAACCAATGTAGAAGTTGAAGTGACTGCACAAGAACAAAAACGCTGAATCTCATAATACTCAATGTACTTATGTATGTCAGTCTCACATCCCACATTGAGATAGACAAAAGGTTACTGTAACCATCAGGCTGCTTCTTAGATTTTGGCTTGTTTGCTTATGTAAAGATAACCTATCCAAGCTATTAATAAATCAACCAATTTCTCATTTTCTCTCCTATTTTGAAACAAATTTAAATGTACGTGTACCAAATTTGATTTTTGAGCAACAGTTGTGAACATCATAACATAAAGTAACATAACATAACAAAATCCTTGCTGATTTCACTCTAATTTCTCAATAGAAGCAAAGATAATATAATCGCGCTTGAACGAGTATTTACCACAAACATTCCTAACCTTCAGCAATTTTCGATGAATTCCAGAAAACATCAAACACAGAATATTCTGTAATTTTAATCAAAGTAACAAGCCATCAGCTGTTGATATAAGTAGAATGTGGTAACCACAGAGTTAACGTGCTAATGGTACTTGTACTATTATACCCGAGTTAGAACTGCAGTGTATAGGTATGAATATACATAGAAAATAGGATACAACAACCTCTTGACTCCATAGAGATATTTTCTATTGAATATATATTGAACATTATGTGTATCAGGATACATAAAGTACATATACCTTCATTCATTGAAGAGAAGTCAATTTTGAGTTTTGCCCATAAGACGATGACACCCCTAACCCTATCTTTCAAATTTTTTCAGTCTGTTTCAGACTTATTAGGAATATACTGTTTTCACCACAATAAAATTTAGATTGTATGTAGTTACAATTCTGCTAATTCATTTATTGTTCAAATGTGTGACAGTTTCTACAGATTCGCCATTCATATGCTACTTATTGTGTGGCACGTCACTGCTCTACAACTATATTGAGTAATCTGCTTCAATCATAACATTCACATATCCCTATAGAGTTGGAAAGGAACTAAATATACAATAAAATCTACTAAATTATTCAGAGGCAATATTTTACTCTGATACATTACACCTTCAGTAGGCTAATGTCCTTAATTGAATCGAAGCTATCTTAGTGGATCGATCGGAACACCTTTGGTACCTCTAACAAAAAGTGTTTCACTTGGGAGGTGTTCTGCTTATAGAATTTCATTTAACATTAAGTCGGTTGGTCTCAGTAAAATGTTGTACTAACAGAGGTGTTCCACTTCTAGAGGTATTCAGCTTTACAGGTTTCACTGTATGATCTTCTTGCTGTCTAAGAAAAATTACCTTGTGTTCTCAGATGAACTTTATATTGATGTTGATTGGAACGTTTGTAAATTAGATGTAACAGCTTTCAAGCATGATTTAAAACACATGACTAAATACTGGAGATATTTATCTTAGAATTTCAGGGTACTTGAAAATGTCTTCCTGTCATTCCCCCAAAGATTTGTTTTCAATGATGCTTTGTTTACACTTTCATTGTTATTTCCTTTGACAATATCAATTGAAAATATATTTCCAAAATGATCAACGTTACTGTGCAAGTATTTGGCCTTTGAGGACACATTTAGTTGTTACTCAATGTTAAAAATATTATTATTCCTTTATCTTAAAAGAAATATTATTGTAATGGCTTCTTTATATCAATCTTTCTGAAATGTTGTATTAGTATGTCAATTGCTATAGAATTGCATAGCTGGCATTTATGAATTTCCATATTATACCTCAATATCGATGCACCTTTATAATTCAGCCATCACAAATACATGTATGAGAACATAGCGTGATACGCTATAAAGGTCAAAACATTCTCTCTGGGGGGAAATGCCAAATTTCCATTGTTTAGGATCCTGACATTCTGTAGAAATATACATCATCATTGGATACGCAACGTGAATACCAGCCAAATGAGCTAATATTATCAAACTACAAATGCAGAGATAGTAAAAAAGGATCTTCCTAAGATTGAATCTTAAACTCTATAATGATAATCCATATAGTCTCTACTATAAAGTGTTAGATAAAGAATGACTCTAAATAAATCAAAATGAAATATTCATCCTCGACTTAAGTTTAGAAAACTTAGATAAAGCCATGGAATACATACATCTCACTATCTATGAATGATAATTTTGGGATACTTCTGAGTTGATACCTTCAAACTGATTAGATACTCCTAGGCAACTAGCTAAGATTAACAAACTTGAAGCATAACCTTGTTATCTCGCCTGCCACTTCATCAATATTTCTAAACATTTGAAACTTTTATTACCTTTGGGCTTCACGAAAATAACTACCACAATAAACCTGTATCCAACCAGCCAAAAAAACGAAGCATCAATATATGTATAAGCAGAACATGATGTAGAAATTCCCAACCCAATAAGATATATGTTCAATTAATGTTATTACCCTCCATTGAAGTTTTCAATGGTCTAAAATGAGAATTTTACTTGATTATTGAGAAACAATCAATTCGTCCTCATAACTGATTAGCGCAGATTGTCAATGTCAGAGAATTACAATCAAGTCATAGTTAAAATCACTTTTATTTGTAATTCTAGGAGCTACAATACTATTGCTGAATATCAAATATATCTTACCAAGAAAATGAATTAGTATCAATGCAATATCAATTTTTGAAGAGACTTGTCACAATAACTGCAATTACAATAACTTGATACCAAAACATAACAAAGCAAGAGATAGAATGGATCAATCAGTGACTAATGACAAATCTATGTAAATCCAGGGGTACATTGATTTTTTACTACTGTGCCCTCAGAGAATCGGGAGTAGGTTTCTTCCAGACAGATCATGTAACACTTTTAAATTCACTCTACTTTTTATCGTTGTCTTCTCGCAACCGCAAATAAGCTAAATCGCAAAAAATCTAAAATAGTCAAGTTTTTTTTTCGTTGATTTTTATACTGTGCATAAAACCTGTATATCCATATCTGGTTTACTGTTTTCTCATTCTTTCAATTCTTCCTAGGGTTATCTTCTTTGAAGATAGACCATATAAAGGTCAAGTAGCCTTAAATAAGGAAAATGGTTGTTTATGTAATGGTGCAGATGTAAATATACATGAGAAACATATTGCAAATATCAACAATGATGACCCAGTTTGCTATGCTATACCTTAGTTTAAAGAAACAATCAACACTTCAAAACAACCATCAGAATATATCAACATAAAAGAGAGGTATTTTTCACAATGCACTTATGTGCCAAACTTCAAAAAATGGATATCAATATTACATTGAAAACCTCAGAATCCTTAACATCTCTATAAATATAGCATTAATAAATTAATACAGCATGAAAACAGCACCTGATTTTTATTGTAAATGGTCACAAAACTGTAATAATGTGTACATGTAACAACTTCCAACTGCTAACAAACAACCAGTCCATTGGTCATAAAAGGGTGGCTAGAGACTAAGAAGAGGTGGTGACAATAGTATCAATCTGCATTGATAAATGAGTGATCAAAAAAGTATTTCTTTAATATATCTTGTACTCAAATATGAAGTGGTACTCCGAAACCCAATAAGCTATCAACAGCCATGGTAGACAAAGTCAAGCACTTGCAAAAGTCAATAAAATGGTCACATTTGGTTAAATTTTTTCTGAGATCAAGGTCTTCATCACAATTAAGAAATAACATGACAGAACCCCTTTCCCCATGGCAATAACATAAAACAAATAGAAAAAGCTTCTGGGACTGGAAGAACACATATGTATATATCTAAATGTAAATGAGCAACCATGTAAATTAGAAGCCAGCTCTCATGAAGCATAATCAACTAGTGAATGACTGACATTTAGCAGACTAGGATTTCTTACCAAATTAGGCACGTTAGTAAAAGAACAGATAATCAATATTTGTTCCTCGCTGATTATGCTGATGGCTGATACCCAATAACAATGAGAGGGCTTGGAGCCTCAGGAACAAACACAGGGAGAGTTTGATGAGACATCATACATGTATAACCCGGACGAATTACACAGAGGCAAATAGTAAAGATCTCAGTGGCACTTATCTTGATGAAGAGTCTCATGCTCTATTTGAATCTGATGCAGAGGCTGGGTATACTGATACTCTAACATAGCTTTACGCTTTATAAGAGTTTGGTTTCATCTTCAAGAGAGCTTTATGTAATTACTACCAGCCTATGGGCTTCAGGGTAATCTACCTTAGTCATCTATTGAAATCCTACACTCCTTCCAAAAACCTTATAGCAAAATGAATAAATATGAACAAATGTGAAGGCTACTTTTTCTTTGGGCAAATTCCAATGGTACCGATAAAAAGATAGACACCATCCCATCATAGGATCTCTGGCAATAGATTATTAGTGACAAAGGAGGGCTTTATTATCTATATTATACGATGTTCAATAATGCAAATGCAAGGAGGTAGTTACCAGTTTCACCACCAGGTGGCTCGCTCGGGTCAGATAGCATGGCGGGTATAGTAGAAAGTTCCCTTTAACTTAAATTACATCTGTTTTAGTAGTACTAGTTCAATATTAATATAGCCCTTATGTATCGAATCGTTATGCAAATTAAAGTATGTCCAGTAAAAGAAAATGTTATCTGTCCAATACAAGAAAAGATAATTCACTTTTTGTGATTTTGTAACATTAGGTCTATGAGGAATCAACCCGAACAAGAAGTCACATTTTCAAAAAAAATTAAGTTTTCAAAGTTGATAATCAATTTTCGAAACCATATTTCTAGATATACTTTTACATGCAGATTTCAAATATGACATCACTTTGTCTGAATTTTGAATATCTAATGACGTAAATCAAGATTATTTCTACTCGCATCTAGTCTATTGAAACTATGGAACTAAACCTGTATGCTATAGGGAATTGGAATTGGGTGCATCTGTACAACCAACTATTTATGCAATTTCATGAGAGCTTATTACGGCTACAGCTGAGTTATGATTGCCTCTTTCTTGCAGAGCACTAAATGGAACAGATGATCTATAAATATTTAGATTTGCCATCCACAATCCAGATGGATCCTAAATGTTCCCGACCAGTAATGTTCTGCTCAGGAAACTAATATAAATCATCAATTCCATGGATCAATAAGGTCCCAATAATTAGATGATCCATGGATCTTATGCTGTATTCATCCAACCAAAAAATTGTATATATCAAGGGTTAGACAAGATATTTTGTTTTTAGAGAGAAGAAAATATAAAACAGACCTGATGAAAATAGAGTTTTTGAATTATATCTTAAATAAATACAAGTGTTTAGGATTAGGATTTTGTACCCTGGTGAAGTGAGTCCCATTTTATAAAATAAAATCTGTAGATAGTGAACATCTTTAATATATTTATCAGTAATAAGTAGGATATAGAAGTAAGTAGACTTTGTTCCAAGAAATATTGTTTCCAGAATATGAGAGTTATTCAGTAAGGATTAGGATGGGTGTTCAGTAGGGACAGGTGTTCAATGGAAAGAAATGTGTTCACTTAGACAGGTCTTACTAGCAAAGCAATCATATACACATACTCAACCTATAAAAATAAAAAATGAATTGCAAAATTTCTTTTACAGAATAATTATTCAATACCTGCAACCCTTTCTCTCTTACTGGCTGCCACTTGGGAACACTAACTTAAAGGGATAATAACCTCAAGTAAAAACTAAGATTCATCAGAATAATAAGTCTATAATCAAAAACATGACCCAGGTATGAGCGACGATCTTCTTATGCATCGGCAGATATATTGGAATTAATTTTGAGGTATTAGATCTTCACCTGGATTATGGAGGTCGCCATAACCTACCTATGAATATTCATGAGCGGCGTCACTGCGACTCGACAAATTCCAGCATTTTGATTGGCCCGAAAAATGTGCATGCGCAATTGTAGCGGGGCGGCCACATTGAAAAATATTACGAACTTCTTAACAAGAAAATGGAGCAATTTGAAGATTTTGACGGTGTATTTGGCATATTGACATACTATAATATGATATCACCTGTTCGAGAAAAACATGACCATGTTCACATCAATACTTACAATTCATAGAATTAACTCCCAAAGTGCCAATCAAAACCAAAAACTGACCAACTCGTGAACGTTGGTTACCGACATGACAGGAAAATGCGTTAATTTTATGTTGACAATCAATTATCTCTCGATCGTTTTGCTTGAAGATTAAACATATTCGGATCTTTTATTTAATAAAATGACGAATGGCAGATATTAATTGGATTTTTGACACGGTTATAAATATAAGGCAGAACTGATAGTGTATTCCCCGTCATGAATGATCGCGATCGATGACGCAAGGTTCGTCATTTCGATCACCATGGAGGTGTATTTTTGTTGTATTTACAGTAGACAACAAATAATTTAAATTAGGCTCGTAGACCTAGTATGTTATATTTATTTCACAAATATGGTATTAAGTTATAAAGCTATTAAAGACATACGATACGATACAATTGAAAAAGTTTTTTCAAAATGGCGTTGACCTAACCGGCACATGGCCTGGTTCAGTTCTCTTTTTGGGACCGGATTGCTCGCCTTGAATCCGTTTTCTTTGGTTTCTTGTGAGAGAATATGTATGGTATGGCAACTGCCCGAACGACAGTGAGATTCCATTGTCGATAACGACAGTGTTATTTCTGTTGCCGATAGCAAACTGTCGTGGGTAAACCCGGAAGTAAAATTGTGTTCAATCTACGCCGTTTGAGGAGAAAATCAGCTAAAACAACTTGCCCCGCGTGTCTAGAACCATCATCACTGTAGCGTCTATATAATCAATACTTACTTGAAATTTGTTATTCATTTTTATTCACCAATCTATTTTGAAGAGCTTTTGAAGAGCGATTTTAGCATTTGAGGCAATCTGCGCCAGTTCCTCTTGATTCGGAATCTAGTTCATGCGCATTAGAATGAATAATTTGATTGGCTTAATTCCAAAAACACATGCGCACTTGTAAATTATTTCAAACTACTAGGCATGCGTGAAGAGTTGAAGCAAAAACGAAACTGCTGCAGATTATCCTACTTATTCGATGGCGGAATTAGAAAATTCTTTATTCAAAATGTTTTCCCGTATTGGGGAGAAAAAACACAACCCCAGGATAGATATAGGACGACAAACAAGACAATAATAAGTAGGAATCTTTGATTGTTAAAAGCCGTGCATGAAACTTTTCAGAAACTATAGTAAGTGACACTGTTTTAAATGTGTTCTATTCCCCGGGGATTCGGTCCACGACAACGACAGCTGGTTTGAACTGTCGACAGATTTTAATTCTACCGTCACCAGCCGACTGTCGTACTGTCGTTCAGGCATTTCTTTTAAAGTCCTTATCCAAAGTCTAGCTCTATCAGTGGAAATATTTGAACAATTTACCGCACAACACATAGGCATTTTCCTTTGTTGTGAATGCTTTCAAGATGGCGACTCAGGTCGCAGAAACGTCACACTTCCGGTCTACATCCGGGTCTCTGAGGGAAATATGGCGAGCCCCGTCCAACAGACAACTGGGTCACTGGGTCAATTTATGATTTTTATTTTCAATATTATACAAAAACTAACACATAACAAGATTTTCAACTTATTGCATTTTATTCAGTAGTATTGTAACTACATATAATGATGATTAGAATACCTGACATTATTTCCGCTTTAAAGAGCAATGTAAAAAACAGAGATACATCTGTAACTAATAAATAACCTGACATAAAATGTAATATCTAACACAAATCTATGAATCACACATTCCCAAGATAAAAATAATTTGTAAAAAGATCCTTTTTGTGGTTTTTCTCATCTTGACCCGTGTTTTGTGCACCTGGGTAGACTGTAAACAAAGTCCAACTTCTGTTTTGTCTTCATAGCAATAGATTCAACATTGAGGGATGAGATCATTTTGACAGTTTATATAGTTGAAACAGATCAATTCGTTGTCAAGGTGACCGTTTAATGATTTTACCATATCTTTGCCTGCTGCAGGGCGGAATCCTTAATGAGAACGTAGTGAATTTATTTTGTTTTGTATTCAGTCCTTGTTTTATAGCAAACGTGTGTGAAGATCTTTCATCCAATTATGTGTACCCATAAAACTATAAAGGCATTGCCTTTTGTTAAAGGTCATGATCATTATGATAAAATAGAGTTAAATAAATAGGTACAGGCCAGTCCGAAGGATATGCCAGGGGAGGCAACTTTTGCGTGGAGATAGGTTGTACCACCGACATACTGCGGAATGCCATAAGGTAGGGGGATATGGGGGCATGCCCCCCAGATAAATTCTGAAATTTAGACCCCTTCTGGTACATTCTGAGCATATCTGAGAGACAAAAACACTATCTTTGTTAACTCTTCTGATGGGCTTGAGAGTATATTATATTGGGAAGGCTTTATCTGAACAACTAAACTGAAAGTTCATGTAGTAGAAAAGATGTTCAAGTGGACAAGCTACCATTGATTAGATAACTTATTTTAGCAAGACTGGAAAGCCTTGAGCCATTGTATATGTACTTAAAATCAAAACACTGAACAAAAGTTATAATTTGTATAAAACAGGTACACAAGGGTCTCAAAAATGGGGTCTCAAAATCCTGAAATCATTATTTTTCAGATCCTATGATTTAAGAACTCTTATATACCTATAATATCAATAGAACCCTCTACTGGAAAATAGAGTAACACATAATTTTAACTGAGTGTACTAGAAATTGCCTGAAGTGATAATATATATTGCCTTGATACAATAACAGTGCATCTTAATTGTCCTAGATCCAAATAAAATGGCCATTGCCCTCATGCAACTAAATGCAATAACTCCTCAGGTCTCAGATTACCCTGCGTGCAGAGTCTAGTTAAACTACACTCTGCCTAGTAGAGACCATATTACAGTTTAGTAGCCCCGCCCCCACAACGGGTACCGGTGTCAATGTGGGTGAATCACTTTTGACCTACGCGCTGACCTTCCACCAATCAGCGAGCTTGAAGAAACATACGCCAAATGCATTCTAATTAAATATGCGCATGTCATTGGTCAATTCCAGGCTCAACGATGAAGTCAGAAGGAATGACCATATAAAAAAATGTCGGTCAAATTTGGCCGACGAACACTGATTGGCGCGGTGAATTCACAGGTTTATTTTAGTTTGAAATAGTGAAGACGAAGCTCTCTTTTAAGAAGTGAAGTCAAACGGATGCAAAGGGTAGTCTCAGATCTAAGACCTTACCTCTCGTCCTTGATGGAGAAATATAGGTTAGATAATGAAATTCCGCATGAATTATCAGAACTGCTATAAAACATATCATGGTCAAAGTGAGTTAAATAATATATCATGACGCAGATTTCATAAATCACATTTATTTCTACTCCTTGTGCTCGACTTACTTTTTATTACATTCAAATAGAAGAACTCCAGAGAAAATGAATTTTTCTTGGAAATATACAGTGTCAGAATCAAATAGATTTTGACCATGAACTGTGATGATATTTATATATGCATGTAGGAAGGAGGAAATGAAAACTGACACCAATATTGTCCCCCATGGGCTTTCTCTTGAATGCATATATCCTTACCATTGCTTCATTAACAAGTAAAAAAAAAAGAAATTTCCATTTTTCTTCTCGACTTCACATGTACCAAAATATATTCTTATAATATTACATCTCTAGTTCAAAGAAATCACCTTTGGCACTTAGCAGATTCTCAAATATCAAACTTAGACTCTCCTTCTTTTCATCTTGAATACTGGCAGAAAAATATATGGATTAGTGAATCTTAAAATATAACATTACATTTTATTTGACAGTTCTGAAAAATGCCATCACTGAATTGATCTTGTTTTAATTTCCATGAGATGCAGTCGGAGTAATGATTATTACATCAAACACAATGGTAATATCGTCAGAAATCCTAATATCGTCAGAAATTGGAAAAAGATAACAAAATACATGATGCAATATGAACTACAGGAAATATCCATATATTTATTTCAGTTTTATCTCTCGTGGAAAGCTCCATTAATGCTTCATTATACAATGAAGATATAGTCTTAGACTTGGCTCTGAATAACTAATAAAATGGTCTAGTTTAATCTACAGCTTTCCTCATAAATATAACGTAACTGTGATAAAAAGGTATATCTTGAGCCTTTAGACAGAGCCCTGAGATAAGACGTAAATGAGATCTTTTGTGAACGTACATTCTGATACTCACAGGATTCTGTCTGGAAGGGGATATGATGAGTACCACAGAGGTGAAGGTGGCGAAGGTATATGCCAAATAAAAAATTTAGTGTTCCTTGTAACTGTATGCTCTCTCTGTACTCCTGTAGATATTGACAATTATACCATGGTCAGAGCAATATTTATCAGGTTATAATAGCATATGATATATCACATATTTGGGATCAGGACAGACATCAGGATGATATTGAGATCAGTGGGATGATATGCATATCAACCCGATATTAGTCCCCAGTATAGGGTACTCCCGGGAAAATTGACCTTAGATTTAAGATGCATTTATCGTTTTCTCATCTTACAGATGGTTTTTGAAGTACATGTAGATACATATTGCTCTTGACCATGGTATAAGGTTATTATTCACCTGATGGCCCAACGGGATGGGGATCCAACGGATATCAATATTTCCCTCGGTCACTGCATATTGATATCTACCATAGAGAGAGCACTGGGTAACAACGATAGATTTATAAATCCAAGCTTAGACTATTCTGGTAATGTACCCTTAGCCAATCAGAGGCATAGGATCAGAGTAACCCGATGATATGATTAAAAATGAAACCCGTCAATTGATGATCAAAGGCATTGCAGAAATGGCACGTTAATTGTATTTTGATTACATCAAGTCACTCTAACTCGCATTCAACCATGTCAATTTCAATCATTATATAACGCGAACTAAAATAAAACTGATATATGCAACTATTGCATGCTTAAGTACTAGACTGAATATATTGGGGCACAAAAAATCTACTTTTTTACCACTGTACATTCATGTAGTATATTATATCACAAAATCAACACAAGTTACATAGATCACAAAAATACAAAAATATAAGAGTTACATGTAATACTATGCTTCATATTAGAATTCCTCAGTGGTAACGTCATTAACACTAAAAACAGTACCTAAATGCAGAAAGCTATAAAGTAACGATCCAACGAAGCTCTCTGTGAATTGAACTGATCATAAAAAGTGATGACATAAAATGGAAGCTTCATTAGTCTCTTCTGGTCATTCATCACACTTGATCATCCTGGTGGAATAATGGAGAAAAATGAAGTAAAGACAACGCAAGCGATAAAGAAACAATTCCATCATAACATGATCTTATCTATCAGTGCCTTGAGAGAATAGTTCTATGGAAACCCCATCTGGTACATTTGGTATTGAATCCCGATAATATATCTCAATAATATACCCGGTCTGTTAAATCCCAGTGCCCATAAGTAATTATAGTTTTGAGTGTGGTCAAATCAACTTGTATTGTCCAAACTTTGTGGTTGTACATAACCCATACTTCAATTTTCTCCAATTGTGATACAATAGATATTAAAATCTAAATACTGTAATAAGCTAGTGCAGAGTGACATACCATGAAAAGTTCTTGCTCAGTTCACCATCTGTTTAGTTTTACTTTCCCTGACTGTATCTGATATGCTGCCACAATGGATGCATTTCAATGAATATAAAGAGATATGTTGGTTTTAGCTTACTGATGAGGCAGGTTGGGATCTAAAGGTTATCTCTGTTTCCACCAGGTCTAGTTCCCCTATTTTACTAAGTATTAACATCTACTAACATAATGTGCAATTTATGCAAAATGTATTAATGATATTTTGAGCTGATGAACCAGTTCCCACATTAACACAGATACATTTGTATGCTAAATATGATAATTACACATACTGTAAAACCTGTAACACCTCTCTCGAGTGAATACCTCTCTCTAGTGAACACCCTTCTTCCGCACACTCTATACTGACTTCTGTATAAATTACCCTCTCTGTGAACACCTACCAACACTGAACTTTTTTCTTGGCAAAAAGATGTTCAATGTATACAAGTTTTTCTGTATATAACATTTCATATTTATAGCCAATGTTGCAGACTATTATGTAGTCTTGAATTAAGTTTCTTGGGTTGGGTGTCATGAAGGATTGAAGCAAACCTAACATTCATATGATATTTTTAATATACTCATGAAATATAACCATTATTACCTGACATGTCCAAATTGAACTATGGACCTCTAGGCTGATACCTGGATGCATACAATGTCTGGTCTAGACATTTGGTCTGTTCTATTAATCCATTAGGTTTATCCCTATTAACATCAACATTAATTTGCCAAGTGCTCCCAAGATATAGCCCAGTGTTACCATGATCACGTAACCCTAATACAAGCTCTATAAAATGTCACATTTGGGAAAATTGGTTTGCCTCATGCTTATATGAGTACTTTTGTTCCAAAGGCTCAAAATTAATGCATTCTGATCTATCAAGCCCTCTCTAGCATTGCAGAGGAATTTTCTATTGTTGCTCACCACTGGGTCAAGAGAGGTAGTAACAACTGAGACCTTGTGAATCAAGATAGGAATTTTTTGTAGTGTAAGAGAGTAAGAGCTGAAGATATTATAATTACTAATTGACTGTAGCACTGAACATATTCAAGCAATATCAATGTTATTGTTCCAGGCTCAAATCATCATGATTTGAGGACAGGTGGACATATTAGACTAATCCACCATCTTGGACTTTTAAGGTATCAAGTCTTCATATGACAGAACTGTACATGGTAAGCAATACAACTCACTGAGATGAATGTAAACCAACATCAAACCTGAGCCATTTAGCAAAACTGTTAAAGCCCCATAAACAGGCCATCATCATCATCATTAGCACTCTATTCAATTCATAATATTATCCATGCTAATAACTGTTAGGTATCTACATGACAGATTTACCAGAATAAAGGTATAATATACTGGGTCAAATATAAAATAATTTTGAATTTTTTACCTTTATTCACATGCTTATAGTGAAAATGTTTGATTATCACAGTCTGCCTTTGATTCAATATTACAGTAAAAATATAAACTATGATGTCATGATTTTTTCCATGGTAACAGAGTTCATAGCTCATGTTCATAGCTTAAGAGCAACATACCTGGTTAGATTGTTTTTACCTATGAAGAACTTGAAATTACTGACTAAAGGACCCTTTTCAATAGAATAGCCATAACTTATATCATGGGCTTAGATAAAAGATGATCCAGCAAAGTCAATTCATATTTATTTACATTGTATATGCATATTTTTATCAGTTTTACTTGCAGTAGCCTATATCAATTCTAATATAGTCTCAAAACTTATATCACTATTTGTCTGCTCATGATTCAAATAACTGGTTCATGATCAATAGTTTACCTACCTCAAACAACATATCTTTTAACAATTGACCAATTCAAATAGCACAACCTTTAAGTAAGATGACATAATAATATCATATCTCAGCTTGATAGTGTTTTGATTTCAGTATATAATTCAGATATTCTTACAATAGAGAACAGCACTTTCAGATCAATACACAAAAATATAACATATTCAACCTTTATAATACTCTCACCCCACGATAAAACCTTTATAAATTCAGATGGGCTGATGATCAGTTTGATTATGGCGATCAATATCGCTGTTGATAGAGCAAGGAAACCTACCCTAGACCTATTGTAACAAAACAATGCTCCACAATTACTATAAAAACAGAGACATCACACCATATTTTCTACGCACTATGTATCCTATTTCAGACAAAAAATATGATTGTTAATTAAATGTTTCAGAAATTCAAGCAGACAGGGATGATCTGAAAAAGTAAGTTGATAGGATAAGTTTATTTTTAGATAAAAATTAAAATAATTTCTGTGATATAACAAATGTGGTTTTAAATAATTTGGGTATATATGTGACTGCATGATATATTTTGCACAGGATTCTGTTGTTTCACCTGTCCATATAATTTGTTCAACATGAAATGTACAAATATAGCTTTTTGACATCAACTTTTTAAACATATCAGATTTAAGTTGAGTTTTAATATGCATGTATGGGATAAAGTTTATAGACATATTAGACATGCCAGAGTATCATGATGAAGCATCATTTCTATGTTTATCTTTCTCATATCTCAAAAATTTGTTCATCTAAAAATAAAGATGAATTTCATTCAAATGAATGAATGAAAATACAAACATCAACATCTTTAATGAATCATGATTTAAACTAGGTGAATCACCTTCCCATTTAACAGGAATGATCTTCAAATATGAACAAGGCAAACATTTCACAACTCATTCATTCATTTCTTAAGAGATAGCTTAAACTAGTTAGTTTAGAACTAAATTCTATGCTCAGGGTAACATTTCGAAATAACACAAAAGGCAATAACATGCAAAATATCACCACCTGCCATTTGTTACAAAATGCAAGCTGCTGAATACCAAACAGCAAATGCTGATCACCATCCCAAAAAAAGTTGGAGACTATAACAATATGTCACCACTCCTGGTAGTGATATAAAACCAACAAATAGTCATGTATAAAGCCCCTTTAGCCCCCCCCCCCAACATTCTTACACAGGTGTTAGGATCGTTCTCTGTCTGTTTAAGAGAAAATGAGAAGGGAGGTTAATAAGGGGCCTGATACAAAACAAAAAAGCAAACGCTATAATGAAAGATATGATAATGGGGAATTTATCAGTTGTTGGTATTAGTAGCCCCCATGGACTCATAATATAAGATGTTGCTTATCAAACTTTCTCCCAAGTTGCTCACCAAGCAATCTCATGCACATGTAGTATGTAATGTACTAGTACTTGTTCTCTAATCATTTACCTACTGGTTGATATGATTATAAGCCTGATCAGGTCACATATTGTTGAGGGCATAGGAGATAAGAGCACTTTGGACACTGGACTGACACTCTTCACTCACTGGACGGACATTATAAACATATACTGTAGATATAACTGCAGTATATGCTAAAGTATGAACATGATCACCATAATGGGACATATTTCTTTGGTAGATATGGGGATGAGGAAAAAAGATTTCAAGGCCCAAT
This sequence comes from Owenia fusiformis, assembly GCA_903813345.2. Classification (NCBI taxonomy): domain Eukaryota; kingdom Metazoa; phylum Annelida; class Polychaeta; order Sabellida; family Oweniidae; genus Owenia; species Owenia fusiformis. Next base: position 9,263,529 of record CAIIXF020000001.1, read on the forward strand.
ATCTGCTTTGCAAAAACTGGCCATACTAGGCATTATTCTTGGGCAAATTTTTTCCCGCTTGTGCCCCCCCCTCCTCTCGATTTTTACCCTGCGTGCAGAGTCTAGTTAAACTACACTCTGCCTAGTAGAGACCATATTACAGTTTAGTAGCCCCGTCCCCACGACGGGTACGGTGGCAGTTTGGGTAATAAATCACTTCTGACCTACGCGCTGACCTTTCTTCCACCAATCAGCAAGCTTGAAGAAACATACGCCAAATGCGTTCTAATTAAATATGCGCGTGTCATTGGTCAATTCCGGGCTCAACGATGATGTCAGAAGGAATGACCATATATAGAACGTCGGTCAAATTTGGCCAACGAACACTGATTGGCGCGGTGAGTTCACAGGTTTATTTTAGTTTGAAAGAGTGAAGACGAAGCTCTCTTTTAAGAAGTGAAGTCAAACGAATACAAAGGGTACTCGATTTTCAGGTCTGTTGCGATATTTATAAATAAATGAAAATGTTCAATACCTCATTTTGGATATCATATATAAGGCTGCCTTATTATCAGCACCAACTAATAACTCATACTGATACTGTTATGCTGAATTGTGGTAAGCCACACAATTTGAAACTATTTGGAGGCGGGAGAAAGATGCAATGGGTATCAGAATAGTATCCCCTTGAGTCATCACGCTTTGAGAGTAAACCTGGAAACTGGAGATGAAGCGAAACCATCAACAAATTATTAACTCCAGTCTTGCTCATCTTGACTTGTCTGTATCATTTCCGATAGCAGGTATAAAACACTATACGAATCTATGCTTCTATGCATAAAACAAGCATAAATAGTCAGACTGGTCTAAATAGAACCGATGAAACCTTTATTCATATTAATCATAAATTGAAACTTAGTCATAATTTGAAAAGTGAAAACTGTACAGTTGCATGAGAGTTAAGTACTGGTATCATTCCTCTTGGATCTCTCAAAGATTTCTTAAAGATGTCACAATGTCTACTTTTCACTCAATTAGATTATCTCAATGTGTGTAAGAAATAAGTTGGGAGCAGGTTATTAAATTTTTGGTATGTCTGGTAATCAGCCAAACTTGATTTGGAGGAGACAAGATACATTTGTGTTTTTCAATGATTTGAATATGATTTGTCCACTGGCTCATAATATAAAGACATCAGAGTCAGACTAACTGTGTTAGTGCCATATTTTAGTAACTGCCAAAACGCATAGTCAAGGGTATGGCACTGGCCCTCAGTATATAGTACTATGATTAATTGGAAGATGGGGAAGTGAACAATAGAGTCTAGATAATGTTTCATATTCCTAAAGGTTCTTCTATTTAGTATGTTGAACAGATTACAAAATGTGGAACATCTTAAAACAAAATACAACCGTTTACTACCAGTTTTCATTATTCACCTCATGCTATGAAATGACAGAAGATGCAAAAATAATGATCTCATTGGTAGATGCTTCATGATTTCTCCATCCAGGACTCCACAGATTTGATTCATTATTTCTAATAAAATTACAACTGGACACATATTGTGTGAGATGAAGAATGATGGCCATGATTAGACCAGCATAATCAAGTTAAAACTCTGCAATACTACTGCATGACACACAGGTCATGTTCATACAACACAGAAAAGATAACAACAAAGATATGCAAGGAAAACGTCAATGTGTGTTGTACAGGGGAGAAAATATCATTCATTAAGACACAAGAATTAGAATTCAGAGAATGATGTTGAAATATCGATGTGGAATTTGTGCATAATAAAGGATTAGGGAAGGGACTACTGGTCAGTTTTCCATCACAATTCAATTTCGTTTAAAATTGCTAACATGATCGGAAAAACATGCAATCAAATGAATCTTCTAATAAAAATCTACATTTTGATTTCTCTAGTGAGTGGTTTAAGAGATTATGAGACACCATTTAGCTAAAAGAACTGGGAATTTGATTTCAAGAATTGGATTATGTTTTTCTAGCTAGAGCTTCTGCACCATGAGACGATTTCTGTCTTTCAGATTGACTAGTATTTCCTGTTTATTTATTATGAACACATGAACACACATGGCTTAGAGTTGTTGTTAACATTGTTTCAGGAATTGCAGAGTCACATCTACAGGGGTTGCATGTAGTATTGCCAGTCTTGCTTCAAGACGGTAGACTTCTACTTCACCAACAAAGTTGGGGAGGGGGGGGGGACTCACAAGGGCTTAGTTAGCTAGACTATAGTATTGCCTGAAGAAACAATATTGCTTCAATTATCCCGTACAGGCATTTCACTTCACTTAACATGTTATTTGGTCATTCCGGCCGCTAGATATAAAATTCACTAGGCAATCTGGTAAGGTCTTTTCAATTTGTAACTTAACCTTTACCATGCTGCCTTATTTCAGCAAATATATCCCACGCAACTGGCTTATTTTTCAAAGAGTGCAAAAAATGATATGCCTGGACTAAATAATTAATATCTCAATAACTACTGAATGAATCTGGATAAAATTTTCACAAAGGGAAGATACAGTGGCCTGGCTCATGAAAAAAAATGTTCTCATGAATTTTTTCGTACATTAACACGACTGGGCATAAATATACCATGAATACTCCTCCGGAATCCGCCGCTCCGCCCCTTCGTCTGGTCAGAATCCAAATCTGAATTTGCAGCGATCGAAATGTTCAATTTTTCAATTCAGAAAATATTCTAGTTTCTATTTTCGATGACCGTTATCGGCTTCCAAGAGCCTAAAGAGCTCGAAATCGTAATCTATTTCCTCCACATTTTCGTTGTGATCGTATTTGTCCACCATTTTGTACGATTCGTTCACTAAAAACGACTAAAACACTGTTTAAATTGTTGAATTGAGAATTATTTTTCGAAATATCGCCATTTCTAGGTCAACAGGAAGTCATGTTAGGCACTGCATAAATCGGGCAATCTAATTGGACAATACGAATGGCGCGAAAAAGTAAAGTTTTTAAAAGTTTGAAATCGGGCGTATGGGTCCGCCGGCAGTTGTGAGAGACATTTTAGTCTCGGCGGACGCGTCCGCCGGCAGCACGCTAAAGGTTAAACATCATTTAATTTCAAAAACACAGTATTATTATCCGTTCAACATTTAACAAATAACCAACAAAGCATAGAGGACTAAAAGACGATATATTTCAGTGATTGCACTTATTGATGAATGGAGCAGGGAATTAGCAATCTGCATACTTGACTCGCACCTAATTACCAAGTGAAAGAGAAATATGGCGAGATTATCAATGGCCAAAGCATATATTATACATACTCCTCTAGCCCTGCTCTAGCCTAAGGATTCAGATGAAACAAGACTAACTTAGATTGAATAAATATTACTCTGAAACGCAATATACAAATGAACTTCTAACAAATAGATGGCCAATCAAGATAATCTAAAAATAAGATATAATAACTAGACCTCAAATTATTCAACTCATCCAATTTCTGTAATGTCAGATATATTCACACATCCATGAATTTTTAACATGACACGCCACCTAGTCGATGAAATATAATCAGGTGATTTTCAAAGGACAAATTATTCCTAGCCTATAGCAGCAGATTTCTAGAAATCATTATCATACTTTTAATTGAAGGTAACCTTTTAATCCGATGGCTCAATAAGAAAAATAACACCTACCTGGCCGAAACATGTTTAATTGCATTTTGTGATAAAAGCCCCGAAGACACAAAACACCGTAGAACAACATTACACAAGCATTAGTGCTAATTTCGATTTTCAGGAACATCAAAAAGAAAACATGGAAATAATAGACAAGAAACAAAAATACATGTATAAGAATAACAGGATATCTCTAATACCACACAGAAACAGAATACCAGAAGCATAGCCAGCAGTTACCTTCATTGACCATCCTGCTAATATCTAAGGAAACCAACTTGATTGAATTTCAGATTGTACATTTTACCTGTAAATATGAACATCTCTCTGAATTCTTTTTTGAACATTTTTATTCTTCCATTGATAACCATATCAAAAGAAGGCAGGCATTACCATGCAGAATGTCACTACCTGCTATTTGTTAGATGCCAAACACCGAACACCATCCACAAAAAAGTTATAATTTGGAGTAGATAGATTTTCCGCAGTTCTCAAACCACCTACCATTCAAACTGTCTACCATTTAAGAAATCTTAAGCCAATTGCATTAACGAAGCAAATCTACTTAAGCAGTAGCAAACAAACAAATCTTGTTGTCTTAGACTGCGCCAGATTAGTATTCTGGCGGTGGAGAGATTTAGAACCAAATGTTTCTAATTGCTCTTTCTCATAAAACTGCTCAACTGAATGAACCTAGGTTTTGCAGAATGCCTTGTAATCAGGACTTGGCAATAATGTTAGTAAACAATAGTGTAACCAGAACAACGGCAACGCCAAAGCGTAGCGAATCCCATCGAACAGAAATGGCTGGCATTTTTACAAACGAATAGCATATCATAAAACAACACACCAGAAAGGCCACCATTTTCAAAATGGTTGCTCACTAGCCAAGTTGTCATCAGAAGAAATAATATGCTTTTAAGTAGCCACCTCTAAAATTTTTGAAAAATCGCACACGTACTTGTAAAATAACACACATAAAAATGGTGGCCATTTTTCAAAATGGCCAACTACTCCCCAAAGTTTTATTAGACAATGTGCCATGCTTAAAGTATTCACATATCAAATATGAACAAAATCGCTCCACTACTTTTCGAGTTATAGTAAAATACGTTAAAATGGCGGCCATTTTTCAAAATGGCGGCCATTTTTCAAAATGGCCACTGTCTACCAAAAGTGTCATTAGAAATAGACAGTATGCTATGCTTATAGTATTCACATACCAAATATGAACAAAATCACTCCACTACTTTTCGAGTTATAGTAAAATACATTAAAATGGCGGCCATTTTTCAAATTTTTTTTCAAAATGGCCGCCTTCTACCAAAAGTGTCATAGGACAGTGTGCCATGCTTATAGTATTCACATACCAAATATGAACAAAATCGCTCCACTACTTTTCGAGTTATAGTAAAATACGTTAAAATGGCGGCCATTTTTCAAATTTTTTTTCAAAATGGCCGCCTCCTACCAAAAGTGTCATAGGACAGTGTGCCATGCTTATAGTATTCACATACCAAATATGAACAAAATCGCTCCACTACTTTTCGAGTTATAGTAAAATACGTTAAAATGGCGGCCATTTTTCAAAATGGCCGCCTTCTACCAAAAGTGTCTTTAGACAGTGTGCAATGCTTATAGTATTCACATACCAAATATGAACAAAATCGCTCCACTATTTTTTGAGTTATAGCAAAAATTGTAAAATGACGAGTAAAGGCCGCCTTTTTTCAAGATGGCTGCCATGTGCTTCTTTAATATCTACATTTGTAGCATTATTAATGTCCTTTATAATTTTTTTACATTTAAAACATATTGCTATTACAGTTTTACATATTACACCTAAATTACTGTAAAATCGGCACTAAAATGGCCGCCATTTTGAAATGAGCGGCCATTTTAAAAATCGGCTTTCGAGCAGAACTTCTACCCCCATAGGGTATACGTGTACAAAATATGAACAAAATCGGGCCAACGGTATTTGAGTTATTGCCCGGACGGACGGACGGACGGACGGACGGACAGACGTACGTACGGACGTACGTACGGACGGACGGACGGACGGACGGAGGCGTTCCCTATATCCCTCCGAACTTCGTTCGATGGGATAACAATTACATAAGATTAGACATACTCAATTAAACTATATCCAGATTGGTGTATAGAACAGAAATATAGATGATAAGATGAATGAAAACCCCAGATTTTTAGATTCATCCATATTTGGAAATATGAAAACAACTCTAAACTGTAGCAAAGTACATGACTACAGTATGTTTTAATCATATCTGGGATACAATTATTAGAGATGTTACGGAACATTTTGCTTCGGAACGGAACAATTTCGAAATGGTTCGGAACAGAGTGACTGTATGTATTAGATGAAAATAATCTGATCATCTAGGTCTATTTGGTAGCGAAAAGCTCTTCAAAACTCTTCAAAAAGAATGAGTAAAAAGAATGAACCTCTTTTGATACAAAATATTGAAAGAAAAATGCTGTTTTGTGGAGATTCAAGGGCCAGAAGTTATGAAAGGGTAAATGTTCTTGTTTCGGAACCGAACCGAAATTCTTAATTTTTGTTCCGTGTTCCGTTCCGAGGGCACAATTCCACAGATCGAAACAAAATCGGGTATCTGTGACACCTCTAACAATCATGATTCCTTTTATTTTGAAATTCATATCAAAAATATCTATATGAATCTAGCTATACATTTTTTGAAACAGAGTCTAGTTAAGAATGTTAGATATTATTTCAGAACACCCCCTCATTTTGTTAACATGACGTGCTGCACTGAAATACTATTGATCTGGGCTACAGGAATTTACTTATTCAGTTTTTGCATCTTAGATCAATTAAATTCTAGCCTATGTTTAATAATCTTTCTAACATACATGCAAATCACTTACATACATGCAATTAAAAAATTCATAGAAATTAAATGCATATAAATTGACTTCTGTGTTATGTTTTGATACGACTGTCAATGAAAGAAATATTACACCCTGAACTATAGCAAGATGATATAGTTTCTATTTTATCCCTTTTTTTATTAGCATGATACAATACAAAGTCAAAGTAAACACAGCAAAGCATTAGTAAATATTTAGAGTCTAAATACACAGGCAGATTTTGAGCTTTACAATAGGAATCTTATGCCCTTTTTTAAACATGGGTCATTTTTAGGAGACAATGCTGACACATGCCAAAGAAATCAATGACAGACATAGACAGCTACATTTATATGTCATTTTAAAATAACATTTTGGTAAATAAGACATCTGGAAGACAGTATTTGTTTGAAAATGTGACAATTGTAGATCTGCATTTATTGTATGTTTCAATAAAAACAATACCCAATGACAATAAACACACTGGTAATGATCTAAACTAGCTCATAACTGAAAGTTTTATCAATTCATTTCTTTTTATTACATATTATGGATTCTAAATTCCTATTACGAAACCTATATCTACATCTGTGGGCCAATCTGACTGAAGCAAAGAATAATCATCAATTCAACTCATCTTTCTATTTTCAGGCAAGTATCAAAATGGATGTTGTGAATTCAGCATGTTCCATCGTGAATTATGTTCCAAAGAACTGATTTACAGCCTAGGTTTTACCTTACGAAAAAAAAGACAGTACAAAAACGTAAACATCAAAGTAGCTCCTTTAGATATCACAAGTAATATCCTGATTGCCATCGGAGATGTGGATGAGACGTCATTAAACATTTGCCTTTCATGGAACAATCAAGCAATGCTATACACCTACCTAGTAATATAAACCTTCTTCATAATGCAAACTGATTGCAAAATCCATTAATTAATATCTTATACAACAAACAAGGGAATTTTTCTCATCTGGACTCTGGAGACAGTAAGCTGATTGGAACTAAGGGATAGCGGATAATTACATCACCGAGCCATTATTTTTAGCGTGTTATTTACTGCATTACAGTTCATCGAATCTTCAATATTTATTTAAAAAAAATTATGGTAGTACAGTAAAACCTGTAACACATTTGGTACCTCAAAAAAATGAACCTCTATAAGTAGAACACCCCCCAAGTGGAACACTACGTCAGTTGGTCTTGGGACTCTAAAAGTGTTCTCCTAACAGAGGTATTCCTCTTCTAGAGATGTTCCACTTAACAGGTTTAACTGTATTTCTAAAAAGATAATTGATATGAGAACAGCAGATAATTATAAATTACAACTTTTCATTAGACTGCGATTAACAAGAATTGTCTAACAGTTGAATCATCTATATTAAAATAAAAGGTAAAAAAACATCATGACATTTGTGTAATTTTTAGGTAGATATATCATCATGCTATACTGTGTAAATGAGAGCTACATTCCATGCCTAAAATAATACAACTAAATCAGACTGGGCTATAATTGGTTACAACTGGAAACATTTTACTAGGAGATACAAAAAACACAGAGATATTTCAATGTAGAATGTAGCCAGCCTATTTAGTATGTGCCAGGCTTTTGACAACTCCTCCTAATTGTACCATTTTGATGATGTATTAGTTCTGCTATCATATGACATACTTATAGAATGATGTTATGCAAAATTACAGTGAATATTGCTTTATATTCATGGTCATAATGTAATATGGTTTGAATATGTCTATTACATGAAATGTGGTGCTGCATCTTCCTTCATTCAAAGGACTTCATTTATTACTCAATTCATGGAAAGAAGTGAAATACCCTTTGACCAAGGATGTATAAGGGCTTATAAGATCACCAGTCTTCAACCATTTTAACAACCAAATTCCAATAGTATTTTGTCCAGTGAGATAGTGCATCCTTCCCTTAGCTGTCTCTTCATTCCATAGAATACCAAGTGCTTCATGGCATTATACTAAATAATGTTTTAATAATGTTTTATCAAAGTAATTAATCAAATCTATTACTAGAAATAGTGTAAACCTAATTTAATCTGATTAAAGTAAATATAAAAAGCTCATCCCATCATGAGTGTGGACATATGAAAATAAAATAGCCAAATATTTGAAGGTGAAGGTTAATGATGGTTTGATGTTTTACTAATGAGTTATACTAGTAGATAAGACCTTGATGCAGCTGTTTAATGTATCTTGTATACATGTCTAAGAATTTTTTTGTCTAGGAATTCATAGTTTCATTTAAACCAACTTAACACATGTTTTCACACCAAAATACGCCAGATGCTTCAATAACAAATTAACCCACTAGAAACATCTCTACTAAGCCCCCTTATCCATACATCAAAATGCTCTCAAAGAGATGAGTACATCAATGGAATCTTCAGGAGATAAAACACAAATCCATTCCAGGAAAAACAGCTTTGATTTTCAATCAACTGACCTAAACAACAGATTGTGCATCTATGAGGAATATCCGGATATAATTCACTACGATTCCTGTTAAATAAAGAGGCTTAGATGCGAGCTTATGGCAATGCAAATTAATGTCTACTGAAGTCAAAGCCTTAAGTCTCTAAATATAAAGTATGAACCCTATATGTGAAAGCAGCATACACATTCTTCACCTAATATTCTCTTTACAAATATCATGTATAAGAATTGGAGATAATTGGGCATTATAGCATTGGATAGGGATAATTTAAGGCTTAATGAGAAGGAAACTGTAAATGCTTTAAGGCTGTCTTAAAAAGCTGAATTTTCATTACTGAGAATGTCGTAAAACTGAAATATTGATCTTACTGTAACAGTGGATCAATGGTTTTTTTTCTATCTCTATCCTAGCAGAGATGATTCATTCTCGTGTCTGATAATTACTTGATCAATGATGGAATATCACTGTAGCCTATACTTAACTGTATCTTGAAATTAAACCATGAAACCTAAACTGAATCACAATTTTTTTTATATAAACTTGAATAACAGCCCTTGACATATATGTCTATACAGTCTCATCCAGGAGATTCAACATTCAGTTCAAATTACTACTAAGTCATACTGTAAAGGATTCTAAATTAATAAAATGTTCACTTATTTTTAAATAAAAACCTAGATATATCAATATAGATATATCAATATAATTTATTTGCTCAATTGCTCTATGCCTGTCTGCATTCAGTCTCTGCTACTTGGATATGGAAATCGTGTAAACATTAATAATAGAAATATGTTCAAAGCGACCCGAGGGAAAATGAACTTGAGTAGATACCTGCCAATATCTAGGCCCTAACGCCCTCCAGCAAATTAAACGGTCCTATTTTAATCAAGATATGATAAATTTAAACGAAACAAATTATTGGCTTTGATAAAATATATAATTATGTTCTGGAATAACAGTACTGTAGTATCAAAGTCTAAAAGGCTTTTCTGTTGAGTCTTTTGACCAAATGACTATTGGCTATATTCAGGGATATTCTTCTGTATGTTTTGCACAGGTGCACAACCTAATTATCTACCAGTCTGAAGTACTTTGAAATACCCTGAAGTCAGTACATATATTCAAAAATTTTATTTATCCGTGTAAAAACAATACACAAACAGCTGTACATTTTTATTCAAAAGAACTGGTTCTAGTCTGTTAACATAAGCAAATGATCAGTTGGACAAATTCCAAACATTACTTAGTCAGCATGGGAAAAAATAAGAATACATGTTGCAAAACAATTTAGAATCAGTTCAAATATGACTCTTTCCTTTAAGCATTTATAACTTAATTTATAATATCAATGCAACAAGTAAAAAGTTTGTTTGAGCACTACCTTATGCAAACATCTCACATCATATAACTAACACCATGAAGAGATTTACATAACAGCTAAGAAAACACTAACCAACAAATGAAACATAGGAGTACCCCTCTAGATTATATTGAAATCAACACTAAATTATAAAACTGAAATGGTTAAATTATAAAACTGAAATGGTTACACGATATATTAGTATATGGCTAAAATATGGATATGGCTAAACATAACTAAGGCAAAATCCTCCAAAGTTTTAACTTTACAAAATTCATACATGCAAATATGTATGCTAATAAATGGCTACAGACTGATAAAACTCAAGGCAAACTTATCAAGGACCGTACTCATCCAGCCAAGTGTCTTGATAATTGTAAATAACATATACTGTAATTTTTAACAACAAAAACTTGAGATCGGTCATGCCAACCTCCGGTAATAAATAGATATCTTGACTTCCAGTTCCACATATAATTATCATAAATATCAATTTCTTCCTGCCACTATCAAGTACACCTACACAATAATGAATCTAACCTGTACATACATGAATTAGGAAGTTGGTTTTATTGTAAAGATCATGGGGACCAAATCTGTATGGGCCTACCTGTTTTCCTTCCCTGTGATGCCTGTGGAAGGGTGGTACAAAACTGTCTGATCTTGGATACCATCATTTGACATATCAACCACAGCCCTGGTGTTAAGATCAATTTCTGTAAATAATCAAATTAAGGGGGTTAACGGATAGCACATTTTGGACTATTCTGGCATAATGAGTAATAAACTGGATGTTATAAAAAAAAAAATTTAAATTATTTGGCTCACCTCTCCTGTTGAAGGGACGAACCCTCACGGCAACTTTCACCTTGTCAGCGCACATTTTTGTATGAATCCGAGGCCTATATTCCTTGAAAGTTGTCTGATATGTACTTCAATATCTACACTTAAATTCCCACTATCCAGTTATATTATCCTTACATTATATCCATTGTATTTACATTTATAAAATAGATCGTGTGTTCACTTCGTCATTTCTGGTTTTACAAACATCCGGGCTTTTTTGAGAAAATGCGCCTCGTTTTGAATGTTACCGGAAGTGATAATTTTTTCAAATATTTCACAAATAAGCGCTAAAAGTCAATTAAAATGTTGAGTTAACCATCATTAACAAAAGTAACATAGGCGAATGAACTATAATAATATTGTCCATTGCTTTAGCACAAAAATATGAAGATATAGCCATGACAAATAAGCCATTTAGGATAAAAATCATCAGCATGGGAAATGCTGAAGTTGGAAAGGTTTGTTTTGATTTTTGAAAATTTAATTTCACATCCGTTCCTCAGGTATAGAAGGGTATAAACGCTGTATACATTGACCAACATCTTAGGTTTTACTCCAGTCTGAACACCACATCAGTAATGCCCAAAATTTAATGATTATGTATCCACATTTGTCCAGTGCCTACTGCCTGGTATTGCTAATGTGTGTACAGCAAAATTTTAAATGGTTGGAACTAGGCCTACTTTGAATCTAAAAAATAAGCAATTAAAGGATCATATTGAAACAGAATACGTAAAAATAGAAACATTTATACATGTCCTAACTTTTTTATATTTCAGTTCGTTTTTTAGTTTATAGCTATCATTATATTTTCGAAAACATGACTGAAACCATAGATTCGGCCAAATTCTTTGATAGTAGGATCAGGGGCAGTGAATTTGTACGATCCGTGATCAGATCTGGATAAATTTCGTCATGGTGATGCATTGTGGAATTAATCCAAGAATTAATCCAAAAATCGGTGAATTCGTACAATCCTGGGATTAAGAAAAATCTCAATCCACCTCTTGAGGTAGATTACTTTTTGGATAAATTTTATCCGAATTCCAATGCAAATTGGATAAATCTTGGGGATTCCCCTCATAATCTTGGATCGTACGAATTCACCAAATATTTATCGGATTAGTAATCCAAGATTTATCCAAAAATTTATCCAGATTGGATTGGGGATCATACAAATTCACAGCCTCTGAAGCTCAAAGAATAATTCACAAGGTATGACACCTAAGAAAATTTCAAATTTAAAATGACGATTGTGCAGCCAATTCAGAAAAATATGAGACAAATCATACCTCATTCGAAGCGTCTTGTTATTCTTTACCTTTCTGATCACTAATGAATGGTATTCAAGCAATCCTGTGTTGATAAGAGGCCAAAATAGTGATATTATATCGCCGGGCTCTCGTTTGTCCAAATTTGAATGGTGCTATCGTGATTCCAGAAATATGACGTCAGAATTACAATGATATTTGGACACACAATAGCCCGGATCAAGTGAAAAATATTTGTCGTACCGTATTAAAAGTCAAATTACTACATGTCCATAGGTTATTTACTCGAAACTAATCAAGTAGAAATAGAAAGATGAAGATCTCAGCTATAAATTAAGTGTAAAATCTGTCACGGGGAAGCAGATACCATTTTGTATAAGGACTTTTGAAAGGTGGTCACCTTTTTTTGAAATTTTCCAATTCCTACTACAAAACGATCTGGCCAACATCTGTGGCTGAAACTCCCTAAATTACAAAAGGCCACAGCTTTGCTGCACATTATACATAACTATCTGAAATATACAAAAGTTAGGACTTGTACATATGTTTCCATTTTTTCATATACTGTTTCAATATTTTCATTTGATTGCTTATTTTTTTAAATTCAAAGTAGTTCCAAATATTTAAAATTTTACTGTAGCCTGGTTTATCAAATTGTGACAATGAATATGATAAATGCAGAATATCAACATGCAAAATAGTTTTTCGATTCTTAACAGTTAATGGTGCTTTAAATTGACCATTCATTGTTAGATTGCAAAATGTTACCACATTACCATGGTTGATTACAGTCACACATGTTTCATTTGGCTCAAGAAATATTTAAATATCAACCAGTCATTTTATATAGGAATATTATTTCTATATTTTGCAGAGTTGCATCATCAAAAGATACTGTGAGAAGAGATTTGTAAACAAATACCTTGCAACTATAGGTATAGATTATGGTGTAACCAAGTAAGTTCAAAACGAATATATAAAAAGGCATTGACATGCAAAATTTCACTACCTGCCATTTGTTACAGACATTGAATGCTTACACCAACTGCCGAATATCAACTGCCGACTGCCATTCTCAAAAAAAATTACCTATCTGTAAACATAGATAATTATAAGAGATCAGAAACTCCCATCATTGGTCATATTGGTTCAGTTCCCATGGTCTATTTAGTTCAGAAAAATTCTGGTAGGAGGACAACAAAATTACTAGTTCTGTTGTATCAATGACTGTCTCAGTGAAGGTACGTTGAAAAATATTTTATTAAAATCGCACATTATCTATATCGAGATTAAAGTGGCAGCACAGGAGATGAAGGATTAATGACGATGTTTGGCAGTCTGTAGTTAGTAATAGGTGGTAACAAATGGCAAGTGGTAACATATTGCATGTTAATACCTTGTTATATTAACATACTGCTATGTTCTTTATCCCAAGCTTTGTATCTGGAAAAATCTTTCAAGTATAAAGATAGATCTAACTAAAGATGTATCAGATAATGTAACCACCAAAAAGTGATGATTATTATGTCAACACCATTGTGATGACATATTGTAATAGTCTCCAACTTTTTTATGGATGATGTTTAGCAGTAGGTGTTTGGCACTCGGTGTCTGTAACAAATGGCAGGGGCTGACATTTTGCATACTAATGCCTTGTTTTATTTTCAGACTTGCATTATGTGTTAGTATTTTGGTGTCTCCACATGACATCTGTAACAAACTGTTTTAAATTCCAGTCAGGTTGTGATATTTGGCTAGATGTTAATGTAATGTTAGAAATTGTTGTTGATTGTGCTCAGAAATTGAGGAATCTTATGATACATATTAGTATTATAAATCATTTCTATTTTAAAATTATTAATAAAAGTTGAAAATGTCATTCAATGAATTAAATTGTATCATTATATGTCACCTTCATTGGGTGACGACAGACAAAACAATTTTCAGAAAAATATTATGGAATAAATTAATTAATGTTATTGATGGTTGCGATGAAATATCCATTTTTCCTCGAGAAATTATGATATTGGCCTAGAAAAATATCATATTGACACTCAGGCTGTCACCCTCGGTCAATATGATATTTTCCTTGGACAATATCATATTTTCCCTCGAAATAAAGTTCATATTACATCCCTCCCATTAAATAACCTCTATATCTCTATATATTTTTGTTTTTTCACCATTAGAAGTGGAGACATATTTTTATAGTCTCCAAAGGTTTGCGGATGGTGTTCAATAGTTGGCATTTGGCAGTTGGTGTTCGGCTTCTGTAACAAATGGCATTTTGTGGTCGGCATCTATAAAAAATGTCAGGTGGTGACATATTGCATGTTAATGCCTTGTTTTTCCTATACTTGAACTAAAACATGACACATGTATCAGCTAATTCAGATGATATATTTTTCCTTTCAGAGTGAAGGTGAACGAAAGAGATGTAAAAGTGAATATATTTGATATGGCAGGTCATCCAATTTTCTATGAGGTACAGAAATTATATATATTATCACATGAAAATCACAAATGAACCCAAACCCCCAAAAGTTGCACTATATTTTAACCAAAAGAGCTTTGAATATCGCACAGAGGATTGTTTCTTTCAATACATGGTCTTAACAGTTTTGCAGCAAAGAATACTGTAATTTACAAGATGTCAGTCCTATTAATGGTATTTAAATAGGTTAATTTTTTTATTTGCTTGATATACTAAAAAAATGATTTCATAAGTTGTGGAGGACTGAGGCTATAAGTATTATTAGCCCCCTATTAATGATATAATATGAACATACTCAATATTTTGAAAACAGTGGGAAATCACATCACATTTTCATGTTTTGTTAGTATGAAGCAAAACGCTTTACAGAACTACCTCAGGCACTTATGGTGGGATTAAGTGTCTTTAAGTGAGTCTGGAAAAACTTTTAATGAGTCACATGGCAGGATTATATACCTTGACACATTGAATGAGCCTGGAAATATCCTGAATCTTTTGTCAAGAAGTCGAATTATGACAACAGATGTTTATTAAACTGTTAAAATTGAGCTTGTCACATGAATTATGTCAGGGGTGTAGACAGGATTTAAAATTTGGCTAGCCTCATATGAATTAAAAAGCAAATTATTACGGTACTTATTTTTACAGTTTTAATGGAGGCAATGGAAAAACCATCTTAATCAATATTTTCAGCCAAATTTTGGTGAAGGCTCGTGCCTAGCTACCGTCGCGCCATGTATGTTGACCTATAAAAGAGATTGGATATATGTAGAGACATAGATGAGATCTTTGAATATTGAGTCAGCTTTCTCATTGGATTGCTGTCTCTCTTTCTGACAAGGATCAGTGTCACTCAGTTTTTCCAGTCCCTTTTAAAGGCCCTTGCTGTTGTTACATGGACTCACTCAAAAATAATGACAACAATAGGTAGGACATATAGTGCATACCCGTAGCCTGGAAGGGTTCGGGGGGTTAGGGCAAACTCCCCCCCCCTGGCCAAAATTTCTTTCAAAATCATGCAGTTTTTCAACATTCTGACTATTTTTTGAGTGATTTTTGGCCAAATTTGCCGAAGTGAACCCCCCCTAAAATATCTTGGAAAAGTGAACCCCCCTTGGAAAATTCTGGCTACGGGCCTGTAGTGCACTGAATTTTTCTGGGAGTGACATCCAATACGTCATTCATGATGTCTCAAAATGCACAATTAAACAAAGCAAAGTAGATTACACTTTGTCGAAGATTGAGTTTTGTCTGAATGGATACTTGGTTTGCACCTCTATAAAACACTGGGGTATTATAGATTTGAAATCTTGCATCTTCATCTTCGGTTTCTCTTTGATCCAACTTCATGGACTTGTTTTATTTATTTTATTTTTTTAAATTTTTTATTTCCATCCAACCTGTTTTATTTTGTGGAAATCAATAGTCTTGCATTGAAAGGCCCTTTAAAAGTACTGTTTGTGACTTAATCAGGCTAACTGAAGCGTAACAAGTCAAATTATTCCCTAAATCCATCAATATCAACTAAATCCCATCGTTTAATTAAAGCTGTCAAGTCTGTCATTAAAGTATCATCCAAATACAGTTATTTTATTAGGATCTAAATCAAAAATTGAATGGTGGGGTTTGTGACAATATTTGAAAAGGATACATTAAATAGTTCTTAAAGAAGGTTTTTGAGGGGTTTTGTGAACATTGCCAAAATAGTGCTAATGCTTAAAGCAAGGGGTATTGTCACACTTTGTTTACAGATTTAGGACGAGACCCTTCACTGAAGAGCTAAGATGATTAGAATACCAATGATCAATTTTACATGTAGAATGTGATCCCTGGATATTTCATAGGACTATATACTGACAGCAAAATCCCTCTGCTATTACGTCATTGTTTCATGTGATGTTTAGTTACATTAAATGAGAGAAATAGATTGACAATTGAGACAAATCAGTCCATATAATCAATAAAATGCTATTTACATGGGTTATTAGTAACTTATTACCCAACTTTTAAGCCAGATGTGCCCTTCATTGGGTGTAGATGGCTCAATTCTTCCTCCCACTAGACCACCTTTGAATGATGTAATGCATGTCTACAGGATAACAATCTTGATAAATAATGAGTTATTGCCTTTTAATTTACCCCCAAATACCAAAAAGCTCACTTGTATTAAAAGCGAACCGAGTTGTTATTGGAACACTTTTCAGAGTCTGAAGACCAACCAACTTATTTTAAAATGAACCTCTATAAGTGGAACACCTCCATGTGAAACACTTTTTAGAGGTACCAAAGGTGTTCCACTTAAGTTTTACTGTATTAATGATTTTGGCGCATATGCCTAATAACTTAATAGTTCCATAGAAATTATTAGCATATGTTTTTGAGTTGAGGATTTGAGTAAATAGTACCATCATATATTTTGAGAATGGACAATTATGAGTAGTGATCCAGACATTATTGATAAAATGTTATCATGAAAAATCAATGGCGATTTCATCAAATTTTGACTCATGGGGTTGGATGTATTTCATTCTTAGCTACTTTGTCCGAGGGGTTATTTCTAGAAGTCTGGCATGTTTATTTTAAAGTAGAGAAAGGGAAAAACAATATTTTTTGAATCCCTCCAGATAAGACAGCCATGGAGTAGAAGAACTTTGTGTTATTATATGCTACACTTGAATATCTTCACATCCTCCGAAAACAGGGCCCAGACAGACAGGGCTCCAGTCATCATCATTCATTCTTCCCCTTTCTTCTTGTATTATGAAAAAAGGAGGTATAAGTTCTGGAGGCCTGTGTTTGGAGGATGATATCTTCATAACATCAATTCATATGCAAAACAGTTTCCAAGTTATATTGTTATTGAATATAACTTTTAAAATGTAGTTGAATATAACTTTTGATTTATTCATCAAATATAACTTTTAACATGTGATTTAATACAACTTTTAACATATTATTGAATATGACTTTTACCATCGATTGAATACAGCTTTTAATTTATTGATTAAATATAACTTTTATTAACATGTTGTTTAATATAGCTTTTAACTTATTGAATATAACTTTTAAAATTGACTGAATACAACTTTTGACATATTATTGAGCCTTCTTCAATGCTGCCACCTATTAACAGTATTTTTTCTTCCACTATGTTCATATTCACAACTTTTTATATTGGTGAACTTTATCTAATATCTTGAAATAATTTCAGGTGCGAAATGAGTTCTATACGGATACCCAGGGTGCAATCTTAGTGTTTGATGTTGGCAACACAGGGAGCTTTGAATCCCTCGAGTTATGGTTGAACGAGATGAAGTCAAATCTCACAAACCCTGCAGAAATGGAAAACATCAACTTTGTAGTATGTGCAAATAAGGTGTGTTTTAATGCTCTTTCTCAAATTGCTATATTGCCATCTTCTTATGCTGGTGATTGTTCAATTTTATATCTGAGTGGGTTGGTGGGCACATGAATCTCATCATCAAATCGCTTGAATTTTTCTCTAAAAAGTCTTTATAATGCTAGAACATTATTTCCATCAAACTTTTATCTATATCTATTATTCTGGAAAGAAGGATAGTCCTGTATGATCTTTTTATATATTATTTTCATGTCATATTAAAGGGGGGGGGCGTTGTCAATATGTTTCAAATGGGACATAGAATATATGTATTCTTTCTGACAATGTTCCAAATATACATGGCGCTGCTCAACCCTCTGTGAATCAAGTCTCCTCTTTGATCTCTTTTTGGTGTAGGCTTGATACAAGACCAAGTTCATATTGTCCATCCAATTTCATTTATATTTGACAGGCCTGTGCACTATGTGTATTGAACATCTGCCTGAATGCTAATTAAATCCTCAAAATAACTCCTTATTTCAAAGTAGCTGTCATTTTTGCTAACATTGTATAAGCCACAAGTTTATTTGACTTTGTTCCTGCCCAACAGGATTAGGCCTATGTCATTTTTCATTTTTTAATTGTGACTGAACATAACCTATTACTTTATATAACCTTTATCAGATTTAGTTCAAAAGACATAAGCATTATGTTTATCGTGAGGTGGGACTTTCTACACCATGTAGCATTGTTCCTCATCTCGTATCCTGTTGGTCATATAGTTTTGATATTTCATTGTTTTCCTTGGTGATTAGATTTTATGTAAGACTCCATACACTCTAGAGTGGTGTATTATATAACATTGCTCATCAAAGCTTTGACAAAAACTCATAAACTTCTTATCAAAAGTTATCATCAATATGACAAATTAATAGAACCTTTTTTCTTTTGATCCCATTTTATTTCAATACATTTTTTGTTCTTGGTTTGAGTTTTTTGTCACCACAACTGAAGTGATGACATATTGTTATAACTTTTTTGGTTGATGTTTGACACTTGGTGTTTGGCATTCAGCATCTGTAACAAATGGCAGGTGGTGATATTTTGCATGTTAATGCCTTGTTCTCATTATTTAACATGCTGATAGAATATGAAAATTATAATGCTTTTAAGCACAAAAAATAGTACAGTAACATAATGGATTCTCAAGCAAGTCCATTTAAACATGTATCAATTTAAAACTAAACATGTTAAATATAAAAATGTTGATGTTCAAGACTGATAAGAAGAGGCAAGTGGATGAGGCAGATGGGAGACTCTGGGCAGACAGCAAGGGCTTTAAATACTTTGAGACTTCGGCACAGAATGGCGATGGCGTACAGGAGATGTTTCAGGTAGGTACAGGCCACTTCTAACAGAGATTTATTTCCTTGTTTATAGAATTCAGTAATCTCCCCAGCATCAGCACCCACTTGAGATTTTGAAAAGAGGCTTGCGCCCACCTGAAAATCCATTTGCACCCACTTGAAAATGAGAAGAATCATGAAAAATAGGCATATTTTGACCAATCGTGGTCTGAATTGTGAAAATGAGAATTTTGGATCCATTTGAGAAAAAATCCTGTGGAAATCACTAGTCTAGATATTATACATCTACCTTTCGAATCACAGGAAATTGTCTCGAGTCATTTTTTTGGTCCTGTATTGGGGTTCTTTGGGCATCCTCACACTCAGAACATCATTAT
Source organism: Owenia fusiformis (assembly GCA_903813345.2). Classification (NCBI taxonomy): domain Eukaryota; kingdom Metazoa; phylum Annelida; class Polychaeta; order Sabellida; family Oweniidae; genus Owenia; species Owenia fusiformis. The sequence continues at coordinate 9,283,602 of CAIIXF020000001.1, forward strand.
ACCTCAAGCTCTATAATTTCTTACTGAAAAATAGGTGAATTCAAAAGTTGATTTTCTACATGATCCTAATCCAAAAGCAGACCATACTTTTTTCAGTGAGAAGGACGCCCAAAAAAAACCATAGGACCAAAAAGGGACTTGATACAACTTCCTGTATTTTGAATGTAACCTTGAACCATTTACTTCTCTAAACATGCCTTAAAATATACTGGATGGGATTAAATTGACCCCATACTAATATGAATTTTTGGGGATTTATGTATTTAATAATACTGTAGAGTAGATTTTTATCATTCTTGCTAAATCATAATGCCTATGCAACATTGATCCGTTCAAGAAGTGTTCCTCAGTTCCATGAGAGTTTTCTAAATATTTAATGGATTTATGTTGACATCTCTGGGCAGATTCAGGTTCAAAACTGAAGGAGTGAAACATTTTCTTGTAGTTCATCCAAATAATTAAATGGGGATCTCCTAATTCCGTAGCTAACTTGTTTGTCCAATGAAGCATTATTCTGATTATGTCACCATTGGTTGTGAGTTTAGGTCTATATTTAATTGTACAAATTGTGAAAACAGTCATAATATTTATTTATTTTTTCATTTCTACTAGGGATATAGAGATAAGTACATTATAAAGTACATTACAAAGCCCACACTATAAGTTATTGAATGAATGATGGCACAAGATGAAGTCGAGTGCCAATACAGAATATCGATTAGCAATACTATAAGTTATTGAATGGTTTGAAGTGCAATACAGGATATTATCTGCTCGAGAAATTCCGTATTGAAATGAGACGAAGTCTCATATATCGAGAAGTTTTTATCGTGTGATCCTCTGTATTGCTACTCAGATTGTCCCCTCCGTATCAATATTTTTAGCTCACATGTTGAGCTTTTGCAATCACTCACTTGTCTGTATTGCAACGGAGATGATCAACGGGACAATCTCAGTAGCAATACAAATTGGTACAGCACAAGAACTGACCAATCAGAGGGCTTCATTTTACAGATCATACGATAATATAAGTTATTGAACGATTTGAAGTGCAATACAGGGTATATTCTGTCTCGATATTCTGTATTGGCACTCGACTTCATCTCGTTCCAATACAGAATTTCTCGAGCAGAATATATCCTGTATTGCACTGTTCTCTCACCGTGACATTATTATATCCATGGTTACAACAATTGATTTACGAATTGTAACTTAAGGAAGTTTCAGTTAATGACCCCCTGATGATGAATCAAGGTTTTTGAAGTTTTTTATCAACAAATTAAAATATATCTAAACTTTACGTCTTCATTTCTGACTGAATCTAGTGGAAAACTATGATTTTGAATAAGCTAGATAGGGGTAAAATAATGTTGTAATAGGTATATCCAGTCATTAATGCCTGCTACCATCTAGCCAAGCCAACATGACAAACACCAGGAAATTGATCAAAATTTAATATTCTGTAATTCAGCACTGTCCACGCTCCTCGAAAATGGAATTTTAGGAGGAGTGAATATGTATGTGCTTATGTCTTCTTAACACGAACTTGGCTGAAAATGCCTTAGAGCATATGTTACATTTATAAGGTTTCTCACCAGTATGGGACCGTTTATGATCAGAGAATTCTCCTTGTGTGACATAGGCTTTCGAACATAGCTCACATTTGAACGGTCTCTCTTCAGTATGGACTCGCTTATGATGCATTTTTAGAGTATGCCTATGGGTAAAGTCTCTAGAACAAACCTCACATGTATATCTTTTTTCTCCTGTGTGAATGAGATTGTGAGCTTTAAGATTAGCATTCTGAGAGAATGTTTTTGAACAGACCAAACATTTATATGGCTTTTCTCCAGTATGAATTCTGATATGTGTAATAACATCAAAACTACGAGCAAATGATTTAAGACAAACTTTACATTTGAATTTCTTTTCTCCAGTATGAGTGGTTCTGTGTGAGTTACGTGCAGAACTATCTGTAAATGTTTTTGAACAGAAATCACATTTAAATGGTTTTTCTCCAGTATGGATTCGGCTATGTACTTTCAAGTTTGATTTATTGGAAAGTATTTTTAAGCATACCTTGCATTTTATTTTTGCATTTCCAGTGTGTCTCATACTATGTGTAGTTAGGCTGGATTTATGTTTGAATGATATGTAGCACACCTTACATTCAAATGGTCGTTCACTACTGTGAATTCTTTTGTGTTTTGACAGATCCCCATTGGTAGAAAATGCTTTAAAACAAATACTACATTTGTGTGACTTCTCTCCAGTATGGATTAAGGTATGACAAGCAAGGGAAGAAAATACAGCAAACATTTTACCACATCTATTACATTTATAGGGTCTTTCTCCGGTATGAATTCTATTATGTACATTAAGTGTACTCCTAGTACGAAATGCCTTAAGACATACTTTACATTTAAATCTTTTCTCTCCAATGTGACTTTGCATATGCACACTTAGATCTCTCTTGAATGGAAATTTCTTGGAACAGGTATTACATTTAAAAGGTTTCTCGTTAGTATGCCTTTCGACATGTCTGACAAGGTCTTGTTTTACTTTAAATCGTTTGGAACAAATCTGACATTTGAAATGCTTTTCATCCGTGTGATAGCCAATATGTGTAGCAAGTACATGCTTCATATGAAATGCCTTGCCACAGATGTCACACTTGAATTTTTTTTCTCCGTGAATTATATTATGCGTATAGAGAGATGCATTATTTGCAAACACCTTTGAACATATTTCACATGATACTCTCTTATGCTTTGAAGCATCAGCGCTTCCACCTGTCTTTGTAAGCTTTTTTGGTTTTTGATTTTTTACAATTTTTACAGGGAGTTTGTTAATTTGTAGATCATCATCTTTTATGCAGAATCTGAATTGGTTGTGTCTATATTTCAGTTTTGAGACATCTTTTTCAGTTAATCTACATAATGATACTGTACATGGTTTCTCTTTAATTAAGGTACTAGACTCAGATGCTTGAATAGTTTTTGACTGGAACAATTCTTTATATAGAGATGCTTCTTTCCTTGAATGCATTGCAAGTGACATTTCTTCATTAGATTGAAAAGAATCATTCTGATCAATGTCAGTAGCGTTATTAACTGTAGGACTATATGGGCTCTCTCTTACATGTTGGTTCCTTGATTTCTCTTTGGTCGTATTTGAGGTTCTTATATGGGAACAACCTGCACACTGGTGATGTAGCATTTGTGAAATGTCTTTTTCAGTTAATCTACATAATGACACTGTACATGATTTCTCTGTGATTGGGCCATTTGCCTCAGATGTTAGAATTGATTTAGATTGGAGAAGTTCTTTATGAACAGATGATTCTTTCCCTGAATTTTTCACAGGTGACACTTCTTCATTGGTTTGAAAAGTATTGTTTTGATCCATATCATCAGTGTTATTAATGTCATCAGTAGATCTAGTAGAACTAGATATGCTCACTTTTAAGTGTTGGTTCCTTGATTTCTCTTCGGTCGTATTTGAGGTTCTTATATGGGAACTACCTGCACACTGGTGATGTGGCATTTGTGAAATGTCTTTTTCAGTTAATCTACATAATGACACTGTACATGATTTCTCTGTGATTGGGCCATTTGCCTCAGATGCTACAATTGATTTAGATTGGAGTGGTTCTTTATTAACAGACAATTCTTTCCCTGAATTTTTCACAAGTGACATTTCTTCATTGGTTTGAAAAGTATTGTTTTGATCCATATCATCAGTTGCAGTAATTTCATCAGTAGAAACTAGATATGCTCTCTTTTAAGTGTTGGTTCCTTGATTTCTCTTTGGTCACATTTGATTTTCTTTTATAGTTTTTCATTTTTGTTTCAAAGTTTAACTTTGCTTGTTCCATATCTTTTTTACTTTCCTGTATTAGTGGACATAACAGCGGATCTTGATCAGGCACAAATTGTTTAGAATCAATTCTGGCCAGTTCCTCCTTTATACATGTAGATTCTGAAGTGGAGGATATTCCTTACTCTTGTGTGTTTTTTGATAATTCTTCCGTGATGCACTTTGGCTCATCGTGGACTACAACAGTTTTGTCTGAAGCAATCTGATATGAAGAATTTGTTTCAGCCATCTGCTGTAAAAAATAAAAATCATGTGTCACTGATATTTTGAAAGTTAAAACTTAAAATTATCACTAGGCCTCTAGGAAGACCAGTTTTGTACTGTTAGAGCTACCCAGAATAAATATACATGTAGTTTCATATCAAATCAAATGAAAACACTTATAATCACTCAACGATACATACCTACTTCGATACATACTTTTTTGTCAGTAAATGTTGCAATTTGTAAACTTTCCTCATAAAGTGATTCAATAGCTCTATAAAGATCCAATACTTTAATACTTGAACAAGGCTCATGGTGAACAATATCAATTTAAACTTACACAAATAACAACATGTTCGCTAGTATCAACATAAAATAGGTTATATAAAATTATATCATTGCTAGTTGAAATATTCCCTAGCGGGTCTAGCGAATACATACTAAAACAGACATCAGCACATCTTTTCTAGTTTTCTCAAAAAGTGCCATTTGGCTAATGCATTTTGAAAGCTTATTAATATTTTTTCACAAAAAAAGATGAAAGAGCAAGACTCACATACCAGTCCCATTCCTGTTGACTTCACTGTTAGACATTTCTTTAGTTGTAGACTTCTCTGAAGAATCCATGCTTAAAATCTGAAAGTATACATGTAAAACAAAATATTTGTTATGAGGTAGATTATCAAAAATACTCCTTTGATTTGTACGGCCAGAAGATAAAATATAAGGCTCCTAGTGACTGTTTTAGCTCTAATGTTGATTTAAGTAGACTGAGAAAAATGTGATTATATGTGTAAGTTATATGATTTGATTTAATCAAACATAATGTCCAGCCAGACAACTTTCTGAGACAAGAACTCATGCTTGATACAGAAAAATCTTGTAATAGTGAAATGCTCTCATTTTTCTTGCAAATACCACTGCTGGGGGGTCAAATGGTTTCTTGGCTCATGTGACATTACTTTTTGTACCATTGAGATGCATGTAATAAATTGACAAAGTTCAAATTAGAATTTCACAAATCGCAGCCCATCGATTTTCAAAGAATTTCAGGGAAATACGAGGGGTGATCAATAAGTAATGGACGCTTTTTTACACAGATACTTTTTATAGACCAATCCCTTTGATTTTCCTACCAGTGATACATCATTCAATTATCTATCATTTCTGAGGATTTGAAGACAAAATATAAAATACATGTTGATATATCTTTATTTCCTTGAAGGAGGTACAGGTACCCCGGGACCGACATTTATGTCACATATTCAGTTTTCAGCCAGTTTGGCAAATTTCAGTTAGATTTAAACTTTCCATATGCAACATGTGTTATGTTGTTTGAAATACTTGCTGACTGGTCAACACATAAGCAGAAAATTTAGTGATGTCAGAGTGTTGTATGGAAGGGGTTTGCAGGTCAATTTGAGAAAGCATTGTGGAAGAAAGGGGTGGTGAGAGAAGGGAACACCCTACTCCATATGGACATTGCACCTGCCCACAGATCTCAAAATGTTCAGAAAACAATTTCCCTGGACCTCAAAATTGAGCCCTTGGCCAATGCACCCATATTGTCCAGATCTGCTCACATGTGCCTTATTTATTTCTATACTACTTATTTCTATAGAGAAAGGATGCATGTTTATTGATATTGATGAAATAAAACAACCCGTGCAACTGCATCTTGCTACCATGTCAGAGAATGGATTCAGCCTTGTCTCACAATCTTGAATTAAGAGGATGAGGAATTGTGTACATGTAGCACTTGATGGAACCTATGTAGAGGGCTCTGTGGAATGAATGTGGCATGAATACCACATAGTGATGATAAAATATTCAAAATCAACTATGGGATAACAAAATGGGGTAATTCATGACCATAATGGTTTGTTTTGTTCAGCCTGCATTCAACTGCATTGCATGTAAAACAAGCTAAAATAGCTTCAGAATGTTTGACGTAAATGTCGGTCCCGGGGTACCCATACATCCTTCACAGAAATAAAGATATATCAAAAGATATTACATGTTTTGTTTTCAAATCTTCAGAGTTGATAGATAATTGAATGATGTATCACTGGTAAGAAAATCGAAGGGATTGGTCTATAAAAAGCATCTGTGTAAAAAAGCGTCCATTACTTATTGATCACCCCTCGTACAGCAAAACATCTTCATGTCAAAAAATTTTTTACAAAAATATCCCACGAAAGTTCTGTTTTCTTACATAGTTGGAGTGCCAAAACATCATCATATTTATATACATTGACCAATTCACCACTACTAAGCTCATCCATCCACAGAAAATAATCCCAAATATTTTACCATTCACTGTTATGATCACATGTTTCCCAGTTATTCTGTGCATTATCAGATTATATGTCTGCAAATTAGAGTATTCTATCCAAAGATGGTGCTGTAGTATACCATTGAAGTCCCGAAACAGATTTTTAATAGAACTACTTTCCTCATACCACGGGATAAACAAACCGAGTAAGGATAGTACACTCTTCAAAGTGATTTTTAGTCAAGTTATTCTGACATTTAAGTATTGACATTTAAGGTCAGACTGCACTTTCTACCATATTGATGACCATGTGCTTTTTCAGATGAATATAACAAATTCCAAACATGGTCTAATTCTTTCATTTTTGCGCAAAAGTTGCTTTTGAGTACCCAAATTATTAATTGAGTGTTAATTTTTCTTTAGAATGTATAAATAACAGGAAAATTGAGCGGTCTTCTTTTCAAAATTGCAAAAAGTCTCATCATGCAGATCTGCCACATTTTACTATTTTTATTGATGTATGATTTACTATACAGTATGTGTAGCTATAAATACTGCACTACAATATTTGTATGTGCAAGTGCAACTGGTCTGAAAGTCTTTTAGCGAATAAATAAATGTACATGTCATATTCTGTACAAAAGTCCAGAATTGCATAGACTTTACAGGGTTGGTTTCTTCAACATTTTGTGCCTCTATCTGGAAAATCTGAATTAATTTCAGTTTGCAAAAGGCCCATGAAAAGATGTCAAATTTAACTACATGCATGCATGATCATACATTTACTTACCAAGCTAAGCAGATTACAGAGTTCCAATCCACCAGTTATATTAGTATGTTTGGTGCAGTGTGCCCCTGTTCATCTGCGATCTGGTCATTTTACATATTTAGTAGTTCATTAGTGATAGAGGTCCATGCATGCTGGTACATAGCAGTATCAAAGTTACAGTGGCACTGATCTAAATATAGCCTCAGCAGAAATTTCCTTGCTGATTTCAATGGCAAGATCATATTTCAGGGTAGAGATTAAAAGGTGGATTGGATCGAGTGGATTGGATTCATGTAAAAGGTGGATTGGATCAGGAATCTTCAAAATATGGATTTTTTAGTTGATCTCCCTCTAAGCAATTTCCTCCGGCCTAAAGTATTTTGTGATTACAAATGACAAATACATACTTCAATTAGTTCAAAGTATTTAACTGCTCTCCCTTGTAAATAATAAACATAAGGAAGACAGAATAAACATAGATCTGTGGATAAGAGCTGTCGTTCAAATTGACGTGTGGGTGTCCCCAAGACATTTCTGCCATTTTCTGTTTGAATTGAAAACAGATGATATGAATCTTCGACTTCAAAAGTCTGCCTTATGATTTGTGAAATGTCTAAAATTACCCTTGGAATGAATAAGATTGGGTATCAGGTCACCTTTCTAGCCTACCCAAGCAAAATAATATAACATCTATTATTTGACATTGTGGAAGTGAGGAGAGCATTAATCGTCTGATGGGAGATCAATATAAATTTTTTAAGGAAAATCCATATTTTGAAGAATCCCGATCCAATCCACCTTTTCACATGAATCCAATCCACTCGATCCAATCCACCTTTTAATCTTTACCTATTTCAGGCCTCCTACAGTCCTATATATTTATGCATCATTTTTTCATCAGACTCATCATGGTCAGGGATGAATCATTTACTGTTTGGTTATTTCAATGCAATATTATTATAGGGTACTGTGAGCACAGTCAATTGCATTTTGTGAGGTGTCCTGATAAAAGTGGGTTTGGTTCAAGATGCTGCAAGTTTTGTGTGATGATGATATATTTTTACAATATTTGAACAGGTTTATCATTGTGTCATATTGGTTAGCAAATTGTATGCTTGTTTTTGGTGTTGCCTACTGTTTAATATAAAAGGCATGATCTGGACTAATACTCAAGGGCACACAGGTTGAAGTCAACGTGTAAAGACCTCTGCCTCTCAATGTAGTAGCAGTATATTATAGATCACTAGAAATTTGTAAAAGGGAAATTTTATTTCGACAATTCAATTTCACCTTTTATTGGTGAAGTTTCGGGATCTTCTTTTGTGCATGGGCTTTCAATTAGTTGAAAGCCCATGTTTTGTGTAATGGTGAAATTTTGATTTCAAGAATACTTTTTGAAGTACAAAGCATGATCTGATGACATTTCATATAAATAAAACAAAACACATACATTTTACATATTTTCATTTGTATTACTATCAGATACATGGGGTAATATGAAAATTGATCCACTAAGAACTGATGAATATTCTAGTTTAAGGGAACTTTTTAGATACCCATGTTATCTGACCCAAATTATTCACCTGGTGGTGAAACTGGTAACTATCTACTCACATCTGGGTTATTGTGATGTGGTGTCCTGGACCAGTCTATTAAAATCAGTTAGTTATATGTTAAAAAACAGCAAACGAACATTAAAAATGTAATAATAATATTTTATTCTTCATTTATTCTACCGATTCATCCATGTTACCAAGGAAAAAATAGTGATGTACAATTTTAAATTTGCGGGATCCTGAATTTGTGATTTTACACCGAGTCTCATGTGAATGTACATGAATTCAAGGTTCTCGCGAATTTTACATATATTACAGTAATTTTACATTACCTAATTTCCAACCATTGATTAAAATATGGTTAGTACCATTAGTATTTAAAAAAATATCCACCCATTTTTAGAATATGCCAGCAAATAGCTTTTGAGAGTCAGATTTATTTCTTAATTTTTCCATATCTGATAGGGTTGTAGAGATCTAAAGTATAAAAAGCCAGCACAAAATTCATAACAATCTGCAACCATTAATTTTATCAAAAACAATTCCTCACATTAAGATAGAATTTAGTTGAAGTGCATGAAAATAGTTCATAGTACAATATTGCTTATTTATTAGACTTTAATAGTTTCTCACCAGTATTATAAAGTTAATAGTCACTCACAAATTGATTTACAATCATGTATTTTATATAAACTCAATACCTAAACACATGTATACAGAATTCTTAGACATGGTGTTATGCACCATACTTATTGATATATTAAAACAACAACAATCCCTCATTTCTAAAAATCAGTTGATAAGACGCTTTTAGACCATATTATACAGGGTGGGCCAAAAACAACCAATACCCAAGTTTAAGGATGAATATCATATGATATAATGTTAAACGATGCCATGTATTATATATCATTTTAAAGATAAATCATTTCCAAATAATATGTCACCATCCAATTGAAAAACTTTTGTTTTCTCGTGGAGTTAGAGACTAAAATTGACTCCAGGGGTGACAAGAACAACCAAAAATCAAAAAATGAAAATTCCCTTTCCCTCCATATTGCAGTCATAGCTGCACTCAATATGCTTGACTGAATCATTATAAATTTATACAACTTTGTTAGGAATTGATTTATCTTTAAAATGATACATAAAACATGGCATGGTTTAACATATATCATATGAATCGTTCATCTTTAAACTTGGGTTTTGGTTTTTTGCCCCACCCTGTATATCCACTCAATATTCTTCAAAATGTCTTCAAAATGTGAAGTAACTTTGTATTACCTCATATTGAAATGCTTAAGTACAAAATGATATCTGTTTAATCTTCAATGCATCACTCCTAGTTTTCTACAAGTTGAAATTCTTAAATGAATAAAGTTAATGAATTCTTCATAAGGCCATAAGAAGTAGATTCTTTGTTTTACGTCCCCTTGCTTGCACGATTTGGAGTAAATCAGAAAAAACAAACACATCCAAATAGCAATCACAAAGGTCTGAAAGTACCATCGCATTTTGTTCAATCAGAATCAGACAAAATGGTCGATAATTTGATATCCGTCAAAATTGACAGTCTTAGTGATTACTTTGGCATACATTGTGTATTTTTTTCTTATTTTTTACCCCTGAATAATAGCTATGTTTAAATATATTGTATAAAATGTATAGATATGTGTCTGTAATCACTGTAAATTGGTATGTCATCCCTTTTTATGCCCATAAAATGTATACATTTCTCAGCAAACAAGTTTGTGTTTTTTCTTGAGTTTGTGTTTTTCTCCATGTACCCTTGCATAATTTGGATTTTGCCAGGATGCAAAAAAAGAATCTACTTTTCATGACCTAAGGGATAAATGTCACTTCCATGGGATTTCTCAGCATTTCTCATAAAAATGAAGACAGATATTATCAAGCTTATGATGAATCTATTCCTCTTCTTGATAGTCAACTTCCTGTAGTGATCTACAACAACATGATGGCAGAACATCCTATCACCATTAGCATTCATTTGGTTCGGGAATTCTTTTGCCCAATCCATTAAGTATGTAAGTCATTGCTCACTTGATCAGGATCATGAAATTTTAAATGTCTTAACCTGAGGACAAATCAAAGGTTCTTAAAGTTTTCTATCAACAAATTAAAACAAAATGTTGATAAATGTCTCAACTTTAACACTTATTAACATATTATGTAACAAATTAAAAGATATCTCAACTTTTCTTTACATCTTAATTTCTGAAATCTATTGGAAAACTGTGATTTTAAATGAGGTGAAGGGTAAAACGATATTGTAATAAGTATATTATACAGTCATAATATAATGCCTGCTGCCATCTAGCCAGAGAACAAACAACATGACAAACACCAGGAAATTGATCAAAATTTAATATTCTGCAATTCAGCACTGTCCACACTCTGTGGAAATGGAATTTCAGGAGGAGTGAATGTGTATGTGCTTATGTCTTCTTAACCTGACCTTAGCTGAAAATGCCTTAGAGCATATGTTACATTTATAAGGTTTCTCACCAGTATGGGACCGTTTATGATCAGAGAATTCTCCTTGTGTGACATAGGCTTTAGGGCATAGCTCACATTTGAATGGTCTCTCTTCAGTATGGATTCGCAGATGATGTAGTTTTAGAGAATGAGAGTGGGAAAAGTCTCTTGAACAAACCTTACATGTATATCTTTTTTCTCCTGTGTGAATTCGATTGTGACTTTTAAGACTACTATTTTGAGAGAATCTTTTAGAACAGATCAAACATTTATATGGCTTTTCTCCAGTATGAATTCTGATATGTGTAATAACATCAGAACTACGAGCAAATGATTTAAAACAAACTTTACACTTGAATTTCTTTTCTCCAGTATGAGTGGTTCTGTGTGGGTTACATGCAGATCTGTCTGTAAATGTTTTTGGACAGAAATCACATTTAAATGGTTTTTCTCCAGTATGGATTCGGCTATGTAATTTCAAGCTTGCTTTACTGGAAAGTATTTTTAAGCATACCTCACATTTTATTTTTGCATTTCCAGTATGTCTCATACATTGTGAAGATAGGGTGGAACTGCGGTTGAATGTTTTGTAGCACACATTACATTCAAAGGGTCATTCACTACTGTGAATTATTTTGTGTTTTGATAGATCCCCACTTGTAGAAAATGCTTTATAACAAATACTACATTTGTGCAACTTCTCCCCAGTATGGCTTAAAGCATGACTAGAAAGACCATAATATGCTGAAAATGTTTTACCACATGTATTACATTTATATGGTCTTTCTCCAGTATGAATTCTGTTATGTATATTAAGATGATTTCTTATATGAAATGCCCTAAGACATACTTTACATTCAAATCTTTTCTCTCTTTTGTGAAATTGCATATGTAAAGCAAGTACATCCTTTCTATGGAATACCTTGCCACAGATATCACATTTGAATTTTTTCTCCATGAATTCTACTATGCAGCAGTGTATGCTCACGGAGTGATGCATTATTTGCAAGTACCTTTGAACATATTTCACATGATCTGTTTCTTTTCTCTCCAGTGTGAATTTGCATATGTTTAATAAGATAAATCTTTAATGAAAATGCCTTGGAGCAGATATTACATTTAAAAGGTTTCTCATTAGTGTGTGTTTTGAAATGTCTGATAAGAAGATATTCTAATTTAAATGGTTTGAAACATATCTGACATTTGAAATGCCTTTCCTCACTGTGATAACCCATATGTATAGCAAGTCCATCCTTCCTATGGAATGCCTTGCCACAGATTTCACATTTTAATTTTTTTTCTCCATGAATAATATTATGCTTATGGAGTGATGCATTATTTGCAAACACCTTTGAACATATTTCACATGATACTCTCTTATGCTTTAAAGCATCAGCGCTTCCACCTGTCTTTGTAAGCTTTTTTTGTTTTTGATTTTTTACAATTTTTACAGGGAGTTTGTTAATTTGTAGATCATCGTCTTTTATGCAGAATCTGAATTGGTTGTGTCTATATTTCAGTTTTGAGACATCTTTTTCAGTTAATCTACATAATGATACTGTACATGATTTCTCCGTGATTGGGGCATTTGCTTCAGATTTTGATTTCAATTGGAGTAGTTCTTTACATAAAGATGATTCTTTCCCTGAATTTATCACAAGTGACATTTCTTCATTGCTTTGAAAATCATCGTTTTGATCATTGTCAGCAGTGGTATTAATTCCATCAGTAGACATTGTAGAACTAGAGCTGCTCTCTTTTACATGTCGAGTCCTTGATCGCTCATTGGTCACATTTGACAGTTTGGTTTCACAGTACAACTTTTCTTGTTCTATATCTTTTTTACTTTCTTGTTTTAGTGGACATAAGAGAGGATCTTGATCAGGCGTGCATTGTTTGGAATTAATTGCCAACTCCTCTTCTATACATGTAGCCTCTGAAGTAGAGGATGTTCCGAACTCTTGTGTATTGTTTGATAGCTGTTCAATGATGTAACTTGGTTCATTGTGGACCACAAACGCTGTGTCTGAAGCACTTGGATGTAAAGTATCAATTGAAGCCATTGGTTGATCTACTGTAAAAATCAAAATCTTGTGCCTATTTCTGATCTCAATCAATATATTTCGATACACACTTTTTTGTCGGTAAATGTATTTTGTAGTAAATCTTCATCACAAAGTGAATTAATGGCCATTTAAAGACAAGAAAATGTGCATCCATATCTTTAATCACTTTGCTCGCAAGATGCAAGCTCATTAATATTTGTATTGAAAAAGTAGGTTTATATCAGATTTTATTCATGGTACAAAGAAAATAACAGGCGTTAGACTGTTCATGTTTTGAGGTTAATGTTAAAGATATATCTGCACATCTATTCAATTTTTCTCAAAAAGTGCCATTTGCCTATGCATTTTGAAAGATTATTAATATTCCATACCAGTAACTCTACCGCTGATTTCACTTTTAGACATTTCTTTGGGTGAAGACTTCTCTGTAGATGTAATGCTCATTATCTGAAAGTATAAAATTTTTTGATTAGGCAGGAAGATTAATAAAGATACTGTATATGCAAATATCAGATTCTGTATACAAGTCCAGCTTTATAGAATTACAGACTCATTCTAGTAGGGTTTGACCTCCTCAACATTTTGTGGCCCTATGATATCCCTGAAATTATAGATGCCTACATGATCATATACTTACTTACCATGCCAAACTAAGTAGCTTGTAGAATGAATTTTGAGTCCCAATCTACCAGTTACTATTGCCCTTGTTCATCTGATCATATATCACATACTTAGCAGTTTTAGTGTTTGAAATAGCATTAGTAACACCTGGCATAGATCTAAATATAGCCCATTAGTACAACAGACATATGCTTGCCGGGGTTTCCTTGACAACATTAGGGTCAGGGGTGAGCACAGTCAACAGCAGTTAGATTTGAGCCCAAATCAACTTTCTGAAATGGAACAACAGAATCTTAGGTGTCCTGATAAAGTGGGTGTGGTACAAGTGCTGCAAGTTTTGTGTGATCTTTGATTCCATGGCATGGTATATTTTAACAATATTTGTCTCATATTCAGCTCATATTCAGTCTCATATTCAGCTGTCTGATTTGGCATAATCAAAGGCCATGTTGCTTATCATAAACAATTTGCTAAAAAACACGCCTTGTGTATTTATGTATGAACAATAAAATTATTCCATTTTCCAAAACATTTCTGTTTGAGATTTTGATCTTTGGACTTTCCAAGTTTATTAAACCATACAGTTTCTTGCCCCAATATAATATTTTAGGCCTATTTTGAAATAAACTCTCTACAGTATATAATCTTTTGCCACTAATATATAGTCCGGGAAGTGCAAATGGATATTGTATCAAAGCATTGTACATAGTCGTTACGATTTAGAATCTGCAATTATTATACTTATACTTATTTCCCTGTTTTATCATTTACAGGCTCTGTTTGAAGGAGTCGTGGATACAGTTGAAAATGGTGGAAAGGTTCAACCAATCGCAACACAGCTAGGTTATACCAAAGAGCAAGCTGAGGCAGTGCAGAGGTTGAAAACTGCCAAAGATAATTATGAGAGACTTGGACTCAGTATGGGATGTACAAAGTAAGGCTCACTGTTATATATCCTGTGTGAAGATGTTTTAAGAAACTTTAGAGCAAAAGGTCAGGCTGTCATCACCTAGTTTGACTAGTTTACCAAAATAATGAAAAAAGTTAATTTTGAAAGCTAATTTATGTACAGGGTGGGCCAAAAAAGGTAACCCTAACAAATCTTAATAACTCAGTCATTCATCATTGGTTGAAAGAACATGGTTTGATTTTGCCAAATATGACTTCAAACCCACGCTGAATGACTGTGTTATTATGATTTGTTTGGGTTACCTTTTTTCTCATTCTGTATTTTGAATTTGTCTTCATTTGTCACTCTTCACTGTACTTCCTTTCTACCAAGTGTTAATCTCACCGGTTTCCAGTCTCAAAGATGTCTTAAATAGACATGTTTATGCATGTATAAGTTAAAGTTAATACATGACTGTGATTGCATATTCTTTCAGGGATGATATAAATAAATCTTATAGAAAACTGGCTCTATTGCTGCATCCAGACAAAAATGTTGCCCCAGGGAGTGAGGCGGCATTTAAACTGCTGGTGGCTGCCAGGACTGCTCTACTCAAGAACATCAGATAACATCAATGAACACCAGTCAGCGCTCACCAGTCACCATGAATTGTGCGATTTCTTAAGACTATTTATTGTGGAATTGTTCATCAAGGAAGATCAGTTGAAGAAAAATATTCCTGTTCTTTGGACTATTTATTCAGGAGTTCAGCTCAATAGAGAGCCATCTAACAAAGGATATTTTAACCAATGCAGATTGAATGAAGAAAAATTTTCCTGGTTTTACTGTATGTAATCATTTATTGGATTTTGAGCTGAAGAATGAACAAATCTGCTTGAAAACATTTCACATTAAGAATGTGATGAAATGTATCTTCCAGTCATATAAATTATAATCCATCCACAGTATATCCGTCCAAACTCTAAACTGTATGGGATATACATGTATGTCTTGCATCAAATTCCTGACCCCTACTTTCAATATTTCTTGCATGATTGACAAGAAATTTGGAGGGTGGGAAGGCAGGTGCTGGATGCAAGATTATGGAATATCTCTCTTAGAACTACTATGATCTCATATTTCTTAAAATGCTACCTCTGCTATGTAGTATGTAGTATATTTTACACCTGTAATATGTAGTTAACTATTTTACATGTATGTTGGTTTATTTTATACACTTCCATATTATAATAATACATATATATATATCACATCAGCTTTGATTAATGTTCCCCCTTGCCATTCATAGTATAATACATGTACACAGGTTATATATATTTTGCAAGTGGATCCAAGAGACCAATTGTGCGAGTCCATTATTTTGCAGGGGTGACAGGATACACACATTCAATATTGTATATAATAGTGAATTCCCAGCGAGTGATTTCAGTACAGTAAAACTGTCATAATGAACACCTCTTTAGTTTAGTTCTGTACCCAGTGAACACATGAGTCTACTCAATTGAACACCTGTGTATAGTGAACACCGATTCCCAGCCAGTGATTTCAGTACAGTTAAAACTGTTATAATGAACGCCTCTTTCTTGGTGAATATCTGTGGCTAGTGAACACATGCGTCTACTCTATTGGACACCTGTGTATAGGGAAGGGTCACCCATTCCCAGCCAGTGATTTCAATACAGTAAAACCTGTCATATTGAAAACATCTCTGTGCACTTGTATAGAACATCTTTTGCACCACATGGTTGCAAAGCTAGAAGCTAGCTTTTGCTATATTTCATTTAATTTGGATGGAACAAATGTCTTTTCTTTTTATCATAATGTCAAATTACATTTTTAGAGGCAGACAATCGATTAATGGAAATTGGAATGTGTGTATCTTGTCACCCCTGTAAAATAATGGACTCGCCCACTTGGTCTCTTGGATCCACTTGCAAAACATATAACCATGTACTTGTGATGTATAATATAACTTATAATATTAAAAAATGGTTTCCAATTCTTGAATGCAATACATGTAATCGCATAATCCTCCAATATAAGAATGTTCCTTTAAAGTGGCAGCAAAGAATTGTGAGTTTAAAATGTTGGAACCAACATTTTCAAGAAGCAGACAAATGTTTCCATTATAATCCTAATTTATTATCTGAACAAGAGTTGAGATATTTTAAAAAACATTTGAGCAAAAACCTATTGTAAAATTCCAATAATTCACTAGCTTCAACTAGCTTCTATTCTTTGTTATCTCTTTAATCATGACTCAGTTACAGTGCCAATCCTTCTTTTTCATATTCATATATTGAAAAAAAGCTTTTATATTTTGTTTTTATTGCTGGGGTGTTGTGACACTGAATTGTGATGTGATACATTAAAAGTTTACCCTTATGAGGGACGACTGTTTTTAAGAGCCTTAAGAATCTGCTCAAATGTCTCAACAAAGGAAGCAAAGCCTTACACAAATGGTACAGCCATTCTTGGAAATTTAACCTTTTTTAGTAAGAACACAACAAAGTTTATTAAAGACTAGCATCACTATGATGATCTTGTACCTGGGTATTTAGACAACACATTACTATGAGGCTAAACACTTCTATGGTATTATATTTTTGGCAACTCTGAAAATGAAAAGAATATGCTACTAAAACACTAGTGAAGTTGCATACAAGCAAAAGAATACCCTCTTTGGTTGTTAGATATATTTACCACATGTTGTGTCAGTCTGTTGCCATGGTAACAGGGAGTGCAGTAGCTAAGATAGATAAGCTAAACAGAGAAGTATCCTGGCAACATATACTACAAGCCACCACAGAGCTGCTGATTAACCAGATGATGTAAATTGGGAAATAGTAGGTAAGTAAAAAGTTATATAGAAATACCTGTTAATTATTTTTGTGAATCACTATATTTGGATTGATGTAAGTTTGGTGTTAAGAGACCTTATTACTACTTGGTGTTTTATGTATTCATGGTTTGGATACTTGCATGCAAAAACTTTTCACTGGTCCAAAGTGTTTTAATATTTTCTCATATGTACTTTATTAGTGTGGTTGTAATAAAGGCCAATAAAACTTCATTTTTTCTTTGCTAAAATGATGTACATTACAGGTAACACAGGATCAGTCTGATCATAAAACAAAGGATCACCCTGATCATAAAAACTTAATCAAAAGGTTGAGCCTGTAGAGACACTTTTTAGAATATTTTTGTTTTATTCCTTGTTCTATTATTTTTCAATTTTTGTAGTTCAACTGTTTTTATATTCATCTTGGAAACAAGTTATTTTATTGTTTCAAGTATTCAATGTGGAATCATGGGCTTTCAACTAGATGGTGGAACCTATTTTTTGTACACTAGAAGAATTCACTTAGAATCAAGGATTTGATTCTATATTATGAATCTTTTGACCTTTTCGATATATACGAGGCATAATTGGGATGGTAAGGGAACTATTGCTTAAAATAATTTCCATGGTACCTTTTCACCCCACTGTATGATGGTATGAAAGAGCAAACTTTTTCTATTTTTCTATTTGTAACTCATAATAAAGCACGGTAACATTCTTGAGAAGTTTGTAGTTTGATCTAGTTTTGACCAGTATTCATCATACAGTGCATGAAGGTATACTATACAAGATTTGTACCTAAACTCTTAATCAAATTGACTGGATGTTTTTTAGACAAAGTAGAATCTAGCAGAATGCCAGACATTGCATTGAAGTTGAACAGATCTGCTCTTTTGCTCAATGTTATGGTGAACTTCTAAAAATAACTGAAAAAGTTAGAAAATATATCTTATTTCTTCATACTAAAGTGTGCTTTGTTTGAAAAAAGGATTATTTTATTTTATTTGCTTGATATGAAATAGATTTTGAACTCCTGAAAATACAGGATGTTAGAATACAAAAAAATTAACATTACATTATGGTTGGTGTTAAAAAATCTAAATGTAATTTGAGATCAAAGTTTATCTCTTAAAATAAATCAGGTAGACAGAGCCTGTATGTAAGTGAAATCAGATGCAGGCACAATCTTTTTTCAACTGTCATTTTTCATCGCAGCATAACAAACTTAATTGATTCCATATTTTAACACCAAGAGTTGCTTAAAACATATGTACGTACATATGTGTAAAACAGTTTCAGAATGAGAAGCTGGCCTTCTGGTATGTAGACACATCTGACAGAACAGACTGGAAGATTAAAAAACAGAACCAGAATTTTGTGAATTGAGCTTGCATCATTTTGCACTCCAATTCTATCCTTCAATACCTTATGTGAATGTATGTCTTTTTAACAGGCTTGAACATCACTAGATTGGAAGACATAATCATTTAAGTCATCTGAAGGGTGCATTGAAACATGATTTTTTTAATTGCAATCTTACTTTAAGTCATTGAGATAAGCAAGCACAGAGGGCAACATTAGAATGCTGAAAAGCTATAATAGAAGCCCTTAAAGTACTTCTCCATCATTAGAAAAAATTAATAAATCAAAGATAGGATTCTCCCCATGTGTGGTCACCAACCTATCATAAACTAACAACTCTGAAATATTCCATATATAAATAGTTTAGGTATCTTAGCCCTGACCAGGATTAAACCACATGAGAGGATAGACTCAAAGTGGACCCAATGTGCAACAGGAAACTGGATAAATAGATATACAAACCTGTGGCCAAGTTAGATAGATCCTCTTACTTATTGCTTCATTAACACATTCTTTGCATGTTATTGCTAGGTTTGATATGAATCGCCTTTTTATTCTGACGTTTTGTGTAAAACATCACTTTAGGGTGATGCAGGAGTATCACAGAGTAAAGTGTTATTTGTTTTGTTAAAGTCGCAATAAAGACTAGAGAGTGAAAAATAATTTCAAAAAGCATGCCAATATTTCCCTTACCAACTTAATATTATTTTCTGAGAAAAATTAAGTTCTTTGACAAAGACTTTGGCAAAACAAAAATCCTATACCTGAATACTTTGAACAGAAAGCAATTTCTAATTGGAAATAGATACCATACAGGCCCGTAGCCAGGATTTGCCAAGGGGGGGGGTCAGTTTTCAAAAATTTCCAGGGGGAGTTCACATTAGACAATTTTGGCCCAAATATGGCTAAAATCACTTGAGAAGTGCTCAAAATGGTGAAAAACTGCATGATTTTGAAAGAATCGCCCGAACCCTGTGAACCCCCCCCCCCCTGGCTACAGGCCTGCCATATGTTGAATTAAATGATAAGAAAGCAAAATTCTTTTACAATGGATTGATTAACTTCAAATTCGAAAAAAAAAACATGAATGAATTTCTTCAGTGTATTTTTCATCATTCTCTTAACTTCTCTATCTTTTTAATACAATGGAACATAAGAAAGATGAAGAAAATATTTCTACATTCTAAATATAACTCAATTTTGAAATGGAATTTTCTATTATTTAGTTTCTACCATAGAGGGCTATGTTGTCAAATTCCAAAAGTTCTGATTCAAAACATATTAATTGCCTTCAATGTTTAAAATCATGTCCCAATCAAAAATTATCTAATAAGTTCACATTTTCTCAAGTAGAGTCATTAAAACTTGAAAATGTTCCAAGTAGATCCAAGCTGTTCAAGTCACCAAATACTGAGTCATGTAAAGAACCAGGATCCTCTCAGAAAGTTAGATAGGTTTTTAACATTGAGTAATAGAAACACACTTTCACATTATTCAAAATGCCAAGATTCTTCTTGATGTTACATTCTTTAATTTTTCTTGTAGGAGTTTTGTTTGTAATTGAGATTTTGAAATATATGTTTTGTGCTTTTCACCTCAGTTGAATCTGGCTTTCAGCCTATTTTTCACATGAGGAATTTTAAGTGGGAATTGCTCTTTTGAGAAATGGAGAATACACTAGCTTCTACTTCTGAGGAGGCATATAACTTCAAGATCAGTTCACTTCATGTATTTTAAGACATATTTTTATTATAGTCTACATTTTTCCAATTAATCCCTATTTGTATACTGTGCAGCATGAGCATGTGTCATGCTCTTTTGATCTACTTTTCTATTTTATTAATTTGCCTTTAGTGCTTTCTCATTAAGAGTCTGATTGTTTCTGAGAAAACTTCTTCAGAGAGTTTATAAATTGTATGACCTAACCTAAAGTTATCTTTGCCAAGTGGGTGTCCTGTCAAAGTTTCACTTTCAAAATTCAGTATAGCATTACCATATCATAGCTTACAGACAGCAATGTGCTCAAGTGTTAGAGCTACCAGCCAAAGTGCAGGGTGATAATTACATGGATTAGATTATTTCTGGCATATCAGTACAATATTAATCATAAATCATTACAATACTCTGTTGGTTTTGCTCCACCCAAAATACCAGTGCACACAGCTGAGTTAGTTCCATATAATGACTAGTTGAGTTTTTTTGTTAGTTTTATCATCATTTCACCCATCTGTGTTTTTTAAACAGCATGTTGTATTTAGATTCAGTTTACTTTATATAGGTCATTGAGAACTTCATCTGACACTTCAGTCACATTCAAAGAAAAAAATATTTCAAAATTAACCATTTATTTTTCTTTGTTTTTTGCTTGCCTGTTTCAACACACATCATATATGTAAACAGGCCTATTCATGAGTATTCTTTTATTCTTGCCAATTTTTTATATTTGTTCAACTTCTAAAATATTTTCTTAATTTTATTTCTTCTCATCAATCAACATGTATACTTTAGAGAATGTATCAAGTTGCAGTATTCCAGGATATTTCAACTGGTAATCTCTGGTTTGTTGATAGTTGATCAGAGTGGTTAACCACAATGTTTAGTGGTCTAAGAACTTTGGGATTTGGCTAAGGTGAAGCTGACATTGCTCTGTTTTCTATTACAGAAGTCACAGAAGTTATCTAAACAGTGTGGGAAACTTGGAACATTGTGAGAGCTACAGAGGAGCATTTCATCTTGGAGAAAGCGTATTGGTTGATGAACAAAGTGAGTGAGTTGATGCTCTAAAGCAAGTGATGTTATCTTAGGAAATAAGCAAGTTATTTGGTGATCAAAGCAAGTGAGCCGATAAATAAACCAAGTGATTGGAATGAACAAAGCAGGTGAGCTCATGAACAAAGCAAGTGAGCTCATGAACAAAGCGAGTGATCTTGTTGAACAAAGCAAGTCATATTGATAAACAAAGCAAGTGATTTGGGACACAAAGCAAGTGATTAAGAATATTGAACAAGTGATTTGGGATACATACCAAGTACTGTAAGACACAAAACAATTGATACACCCGCGAAGCATGATGTACAATATGGATATTATATTACAGAAGTGATTACAGGAAAATCTAAATATGAAGTCAAGAATGAATCGAAAAGTGTTGACATGTGGTGGAGTATGTACTGTGATATTCATAATCTCACTAACTATAAACATATTAGCTCTCATATTTGATGCAAGACGGGAAATTTACATTTTAGATGCCGAATCTCACCAAAGAGACATCATGTTCAACAATATTAATTTGACAACCAATATTGTGCATACAAAGCACAAAAGAAATACAAATCATCAAAATTCATTTTTGATCAATGAACCCAAGAAGTGTGGAAACTTTGGAGCAGTGTCATCTATTGATCCACCAACTATATTAATAGCCGTTCTTTCATCTGTGAAAAACAAACACAAGCGGAATGCAATAAGAAAAACTTGGGCTGAAAAAGCCATTAAAAATAAGTCGATAAAATTGATTTTTATTCTGGGTGTAGAATTAGAGTTCACTGAAAAGGACCAATTGGTGATACAAAAAGAAAGTGAAAGTTATCGTGATATCATCCAGGTGGATCTAGTCGACACTTATAAAAACTTAACTCTCAAGTCTCTTGCCATGCTAGAATGGACACAGACGTATTGTGATTCTGTCCGATTCCTTGTAAAGGCAGATGATGATTCATTCATTAATATTCCAAACTTGATCAAATTATTATTCATTCATTCCAGAGAATCATATCAGAAAGTGATTTTAGGGTACATATTCAAAGAGGTTGAGCCAATTCGCAATACAACATCTGTATACTTCACCCCCAAAACAACATACAACAATACCATATTTCCTCCATATGCTTCTGGAGGGGTATATGTTATATCTAGAACTTTAATACCTGACATATTACATGCTTCAACTACACTGCGGTACTTCTTCATGGAGGATATTTATATAACAGGACTCTGTGCAGAGTTAACAAATGCAAGCCATATTCATATTTCCACAATTGAGTACAGGAAGATTATACTGGATCCTTGTATTTACAAACATCTCATATCAGCACATGGATTAGGTATTTCAGAACTCTATGAAATATGGAGGTTGATGCTTTCGGATGGTAGATCATCCTGTTAACATGTGGATATTATACTTTTATATGGATAAATAAGCTTGTTAATACAAGGATATTACTGCTTTTACATGGTATATCATATTGTAAACTGATTATTTATATTCATGACTTTCCTATGGTATATTACATTAATATTACCCTTGTTTCAATGGGTTATGCTTTGTGTGGTATCTTTATTGTAAACTATTGTTCATAGCTGCCTACTTTCACATGATATATCAGATAACAATTATCATAAGACAAAATGTCTGTACAAACGTACTATTTCAAATGGTGTATCATTCTGTTATGGAAGTTAATTTTTCACATGATATATCAATGAATGATTTTCACTTGATAGCCTGTTTGAATAATTTTTTCATCTTTCTATAAGAATATTTTAGTACATCGATTTGTTAAGACAATTGTGAAAGCATTTTTCAAATACATTTTAAATATTTTTCGAAATATAATGGAATGATAGACACATGAAAATATAATGTTGACTGTGATAATATACACTATAATAAAATGACGGTTGTGTTCATGTTGTAATATCTATGATGCGAAGATGGAATGTACAGGGTGGACCGAAATGTCAATATTTTTGATTTTTCTATAAGGTTTTGATTTCAATGATATATTTCCACAGGGATGCAGCAATCAATAATACATCGTCATTCGATCGTAAAACTGGTGTAATTATAGCATTTAATAGTAGTTTTTGAATGAGTATGGTAAACAGTCAAAAGGGGTATGAATGCAAACTCCCGGTTTGGTAAGTTAACCTTTTGGTGTTACAATTTTACGGTTGTTTTAGGTTACGTTATGTAATCAATACACACATTTATTTTCTAGATCTAAGCTTGTATTCGCGAATGCAACTTTCGGATAGCGGCTGCCGGATTGATTGCAATTTGATGGCAAACTAATTTTTCGAGCTTTCGAGTCAAACCCAATCACTGACCTAAATAACTGGTTAATCTGTCTGTTTAGCAACAAGTAACAATGGTGTACGATCTGTTGCCTAATTCAACCTAGCGGCTTTATTATAATTGATTGTAAGCCTAAAGTGGCATAAAAAATCATGCGATTACTGATCACTGTTCGTCGACTTACGGATTGTTCGGCAAATCAACTTCAAAATGACGGGTCAATTTTATAATTTATGAAAATCAATAGGTTAATCCGGTAACCGATACCGAAAATCGCTAATTCGCGAATACAAGCTGTAGCCGACACCCGAAAGTTACATACGCGAAGTCTTGGCATGTTATCACGGCGAGCTTTCGGCTGTCGACTACCGAATTAAACTATTATTTCATGACCAACTCATTTAAACATGAACAGATGAATCGAATAGAACTATTCATAATTAAATGAGAGAAAATAGTAGGTTAATCCGGTAGCCGCTAGCCGCTATTTGCATTCGCGAATACAAGGTTAACTTATTTGTCTTATGATACTTCTTATATTCTATTTTTGCCTGGATTTAACAGAACATTCTGAACACTCATGACTTTACCCTATTTGTTTTTCCGACAGACCGTGTCGATATGGAGAACTGAATTCAACAATGTTTTTCTTTTAAACCAATCATTGAGAACATTTTGTAAAAAAACACGGTATTTCATGTAATGTTGACTGATTGACAACAATTTAATGCGAAAATTATTTAGAAATATTTTATATAACTGTTTTTGTTAACATTTTTTGTTTTTTAGTACAATTGTTTTTGCTCCTTTCTACCAATTCTTGAGAATGAAATGAAAAGGCAAAACCATTAGTAGATTTCGATATAATCCCTCTACCCAAGTAACCCATTTCATGGCACTGGCCGGGTTTGTTGTCATTACACAGTTACAAGCAATATTACTGATCATTTCAGTAAAAATGGTGACATTACACTTCGAAGCGGAAATGGAGATAATGTTTCACAGCTAGTTCGGAGTGCGATACTATGTACGGTACACATACTTGATAAGAAATCATATATACATTTCAGTAATAATTAATCAAACATATTTAACCATAACAAAACCTATTTGCAAAATTATTGAAAAATTGTATTGACTGATTGGTCAATTTGTAAACAAAATTAACAGAGAGTTGCAACAGTGTCAGAGTTGGACATTTACGACGAACTTAACACAAATAATAATTCAATTAAAATATGAGTCACCAAATATTTATTTAAAATTAACTGATGATGACGTTTTTAAAATCAACTGAGTGGAGTAATGACGTTAATGAACGTGTGGGTCATCGGGGCAATACACACGTCGCTCTTGAAGTGCTTGGATAAATAATTGCTCTCACTTCAGACTAGGTTTTCAGAAGTGGTCTAAATAATATTGACACTTTCTGATCGGGTCACATGACCTATTGGAACCAATTGGAGAAATGTACACGCAAATGATGAAAAATAAATACTTTAAGTACACCCCGAGCAAATAGATAAAACAATGGACTTTGATCTTAACATACTATATGCCGTGCCTTTGGATATTGTAGTGCAAACAACCTTATTCAAAACAACTCATCTGATTTTATTGAAATATAAGTGGCACAAGCCCATAAGTTTTAAGTTCTAGAAAATCAATTTGTATGTCCTTACACTTCAGACTTTACACATGCATTGGCTGCCCAAAGTAAGAAATCACAGGATTTATTGCCAGTAGACTGAGAATATAACTATAAAGCTATAGCTAGCGAGTACAGAGTGTCTTATTAAAGTTTGTAAATCTCAAAATGAAACAAATCGTGAAGCTCAGTTCTGGCACTGACTGATGTCAACATATGCATTTATAGTCAGGATCATTGTTAGTTGAACCAAAAACTTGTGACGGTTTATGAAAACGATGCAGTGAGTGTTATTGCCAGCATGGAATCTGAATCGGAGAAAGCCATCAGACATAAACGTTTACAAAAGGTATATTTCGCCAATGATCCAAAGGGGCAGGATGGTGCCTTTAGAGACTTCAGACCACGATGTAGCTCTATCGCCAGTGAAAGACTGCTTCAAAAACAATACGCTAGAAAAGCAGCGCGAGGATCGGACGAATCATCCACTCAGTCTATGGGGCAACCCCTTACTGGGGCCCCGAATCCCACATATGCAACAAGGGCAGGGACATGTTGTAGATGGCTTGAGGACCGTCTACAGCCATTTAGGAAGAAGGAAGCAGTATTTTGTTTGATTGGGGGTGTGACATTGATCATTGGAGTGATTCTCATTATTATCAGCTTAGCTAACTCCCATGGAGTTTTCTGTGATTGTGCAATGGCTGCTAGGTCGTGTAAAGCGGACTTCACAAAGGTAGGCACCTCTAACAGTGTCGGTCTACGAGTTTCAGAAGGCCATATATTCTAACACAAAATATTGTAACACAAAATCATCGTCAATTTCCCTAGGGTTCAACGTCCATGTATAATAGTGTTAGTTTTCCTTATATACACATTAACATACAAGAACCTTATATTGAACTCTGGTATTGGTTTTTCAGAACGTTTATATTTACCCGACTTCAAGCAACATTTCTGAAAGGGACACCCAGCATCAAGAAAAAACTGTTGATCAAGTTTCCCCGACCATGTCTACAACGACAAGAAGACGTCCCACAATCAGACCAACAGGTAAATCAAAGGACAGTAAACCAATCTTTCATCGGCAAGGCGTGCCCATTTCCCAAGTGACATAGATTTCTTTCGACCATCCCCTTTGTGCTTTTTGGATGGTTTGATGATTAGACTTATGGACAAATTAATTTGGGTGTTACCAAAGTGAGAATATGAGAAAGAAGACGATAAGACCTTATAGATTCAGGGGGTCGTTTCCAAAAATGTCGTAGACTTACGATATCGTAACTTCACGACAGTCGTAGGAATGGGGAAAGTTACGACAAACTTACGACTGTCGTAGACTTACGACAGATCCGTTTCCATAAAAATCGTAAGTCTGTCGTACGAATTCGCAACTCACGACAAGTTCCACGATAAGTGATGCGAACGTCACGTGACATTCTTATTTAAAATTTTAGTTGTATTCACCTTTCCCCAAAGTCCAAAGTGTACTCATTTGACCGGTGCGCTGATTGGACGATATAAATCAATGACGTCAAAGCAGGGCACATTTCGCGCCAAAACTTCAATTAGTATTAGATCGCCGATTGAGTAAAATAGATCTCATTATAAAATGATAACAAAACTAAGTGACATATATTTTTCTGACTATTTTGTCTTAAGCCATGTCTTAAATCCCGGGTCTTAAATACACCATCAGGTAAATCAAACCATAGAAATAATTGTGATACGAGTGCTCATCTTTGAACAAAGTGAATCCAACTACGCAAACCAAAGATTGACAGTCATTCAAACAATAAGCCTGTATGGATTAGGAATATACATTTATCATGATTATTCAATTAAATAGTTCATTATGTTTCTATTAAAAAGTATATGAAGAACAGTTTTAAATGTCAGAGTCCACTTGCATTTTTCTCATCGGGTTGCCCAAATAATTTGCGATTGCTCATGGTCAAATTATATGAAGTAAATAATATTCATCATACTGTACTAGTTTGCATTTTAACTGCAATTCAAAGCTTAATTACAGGCCCGTAGTCAAGGAGGGGGGGGGGCGGAAGGAGCGACCGCTCCCCCTCCCAGAAATTCTTTAAAAATCATGCAGTTTTTTATCATTCTGAACACTTTTCGTATGATTTTTTTGCCAAAACTGTCGAAAAGCTCCCCCTTAGTAAAACCGCTCCCCCAGGTAAATCCTGACTACGGGCTAAGTGAATTGCCAGAGTTTCTCTCTTGTAGGTCTACGTCCAAAAATATCCTGATAGTTCTCTAAAAAAATCGATATTTATAAGAACGCCCATGGGCTTTTCAAGAGATAAATCTCTTCAAATAGACGATCGTGGGTAAAACAAGCAACTCTGGTACATTGTCTCAAAGCATACATGAACGGCTTTAACATTGTTCAATGAAATTAGTCATCACACATGTAACCATTGTCAAATTCTTTGCATGGCAGACATAAAAGTAACATTTTCATGTGGTATAATAGTTGGCTGAACGTAAGTGAAAATAACGCACCGTTGGCCCAAATTTGAGAGTCGAATACTTTTTCTTCAAGGTTAAGCCCTATCCCCCTTTTCACCCCATGAGAAAATATTACACGAACTTAAGATTACCATGAGATGTTGACATTTTGACAGACGAGAACTAAACATGGGGTTTTGTACAATCGACGTAATTTGAAAATGTACAGGAAACATTGGACTCTTCACATTAATATTACTCTATTTATTTGATTCCCCAGAACAATATAAAGAAGGGGGAATATAGACGTGAGTATAATTAATTCAATTCCATGACATTTATCATAAATATTATTACTACTCAACATAATTTGACAATAGAATTAACCCGTTTCTGTCACGATTC
Source organism: Owenia fusiformis (assembly GCA_903813345.2). Classification (NCBI taxonomy): domain Eukaryota; kingdom Metazoa; phylum Annelida; class Polychaeta; order Sabellida; family Oweniidae; genus Owenia; species Owenia fusiformis. The sequence goes on from CAIIXF020000001.1 coordinate 9,312,181, forward strand.
ACATTGACTCCTAATGTGTTTAGATTTTCCCGCGAAAATCTGCGTCAGAGATTTCAGATTTGCTAATTATAATATTCATGAGCTGACTTTGGGGAAAGGTGAATAATATGGTGTTCTAGTCCTGTAGTGTTGTATTTATTGAAAGTTATTGATTTGTTTAAAAATGAAATCACAGGCCCGGGATCATAGGCCCGTCCCCGAGGGCCCGTCTTAGTAGACGGTCAACATTAATAAGTTTTACATCAAATAACGCAAGAAGGAAGACAGCTTTGGTACAGTTCCATGATCATCATACACCAGGAATTCTATGACTAAGAAATAATTATGAACCAAATTAACTTAACTTATTCTGAATGAACAAAATCAACTTAAAAGCCCCATATAAAGTTTAAACCACTTTGGCTTACATCTTACCCAATGTTATCATAGTGTGAAACGTTTTTTTAAATTCAAAAAGTGGATTTTGAAGGACTTTTTGTTCAAAAATAGTGAATTTATTTAAGACTAACTTTGAGAGGTCACACGTATCTTTTAATAAGCGATAATTCATACCAATACTTAGTATTCATCCTCACATGTTTTTTTTGCCAAAATCTTTTTAAAGGAATATTTTAAACTATGGCAATGCAATTATCGTTAAGTTTCTGGAATTAAATGCCAAAAAAGACCTTGACATATTCATTGAACCCACATGTACATACTCTTGTTTATGTTACAACCAACACAAATATATCGGGTGTTCCAAAAATGAGACATTTTTTGACAAATATTTCCTCCGCAATAAGATTACTCGAATTCATGAGAAATTTCTCTCCAGTAGCCCAAATAATATCCTTATTTAGTGGTACAAATATGGACGAGATTGGTTACATATTGTGAGTAATTTGACAAGTTCAAAATGCGTGTCAAAAATCCAATATCAGAGCTGCGCAATGAGACCGGTACCTTCATAGCGTTTGTGCCAGCTATCAAGTGATGGCATCCCGGGATGGCATCCTGACACTGGCATCAGTTTTTGTCTCAAAAAAGGTTGTCTCTGGGTCAGGTATATTGATTTGTTTCATTGTTAACTGTATCCAAATTCCGTTCTGTCCAAAGTTTTAGTTTGGAAGGATTAACGTTAACGATGTCTTTCAGTGAAAGCGATACGGCTACTATTGAAAATTGTTTCGACAAGGTGAAAGGATGGAGTGGAAGATGAATCCCAGAATCGTAAAGGAATTAAGGGTAAGAGTTGGAGTCATGTCACTGTAAATAGACTACATCCAACATGCATTAAAGGACGGCATAAGTATGTCATGGGAAACGATATCATTGGGAGAAACACACAAAAGCATTTTTGATTGGAAAAATTTCTTCTTTCAGACTCCGTTGATATTGGATATTTTTGCATGCTGTTTCTAATTTGACAACACTCCTCATATTCATAGCACTAGCTAATGATACCAACCCATGCAGACAGATCGCCTAAAACTACATTCGTATGATGCGAGACTCGACTTTCACCGGGAAATTAGAAACATTTTGCCACCCTTAAAGAAACTTATTTTTACTGCTTAATAAATGAGCATTTGTAGATTTCGAGGTTATAAAGTAATACTAGTATCATACTGATGTTCGATCAAAAGTTCGAATTACAGTAATGTTGTGTTTCAAAAATTAATTGACATGTTTTTTCTGTTTCGGAAAATTCGGTATGTGATGTATGTTTTTTAGTTCTTCAAAGAAATCTACAAATGTTTCGTTGCGGTTTTATCTTTACATCGTTTTTTCAATCACCGCCATCACTTTTCAAACGACGTTACCTTGAAATATCAAGACATCATGCTATTCTCATACTTATAAATCGCAATTTGGCTGTCATTCATCATTTATTAAGCAGTAAAAATTAATTTGTTCCTTGGGTGACAAATTATTTCAAGTTTCCTGGTGAATGTCGAGTCTCACATCATACGAATGTAACTTTAGTCGATTTGTCTGCATGGGGTGGATACCCTATACTTCCTCAGTAATTTTTTTTTAAGAATTTAACTTGTCTATTGCTGAGAAAATACTTGTCAAAAGTGTCTCACTCTTTTGGGACACCGGGAGTGTGTTCACTGACGTCCGCACATAACCGATTAACTTATGTCAACGTTTGAAAACCCTGACAACGGTAAATTTAGATACCTGTATTACAAATGGCAGCAGGTTCGTATTCGATTCAATTTTCATCATGGGTCTGTTGAAAGGGAAAGCCCATGATATCCTAAACTAGATTTAATTCCTTTGGTGCAACAATCAATCAAAGTCTTTTCCTACTTATCGTTTATTATGCTCTACCATCGAAATGAATCCTTAATTTTACCGATCAAAATATGACACAGGACAACGGATACTGTAAATGACAACGGTAAATGTGGGTCAAATGTGCTTTAAAATCGGGATGGGAACGGTAACATTTAATGATTGTAATGTAACGCTAGAAGCATTGGCTCTTTATGGTATGACTCCATTAAACATATAAAATACATTTATAAACTATGGCTGTAATAGTTATGATTATGGTCCCCCAGGGGTTATGGTCTCCCCTTCTAAAGGCCCTTCAGGAAAGAGGTCACCATATAAATCAATGGAGAGTAGGACCATAAATTGATAGGACCTCCTACCCTTTTACACCTGTTCCAAACTGCACTGGAGTACTCTAGTTTCGGTCTTTAGTACGAACGAAAAAATTCAAAAAGGCCTTAGTCAAGCTTTAATGTCCTGTTTAAGAGTTCTTTCTTTTGAACATGGATTCAAGCAATACTATCCTACATGATGTACTTAACTTGTTGAGATTCGATCAACTTAAGTTTTCCGAGAAAATGAGAATTTTTTATCTTTTCCCATAGTGACATACATACATAGTGTAATAATAATATACAGGGTGGGCCAAAAAAAATTGCAACCTTTTTAAAAGGCAAAAAAAGTATCATAACATTATGGTATTGACATGAAATTTTTTACAGAAACTTAAGGATAGGCATATTTTACCATTTAAATACTTCAGCTAATACTGACTTCAAGTTTTTTGTCAGATGTTTGAATATTAATTGTAAATTGTTCACTTGTCCGTCCGGGATATACCATTTTTCCTTGAAAATCATTGCGTAAGTCAATTGCGGAAAGTTAAACGTAGATCTCCAATTTCCGCATATGTTTATTAATACGACAGAGAGATGTTTTATGTCCAGCGTACAATTGAGTTACGTGGACGTAAATGGAAATATTTACGTTGGCTTTATGAATAATGCTTCTGTATTGCCCGGCTGTAAAGAATATCTGGGAGCCCCGCTCCCGTTTCTTCTTCCTGTTTCTCCCGTTTGTGTTTCAGGGCACTACTAACACCCACGTCACATTTCCTACGGCCGCCATGCGGTCTATCATTTCTGCAGTCAGCAGCTTTTCTATGCTCGTCGTAGAATTACTGCGCTCTCATACTTTTGCAGTCACATTTCCCACGGCAGCCGCACGGCGAATTTTAAATTTCTGTTGATAAATAATACTTATTTTCATTTTATTCACATCAGGACAATTTATAAAAGTTATTCATAGTGCTAGGATGTAATATCAAATGAAAAGTGTTCGTGAAACATTGACAAATAATGATTTAATCTTGTTGAGCCAGTTGATTTCTACAGGCACCGCAGAAATGAACAAATATTATAACTCCGAGTTATAATTTCTACGGCGACTCTGCGGCCTGTAAAAACTGGCCATGGATACGCCGTACGGAGACTGCAAGGCGAGCGTAGTTTTCCTACGCTCGCCGTAGAAATACACTGATTTAATTGATCTGCGGTCGACGTACGGCCGCCGTAAGACAAATGTGACTGGGGTGTAGAGAATCATAATTTTTTTCATTGTTGTTATTTGCACTCACCTCATCATACGTCTAGTTCCCATTGTCATTTCTCAATTTCAATTCAATTCTAATTGACGATATGGAAGGCGGTATAGTGGCTATAGTGGGAGATGTGGTCTTTAACTTTAACGGATTTCAATACACATCCCCTTTTCAGGAATCGTTAATACAGTGTAGAAGAATATTTTGATATGTTTAAATCGAGAAAAACAAGATCCTCTTTTTAGAAAATGAGCCTAACATTTTTAAAAAGTGCGAAGGTGGGGGTCCTAATTTTTCAGAGAGTTTGAATGATATTTTACTATCATGGGGACTTCACTTGAAAGAAAACATATTGTTTTAATAAAAACCACTGTATTGATGGCCAGAAAGTGCACATGGTGAAAAATATGACCGTCTAAAATCACTTGCCATACGACAAATGGACCTTTGGATTTTCATATAATATACCATCACAAGTTCACAGAATTAGCGACGATAAGGTCCCGTGAAATGAAAAAGTGATTAAAGAGTAGATGTGATGGTTAAGTCAGTCATCTGTGACAACGGTAGCTGACTTTACCGTTGTCAGGGTGTTCCGGTGTAGGTAGCAAGACAGTTTACCGGAGACCATGGGCTTTCAACTAGCCCATGCGGAGACAAATATACATGATTTCAGAATAAAGTGAATGTAGATAGTTTGTCGATATGCAACTCAAGAAAGGAAATAATGCAATAAATAATTGATGGTGAACTGACTTTTGGTAAAACAATAATATTTCTCACCTTGCTTCGTTCGTTAAAAAGACAAGCCAAAGAGGCGAGAAACGTTAATGTTTTAAATTATAATTATTCAATACACCATGAAGAGAAAACATGTTTATTTTTGATTTACACAATTTTAATTTTAACTCAATCAACCATCATGAGAAATAATATGAAGAGAAAACCATGTGAACGATGATGCGCTAACGAACTTCAGTTTCTCTATTTTTCAATGCATAGAAATGGCCATTTACCAAGGTACATAAGTATGTTTTGGAGGGCATGAAACCGCAATTTCTTCAGCTTTCTGTCAAGTGCTCGCGTTGCATAAGCCAACGCAAATTGTGACATAATCTATGAGATAATTAAAACCCCACAAATATTGCTCTACGACAACCTTGCGACACCCCCTTGGGGTGTCGTGGGTTTCACACGATAGCTATTGTCTTTCTACGACAGGTGTACGACATGGTAGTTTGTCGTAGGTTTACGACAAATTTCTGGAAACGGAAATCTTTTACTTGTCGTGAAAACACAATTGAAGTTACGATATCGTAAGTCTACGACATTTTTGGAAACGACCCCCAGAATAGTTGGTTTGCCTTGAAAATAAGAATCGTTTCCGTTTGCAATTATTATTTTATTTATTAGTATCACCGTATTCTTATTCTCTTCATGACGCATCGAAAATATGATATGCGTTGGTCTCAGTTATAAATTTTCAGTTAGTTACCTGCTGTCAACTTGTCCAGTATGTATTAAATATTATCACATGAAGTAGATCTTCAACACTTTCAACAACGAAGATAAACAGCACTTGTGAATAACATGGTACACTTCAGATCGCATGTGCACAAGCTGTTGATGTGGTGGCTTGATCCTGAGATAAATATTTCACTGATTCCTCTAAATGTAATTTTGAATCATCTAGGCCTGTTAAAGACGCAGTTAAACGTAAAACACATTTATTTTCAGTTATAATATGTTTGAACGGCCATCAACAGTGAAACAAAAAATGAGATGTCTCGGGGAGTGTTGCTCCCTCGACGACACATCGTCTTTACTCTCTTGTCGGAACTTGCACAATATGATCTTGTTGCTTCCAACACTTTTCACTCTCTATCCCTTCTACTTCCTTTATGTTGCGTCTTGGATGAAGACGTGAAGTCTTTTCATAAATCACATTATAAAGCATATGGGCAACGGTAGTGGGGGCGTTTCTGACCAAAACATTTAAATCTTTTCCAGTTACTAATACTAACTTGGCATTGGGGAAGCCTTCTACTCAATCCACAACTCAGTATTCCTCCGAGCTAGCGGTCGACGGAAATACAACCGGAGATGCAGGGCTTGGCCTCTGTGCTCAAACAGGTAACGATCTCTTTTAGAATGTAGATATCCCTCATTGTGTTTCTCGATCATGATCTTACACTTAATTGAGCCTACATTGGAAAGTATCATTTTGTAACTAAGAGTCACCTACAGACTCACCACACATGGATAACACTTTTTTGTGGTGGAGCTGCCGGTTCATCTTTTATAAATAAAATTCTGTATTGCAGAGCCCGAAGAGCGACCTCATTGGTTTGTTGATCTAGGTCCAAAGAAATATCTAGTCTCTACAGTTGTGATACATTCACGCACAGATTGTTGCCGTAAGTCAGTAGCTACAAATATTCTTGAAATGTATAATGTACTTCAGCTAAACAAGAGGGTCGTTAGTAAGTAGAATTAGCATGCATGAAGGTTTTTACTGTCGAATTAGCAAAATTGAGACGTTTTGGCAGCAAAGCCATATTTTAAGGAATAGAACACGTTGTTCTGGGCCTGTCAGTTGGTGTTAGGGTAGTCAAAATATTGGTTAAAATGGTGGAGCTGCCGGTTAGTTTGAATTTGTAAAACTTTTGAATGCCAGACATCATTAAGTCCAGCCTATAGTTTTATTTAATAATTACAGAGTATGACCTGAAAAACTTTGAAATCAGATTATGGTCCAACACTCCTAACTTCAACAAAAAGAGCAACAGTATTATTTGCAAGCATTACATGGGAGCTGCCACGAGAACAACCCTGCATGTTAGCTGTGATCGACAAGTATACGGGAGGTACGGAGACATCAGGTGAATATAGTCCAGTTTCTAAACATCAGCTTTTTGGCCTTTGGTTCAGGGTGCGGCATAAAAGTATCTTTCAGGTTTGAAATGTAGCTTAGTACCTGTAGTGGTGTAGCAATGGTAATGGGTCCAGTCGAATACATTCTAGTTACTAACATTTAGTATTGCTTTAAGTTTTTTCTCTCACTTATTTCCGTGACTGTTTCAGAGGTGAAAAACATTTGAGTGGACCCCGTAGGTGACACACGACATGATAAAACTTAAAACCAAGATCTGTTTGATTTGTTTGTGATTTGAAAAATCGAACACACTATTTAAATGTAGCGGTCATTCTATAGTTGAATGGTTTTTAGATTGATGGTTATTTTTACATATAAAAAAACAGAATATAAGCCACGTGAAAATAAAGAACAGAATTGTGGAGGGAAAATGCATACTTTCAGAATGGCAATTTAGAAACTGGATGGAAATTAGCCAGATGTCAAAATGACTGTTACATATTTTAATGTTCAAAAACAATACTCTTATAATAGTCGCTATTGGCGAGTGTCTATAATTGTTGTTTTGGCGAGTGTCTCTAATTGTTGTTTTGGCGAGTGCCTCTAATTGTTTTGTTATTGTCTTTTTGCTTATTACACATATACTGTTCTCAATCAATCTTTCTTATTGTTTAGTCGTTTGTTTGCAGGTTTGTGAGCATCGAGTTACTACAAGAAGAAAATGACATTGTTAGCAAACAAAATCTTACACTTTGTGAAGTCGGTGTGTATCGATAAAGCTGACATCTATCTGAGTCAAGAAAACTCGAGGAAATTATGATCCTCGGGACTACAGTGGACTATAGCCCCCCTTTCATATCCCTTTGGTCCTGGAAACATGTAGCTGTTACCCAATCATCTGCCTATAAAGAGTGAGACAGATTTTCCGAGGGGCATCAGTCTTTAGGACAAAATATTGTGCAAATGTCTTGTTGCAAAACTTGAACAGTTTGCAGAAATGAGAGGATCAGCTGTAGAGGAGTTCTTCGAATTAAAATGTGTGCACTGATACAGTATGTGCTGGTGTTAAATAATCAAGTTCGGGATACCATTTTAGATTGCTTGTGTTAATGACAAAGTAGATCCCTGGACGAAACCATAAATGGAAGGAATATTAAATAATTGTATTGTGAAGAATGAATTCATTGTTGATAGTGTTGGATCGATGAATTCAACCGTGGATGTCTATCACAGAGGATAAAGATAGAGGTCCATGATTCACATCTCACATGTGATGTCTCTTGGCAACATATGATTGTTATTTGAACGTTTGTTCTATTTTATGTGTTTTATAATAAAATGCAATTTGATACAAGATACATTTTGGAAGGTTCTTGGTATTCAAATGCTCTATACCATATCAAAGAAAGATCTGCAAAGGATTGGTATCGATATGGTGAACTGAATTCAACATTGTTTTTCTCTCAAACCAATTATTGAAAACATTCTGTAAAAAACAAGGTCCTTTATGTAATGGTCACTAATTGACAACACTTTCGATGCGAAAATTATTCACATATATTTTATTTTATTGTTTTGTGAAAAATTTTTGTTTTTTAGTGTAATTGTTATTTGTTCCTTTCTACCAATTCTTGAGAATGAAAAAGAAGACCTTCCCGAACCTTGTTGGAACAAGATAGCAAAAATTCAACATTTTCATAGATCTCTCAGTATTGTAGTTATACAAAGAAAAGTTTGGTTCATTTAACAAAAAGTATTCAAAAAATTAAAACAAAACCCCCCAAATAGATAAAAATTAAAGTAAACCTTTTATTTCATTAACAAGATACTTTTTTAAATGAACCAAACTTTCTTTTGTAAAGTTACAATATAAGAGACCTAAACACATTGTGTATGTCATTTTGTTCCAAAGAGGTCCAGATGGATGTTTCATTTAATTCCGAGCATAAGATACCGAGAACAAAAGAAGTGTCTGGTGTGTTTTCTAAAACAATATAGAGAAAAGTATTTTTTTCAAATAAAATTGTTACCATTCAAAAGATGATCATTAAATTGACGATGTGTAAAATTTTCAGAATTTTTTGATGACTGGTTAAGAGAAACACGTGTTCAATTCAGTTCGCCATATCGATACCAATCCTTTACATATTGATTAACGAGGTAGTGAAGTGATAGGTAGTTTCAGACTCAGCGAGCAAAAACAAAATCCTTACCAAAAACTTTCAGTTTAGAATATTTTGGCCCATATCATTCCTTGTCATATCTATTTTTTCAACACCCTTAAGTGCATTATTTGAGGACAACTGCAGATTTTTAGAATATTGCATTCATTGTTCTAAAGAGGTGGATACCATACGCATTATTTGGGAAAATTTAAACACTTTTCCAAATTTTGGCTCAATGAGTTTTAAAATAAATTAACCAGTTAATAACATACCGTGCAACTTTTGAGAAACATTATATTTGAGGTCGTAATGAATATACATAGGAAATGTTGATCGGAATTTTGTCATTCCCTAAAGATCCTTTTCTGCCTTCAATCTTTCAAAAAAAAATTGATCGACTTCATGATAAATCGGACAGGATTTTCAAGGATATTCCCATTCATTGTAATCATACGCTTCCTTATCGTGACAATCATATCTGATAAAAGCGGATATGCCCAATATAGTTATCAGGATGACGATGATATAAGATGTGTGTGTTTGAGGCTTGGTTTCACAACAACGAATGAACCAAGAGTACGAGCACACCACAAAAGTAACCCAATATTAAAGTGTCCACGTATCATCTGAGGAATCATGTGGATGGTCCAGAGATTTATCCTTGTTGTTATTTCAGCAATTTGCATTCAGGGAAATGTAGTAAAAAGTAAGTATTTATACAACCAAAATAAAACAATTATTTCTATTACTGAACATGCTGAACAATATGGGATGAAATTCAACAAGGTTCTGAAATCTCCGTCACCTTTTCAATGATGATGATGTCCGTGACGCAAATGATTTGATCGGTTGATGAAGGAAACATACTAGACCTTGTGCTTTCTTCTTTTTTCGGACTCTTTACACAGAAAATATGAAGCTGAAAGGGTAGACTAGGCTTTAGGCTATAAATCCACATAAACTAAATCTGAAATATTGCTAGCTCCTAAAATTTCAAATTAAAATGGCTACTTGATCTACAGGAAACAAAGGTGATGACGAGGTGTGTTATGACAAATTGGGCTGCTTCAGCAACGGAGGTCCTTTCTGGGATCGTGCCATTGCCTTCACTCCCGAATCCCCCGAGGTCATAGGAACAAAGTTTTACCTGTTCACCAGAACCAACAGAAACAAAGCTCATATTCTTGTCACTGATGATAAGAATACTTTATCCAGTGTGTATGACCCCAAGAAAGAAACGAAGATAATTGTTCATGGGTTCATCAACAGCGCTGAAACGCCTTGGAAAGAGGTAAAGCTGAACGCAATTGATGCTATCAAAGAACTTTATAAGAGTGATGGTATTCTTGTTTGATACCATTGTGAGCTGGATGTGGTGTATATGGGGATCAAGCTAAGAGACTTGATGCAAGAGTAGACTAGAGTGAACTGCAAAAGTAGGGCAATATATAAAATACGATATTAGCCTTTAGTACAGTTGACCATCTTCCCCATGCTGCAAAACAGTGTCACGATTATCAGAGTTTCTCTTTATTTAAAGGTTGTATTCCAAAGGATAGTAGAGATTGGACCCCACAATGCATCTTCCCTGTTCTAATTATTTTTCCTCGGAATCTGGACAATGTCGATCTTGATTCTCTTAATGCCGGTTATGTTTTAGGAGATGACAAACGCCCTTTTGGACTATGGTGACTTCAATGTGATAGTTGTGGATTGGAGAGTTGGTGCATTACCATTGTATTCCCAAGCTTCTGCCAACACACGAGTAGTCGGGGCACAGATCGCCAGACTCATTACTAACTTAGAGGTACATGATTCTCATTTCCATGGGGCTGGCAAAGAGTTCTTCGAATGCATTCTCATTCAATTTGTAACATCCTGCTTGCATATATTGATATTAAATTGTATATCGCAGGACACATCATTAATTTTCCTTTAGGGGTCCTTAATCGAGGAGCCTGACTAACAGTTAGTTACTATTCTGATGATAAGCTATGAGTTTGTTAGTTCGTAGTTACATAAACCATGGACCTCTGCATAGCATTAAATCCTATTTTCCAAATACTTTTCACTTTAAGGATGTGTACCGATGAATTCATGACATCTATTTCAGAGCGCTACCGGTGTGAAGCCTGAGACGTTCCACATCATTGGTCACAGTCTAGGTGCCCATATTGGAGGCTATGCTGGAGAGAGAATCAACAGACTGGGAAGAATCACTGGTAAGTGTAACCCGGGAGACTGTGTAACATGCTGTATGTTTAGGACGCCTAGATGGTACTACATACTTGAGTAAAAACGGTGCAACTCATGCAGGATCTCGCTGATTAACTTGGATCTTCATGTTTAAATGTAGTGATTCCCTATGGTGGATTTATTCGCGCAGTTCCAGTGTCTCAACGCATCTGCTGAAATACTGAAATGACCAACGTCCCCATGATTTTTCCAAGTGGGATGAGTCGGAATCTAAAAAACAGTCTCTGTCATCATAGGTTGCGCTTGAAACCTAGCTTCTCCAACTCTCGCCAAGGCAAATCGTTCTTCTTTTCTCAGAGTCTCCTCCTTAGCATCCTTAAAGAAATCCCCGGGATTAGCTAAAAAAATGGGTTACATTCGCCCATTAAATGTATGCGCATGTATTTTCAGGTATGGACCCAGCTGGTCCTTACTTCGAGGGAAGAGAGATTGTGGTTAGGCTGGATCCAACAGATGCACTGTTTGTTGATGCTATCCATACTGACGGGAAGTCTCTATTAAATACTGTAAATCTGAATGGAGGTAAGAATGTTTTGATAGAAGCTCTCTTAATTCACGCTATTTAATCAGAACACACCAACCGTGTTCTGTGTTGAAACTCCGTCGTATATTTTCAAGGGTTTGAAATGTCTAATTTTGGTAAAAATTTCTTGGTTAAACCCGGCTCGAGAAGATCAATTGCTCCGCGCTTTCCCAAAAATATTTCCAAAATAAAACAAAACGATACATTTAGAAATAAGGTTTAACCGGTTATTTACAATATTTCAGATATTAGAAGCCATTTTGTTAGAATTTAGAAAAGGAAAACAATCTCGCACTATAGAGGTCTATGCCGTTTTCAATAGGGAGTTTAAGCTTGCATATAAAATTGAAATGCCAACCTATACGTATGATCCATCGCCCATACAAATGCATTGCTTAAATATTTTCCGTTCACGTTTAGCATAAACTCCCTAATACGTTCATGTTGATAAGTTTGTAATGATAGATCTTAATAAATGGTCATGGTCTGGCGCTTTATCGAAATCAGACGTTCGATCGCAATATATCAACAATTAGATAAATCCGAACAGAGATAGAATAAATGACAATGAAATGTCAAAGTTTGACTATAAACTAACAATATTGTAATAACTATCATTTGTGTATTTAGGCTATGGTATTAAAATGCCTGTGGGCCATGTCGACTTCTACCCAAATGGTGGCCAAAACCAACCATCTTGCAAGAACAACATCATTGGTGAAGTCATTGATAAAGGCTTGGTTGATGGTGAGCAAGTTCGTTATTTAAGTCCCCGGATTCAAGTCCCAGTTCCATATTATAAAATCCCAAAAGATTCATTTCATCATTAAAATGGTGACTGTATTGAAAATTCAGATAAAGCCGTAAAATCGTAACAACATGATCGTATTCACTGTCCTAATTGGTTACTGAATCTAAAAATAATAGATGTGGCCATACTCACGTTTCTTTCACTCCTGTTCTAGAAAAGAGCATGGGTGAATGGAATAAAAGGATAGAGAAAATACACATCTTTTCCTCTGATTCTAGGATTGTGGGGCTTGTTTCCTTATAACCGATTGTATTCCTTTTACGATTATTTAAAGACTTTTAGGACTTCCCCTTTTGATATTTGTGGTTATAATCCACATTTTATTGATGGCATACAATCTAACTGTGGCATGTACAACCTACAAATATTATTTTAGGTGTTCAGCATATAGCATGTGATCATAGAAGTGCATATTTCTACTTCATCGACTCCATCAAAAATAGGACTCCATTCACTGGCTATGCGTGCAATTCATATGAGAAGTTTGAGGTATGACCATGCATAAAACATCAGATGCAAACATTACAAGTACGGAATACTAGTAGGCTTACATTACGACTGGTCTCATAAAAAGAAAGGTGTAACTTGGAAGATTCATTCAGATATCACATGCCATTTTATAGCCATTTGTGAATTTTTTTACCCTAGGATGGTGGGTGTTTTGAAAATGTTGAGACATCAGAAATGGGATTCTTTGCCAAACCTCTAAGCAAGGTGAACACAAAACTCTACTTGGACACAGCCTCCAAGAAGCCATTTGCAAGTAAGTTGGACATCAATTAACACTGGTAGGCATTAGCAACCTTTAATATACAGTAGCATTTACTCCTGACTTTGATCTGTTCAATTGGAGAATATGATTTCAAACTGGCGCTCGTGGCCAGTGTCTTGGCCATTTAATCTCACTCAAGTGTAGCCATTTAAAATCTAAAATAAAAAAGATCAATTTAACACATTCATTCAAGATCAGATATTTCTTGACACATGTCATCAGACACTTCTTGACACTTGACTTTCAGAGTACCACTATAAGATCTCTGTGAGTCTGGGCTCTATGTCAAGGTCGGAAAGGGGCAAGATGTTTGTTAGAGTATTTGGGACAAAGGACAGGATTGATGCTAAAAAAATAACTGAGTAAGTAAAATCTCTGGGAATTTTTGATCCTATAAGTTACACTTTCAATCTTCAATCTCTATACATGTATTTATCGTTTAAGCCTGATCAAAAGTACATGTAAAAAGAGTTAGGGATACTTTATACATGTATAATGTAAATCACTTCCTTTTCAGTGACATTGAAATGGAATCTGGAAAGACCTACACACTCCTGTTCACAAGTAGATTGGACATTGGTGAAGTGACGAGAATTCAATATTACTGGGAGCACAATTCTAGCTGGCTTAGACCAGACCAGTGGAACTTATGGAGGGATCCTGTAATAGTGGTCAACAATGTGCAAGTATTTACAGCAAACAAAACCAGGTACATTTATATACACAATTTAATTAATATTAATTTAAGTACAGTATCACTATTTAGTATCAAAGAAATTCCACATTTGTCCAAAATTGAGCGTAATTAATGAACAAGTTGCTGACTTATTATATTGCTCAACAGATATATATCATAAATGAACTTCATTTTAATGAAAAAGTCATGAAATATAGTAAATGATTGATAAAAAACATATTTTCAAAAACTTAAAAATGGGGCCTTTAAGAAAACAGGCACCCAAATTGCATATGAACTGATCATTGCTAAAACAAGCCAAATATGGAGATTTTGTGTTTCAGGAACTTGTTTTGTTCAGCACAAAAGATGGCCAACAATAAATTCTATGACAAGAATGTATCAAAGAGGTCTACTTGCACTGGTAATGCAAATGTTGTGGGGTAGAAATTACAATACAACAGAAGCAAAATACACCAATCTTTAAAAAAGACTTTCCACACTTGTTGTGTTGTGTTGTTGTTAAATATATTGTCAATATCTTTATTCAATATGCATGTACAAACTGAGTCTAAATATTCAGATACAAAATGGTTAACAATACACCTCAGACATTGGTAGAAAAATTCAGATGCTAATAAATTGAAGACTTTTGGTGTTACGAATGTCAATGTGTTCCTTCAAAGAACACACAAATTAAGTAAGAGGTAAACCATTTTGGAACTTTAAGATCACGATGAGTAGATCTAATGTTTTCAAGTTCTACATGCATGTACTGCATGTATCACAGATATTTAATCATTGAATAATCCCTTGACCGCAAATTATGCCCTTGTATGTTACAGTCCAATATTTCCCAGTACAAATTTTGTAATCTAATGACTTTCTCATAAAGAAACTTTGAAATGTGAATGCCTGCTATTGGAAACAATTTTGGCCAGTCACAGTGGTGTTTGCATTCGACAGGTTTTACTGTACACTGATTTAGGGTTAAATATACATTTACAATGACCCAGTCAATGTTGCATCGTTCTCTACAGCACACCTGCATAGATACATGTTATCAGTGCCTATGCATGCATTGTTACATGTACCATTTCCTTCCTTGCATTACCATCATGATTATTGAAGAAATCCATGGTATATTGTCATCCATTCATTGTTCTCTATACAGGATGGATGTTACCCTGCGTGCAGAGTCTAGTTAAACTACACTCTGCCTAGTAGAGACCATATTACAGTTTAGTAGCCCCGCCGCATGACAGGTACCGGTGACAGTATGGGTAAATCACTTTTGACCTACGCGCTGACCTTCCACCACTCAGCGAGCTTGAAGAAACATACGGCAAATGCGTTCTAATTAAATATGCGCATGTCATTGGTCAATTCCGGGCTCAACGATGACGTCAGAAGGAATGACCATATAAAGAACGTCGGTCAAATTTGGCCGACGTACACTGATTGGCGCGGTGAGTTCACAGGTTTATTTTAGTTTGAAAGAGTGAAGACGAAGCTCTCTTTTAAGAAGTGTAGTCAAACGAATGCAAAGGGTAGATGGATGTCTGCCAAGATGTGCATGCATTGAATCCTAGTCATGTTCCTGTACCTTAAATCACACCACCAGCAGTATCCCAGCTCACAAGAAGAACTTTCTTCGGCTTGTTTCCATTTCATGTCGCTGAAACATAGAAGAAAGATTCTTTAGGAAAGTCTGAGAAAAATGAGCATCACAGTATATAGGCAGGGGTCCATTCAATTATGCTTGTATACTTCCAAAGTCATTCCATACTAAATTGCAGTTGCCATTAACAACTTATAGACAATTCACACAAAGGTCAAGGAAATCCAATGTGAAGTGGTTTAAACTAAAAGGAATAAATATTGCACTGGATGGAAACGAGCAAATCAAACATGTATATGGACTGAAATGAACTACATGTACTTATTTATTCTATTTCACTTTGGGGTAATTTATTGTGATTTCAAAAAAATGTTTCATAAGAAATAGCTGATGTTTTATATTGGAAAAATATGATTTAAATAATTTATAGGGATTTGCGTATTTTCCAAATGGTGCCCTTTGGGATTTCTCATCGTCACTTGAAAAGTACATAAAATATTGAATATTTTCCTTACCTTATGAACCCATTCATATTCGCCAAACTTGGAATCAAATGTGCCTTTTTGTAACGATCGTAATTTTAGAGTAAACCGTGGCCCAAGCTCATGAAGTCCAACTTTTTTAGCATTTCTGAACTGGTACCTGAAATTTAAGTAAACATGTTTTGTTGAAATTGGCCTGAAATATTTTCAGAACTTCCCATTTTTGGAGAAATAATATTTGAAAATATAGGTTATTTATTTTTCATTTCATCTTATAGAATAGAAAAAGTTTCATAACAACTTTTAATTTCTTGAAGTTGTGCTGACTATTTGAAAAAGGCGCATGACTAAAATAAAAAATCATTTGATGACCATGAATCTCGGTAAGGAGAAAATTTAGTTAAGATTGTAATGTATGATGTCAGTGTGAAGCTATAAATTGTACAAGGGCAGTGCTTGAAACAGCAAGACTTCAAAGTCAATATTTTGTTTGACTGAGGAAAATGTAATGACTTGTCAAAAAGTTGTCAAGCATGCAACAAATCTTGATTTCTCTGGTGTCACTCAAGAACTCCTCAAAGTATCCTTACCTATGATGTCTAAAGAATATGTAGTCTCGCTGATTGTGGAAAGTGGCCACCCTACGTCCAGTAAATTGAGGATCATGAGGGAATAGAGATGCCAACAAGCGACCAATAGAGTGACCTAAACGTGTGTTGAAATTATTGAGAACCACCTCAGGAAAATGACTAGTGGATTCACCATGGTTCTGAAAAATTCATAACATTATGTTTGTAAAAAGCACTCAAAGTTCTCTCTGATAGAAAATCTTTTTTTAACACATTTTTTGTATATAATTTTCCTTTCCTTGTAAGTAGATAAAGACATGTTCACACCTAATTGTAATCCATCACACACAGTTTAGCTACAGTACATATGGTATTTACCTTTATTTCTTTATCCATTTTGACATTTGATAGTTTAAAATGTGCAGTTGGTCCATTGGGCAAATGTGAAAGTATCAAACCATCTGATATGTGTAAAGGAATATATAACAACAATATACAACATTTACTAACACAAAAATCTATGATGGGAAACACATTTTTTTAATGCAACAAAAAAGTATTTGGGAAACCTGCGACAAATCTAAATGGAAGTAAAAATTTGATAAACAAGGCATAACATGCTAAATGTCACCATTTGTTACAGATGCCAAACACCACTCGCCAACTCTGAACACAAAAAGTTGGAGACTGTATCAATACTTCACTATTTTTGGTGGTGACATTGCAAAACATAATATAAGTGACAATGAAAGATGTTTTCAATAAATAGATCATTTTAATCTATCAGAAGATCATTTTTCATGTATTATTTTTAAGGATACTAGGTACTTTTCTATCTTCATTGATTACAACTAGATCTGTGTATTCCTTCTCTATGGCTTGTGGGATAACTTTTTTTAGGTCAAGACCACGTCTATAGAACACATCTGAATTTGGGATGACTTTTTTTAGCTGCTTGCAGAATGCATTGGTTCTCTGAAATAATATGTTTCAACATTTTAAGATATTGAACAGTAATGATAAAGTTAACCTTATCACTTTTATAAGTATCAGGTTACTCATAACAATGCCTGGGCATTAAGTAAAGGCTTAATTAATAATCTTACTTTTACATGACCTTAAATTTCGCGGTTCAGCCTCTTGGTCGAACCGGAAATCAATAATTTCAAAAATATTTAAATTTTTTCTTTTGCATTATTTTTTGGTCAATAACAACAAAATTGGTCAAAATAAGTGAACAAAGCAGTATTCTATGAATGTATTAATATTTATTTCACAACTTTATATAACAATTATAGGGAAATAGCGTGGAAAGATGCAATTATATTTTGGTAAGATTTTTCTTTATCGGGTGACGTCATAAACCCGTCAAATCGATCATATATGATCGATTAGGCATCAGGGAGTTAAACCTCTTAACACACAATATACACACTGTGTCAAATTGAAATAATAATATGTTTTGTAAATAATTTGAATAGAACAATAAACAATTAAACTTCAAATAGTTAATTCCAGGTGTTCTGAAACTTCCAAGGTAATTTAAGAAAAATCCCCGATGGGCATTTATTTGAGAAAAGATATTAATCCCAAGTCTGGAGAGATATTTCACCATTTTATGACCAAACTGATGGAAAACTAGCCTGAGCTCTGATTGAGAAAATCTGGTAAATAAACATGAACAATTCTATGACTAATGTTTGGAACAATACAAAATAAGTTAATATTTCCTATGCGCATATACCATGCACACTATGTTCTATTCATGAAAATTTCATATATCAAATGAAATAAGATCTTTATTTGGATAAGTTATTTTGTCTGGCGTACCTTCAGATATAGCGAGCAGGCTAAACAAAAAATTGTTTCAATTTTAGAATATTTTTGGCTCATGTCATTCCTTGTCATGTCTATTTTCTAAAAATCACAAAAGTGCATACTTTATTCAAGGCAAACTAAAGATTTTTACAATAATGTATTATTTTTCTATAAGAATGGTTACCATTCTTATTATTTGGGAGAAATTAAACATTTTTCACACATTTTTGCACCTTGAATCATTAATAACTTCACCAATTTATAACATATTGTGAATCTTTTGGGAGATATTGTTTTTGATATTGTAACGAATAGATTGGTAGGTCAGTTATACAAGTTGCTTGTAATTTTGTCACCCCCTATAGATCTGATTCTGCCTTTAAGAACATACCCCTTTTGGACGATCAGAAGTTGTTATAAGAATTTTAGGTGTTGTTTCTCTATTGAAATATGTGGCAGTCTCATCAGTTGCTTCATCTTGAGCAACCTCCTCATCCTCTGGGTTGACCATGGTCTCATCATACACTCTCTGGTTCTCTATGGTCTTAGGGATCTTCTTTGGTGGAGCCTGAAGTCGCAGCAATGCGGTATTATAACATGCAAACTTAAAAATGAAACTATGCATGGGTCATCTTTTTCAAGAGAGAAACAGGATATTTTTATGTTGAGTTATCATATTCTTGAAAATATGCTTGCTTAAAATTCTCAACAGAAGACAGCTTTAAGATAAAACATGAAGAATTGAAAACTTCCAGGTGTTCACAGGAAATTCTAATTGAAATCATAAATAGCAATTTTGCTAGAAATGCACCAATATAAATTAAAATTTGCACCATTGGCTAAAATAATTTTTTAACAAATCATATTTCAGAATAAAAGATCTACCAGAAACATGATGAACTTATTCTAACCTCACCCCAAAGTATTCTTTCTTCAATACTAAGAATATAGTGTCATGTTCCCAAGATTCTAAAAAACGTAAGTTTTATGATAGACTATATACTGTACTTTACATTTTACAATACCTGCATGTAGTATGTATACAAGCAGTGTACTTTACCTTGTCTCCAAGAGCCTCCCTTTCTTGTCTTTGTCTCTTCTTTGCTTTTTTCTTTTCCTGAAATATTCACAACTTAGGTTAACACATGTTTTACACAGCAAGGGGAATTCTAAAAGGGAAATGGGCTTTTAGTGCTTTTTTGCTTTCACTGTTTGTGCAATAAAAGAGCATCCAAATATTAAACAAAGTATATGAGACTATGATCACCAATACTAAATAAAGGCTGTAAATGCTGTATGGAAGCAGCAATTTCAAAATCTGTGTGAGGGAGAGAGGTTTAATGCTTATTGCGTTGCTGTAGAACGAAGTGCACAACTACAGTGCTGATACAAGATAATTGATAAGTCGTATAGTTGGCATATTTTCTTAAATTTTAACATTTAATGTCCCAAACTCCCCCAAACTGCAGAAAAGAACACACCATAAATCATATTTACCAAAATGAGTGTCTCCAAGGCTTCATACCAGTGTATGCATAATGCACTTGTCACGAGTTTGAGATGAAATTTCGCTAAAATGAAATAAGGGTAATCTCCACCAGGTTTGTTTATTGTGGTTAGCTCTTAATGGTAAGTGCTCAGAAGCAAACAGTGCTCTGTTTAGTTTGAAAACTTGCCCTTTATTTTGTATCAGCACTATATTTACCAATTTCTATATACCATCCTCACATATACATGCATAATGTTCTGGATATCCAACATGGTTTAGATTGTAAAATATATCATGAATTCAAATTCAAGAATGACAAGAATTTTGCAATGCTGCTTTTGAAATATGATGATATCCACACCGAGCGTTTTATTAGAAGAAAATATAGTCTGAGACATTATAAACCTCAACCATCAAAAGTTGTCACAATTAGTGTTGTCGCGATTAATCGATACATCGCGATATACATCGCCAAAGCTGATTCTGGCGATGCATCGATGTCTGAAACAAAACATCGATGTTTTTAAAAAAATCAATTTGCTAAAAATCACCCTTTCTTATCTTATTTTGACGCAAATCGCTTACCTTTCTCATGTCTTATTTCATTTTCCAATGTTTTCTGATATTCTTTCGCTTTAAAACTGTTTTAGCTAGTCGAAATGAACCATTAATCTAAAAAAATTACTTTACTTTCATTTCACCCTTACTAGAAGTCCCCGGATGTACCGGATGTTCGGTATTTTAGTGCATTAGCGTTCGGTATTTCAGTGCACTTTTCTCGGACTTTTTCTCGATGTACATCGCGATGTGCATCGATGTTTACTACTGAAAATTGCCGATGCATCGATGTACGATTATGGCACATCGCGACAACACTAGTCACAATGAGCTAAATTCTAAGTTTCATCATGGGCTTTCAACTAGAAGAAAAATAATATTCCTGCTCACTCTAAGTAGCACAATAAATGAATCCAAAGCTTCATACCTGCAAATGATGGATAAAGTCCTATCAAATCAAACGAAGAATCGCCATGTTTGTGATCCAAGGAGGATTGACTCCCAGAATGTAACATCAGTTAAACTTATTTACTCGTAAAATAGCAAAACAGCATTTTGAAAGCTGGCACGTGTCTTGTTGCATTCTGGGAGCCAATCCTCCTTGCGGTGTAATCGGGGTCCAAAATCACAGAGTCGGCATAACATGTGATCACTTCAAATTTCGTCGCGTGAGAATAACTTTGTACTAACTGCCATTTTCAAAAAAATTGAGATAGACATGGAATTTACTATTTGAAACACAGGCTTTCATCTCAGATACATGCCCCATCTCAATTCCCTCTCATTAAGCTAGAATTCAGTGTGAAATTGTACCATCTCCAGACAAACAGCTTATTTCTAATTTCAAATTGTCATATCTGATATCAACTGTTTCAACCAATCAACTGTCTAAGAATTGGTCATGTGACTTGCAAAACTTGGAGTTATAACGATCTTATATTAAAACGAAGTATGCCAATGTGCATGTTATTGTATCTAGAATGAAATAATGTTTTGTAACAATACCATGCCAGTTTGCATGCCTGGCCTTTCATGTTTTAGTTTTAGAACTATTACAAGTAGATCAAAAAAATAAAATGATACAGTATGTGTAATCCCATGCATATTCAAATTATATGCCCTCAATTACTCTTTGTATTATGGATGCTCATTGGATTATTCATGGCCACATGATATGAAATAGAATTACTAATTTCCTCGAAAACCTAAATCCTCGCTACCAGGGAAGATGAAAAGTATGTAAATGACCAGTTAATTAGATCATGTGAGCAGTCAAAAGTACCCTTTATCTTCCCTGCTACCAGGTCTTATAGGGGTTTGAATGGCCAAATGCAATAGAAATGCATATACGAAGCTGTCATCATTAAATGTTGAAAATGAAAGACTACTTATTTGTTTCTTCAAATAGAGTACATAATAATAGATATAGTAATCAAAACAAATAGTAACTGTCATATTTTGCACTACATTGCTCAAAGGCAATCACTGTCTGTATACTATTGAAATCTCTTTCAAAATGATGTTTTATAGTTTGTGGAAAAAAGCTAAATCTATTTAAACTAGCTTTAACTTTTACTGACCATACACTATATCAATAAGGAGTTATCTTTATGTTAGTAAAGTCCCTTAAAACACTTATTTTATTTTCTCTTCATCTATGATTTACTTTGCGCTTTTCACTGAACATCTGGGATCTTTTTAGTTATTTTATTACTAGTATGTTTTTCAG
Organism: Owenia fusiformis; assembly: GCA_903813345.2. Taxonomy (NCBI): domain Eukaryota; kingdom Metazoa; phylum Annelida; class Polychaeta; order Sabellida; family Oweniidae; genus Owenia; species Owenia fusiformis. The sequence goes on from CAIIXF020000001.1 coordinate 9,334,393, forward strand.
ATTTGTCCTTTCTTTTGCATTTTTGGGATCATTGTTTTTCGATCATCTACATTTTATTTTGGAAAAGTAACAAATTGGTTCAATTTCTTTACAAAGAGCCACTCTTAGTCTCCACTTCTACAATTGCTTCAATTCCCAATTGTACTCCACAGAGTAGCAAACAACAGAAAATGAATGGATAATGATAGCTGCATCCCAATGAACAAAATGTGATTACCTAAATCGAGGTTTCATCACTTTCATTAATCTAAAATGAATTAGAATTTATTTTTCTATTTTCAAATTTCTTCCATGTGCATGTAATAAAAATTGGTTATGTCTTAGGCCCTAAGGATCTGAAACCTGCTGGTCAAAATGGAATTACGGACCAGTTGCAATGTTATTCTCCTATACCCAGTGAAAAAATCAACTGGTCTGTATCAAAAATAACCTGATAATGACCAGCGGACCGGCCTTTAGGGGCTACATTGTAATGTGCTGGGAGGTTTAGGCTACAGGGTTTATACCGAGGGAAATATGTGGGGGACCGTATTGGCATCATTGGTTTCAATGCATTGTACTTCTGCCTTAGTTTCAAAGGCAATAAATTCTTTTTGAAGGGTGTCCTGAGATTCCAAAATTAAGAAATAATTGTACTTATTTGAGAAATTGATTTTAAAGTTTTATAAATTGAATTTTCTTTATTTTATTAAAGGAATATTCCTTGCCAAACCATCTCTCTCCTCATATGGTAGCTATAACCATATAATATGCTTGCCATGTTTAGCAAAACACGCAAAAATGTTTTGATATGGTCAAATTTGATCACTTAGAAATGTGATGCTCAATTCCAGTAAGCTGCCATCTTTTAAAATTTCACACAGGAAGTGATGTCATCGACTCACAACTTTGCATATAGCATTAGGTGAGGAGATATTAAGAATTACAAAACCAGCTAAATATTCTTTTTCAACTTTGTATCTTATTTAATCCTTCTGAAAATATCTTCTTTTATTCTAAGTTGACAAGCCATGAAAATATTTTTGCACAGAAGTAATGATCACTTGTCTAGAAGTGATTTTTTGCTACTTTCCTATACTGTTATGGGCAAGGTTATAGAAGTTCAGAGTTAATGACATCACTTCCTGCAAGAAATCTTAAAAGATGGCAGCTCACTGGAAATAAGCACTAGATTTTTAAATGATCAATATTGACCATATTAAAACATTTTCCAATGTTTTGCTAAATATGGAAACTATATATGATTATAGCTACCATATCAAGAGAGAAAGGGTCTGGCAAGGAATAATCCTTTAAATAATATTCTTTGGTTTTTGAAGACTTTTTTACAAAGCAAAACATTATTTTTCATTCTAGATACAATAACATGCATATTGGCATACTGTACGCCCGGTATTATTCGCGAGCTTTAATTTCGCGAATTTTGCGAAAACACGGTTTCGCGGCTATTAAATTTCGCGAATACTGTATTTTATCGTATTCGGGGATTCCCCAGTATATGATGTCCAATCAAATTGCAGGCTACGATCACGTGAACAATCGTGCACACGTGCGCTTTCATTGCCGCGCATGCGCATAGTAAAGTCATGGAGTTGCACAGTACTATTGAAGTACTATAACTCGATCCAAACTAGTAGATAAAACGAAATGCATCAGAGCCCCGGGTAAAAACAAATTCCCGGGGATTTAATTTGCAATTTCGCGACGATAATTTTTCGCGATTTTAACACCCTCGTGAAAAGCGCGAAAGTTAATCGCACGCGAATAATACCGGGCGTACAGTACTTTGTTTTAATATAAGATTGTTATAAATCCAAGTTTTGCAAGTCACATGACCAATTCTTAGAGAGTTGATTGGATGAAACAGTTGATATCAGATATGACAATTTGAAATTGGAAAAAAGCTGTTATTCCGGTGGGAAATTGTATCAACTCCATTTCCATAGTTTTAAAAAAGGATCTTGTAAATTGTTTCAAGGTATGATATTTCATATAGGATATCTCTAGGGTGAGACCAGGTGACATACAAAAAATCAAGTTTCACATAGCAATACTAAGTAAGATACAGACCTCTAAACTTTCAAACCTTGATTTCTCAGTTCCGTAAAAATGTGAGATAGTACAAAGTTATTCTCATGCGACGATTTATAGTTACTATTTGTCATTATGGACACAAATTCCACTATATTTGTACGTTTCGGGAAGGAGAAAATAGAGTACTCAATTCACTGAGGTTTTGCAGTAATTAGATCCTAGATTCTATGAAATTGAATTGAAAACATTTCCCCAATTGGCCAAAGATTTTCAATCTATGACTGAGTTTAGGATAGGCCTAACGCTTAGAATAGACGAAAGTTTACCTTGTTTAAAGTTCGTTTCATGTCTCTGTATGCTTCTCCACGTCTCTGTTTGTTCTTTATGCTTGAAATATTGGGGGCAGGGAGGGAATTCTCCCCTTCTTCAGACTTCACATATTTTTCCATTTTCGCCATGCTTGGATTTTGCTAAACAGTAACACGTTGAAAGTTTATAGTTGCTAATTTCAGATTTAAATCTATTATGAATTATTCTGATGAGATAATTGATAATGGTATAAATGTAAATACTTGGAATGATAAGTCAACAAAAGTTAAAATTCACAATAAAGTTATCTGAGATTGATTAAAAACACTACGGTGTTTGTAGTCTAAACTTTCTTCATCTTACTGTATTCTACCCACAATTCTCTTATTTACTGATTCAGCTTCCGGGATGGAAGAGAAAACTAAAAAAGTTTTACTTTTTCTTGTTTTTCTCCATGTTGCATGGGGGTTTCTCGATTTCGAAGAACTTGAAAATGTGCATTATGGCATAAGTATACTAAATGAACCAAAACTTTTGAATGAGGTAGGTAAAGGCTTTGATTAGATGCGTTTCAATATTTTTGCAATTTTTCATTTCTAAACTTTAGTTTCGTCCAGTGCAAACTCACAAGAACCAGTCTTCTAATATATCCAGATCCTATCCTATATATGCTATGTGCTGGATATTCACAAAGGTAAATCCCCTATCATCCACAATTACGCCATCCTAGGGGGAAACCTTAGTCGGTAACACATATCCCATACCTAGGTATTGACATCTCGAATGACTTCCGCTGGATTACACATATTCAAAGTAGAGTCTATTGTATCCAAAGCCAATAAAGTGCTTCGATTCCTCAAGCGTGACCTCCATCAATGCTCTGAAAAAGTGAAGGCCCATGCATATAAGTCACTAGTCCGGCCAAATTTAGAATATGCCAGTTCGGCACACAACTGACTATACTGACAAAAAGACATTGATATGTTGGAACAGCAACAAGCCTGCACTACTGGTAAAGAGGGGTGATGTCAACGCAGTAGCCTGACAGTCGCCCCAGGATATTTCAACATAAAGGGACTTCCTAGGGGGGTACAGGGGCCAACCAGGAAGATTCCTTTCAATTTTAAAATGAGTTGTAAACCATAGATCTATTTTTAAATGTTAAGGTTTTAAATTATATTCTATTCAAATTCTATCACTGTTAAATTATATATCTGCTTTATATGGGCTTATTAGCCTTTTGCAGATTATTGACATAGACATAGGAACAGGTACACTGAAGATATCATATCAATATTTATTTCAAGTCGGATATTTTTTGTACAATAAACATTAGTGCAAGTGCTATTGACCGACATAGCACTATTCCCAGGTCAAAATAATAGCATACATATTCAGGGTAATCATTAGCTAATGATTATGAAACAAATAGGTAACAAATAGTACAGCAATTTGACATGCAAATGAGATAATCATTCAGGGTAATCATTAGCTAATGATTGTGAATTTAATGAAACACTGATTTCTTTCTTCGTTAATCATTCAGTAATTATTCAGAAACAAATAGTTAATTATTCAGAAACAAATCAATAATTATTCAGAAACAAATCGGTAATTATTCAGAAAGAAACCGTTAATTATTCAGAAACAAATCGTTAATTATTCAGTCATTATTCAGGTTATCTGACTCATTTTCTTCTTTATCAAGACCCTGTTGCCTCTCCTGGAGCTGTCTTGTATTATTCTGACTAATACATGTTCATATAGAGGTGACATATACTCCAAATTAATTTATATTTATCTGCTCAGAAACCTAGGGCTAAAATGAGTGTTTGTGCCCATGTATGGGGAACAACCCAAAATTGATCAATTCAAAAAAAATATCTTGAATTCAAATTCATTAGAATAGTAGAGATAAATATGAATAAGTTTCAATCTAAACATGTTCTGCATACCTTTATGATTATGTTGATCAAGTTTCAAGATAGTCTAGCCACCCTTCAGGTTGTTTATGCTCACTTTTATTAGACAAATAATTCTCTCACATCTTAACCAAATTTTAACGTCTGCCAATGTGGGGTTTCTCATTCTAAATCATGGACTTTTAGGTAATCATTCAGAAACAAATCGTTAATCACTCAGTAACAATTCGGAATAAAAAATTCCAAGTTAATCATTCAGAAACAAATCTTTAATTATTCAGTAACTATTCAGATAATTAATCATTCAGAAACAATTCAGTTGATTATTCAGAAACTAATCAGACGTTGCTTTTAAATTCTTCAGGTTTTCTGATTAATTCCTGAAGGATTCAATAATCATTAGCTAATGATTATGAAATGATTTTTGTGACATAGAGCAGCCAGATTTGTAATCGAATGTCACTCAAGGGAACCAGGCTGCGTCAAAGCTCTCCAAGACCTACAGTGGGAGTCTCTGAAGCAGCGTAGAGAGGCTGCTAGACTTTTTATTTTTTTACAAAGGAAAGCAGAACCTAGCAGCCATCGAAGTGCCTCCATACTTCCACTAACAGATCAATACCAACACTAGGTTGTATCATCCTTCTAAGTTCATACAACCATCAACTAGAATGGATGCATACAAATTTAGCTTCAAATTTGATTGATCCAAATTGATTTAACTACTTCTGAATATTTACTTGAATACAAAATAAATTGTATTTAATAAATAGGAAGATGGATTCAATATAATTGAAAAAATTCTGAGGTATCATAATTCAGCTTAATTACCATATATATTATGAAAATGAACAAAATAAGACAGCGCTTGACCTAAGAAAATGCTCTTCAGAATTATCATTCCTTCCATTTAATAGATGGGCTAAATTGGCAATTTCATGTGATTGTAACTAATGTGATGTCAATGATGTCCATGTTAAACAGGAATTAAAAAACGGTGATAGAGAAGTTTAAATATGCACACATTAATTGTAAACATACTCAAGACTCAATAAAAGACTTATGAAATAAAGAAATGAAACATGTCAATGTTTCCCTTATAATTCTTCTTATTAAGAAAAAAAGAATTGAAATATTTGATCAAGTATATGAGCGAAAAGTATTTAAGGTTTAAGATGTGGACATGTCCAAAATTGTCAGTTTTTCAAAGTCATTGCCAAATAGCAATTATCTTAAAAGAGTCAGAATTGATAGACCTCAAACAGGTTTAGCATGACAGGGAATCTCCAGAATATTAAAAAAAATCATGAACATTTTCAGGAACTTTTTTATTTGTTGCCCCTTTTATGTTACAGGAGGTAGATGGATCTGTATTCCTGGCATCAATGTATGGCCAGCCATATCAATGTATCTACAGAGACCTTGTATCAGAGGAGAAGAAGGAGAAGACGGAAGAAGCTGAGGCACTGGAGATAGGAATTCCAGAGTTACTGAGGCCTATGGAGGGAAGCCCATGCCTCGTTTTTGTAAGTCGGAGAGATTTAAGCATTAAGTTTTTATTATCACACTTGGAAATGCTATATTTTCATTGTCTCGTGCAGATGAGTATGCCTCTGGATCGACTCCATATATTAAATCTTGTTTTTTAAATAAATTAATCATTCTTTCATTCCTTCTGACAAAATCAAGCGATGTAACATCGATACATGAATAATTAAACAACTTCAATAATTGTCATATCCAATATACAGTGTTTTGAATAATTTACAGACTAAAGGCTGGTGGACCTATGAGTTCTGCTACAGAAAGCACATCAGACAGTATCACATGGAAGGTATGTCTTAGGCAGCTGTAGTAGGTGTTATATATAACATGTAAAGTGTCACCAATAGAGGCTTTACTCTCATTGAAGTCTTGTTTTTAATGACAATTTAGGAGATTAATAATGACTTCTTTTAGACGAAAATTGATTTTGACAGTTTTTGAGCATCATTCTCATTAATTGTAATGCTTACAACTATGTAAATTTAAGTATTGTATGTTACTGCTCTGTTATTGACGTTTTCGCGAGTTAGTTTTGAGCTTCATTTCAAACATACATCTATTTTGGGAAACATTTCTAATTTTGACTAAATTTTGAAGCTTATATTGGACTAATCATTATCCTCTCTCCTCCCTTTAAAATCAGTATTAACTCTATACTGTATAACTAGTGGTCCCGCGATTCATTATTGTTTATTTCAATACAAGCAACGATATTTACCTCACGATACAATACAAACGATACAAGCAATGTAAGAGCGTAACAAATATTTTTATTTTTAAAAAACATATGGGTAAATAAGACATTAAGATGCCAAATGTACCAACCACCGAATTTCGAACTCGTGAAACAGTATGAAACTATTAATGTCCTCCTAAAACTAATGTTCACTAGTGTCCAGTGTCCATTCATGATTTTTTTTCATTAAGTTTTTTTCAATAAAGGAAACCGGATATCCTAAATTGGAGATACATTCTATGCCACATTACACAAGGAAAATAACAAAATGGGAAGATACAATCTTATTTAAACTGCTTTCAAACATGGTTTTGCTGTTTTGGGAGGGAAAAAACGATACAGAATTTTAACCGATATTCAAGTTAAGTATTGATACGCTCATATCATGCCTAATTGCTTGAGTGCTTGAGCAAATCCGAGCATTTGCGAGACCCCTATGTATGATACACTACTGCAGAAATGGATTGCCTTCTATCAAAACAGACCTCAATAATCTTACTTTTTTATTGGAAATTCCAAAAATACACAATAATGTCTCAAATCTATTTTAAAAGTTGTTAACATTCAATTTATCAAATTTGGAAAGGAGACATAATAGCATGTTGTAATACATGTATATTATGTGTTCAATCAGTCATTTGATCATTTTGTATTTTAGATGGGAAGCCAAAGGGAAACATCATGTACCTCGGCTACTATGAATCTGACTTTGAATGGGATTCAAACATATCTGACGATGGAACTCAAGCACGTGTATGTATTAATAAGATAACACATAAGACATGTGCTCTTAAAGGGTTCCGATAAGCATCCCGTATAAAAACAATATGGCGGCTCCAGGCGAATCAACTGGATCAGTCCATGTTTAAGAAATAAGGGGAGTTCTGTAAAATCCAGTTTATTGAAATTGTCTTTGAGATAAAGTAATCCGTTTATAATGATTTTGAAAACGTTATCCATAGAGTGATTGCGTTCAAACAGTACATGTACAACAGCCAATATAAATCCTTGTATTAGAACTGCTTTGTTTCATTTGTAGGATATTTCATATGCCAAGCTGTGTGCTATAACGTTATGGGGAAATTTAGATGCCAATTTTTCCTTATTATACACAAATAGAAGATCCTGAAACTTCACCCATAAATTTGGAATTGATTTGTCAAAATAAAAATCACCCTTTTATAAATGTGTGACGATCTATAATATACTTATGCTATATAACAGTTAGAGGTGTTGACACAACGACCTCGAACCTGTGAACCCTTGAGTATTATTCCGGGATCGGGCCTTTTATACTAAGCGGTGAGCAACACCAGAAACGAGCGTTCGATTTGCTAAACGATATGCGTCACCCTTTAAATCTATCATTTCAGGATTTTCTAAGTACTCTGTCCTCCTTATATGAATTTTAAAGTCACTTGATATTTAGATTACTTAAATTCATCTTTGGACCAAAGTACAGTAATAACTGTCAAAAACTGTTCTTATGTGATGAAACACCCCCATTATAAAGACACGTTCAATGGAACATTTATCAATCAATATCCTTGTTGGTGTACCAAAGGTGTTCCACTCACACATGTTTTACTGTAGATGATTTCTCAGAAGCCTTTCGATGCACTTGTTACTGTCTATGTATTGTCTGTTCTTTTTCCAGTCTAAAAGACGTAACAAATTGAACAAGTACCACAGCCAACAGTATGTGAATGGCTCCAAATGTGACCTAACTAGCAAGCCCAGAGAGGTGGAAGTTAGGGTAAGATTTAAAAGTGTAATGACCCGAGGGCGCTATAACTAGCGAGCATAGTGTAACAATTCAGGTTAAGAAATTGAAAGAAAGTGTGCTAAATTCAATGAGTGGGAATCGAACCTAGGACCCTTGGACCTAAAGTCTGATGCTCTACCGACTGAGCTATAAAGGCTCAAGCCACTACAGCTGGACTGTAGTAGCAACATGCTATCAAGGGTCGTTACAAAAGTATATTGTGCAGTTTTAACTCAGCCTTGTGGAGATGAGGTGTGTACGGGGTGGGAGGGGGTGTACTGTTACAAGGGCTTGAACCAAGACTTTTTATGACAATCCCATGCTGGTAATGGTATTGAAAATATTAAATCATGCGTTGAAAACAATTGATTGTTTTGTCAATTATGACATACATGTAGTTCACAGTTACATATGTATATATATATCCATACATTTCAAAATGTAATGCAAGTAGAGATGGTCAAGTAGAGGCAGTGTTCCTTGGAGGGAGACAATGGCTTAAAGCTAGTCAGACCTCTTTAAAGAAGAATATTGTTTGAAAACATATAAGCTTAAAGAGATGTAATTTGTTTCTTGTTAAATTTCATATTCAATCATATTCCCCTACATTATTTTACAGTTTATATGCAATGCTGGGGAGGGTGACTATATTCTGAGGGTAGATGAGCCAGAGACTTGTATCTACACTATAACAGTGAGCACCACCAAGATATGCCACCACCCATACCTGAAACCACCTCCCACAAACAAACCTGTGCCAATTGAGTGCAATCCTGTCCTAAACAAACAGCAGTTTGCTGTCTATCTGCAAGAAAAAGAAGGTATTGTTTCTTTGGATCATGCTTTAGATAATGTTGTAATTTTGAACATGAAAATCACATACAAAATGTACTGTTTTAATTACTTACAATTCTTATGTTAATGGACCAAAAGTTTCAAGGAAAATTGTATTTTCAACAGAAAAGTGAAAAACTAGTTTGTGTTTTGTGGTATAAAACTTGTTTAAACATGAATAAATTTACATCTTCTTTCATTTTTTCCTTATATTAACCTTTTTTGGTTTCATTAATTTTGAAATACAGATAGAGGAAAAGAGATTAAAATACAAATCATTTAAAAGGTTGTCATGTCATTGCTTTACAGAGGAAAGAGTTAGATTGGAAGAAGAAATGAAGAGACTTGAAGAAGAGAAGATAAGGAAAGCTGAAGAAGCTATGCAAAAACTGAAAGATGAAAAACTATTAGCAGGTACACTTTCTTCTTGTACAACTTGTTCTTTTTATTTCTTTTTATACTTTTTATAATTTTTTCTGATTATACGGCAGCAACATATCAATAATTTTGTATTCTGTTGTGTAGGTAGACTTCCAACAGAGTGTAGCTTGCCCAAGGATAGTGGTCCATGTAGAGCACTGTTCAGACGCTGGTATTACGACTCTGAAATCAGTCAGTGCCAGCCTTTTATCTACGGTGGATGCAAGGGAAATGGAAACAATTTTGAAACTCAGCAGCTGTGTCGAGAAAAGTGTGATATAAAACAACGTGAGTATTGCTAGTTGATTGAATAAATTAGGCAATTGTTGATATCAAGAAAATCCAATGTTAATCCTTCTTAGACTGACAGAATATTTAAGATTCATATTAAATATAACACTTTCGCACTTTATCTTATCAAATTAAGTTAGTGTGGCCTTCTTTTTTTTATTAGATGTTTCTGGTAAACCCATCTCAATAGTCACTTACTCTACGCCCGGTATTTTTTGCGTGCGATTTAGTTTTATCAAAATATGACAATGGGTAGGTCTTATTACTGTAGATAAGGTAAATTAGTTTACAGATCTTGAGGATCCAGAGAATAATGGAATTTAAAACTTTGAAATCCGCGAAATTTAATGGCCGGGAAATTGGTATTTCTCAAAATTCGCGAAATTAAAACTCGCGGAAAATACCGGGCGTACAGTATATTGTGTGTCTGTCATGTAATATCATCATAGAAAGAAAGAAGTTCAAATAAAATAGAATCTATGTTTCTTGTATTTAAAGTTTAATTAAAGTTTTTTATACTTGATGAAGTATGTTTTGATGCCTGATCAAGTTGTTATATTGCAATTATTTGTTTTAGAAATGGCAAGCAATAAAAACAGTCCTTTAGATGAAAGCTTGAACTTTGAATCATTTGGTGAGTTTGGTAGATCCAAAGAATTTTCCTCAACCGTAGATGCTCTAACAAAAGCTTTTACAGAGGGTCTTAGAAGTAGTGTGAAAGATATGATAGGGGATGTGGAAGGTTTTGGTAGGCAATTTATTTTTATTTATCACTGGATACAAATCAATATTACCATCTGACTTGCACTTTTCTGGAACTCATTTCATTATAATTGTCTGGGTTACCATTGTTAAAGGGACTAAAAGGAAGAGAGACGAGATGGGATTAAGTTTTAACAAAATTGCCTCAATTTTACTACATGTATATGTTTTGCTCTCATGGCTTAATAGTCCAACATCCAACTAAGTCCAAACATTAAAATTGGGACATTTTTAGGTATTTTGAATTTACTGGAATAATCCTATATTTATATAGTCCAGAATGGATATTCAATTATTGAACATATTAAACCTAATTGAATGGCTCCCTTTAATTTATGATCTTGTACAATGTATTGGCATTGTATTGTTTTGTGTCCAGTCTTTACCTTGGTTTGCTTATAGATAGCTAACACAATGTACATGTATTTCCAATATGGCTTAAAATGTGGGCTTTAGTAATTAGTATTAGTTTTAGAATTCATAGACATCCTGGGTAAACAGCATTTGTGATAATAGACTGGTTAAGTAAATGTTGAAACTTAATGACCCTAAATTACCTTGATAATGACTTTTTAATGTTCACTTTGAAAGCTAATGTATGAGAGTGACAGATCTCTATTTATTGGGGTTTGCATTGTTTTCATAGTTTATCTACATCTTTATTTTAAAGGCACATACATAGTACATATTCATACATTTATACCACCCTAAGAGCTTTATATGATTGTATAATAGCATTGTATAACTGGAATATAAAACCAACACTCATCGTATACAACTCTTGAGAACGATATACAACTCCTGGATAGGTATACAACTGCTGAATTTAGATTAATCTTTTATTGATTAAAGATTAGGGTGGGATAATAAGATCATATAATGGTTGATTCTGTATATCGTTATACTCTCGTGAGTAATATGATATATTCACTTGTTCCCTTCGGTCACTCGTGAATATATCATATACTCACTTGAGAGTCTTGAGTATAAACACGATATACGGAATCAACCATTATATAACCTCATAGTACAAAATGGACACATGTACACAAGATCCACCCATATACTGATACTAAAATGTAGTGGATAATTTGATTTCTTTTAGATCAAGATTTATTGGAACCAGATGTGCAGATTGAAGATGTCAAAATGGTTGGAGACCCTAAGGACATTGATAAAGTTATCAAAGAGGCACTTGAAACTGCTAAAAACCAACAGAAATCTACTCCTGGTTCACAAAAAACTAAAGTCCCCAAAGGACCTGTTGAGTCAGAGAACGTGAAAAATACTCCGCAAAGTGGAACAGTATTGGATGATGTGGAGAATGAAGCCATTGATGGTGATACCAGTTTAGATGCTGAAGATGAGGAGGACGAGGATGATGATGAATTCTTAGATGACTTTGATGGGGGTATGTGCTCATATTTATCATGTGATCCCTAACTTTCTCTGATGCTTGTTGAATAACACCAGGAGAAGTTATATTCATCTATATTTACTAGTCATTCTGTTTATTATTACATTTGAATATTTTTTTAGTCCTCACTTTTAGCTATATTGTCCCTTATGCCTAACGTATGCCTATTGGGCAAAGTGCACGTGCCCCATGAAGCCTCACTGAGTCCCATGAGACTTGATAGTTCCAAGGGATTTCCCTCATTTTGTCCCACAGAGTTCAATTGAGTCCATTGGCCAGGGCTGCAAAGCTCCATTGGGTCCCATTGAATCTGCAATGCTACAGTCAAAACAGAAATGTTTGTGACTACTTTGAATTTAAAAAATAAGCAATCAAATGACCATATTGAAACAGTTTATGTAAAAATAGAAATATTTATATTGATCCTAACTTTTGTATATTTCAGATAGTAATGTATAATGTGCAGCAAAGCTGTGGCCTTTTGTAATTTAGGGAGTTTCAGCCATGTTAATTTTTCCGAAAATAACATGGCAGAGAAGTATCAAAATATAAGATGACACAGATATGATAGCTAAACTACAAATAAACTAAAATATACAAAAGTTAGGATAAATATAAATGTTTCTATTTTTACATAAACTGTTTCAATAGTACCCCGGACAGGTTGTATGATGCAGTCGTTTTTTTACTCTATATTTGCAATAGAACAACCATTCTTATTAAAATTTTCATATTTTATTTTAGAGACAATTTCCAACATGGAAAAAAAATATTTTAAAGAAATTCCTAATTTTATGATTTTGATAGGCTTTTTTCAAAAACACTCCACTGTCGATAAAATACAGGTTTCGCTTGAACAATTAAACTTTTAACGTCATTTCAAAGATTGTCTATTATTGAATTTTTGGCAGCCTAAAGTCTTTCCAGATGTATTTGATGCCATATTAATTATGGCTGATTATTGTTATTCATTTTTGTCATATTCAATAGGCCTAATATTATTACAGTGCATTAGGCCAATGAAAAACTTGTCACTCTAGGTCACGTTTCCTCTGAAAACGCACCTTTTTCTCCACTGGGTTTTTCCGCCACTGTCACTCAGCATGCAAGCCCGTGGCATGTAAATTGTACCATGCTTTTAAAATGCTAGGTCTCCCTGACAATTTCATGATAAAATTTGACACAGCTATATTAACATCTCTGAAGGATCTTATGCCAAGAATACTTGAAATTGGAGATTCGTAATGTTTTACTTCATTTTGGACAGTATTGAACAGTTCGATCGGGTTGAACTCATGTCCGTGGACAAGAAGATTGACCTCCTCTATCTGGGCTCAATCTAGGGAACGCTTCACAAAACGAGACCCAGAGCTACAAGTTTTTATTGGCCTAATGCACTGTAATAATATTGAATATGACTCAAGTGAATAACAATGATCAGCCATAATTATTAATATGGCAACATATATATCTGGAAAGACATAGATGGCCGAAAATTCAATAGCCAGTCAATATTTGAAATGACGTTAAAAGTTTAATTGTTCAAGCAAAAACCCGTATTTTATTGACAGTGTAGTGTTTTTGAAAAAAGCCCGTCAAAATCATAAAATTGGGAATTTCGTTAAAATATTTTTTTTCCATGTTGGAAATTGTCTCCAGAATAAAATATGAAAATTTTAATAAGAATGGTTGTTCTATTGCAAATATAGAGTAAAAAAATGACTGCATCATACAACCTGTCCGGGGTACTATGGTCATTTGATTGCTTATTTTAAAAATTCAAAGTAGTCACAAACATTTCTGTTTTGACTATAGTTCTATGAATGGCCCACAATACTCTATTTGTGTACATTTAGAATGAACCTCATTTTAAATCCCTCTAAGTAAATAACATCAATATTCAGCATGTTCATAATAAATCCCATAATCTTTATGCATGTAGCAGTGCATGGCAGAAAATTGTAATTCATTCAGCTGGTTAGCCTCGCAATGTGCATTTAATTCTGTTCATAATACCACTTCACTACTGTTGTAATACTGTATATGTTGGATAACATAATAGCTTAATGATAATAACATTTCGATTCATTCTGAATGTTGATTGGTGGAATATGATACTGACGAGTGTGGACCATGTAAATCATAGTCTTTGTTAATACATTCATTTGTAAAAACCATTGAATCTCACTTATGCAGATGAGTATGAGGATGATGACGAATATTATGAAGAAGATGGTGAGGACAATGGTTATGTTGGAGAGTATGAAAATGATGATAGTATTATTGATGAATTTGAAGAAGGTATTGAACCTAGGGATAGGGTTTCTTGATATGCTTGCTTTGTGTGGCTTTTTGATTTCACATTTTTTAATCTTCTGTGATGCCTTGCAACCAAAAGTCCCATTCAGAGATTTTCAGCTTCCATGTTTTGTTTTCTCTCTCACTTGGCAGGACCTATACTATGCTTTTTGTCAACACATGTATGCACACTGTCAGTGTCACTGCCATTGATGTTGTACATTGTATACCTTGTTGATATTGTATTTATATTATGTATGTTATTTTTATCATCCCACAGAACAAAGTTTGAGGGGGATATAGGAAAGCCATCCGTCCATCCGTCCGTTCGTCTGTCTGTCCCGGCAATAACTCAAATACTGATTGACGGATTTGACTCAGATTTTATAGGCTTATGCCTTATGGTTGTAGGACCTCTGCTGGAGAAGGAATTTTTAATATGGCGGCTCAAATTAAAATGGCCGCCATTATTCGTAAAAAATGAAACCTATGATAACTCAATTACTAGTGGACGGATTTGGTTCCAATTTTATATGCTGATGTGGAGGAACAGAGGAGCTTTTATTCAAGAAGAATTTTTTCAAGATGGCTGCTGATTTCCAAAATGGCCACCATTTTTTGCAAGAAAACGTTATCTTTGATAACTCAAATACCAGTAAACGGATTTCATCCAAATTTTATATGCTGATGCCTAGGGACACAGTTGCTATGTTCTAGAAAACATTTTCAAGATGGTGGCTGAATTTCAAAATATTTGATAACTCAAAAACCAGTGAATGGATTTAGTTCAAATTTTATATGCTGAAGCCAAGGGACACTGTTGCTCTGTTCGAGAATCAATTTTCAAGATGGCATCTGAATTTCAAAATGGCCACCACTTTTCCCCAAAAATCCTTGGTAACTCAAAAACCAGTGAACAAATTTGGTTTAAATTTTAGAACCTGATATGCTCTGTTCAAGAAGGAGTTTACAAGATGGCCACTAATTATCAAAATGTGTTTTGTTCAATGGGATTTGGTCCTCCTCGGAGTTGCTGTTTTTCTTGTATATTTTATAATTATACTTTTATTTATTAATTTCTGTAATTCTTTAAGTAATTTCAAATTCTGCTTTGTCAATCTGTCTGGTCAAACACTGTTACGTGGGTTCATTTTGCACCCCCTTTCCTTTGAATTTAGTGATTTGAAGAATTTGCCAATTTACATCCCCACTCCAAGGAATTTGCTCTTTTCCACTGAAATATTTTTCGAGGTCTCCTCTGCCGAAGGCAGCGCAAAGTAGGAGCATAGCGACTACTTTGCGGGAGACCTCGAACCATTGATCACGTTTGCTCCTGTAATTATTCACTTCTTCACCTCTTTAAAATGTGATTTCAATCAGTTGATCAAAATTTCGGACTTTGACCTCAAATTCAAATATTAATATTTATAAAACAAAATACTGACTCATTATTATATTTTTAAAAGTCTTTCAAATAAAGTGAAATGAAGCCAAAATCAGCTAAAATTATGCAATGTCGTAAAATGGCGTGACTGGAATATGATGCAATCACCCGTGACATCAGACACGTATTGCCACATCAACAACTAAACAAACAATATAGACTTCACTGATTGGTTTAAAGATTCTTCGCATCATTTGTGACGTCATAAACATGTTACCCAACCAACAACTAAACAAATAACAAATAGGCATATAGGTACGTTCAGTGCCACGCTGTTGAATCAGTTATAAACAGGGATAATCAACAGATATATGAGAGGGTCAGGCATTTTTTGACTTGGAGACCTCGAATCGAGGAGTTTGCTGCATTTTCTTGTTTAGGAAATCATGTCTATTGTAGATAATCTATGGAAAACGCAACAGTCGAATTACTTGTCTAAAATGTTGGGCATTGAATTCAATAATTGAAATATTCACGAATGTGGTCTATACCAGGCCCGTAGCCAGGGGGGGTTCGCAGGGTTCGGGCGAACCCCCCCCCCTGGCAAAAAATTCTTTCAAAATCATGCAGTTTTTCACGATTTTGAGCATTTCTCAAGTGATTTTAGCCATATTTGGGCCAAAATTGTCAGATGTGAACCCCCCCCCCCCCGGAAATTTTTGAAAACTGAACCCCCCTTATGGGCCTGTATACAAATGCAAAAAATGAAATATATTAGATACATGTAGTGTCAAATTAATCCAAGTTACAGTTTAATTAAAGATGACATCATCCATTTAATCTTATGGAATATTTAAACCCATTGCTACAAATCTTCCTGGGCCTCACCTCATTTGGCTTAAAGTAGTTGTTTACCGCCATGTTTTCTAGCTTTAAGTAAAAAACAAAGTTGGTGACACCAACATTTTTTGTTTGATATATGAGGCATAATTATGTCATGGTCATGTTAATATAAAAATACATGCATTCTGTCGTAAAGTAACTTTTAGCCCTCCCAGTAAACAATCACTTGTGCAATAATTGTGTGCACTTTACACTCTGCAAACTGCCTCTTGGCTTTTGTGATTACATGTAGTACAACTGCTGCAAAAGTCATATCCTTACTTTACAGAACATGTATGTGTAAACATGTGAGCTGCCATAGAAAGTAAAATATTTCAAAGATTAAAAGATGATACCACCAGTACCCACCCCACAAAACTCTCATTTTTCATTCTACATGGGCTCAAAATGATGTACCATTTAGATTCAGAATTTAATTTTATGATATTACATCAAATATATACATCCGATATATTGATATTGCATCTAGCCTATGAATAATAAGTTGATAACCCAAACACCATTCACAAGATGCATCTATATACTGTGGAGTCTATTTTATTTTAGATTACAATAAGATAGCAGACAATAAGGAGAAGAGGGTAGCCATTGGGGCACAGAAAGCTAAGATTAAAGATGCCATGACTGCCAAGTTTGGAGATATAATCAAGGAGGTAATAATATCAAATTAGAATCAATAAACATATTTTGACATATTTAGAACTTAGTTTATTTTATTTACCAGGATTTTCATCTTTTCTGAAGTTTTAAGGTCATATCATAATCTGTATTTCAACAACATCATTTAGTTGTATAAGGGAGTTTTGCAATTTGGAAATATTTTATAAATCAAGAAACTTGCTTGTTTTTCCATTGTGTATACAGGTATACTGGTACATAGCCCAACCAACACAAGTGCTGTCATCTATTTGTCTATGAATGAACAGTAATATAATAGCCTCTTATATTTTGATTGTTCACTAGGCAGAAGCAGAGGAAGGAGTGGAAGCCAATGAGGAGACAAAGGGTCATGCCTATACGCAACTTGCCAAAACATTAACAAAACTATTAGATAGACTAGAAAAAGCTGAAAAAGGTACCATCTATGGAAAACACAATTTTCCTTATATTAAGTATTAAGAGAACAATTTTAAAAAATTCAAAAGTAATACATGTACTTCCAACCTCTTTATATGGTTGCTGAAATCTATTAATTATTATCTGTACCTATTAATATCTGATGAAGTATTTTGGTATGATTGAAATTGATTCAAGATTTCTGATAGGAAGTGTTGTCACGGACTCTTAAACTTGCTTATAATAGCAGTATTAGCAACAACAAACAAAACTTGATCTTTACTTTCTGAGCAAAGAGTTCCTCAAGGCAATGTGAAGATATACAAAATTAAGACATGATCAGTTGAATTGGAATCTTAGACAATATTAACAAAATTTATCAGATGATTTTGTTCTGTAATTTGCAAATTAAGAGTTGATGACATCACTTTCTGTATTATCTTTATAAATGGCAGCCCAGTTGAAATGAACAGTTTATGAGTAATTGGTTATCAACCGAATCAAGACAGCAATGGGCTATTGCGGAATGTCCTTTTAACTAAAGTTCTTGCATCTGTTGTAAAAAATTTAGTTTTATTTTATTTCAAAAGCACATTTTCATGTACAGAAAAATAGAAGATTGAATTAGTATTAAATAGTACTACTTACAAACATCATCATTGACTTGTTGTAGATATACAGAATGTGGATGAACATATAAAAGGAGTAAAAGAAAATGATTTAGAAAAACCAGTTCAATCTACAACAAATCTTGGTAAGACACTGATCCTAGTGTTAAGTATGCATGTATTTTGTATATCTTACACTAGTAATGCATGTCCATGTATCACATCTGGTATCACATATTATCAATTAGTCTTACATTGAAGAGGGATGACAACATCTCATGGTCTCATACTTTTGTTCAAACATAAATAGCATACACATGCCTTTGTGGCATCAGCTTAGATTCTGAGAAGATTCAAGACCCAGTAATCCACTCTATGAACGTTTATAGGAATCTTTCCCATTGAAATCCTAACGGTTGATTTCACTTCCTTTACAGAGGCTGATAAGAGTAATACAGCTGCAGTAAGGGATTCTTCTACATCAGTGGCCAAACCACCAGACAAGACTAGCACAAATGATGAAGAAAATATAAAAATAAGGGTTACCAGATTAAAAGCTGGTGAATCGATGGAGGATATTAATAAAAAAGCTTCCTTGAAGATACCTGATGAGCAGAAGGAAGAGTTAGAAAACACAGTAAAAGAAGAGTTGGAAAAGGCAGGGCTGGACACGGGAGGTAAGACATTTAATACAATACTAATATATGTCTCTTCTTAAAACTGCTTATAGTGTGTATGTATAATTCATTTGCGTTTTACACATTAAGACAACTGCATTACATGTTATGTAGTTTGGTATACTGTAGAGTAGTATGCAAGTTTACTTGTTAAATTCTGCCACCATCTGTCTCGAATAAATTATTTTCTTTAAAAAGTTGCTGTTATCTTTGTAGAATAATGGGAAAGCATTTCATCGTAAAAATAATCTAAAATTCAACATAGTTTAATCACTCACCTATGTTTGGCATGAATTCAATTTTATTCCAGGTCGGCCCATTGAGATAAAGATCATTGCCACTGGTTATATGGGTGAAGATGATGAAAATGTCCATACACTATCTGGGGATGAAACTAAAGCCTTTAATAAAATGCTAGTAGCCTTTATAGTGAGTAACATTTTGTGATGTCAAAAAAAAGTTAATTTTTATCCCACAGAAAATGTCCTGTAGGGACATAGAGAAACTGTCCACCTGTCTGTCATTCTTGCGTTAGATCCATAAATCAAATATGTTTTTGGATTTGGTTCTTTATAGGCTAATGCCTTATGGGCAATTTAAAAGGGCAGCCATTTTTCATAAAAATATATTCTTTGATAAATCATATATCAGTTGACAGATTTGGGCCAGATTTTATGTGCTGATAAATTAAGAAGCTATGTTCAAGAAAAAATGGCCACCATTTTTCATGGAAAGATGTCATTTTTTGAATAGTGTTAACTATAGAGTGCTATTCACATGATCAGGTTTTACCAGCTCATATTTGAGAACATGGGTGTTTGTCTTTATATCTCTTGTACATTATTTCAGGGGGCAGGTGGTCAGGAGGCACATAAAGAGCAGAAAAGACAAGATAAAATGGAAGAGAATTACAGTTACGTTTTTGGAAAAAATAAAAAATCTCAGTCTTCACAATCAGCAACACAACCAAAAATATATGGGGGAGCATGAGAAAATATATTTTTGAGAGTGCATGTTTCAACTATCATGGTTGGGTTTAGTATTATATAGCACTTTATTTATATTTATTTTGTTTATGTTTATTGTTGTACAGTTTATTGTTTGTTAAAAGTTGATTCTGCCTTAAAGGGAGTGCAGAAATTAAAACTAAAAAAGTTCATGATACTTGGACTTATAATGCAGGATTCAAGATGCCGAAATGTTTCAATTCTGCCTTATATTTTTATGGAGGACTTGGAAGTTATTATACTTTTTCAAAATAGAATCTGAAAATTTGGGGAACTGTGCAATTTGTTGCTGTCCTGTGTTACTTTTATAAACAAGTAATGTCTTAATATCTTAATATATGTAAAATATGTACATTAAAAGAGGGTTTTTTGAATATGGTAAGATAAACCAGAAAATGGATTTAAAGTTAAAACCAAGGGCCAAAAATTTAGATGGGACACAAAAGTTCTAGTAAGGACCCAAGATTGTTTTCATCTAATGTATCTAAAGTTCCATAAAATGCCCATTTTTGGGCCCCTACAGCCTAAACTACTTGATCCACCTTAGGTGTGTGTTTGTATGTATTTTGTCAGAATTATCATTCCATTTGCAATTTATTCATTTTACTTAAGAATGCATAAAAATAATGCAACATGCAGGCAAAAATTGATTTGTCATTATTTTGTTTTTGAATCATTTCCCAAAACATTTCAAAGAATTCCAAAGTAGTTCTTTTATTTTTACTATGATTTCCATGGTTATGGCAATGAAAACTGTTTTGAGAAATTGATCTTAGATTCATTTTTCCAATTTTTATGTCAAGGTGCAAAATATCAGAGATTGATTACTGTAACAGTGCAATACACTGCTAAATATGGTGCACATGACTCAATTATCAAGTTGAATTCAACTTAGACAACCAATGATTGAGGTTGATTTTTCTTAACATGATTTAAAAATGCTGATTCTATATGTAGCAAGACTGTATTATTAAAGATGTACATAATCTGGAGGCAAGAGGTCATTCCCACCTAGATACATAATTTTTACATTTCATTATATTCAAGAGTTATTTTTATCTCATATGTTGTTATAATATTTGCTTCTTTATTAATGTTTCCTTGTGCACCCAGCAATTATTTGAATTCTTTGTATTTTAGATTAATCACACGTGTAATATCTAATTGAGAAATTATTGGTGTTTTCATTTTTTCTATTTTACTTAGTTTTCATGTACCATGTAAAGAAATTCATTGACCTGATGATTTAATGATAGCTAACATACTTGTAAGGTAGTAATATACAGGGTGACCCAAAAAAGCAGCCATCTAACTTTGGAACACTTACTACACGTTTTGAAAGCAATCAAGAAGATTCAAATAATGGGAAACACAGAGTACCCAAGTTTATAAACTTATGGTTCATATTCTATACAAGGAAGTTCATTAAGATTCCATCATATTAGAAAATTTAGAAAAAATTGCATTTTTGGGTCACCCTGTATGTGTTTTCTCCATGTGTAGATTGTTAATTACTTGACTTCGGTTTTTGAAGACAATGTGTACTTTCATGAATTGGTTAATTAATTTGTGAGAATGAAGAAAAACATTCTTCTTCTTAGGTAAAACCAACCATCATGTAAGTAACTGTAACAGTAACACTAACTGTTATTGACTAATGATTCTTCATTGTAAATCAAATGGTCTCAAATGGGAGAGTCTCTCGCAGAAAATATAGATCATTATAATTATTCCCTGATATTTCTAGAACATAGAAATTCAGCGTTTTCTTAAGATGTAATCCAAAACTGTTTCAAATAGACTAACTATTTTTCGACAAAAGGGAAACTGTGTTGTGTTACATTTTCTTCATGCAGACCTACATGTAGCTACCTTCTCTAGACACGATGATGTGATCAAGTTGGACCAGCTCAGCTTTCGTACATGAACAAAAGTATTCTTTCTCAAACAGTCTCATAGAGAACTCAAATACTATACTCTTTTATTAATTTTATTTATTTATTCAAGTATGAGGTATTACTATTTTTAACTTATTTAATATAATGTCCATTAAGCCAAAATTAAATGTATACTGTCTGTTTAAGGCTGAAGTACCCATATATGGAGAGATTGTCTTTTGACCTCATGGTGGGAACAGTAAATCAATAGAATTTTAGAATACCTAAAGATAACTGTTCTTACATGAGTCTTCACACCCCTTTGTTCTGTAAACAGTCAGCCTCAGTCATAATTGATCTACGTCAGTACGTCGACCGTATTTTTCCAAAATCGAGAGAAATATACTGCATAAATGCAGTCACATTTAATCCAAAGCAACCACACGGGGTCCGTAGCTTTCCAAAATTGAGAGAAATATATGTAGCATAAAATATAGGGGTAGGCAGTACGATGTAGATTTTCTATATCGTCTATATCGATTTTGCAAAGGTACGACTGTCGTAAAGCAAATGTGACCGAGTCTTAAAATATAGGGATAAGCAATAGGAGGTAGATTTTCTATATCGATTTTGTGAACCTACGGCCGTCATACGTCCGCCGTAGGTCAAAAGTGACTGAGGCTTTAGTGTTTACAGCAACGATGATTAAATAAAATACAAAAATACAAATAAACAGTATTTACAAGATGAATCCTCTGATCGGGGATTAAAATAGAGAACCATCACTTTTTTCCTATACAGAATAAGTGAAATAGTGAACCATCTGAGTGTTCTGATATAAGGCTGTGTATAGACTCCTGATTACACAACTGATTGTAATTAGGCACCATGTTTCTATGGTAATTTACTGAAAAATCAATCAACTTTGGTTTCAGGAGAGTATGGTTGTAGGTATGTTAGTCTCAGGTAATGTACAAGTCCTTGGATTAGCTCTCTTCATCCTTCTTGAATTTGGTTTTCAACTTTGAGAAAACCTGAAAAGACAAGAGTGAACATAGAGTATTTTCTTCACTGAACGTTTTATGCAAAAATACTCATTATTAGCATTCATGAAGAACTTGTTAATTTCTATCAATGCTTTCTCAATTTTCTTAAACTGAACATGAAGAATCATGTTGGTTTTACAATGGAGAGGAGAGTATATTATACAGAGACTCCGAGAGCCATGTACCAAAATCCAACATCGATGATCATTTTCATTCACTTTTGAACTTACCCCCTTAGCGAGGTTTTTCATTTTCTTGTAGAGCCTAATCAAGTAGAACAAGATCGCTCCGCCGATAGCTAGGAATACAACTCCAACAGCAAGAGCACCAACTCCTACATACGCAAGCACCCTGCACCAAACACAATAATATTGTACAGTATATGGAATCATGGAATTCGTTCAACAAAAATTATCACATGGAAACGTTAAATTGAAAAATAACCGATGCCCCGTCGGTCATGCTGTCGCACCCACCCTGTCCACTTTCGGTAGCTGCGTATACCGGTAGCGTAAATTTTAACACCGAATGAATAGTACCTCACGCTCATTGCCTTTTCCCCAAATCCAATTTTACATTAGGCCTAATTATCAAATGAAATGTAGGCCTACATTAATATATGAATTACACTTGGATATTTTAAAGGAAGAACAACTTCTACCTTCGCATGTTGTCAAACGATTGCAAACGCTAATGTATTTGATTTATTTCTGATAGTCAGTGACATGAATGTAGTAGTAGTATTGTGCTTCTCAAAATCAACTGAGATGATCATTTTTCTAAACGATACAGACACAATTAAAACGCAACTCCGGGAACGCAACCATGGCAGTCCTTTGGTCAAGTGTCAACAGTAATTATGTGGATAAAATGAAGCTACGTACAGGGTGGGCCAAAAGAGAAAAGTGTAAAACTATTGCTTTGGACATCATCCTAAAATCTGTTTTTGTTTTCAGAAGATTGATTTATTCCAATTCAGGCATAGTTGCAATAATGATTTTTGCATCACCTGTGAAGATATTATCGAAATCCATGAATTTTCAAAAAGATTATATCGAAATAAAGCAATATGGACGTTTTCTTGCTCACCCTGTACAAGATCCCATAAAGGTAAACATTGTAAAATATTTTACAGTTTAAAAGAAAGTCTGTTTTGAAATGTCCATACCTTTGATCACTTTCCATATCATTCCAATATTGAGCATAAAGTGCCAGGAGGACTATTCCAGCTATGAGGCCCCCGATGCCAATAAAGAGGAAACATCCTGTCACGATTCCCAAGATCTTCAGCGTCCTCTTGATCTTTGTCACTGGGTTTTCAGGCATCTTGTCAAGTGTAGAATTTCATCAATTTATACTGCACAAGGTTTCTGGTAATCACCAAGCCTGAAATGGTTGAGTAAATTGTTATTTCGTGACTTGCAAGACCGTCAATAGATAGTAAAAAATCAGTGGGTTTTTGTATACTTTAAGCAAAAACTGCTCCAAAAATCTGTTGAAAACATCCAAAACCCTTTAATATTGATTCTTAAAACAAGTTTGTAAATGAAAATGAACAAAACATGTGGTATTTTATTTGATTTGTGTGATGAATATGAAGTCTCAAAACAACAGACAGTATTCACACGTAAACCACTGGGACAGATTGTGAAGAACAACCCACAAGAGAAAATTACATATTGTTTAATAAATCCATATCAAATCATAATAAATGACACATACAAAACATACCGTATTGTATTTGTATCAAACCTCTGAGATCACAGTTGATTTTAACAAATTCTCCTTTTGTAACTTAATAATAAAATCGTTTTATTGTTATTTGTCGCATTTATGCCAAGATTGGTGTCATAGTAAAATCTCAGTTTGAATTAGTGCAGAATTTAATAATCTTCACCATCCTTGACTAAAACATTCACTTTTTGACAATTTAACTAATTATGGAATATACAGTTTCAGACTAGATGCAACACATATTGTGCATAATCCCATCGATTTTTGTTTTCTTGATGATTTTAAATAAAATCATCAAGTAAACAAAAAACGGGATTATGTAAAATATAAAACCAATATAAAATCATTTTATTGTATTGGCAAATACATGACATAATCTATGACATAAATCTTTTCTTGTTTTCATTGAGCTGATCAGATTTTCATATGGCGGTCGCTTAAAGGCCCCATATAAAGTTTAGCTTATGTTGTATTCTTACCCAATGTCATCAAAAAATAATATAATGTATTCTTCTTTTCGACCTAGTTAGCAACATTGTTATACTTTTAAATTAAGAAATTAAAAAATAAAACCATAAAAATATTTCAAAGATATTTTACACCCTAAGTAACATTACGGCGATGTCACCATTAAGTGGCACGTTAGATATGACATTGTTGCACTGTATTGGTGGAATATTTGATGATTAAAATTTTTCTCTCTGAAATTTTATTTGAAGAATGGCGGGATTTTCTTGATGAAATCTCTAAAATTACTTTAGAGGTCATAAGATAGTAAATGGATGATAAAAAAATATTTTCAAACTAAACACGAGGACTTTAAATATTTCGAGCAGATATCAAACAAACAAAACAACATTGTGTAATATTTGAATTATTTTCGAGTCACATTTAATAAGGATAAGGAGGAAAACTAACAAAATATAAGCTGCAATAGATTGACATTATTGCTTTTAGGAAT
This sequence comes from Owenia fusiformis, assembly GCA_903813345.2. Taxonomy (NCBI): domain Eukaryota; kingdom Metazoa; phylum Annelida; class Polychaeta; order Sabellida; family Oweniidae; genus Owenia; species Owenia fusiformis. The sequence continues at coordinate 9,359,976 of CAIIXF020000001.1, forward strand.
TGCAAATGCATATAAGAAACAAAATTCGATGTCCACACTTGAAAATCGCAAATTGTATCTTTAGCATTTTTTCGCCATATTATTCATCTTTTACATTGAAACTTACAAAATCAAAAACCAGTTTTGCAAATTGCATTGCTCATTCAAAATAATCATGATAAATATGCAATTTCTCCATCGACAAATTGTACAAATCAACATTCAGTTTCTTCATTGATAAATTGTACATTTTTTAGCGTTTTTAAGAATTTGAAGTACGCATTGTTGTCAACATTCAATTCCAATATTGAGTCTAAAGACTTTTAAAGATAATTAATTTAATGATGCTTATGATGATGATGACTCTATCGTATTTCCCACAGCTTTTAAAGGTGCAACAATTAGTGCAGGGGAGGGGGGGGGGGGCATTCAACGATCATCGACCAGTGTCAAAATATATTTAAGTTTGGATATTTCATCAAGACTAACATTTATTTTCATGATATACTAATAAGAAACCCCCTGGATGAACATTATTTCAGCTGATATTCCATTTGAAACGTGGTGGATCTTAAAAATCTATAAGTAAGACTCCCTTTATAGAAGCTTTGAACTGAATTTACACTTTTTTATGCTGAAATTGATAGTTTATACATACATTTTAAGAAAATAGGTATCTCAAAGAAGGTGTTAAGCCAAATGTTGACCTGATAGCTCAGAAAATAAATAAAAAATCGAATTTTATCTTTACAGTCCTTGTTGCCCCTTCAAATGAACATAGGAATAATGAGAGCCATGTCCGCCAGGTCCCCATCGAGGGGAGGTTTGCTATGATAATTATACATAGTGAAAGTTAAAAGTACCAAAAAATCACTATTATCACAAGTATTCATAAGACTGGCTTCACTACTATGGCTGTAAGTGTAAACCAAAGCCGTTCAACGCTGGTCCGCAGATCTTTAACATGTTTAGCCCAGATGTATTGATCAGATCTCCTCCAAAACTGACAATGGCGATCCAGTAACTATCTTCTCATTTGCCTGATGAGGTTAAGTGTTCATAATATGAGTCAACATACTTACCCGCCAGCCTATGTTTTTCAGGGCGTCAACTTCTTACTTCATATACGAAATGTGTCTTCTAAATATTTGGCCAAATACAAGAGTACTTTTCTAGATCAGAATGATTGTGATTTCAACAAGACATTGGTCAAGGTTGTAGATTTGTGTTTCAGCATCCAACATAGAGTAAATTAGTTCCAGATCGATATGTTAACGTTTAACCTCTTCCATATCCCAAGTGTGCATTTGTGATTATTTGTACATAGGTTTATGTAGGCTGTGTGTATACACATGAGTTTTCCTCACAAGCTGCATGTATTAGGAGAGCTAGATTCCGCGTTTGATCTGTTCAAAAATAGAAAGGTTGAGCCTTACATTCTCATTTTGGTAGAACTTAAAGCACATGTCTGGAAAACGAGGTGTCGTTGGTTTGATCCTCACAAAATTTCATTCAGTGTTTTCACTAACCACTAATTTGGTAGAACCTGGACGTAAAAGTGAACTGTTATGAGTCGATGACCACCTATTTCGCCCACCTCTGCATCGACTTTAAAAGGGAACTTAAATGCAATTATTATCCTAGCACATTCACACTCAATCGGGCAAATAAAGGCTAGTGAGGTGAAAATAGTCCATAGGGAACCATAATTTTACACACGTGCACGTTCTTCAAAACGGTGCAAGCTAGACCTCCCTATTGTCAATACAATACAGCGAATATATCAGATTTGTGTACATGTGGTCCATTGTTTCAACGAAAGTGAACACCTAACGTGACTTCAATAAAGAATATAATAACTTACTTGAATATACTTGATATTCTCGGATATTTCATCATGGGTGTCTAAATGAGACTAAATGACCCATTTCCTTGGTATCTTTTCCATCGTAATAACCACTGAAATCATTATTTGAAAGTACTTTCATTAACTCTCCATTGGATTAACAAGACACACGGTGATAAATATCGCACTTTGAAGAGCAAACTGGCCACCATGCAATTTACCCAGCATGGCCAAAACCTAATCAGACCTTGGCACTAGTCTGCTCTTGCATCTGTAAACATTTCAAGTTGACAAGGTTAGCGGTTTTCCTGCAATTTTGATGACAAGAATTTATTTGTAGTCTTGAACTTTGGGAAAATTTAGATAACATTGTTTGTGACCTAATTTGATGACCTTCGACCTTGAAAATTTCACTTTTTCAGACCTCAGTAGGTGTTTTGTAATTAAGCTGACCTAAATTGAAATCCAAAATATCAATTTAGAAAATCAACTTTTTTGACCTTTTCAAGGTCACTGAAGGTGAATGAAAGGTCAAATCTGAAATCTAAGGTCAGATTTGAACTTCTGAGAACTTGTAGATGTTTTTAAAAAAAGTTTGGTCAATTTGGAGCAAGTTGAAAAATTCAAAATGGCCGCCAAATTGAAAAATTCAAAATGGCCACCATGTCATTCAGCCAGCATACCCAAAACCTAATCAGATCTTGGCAATAGTCTGCTCTTGCATCTGTAAAAATTTCAAATTGAACGGATAAGTGGTTTTCCTGGAATTTTGATGACAAGATTTGTTGAAAAATTCAAAATGGCCGCCACGTAGTTTACCCAGCATGCCCTTAACCTAATCAGATCTTGGCACTAGTCTGCTATTGCATGTGTAAAAATTTCAAGTTGAACAGGTTAGCGGTTTTCTTGGAATTTTGATGACAAGAATTTATTTGTAGTCTCAAACTTTGAGAAACTTGGATAACATCATTTGTGACCTAGTTGAATGACCCTGACCTTCGACCTTGAAAATTTCACTTTTTCAGACATCAGTAGGTCTTTTGTAATTAAGCTGACCTAAATTTAAATCCAAAATATCAATTTAGAAAATCAACTTTTTTGACCTTTTCAAGGTCACTGAAGGTGAATGAAAGGTCAAATCTGTGACCTAGTTTAATGACCTTGACCTTCGACCTTGAAAATTTCACTTTTTCAGACCTCAGTAGGTGTTTTGTAATTAAGCTGACCTAAATTTAAATCCAAAATATCAATTTAGAAAATCAACTTTTTTGATCTTTTGAAGGTCACTGAAGGTGAAGGAAAGGTCAAATCTGAAATCTAGGTCAGATTTGAACTTCTGAGAACTTGGTCAATTTGGAGCAAGTTGAAAAATTCAAAATGGCCGCCAAATTGAAAAATTCAAAATGGCCACCATGTAATTCAGCCAGCATACCCAAAACCTAATCAGATCTTGGCAATAGTCTGCTCTTGCATCTGTAAAAATTTCAAGTTGAACGGATAAGTGGTTTTCCTGGAATTTTGATGACAAGATTTGTTGAAAAATTCAAAATGGCCGCCACATAGTTTACCCAGCATGCCCTAAACCTAATCAGATCTTGGCACTAGTCTGCTATTGCATGTGTAAAAATTTCAAGTTGAACAGGTTAGCGCTTTTCTTGGAATTTTGATGACAAGAATCTATTTGTAGTCTCAAACTTTGCACTTGGATAACATCATTTGTGACCTAGTTTAATGACCTTGACCTTCGACCTTGTAAATTTCACCTTTTCAGACCTCAGTAGGTGTTTTGTAAAGCTGACCTAAATTTAAATCCAAAATATCAATTTAGAAAATAAGTGGTTTTCCTGGAATTTTGGTGACAAGATTTGTTGAAAAATTCAAAATGGCCGCCACATAGTTTACCCAGCATGCCCTTAACCTAATCAGATCTTGGTACTAGTCTGCTCTTGCATCTGTAAAAATTTCAAGTTGAACAGGTAAGCAGTTATCCTGGAAATTTGATGACAAGATTTGGTTTATGTGCCGCCCGCCCGCCCGCACGCCCGCCCGCCCAACAGCACAAGACGACGACAATATAGCACTTTTTCAAAGTGCGATAAAAATGTGAAGCACCTGCCAAAAATTAATAGGTAAAAATCTGTGTTGGAATCCTTCAAACCGGCTACGAAAACGGATGCGTTTCGGTAATAAAAGTACAAATGTGTGTTTTTTAAACATAGTACAACATGTACAATGGGAGAACTAATACACAGAGGACCATAATTATATTCATTCGCAAACGCTTAGATCTTCTTGAAATATATGATGCTGCGCCATTCTGTTACCCATTCTGTTGTCCCACAGTGAAAATGTCACAAGGTAAGTTGGTTGTAATGCAATATATTCGAAGCAATCTGAGTAGATTAGTTCTGATTTGGTAGTACATGTATTATTTGGACCTACGGATTCCAACATGCATTGAAAGAATGGTATAACTTTTCATACCTTAGTTAGATAATAGTTGATTTTGTGTATTGTACATTGTGTACTAGACATTTGGATTTGCTTAATTGTTGTAATGGTAATCAGGTTGATCAATAGCCCCACACTGGATGGTGTTAAAACCGTTGAATGCATATCTAATTTCTCAATCTACTCCCCAGATAGCACAAAGACGTCGGGCCAACGTCACTATTGGTGCCCATTGGTTGGCATGGTCGCAGTTGGCAAATTGTAGTTGGGCCAATGTTGGCCCGTCGTTGGCTGCCGCTAATACCAGGGAGCCAACAATGGCTGTACAAGAAAAGTAAATTGTGTCAACGGTGGGCCAACGTTGGTTCTTTGGTGGGTGCCAATGTTGGACCAACGTTGGCTGGCTGGACACGCCAACGTTGGCAGCCACTGTTGGCCCACTGGCCCGCATGCTGTTGGACCAACGTCGTTGTGCTATCTGGGTCAAAGCTTGGGAAGGTGTGTCCGATCCCAACCAATCCGAAGATGCTATTTCACATGACTGTATTCCATCATATAAACAATAACCAAGTCAAGGTCACTAATTAAACGGTTGTCAAGGCGACAACTGGACTCTACAATTGAAATTGATACTTTGCCAACTTGACCCTTGCAAAAGGTTTCACTGAAAATATGTTCTTTTAGTGATTTCGTATCTTTTAGATGATTTGTAGAAAAATATTTTGCAATATGTGAAAGAATCTAAGCCCAAGACCCAATGAATTGTCTAATGACCAATCCTTTCAGGCATTGTTTCCTAAAATTGACACTCGATGCTCAGCACCTGGTGCAAATTTTGGAAGGCAATACCTTCAAAGAATGGTCATTCCACATTGCACGAGTCCAGGGCTCAAATTCTTAAAAAATACATGAATATTTTACATACAAAATGTTTGTATATTTTGGATTACTTGTAGTTTAGCTAACAAATTTGTGACCGTTTGTATTTTGATGCTTTTGACATGCCATTTTCGAAAAAATCTCAAGAGGCCCCAGGTTGTCTGTGCATAAAACTAATTTATCTGTATTCTTATTTTTCAGCTTTAGTACTAGTAGAGTTACAATTTCACGACCTTGCACTGTATAAGTGAATCAGAAAACTACTTTTTGAAGAAAGATGTAAGTAAAACAGCTTCTCAGGCCTCTATACCATCAAATTCACTGAGAGATACAGTGCTTAAAGCAACAGGACTCATTAGGATTTACTAATGTAAAACGTTGCATTCACATGACAAAATTCAGCACAAAACTAACTAAAATTTGTTTAATCTGAATACTTGTAGGAGTTAATTGTGATGTTTTTCTATGAATAAAACAAAGAATTTAAACTCCTCTCAACTTCAACCTATTTGTCACCATGGAAACAGTCTACAAGATATGATCAAAAATATATTCAAAAAGTTTGAGGCTATAACAATATGTCACCACTTCTTTGAAATAATAAAGTTGAGAAGTTTGACTGGAACACCTTTTACTAGAACGAGCTCAAAGATTTCTCATCTGCCAAGAGTTATAAATTGTTTTTGTGGATATAGAGCTATGGAATAGTTTCATGGTAGAACAGGGGGAGGAAACATATTTTGTAACATGGGGCATATATGGTTCATACAGATTACACATGCATTGTGGATGTAAAAAAGTAAGACTAATCAATTATCTGCAGATATCAGAATCTCATTTATTTCTGTTTGAGCTATCAACATGATCATCTTTGTCCAAGAGCTGCTTTTACAAATTTATTTGCTCATTATCACCATCAGCAAATATGTTGACTTTTGATATATTAAAGTATGATGGCCAAATTATGTCAAATATTGATATATGTATTTATTGTATTATGTACACTAGACTACGACTACATAGAGATAGTAAATAGATGAAGGGAGTTGTATCTTCCACTAGCAGAATTTTGCTGGCTATCTTATTGATATTACCACACCAACTATCTGCTTTGGTTTGCACATTATCACTTTGACAAAATCAACAAAACATACATAAATTTCCTTCTCCTTTTTGTATATTAATCTTACAGCAAGCTTTCTGATGGTGCTTCAATTTACAACCTTTTATTTATATAAACTTGAATGTTTTTTAAAAGCAAGTTGAGAGTGAATGCCCTGCAATTGAATAGATGTATAGCAATTCACCAACCTAAGATGTTGTTAGAACAATTATGAGTTCCACATCTACAGGTGTAAAGTGAATTGTCACTGCATTATAATGGTTAAGTAACAATTCAGGGCCAATCAATCTTTCCTTGCAATCACATAACGAATGCACCATTTTTGATAAGCATATCACCTCTAAGGTTATTTATCTTTAGCCTGGCCAGATTTCTGGGAGATCTGCATAGGCACATTGAATGATATAAACAGAGGACTAGACAATATAGTACAACTGAAGACTAAGTCTATAACCCACCAGATCAACCCCATCAGTGAATAAGATGCACTTTTATAAAGCTAGTCTGAATTAATTTCACTTTTGAACAGGGGTGACTGGTGACTGGTTAAGGTGGTGCAGAAATTATGTACATATAAACTCAACGAAAACCTGGCCAGGCTAGGTACTCTGTGCAGCGGAACTATATGAACAGGACATTACGATGTAGTTAAATTAGCATTTATACAAATACATCAGTACAATTTGAATAATTCTCGAAATAACTAGATTTATACAATTATAGTCTACAGCTATTGCGCATATGAGGAATAAATACTGTATGATCATAGTAGAATAAAACTGGAAAATAAATGAACAATTCACCTTTATATTTCTATGAACATGAAATGGCACATTCTCTTAAGAAAAGTGAACAAAAAATGAAAATGAATTTGGCAATTTCATGATGGGCGGTTTAATAGTTAATACAGATCTTTAGTGGTCAATATTCAGTTTCTCATTACATAGATCAAGCATTTTACATGAAATTTGCACATTTCCCACCTTGTAGGTTCCAATGATATGTCGATCCTCATGTGTATGGGAGAAATAGTCCAGGGATGATGATATATAGCTAGAGGGTAGTCCATTTAAATGTGGAATGTCTGACTGCGCTCTGGTTGTCAAGTGCTCATAAAACAGCCCATACAGATAAGAAATTCACCTTCTCTTAGAATTAACTCACAACTGGTGGTGTCCTTGGTGGATTTATTTTGCAATCTTGCAGTCAATAATAGTTTCTGAATCCATAGCCTGAAGAACTGTCGCCTGGAATAAATTGAAACTAGATAAACACAACCATCGAACATTTTGTTAAGCGTTAGACAAAATTTCCTCTCAAAATGGTTGCTATACACCTAACACACTCTGAAAAATGTTGACACTCGAGGCATTTTTGAGTTACTAGTATCCTTACAAAAAAAGTTTCCCAAGTTTTAGCAACCTTTATGACACATGCATTTCTCTTTTTCTTTTGTGCTATCATATATTCCTTCATAGGGGGCGATAAGTACAGTTTATTAAATACAATTAAACAACTTTTGGGTTTGTGGATCAGATCTCAATCCAGCTAATGTATTGCAGTCTTACATATATACCCAGCTGATGACACACTTGACGCCAACAAAAAAATTTACATAATTTTCCAGGGATTTAATAATTCACTGGGGGGTATCGTGATGCAACAACACCGTGTTGTTGCATCAAGATGGCCAGACTTCCGGTGATAGATTTTCGTACGATGTTTTGTTTTCCTAATTTAAACCCATTTCTAGGACGAGTTGCTCAATAATCACACACATGCAGTAAGCGCATGATCTATATTTTAAAAAACTGTCATTGGTACACATGTAGCATCATCAAGAAGCGATAAATTCGTGGTTTTAATTCCTCACTATTGATGCAACAACACCACTCTGTTTCTTATCGATGATGCAACAACACCAATGTGCTGATGCAAAAACGCCAATATAATGTATCATTGAACAACAAGAGAAACTGTTTTATGTTCTGTTTACGGTAGGTCGGGACATGAATAAAACGCGTGAGTCAGTGGTCCATGAACGAAACGTATTTTGTTTGGTTTCTTAACGTATTTGTCTATATCAAATTTAAAAGGTTATACAAGGCAAACTAAATAAAGTACTGAATCCCCGGGAGGCAATCTCATTGATATTGTATCTGAAAAATAAAGATTATACATTTTCTAAATTAAATCCCCTTGATTTACCGTATGGAAATTGTTTACAAATAACTAATATAATTTTGGAAAGACAACAGATATCAGTCATTTTGAGTTGTTAGTACCTCAATTGAAATACTCATTTCTGATTGGTTTATGAGCGGTCAACAATATGTATTGTTAGTACCTCAATTGAAATACTCAATTCTGATTGGTTGATGAGCAGTCAACAAAATGTATTGTTAGTACCTCAACTGAAATGCTCGATTCTGATTGGTTGAAATGCGGTCAAAATTATGTACTGTTGACCGCTACTAGGTACTGTTGACCGCTACTTCTGAAAAAGAAGTTTCATGACGTCACAAATAACATGGAAGACGGACATTTTGTAAACGTTGATGAAAATGACTTTACTAGGCGACAAGTATAGCAAAAATACAAATAGAAACTTAAAATTAACATTAATTCACTAACGAGTACGCCGTGATGTGCCAAATACAGAGTTAAAGGAATATTCCTTGCCAGACCCTTTCTCTCTTGATATGGTAGCTATAATCATATATTATATAGTTTCCATATTTAGCAAAACATGGGAAAATGTTTTAATATGGTCAATATTGATCATTTAAAAATCTAGTGCTTATTTCCAGTGAGCTGCCATCTTTTAGGATTTCTTGCAGGAAGTGATGTCATCAACTCTCAACTTCTATAACCTTGCCCATGACAGTATAGGAAAGTAGCACAAAATCACTTCTAGACAAGTGATCATTACTTTCTGTGCAAAAATATTTTCAGGGCTTGTCAACTTAGAATAAAAGAAGAGATTTTCAGAAGGATTAAGTAAGATACAAAGTTGAAAAAGAATATTTAGCTGAATTTGTAATTCTTAATAGCTCCTCACCTAATGCTATATTCAAAGTTGAGAGTCGATGACATCACTTCCTGTGTGAAATTTTAAAGAATGGCAGCTTACCGGAATTGAGCATCACATTTCTAAGTGATCAAATTTGACCATATCAAAGCATTTTTGCGTGTTTTGCTAAACATGGCAAGCATATATATGGTTATAGCTACCATATGAGGAGAGAGATGGTTTGGCAAGGAATATTCCTTTAAGCTACTTGCACTGTCTCCAGATTTGACCTCTGTCAACAGTAGTTTTTCAGTTTACAGTCTCGGTATACAATTTTGCCGGTTGTAAACTGTTGACCACTACTAGGTACTGTTTACCGCTATATTTGAAAAATTGTTTTTTTTATGTTGACATTTTTTTAATTTTGAAAAAATAAGTTGTGTAAAAAATTACAAGTATTCGACGGTTTGGGGATTTTTTGCTAAAATATGATACCTTTATATGTATGTTCACGTGATATTCGATCTTATATTCGTCCAATTATTATATTATTTGTACTAACAGAACAATTGTTAACCTCTCTTTTCGGTCAACTGGCAAAAGTATCTTCGACCTCTGGTCTTGATCAACAGTGCTTTCAAGGTTTACAGTATCGATATACAATTTTGCCAGTTGACCTTAAGAGAGGTCTACAATTGTATATTATAGCCTTCAAATTATTATATTCTTCGGACTAACAAACAATTGTTAACCTCTCTATTCGGTCAACCAGCCAAAGTGTATACCTCAACAGTAAACCCTGAGAGTACTGTTGACCTCGACCTCCGAACTTTCAAGGATTACAGTATCGGTATACAATTTTGCCAGTTGACTTCAAGAGAGGTCTACAATTGTATATTGTATATCCTTTGTTATCCCACCCAAAGTATGATGCCATATATCAAGTTGAAGAGTTGTATACGCTGCTCAGGGGTTTACGCTATCCAGGAGTTGTACATTCAGGGATTCAATATTGGTTTTATTCCGAGAGACAATATGATATTTCCCGAGGGCCCGGGATATCTGGGATAACTGTACCCCTATCAATTTACCTGTTTGGGCCCTTAATCTTATCACTTTTGTTTACCTTTTTACTCAGTCGGAGAGAAGGAATCCAAAGAGAGCAATAATGTGCGTCGTGCAAGATTTTCATTAAACGTGTAACTAAACGGCCTCTAATAAAGTCAATTAGACGTTTTTACACGTTGGCTCTCCAAATTGGAGGAAATAAAAATCATATCATATTATATCATAGATGAAGCAATCACCCCATCAACATAAGCTCACGAATGTCACAGTTAAACTGTTTTAGTTATATTTTGATAAACAGTGGTAACGTACATCTACTAGTTTATCACTGTTCCACAGATGGATGACAGATAATTTCCAATAGCTCATCATGTTTACCGAGAACGAAAAATGTTTGTCAACCATGTTGAATGATACTAACTGGAGTCAGGGTCATCAAGCTATGGAACAGTGGTTTATGAAAATAGATTGGGTTACTAAAGCTTGCCATGTTAAAGGCGATTGAACTATGTTATAGAACAACGTCCAGTACATTATAATATTTAAAAGTATAAATTTTTTAAAATACATATAAAGGATCTTCGCCCGCAGGACGTGTATTTTGAATGCCTTGAGAAGAACGCAAATATGGGTAACGGTGTTGCAATAGTAGCATTTAAAAATCCGTTCCTCTCGAGATTTATGGCCTGATTTATGGTCTTCTGAAATTATACTATTAATTGGTGATGCTGCATCATTGCTCAGAGTGTTGTTGCATCTTCGGTTTGGTGTTGTTGCATCAATAGTGAGGAACTAAAACCGTTAACTTATTGCTTCTTGGTGATGCTACATGTATACTAATGACAGTTTCTTCAAATATACATCGTGTGCTAACTGCACGTATAGGTTATTGAGCAACTCGTCCTCGAAATGGGCTTAAATTGGGGAAACAAAATATCGTACGAAAATCTATCACCAGAAGTCTGGCCATCTTGATGCAACAACACGGTGTTGTTGCATCACAATACCCCCCAGTGATAATTGATGTAAACAGAGCTAAACTCTTTGGAACAATAACTGCATCCTGCATATCAGAATATGGTTAATTATCAGACTGATCTTTTGCATTGGTCCCTCACAATCATTGGTCACCATTTAACTGAATGTTCTTATCATGGGAAATCTTGGAGCATAAATCAGTCAACAAACAAATTGAAACTGCAGCGAAGATTCATCATCAGTCATCTCTTGATCACATATGTTTACATTATTTCAGTATACTAGTAAACAATTAACTCACCATCACCATTTCCTCGCTACCCTCGGATGCCTTTTCAAAAAAACCCCTAAGTTTGTCTCCAATCTCTCCAGCAGGAACAAACAGGTCTTCTTTTAAGTTTCCAGCATCATCCATTAATTGGACAGAATTATCCGAATCATCAATGTCAACAACCTAAAATATATAAACAGATGCTTTGTGAACATGTAGCATCTTCTAATAAATAATAATAATGAAGGACCCCCAACCTGTTCTCTTGGCATGGCACAATTGCTAGATGCATTGGTATAATTCCTAGAAATGACGTTTTATTTGGTTCATATATATTGATCATTTATTTTTATCCCAATGAACAAAGTTCAGTAGGAATATAGTGAAGCCCTCTATCTCATATTCAATATGACCTCTGCTTCAAAAAAGATCTACTTCAGTCTATAAGTCTCATGCATCATACAACATCTATAAGAAGTATTATATACATCGATTATATACAGTTCGACTTAATTTGGCAAAATTGGTGAAGATTTAATATGGCAAACTTAGTTGCCCAAGGATAAATATCTGTAAAATTGGCAAATTAGAGTGAGCCAGAGTTCCGAATTAATGGTGTTCATTAAAATAAGCAAGGTGGATAAAAATTGAATATGATCAACCAAACAGCGTTCACTCTTTTATCCAAAACAGAGCTGACAAACTGTAGTAGTAATCTAAAACTTCACACTGTTCAAATATAACTAGACATCGGCAACTCAGAAGTGTAGCAAATGTAACCATTATTTTAAATTCCTGCTCTAGGCAGCCACTTTATCTGAGGCACAAGCCGAAAAACAATATCATACAGGGTGTCCAAAAAAACAGAACCGTAAGAAAGTTGAATAATTCGGTTGTGAAAGTTTCATGATAATCTGTTGATTGTGTCAAAAACTACAGTTCCTTACAAAACATGCTCAAAATGGGCACTTCTTCTCTCTTTGCACAAATGAATCCTGCGAACAAAGTTGTTAATGACCCTGACCTACACACATGAATGTGGATGGTACAAATTGGGGTAGTTATTGCCCTCTTAAGATTGTTAGGGGCCTGTCAGTATACATATTGGCTTTGAGAAATCCCCAAAGATAAAAATCTGAGAGATTTAGATCTGGCAAATAAGCTGCCCATATGTTTTGAGTTCTGTGACAGAGGAGCTGATCACCAAAGCATTGCTTAAACCATTTCAGCGTATCATTTGAAGTGTTGGGGTGGTATTCAGGCCTCAAAATTAGCATTACTAAGGTAGTGATTTGCTACCTGATTTCCCAAAAACACTACTTGTCATTTCCTCCAACTAGCTAACTTCACTAGTTCCTCAACTAACAACTCTCTATGTGAAAATATACAGATTTTTGATGGGTTTTCAGAAAAGACCGTCCCCACCGACCGGTCGGTGTTTTCCATAGGTAGCCTCAAAACAGGGTTTGAAAAAATATGTAAAAGACCGACCACTATGTAAAAGACCGACCAAAAGAAAAAAGTCTGCCTTGACACTGACCAATTTTACAGGAAAACAATATTCCTGTTTCTTTCCGTACGTAGGCCTATGTCTGTTCGCCGTATCCGGGCATTAACTCCAATACCGTTGTCCCAATATTGGCTACAACAAGGCCCCCAGAAGAGAAAAATTCTAAATTGTTAATCACATTCCCAGTCCGGGCAAGTCCATGAAGTTCGTAAAGTTGTAGCTACGTTCATCCAGTTCAGGCACAGTTTAAAACCAGTTCGGCAACGTTTTAAAGAACGCAGTGACAACTTGTTTGGTGTGATAGCTATATTTGTTAATTAAGCTGCAAACGGAACCGGTTGGTGTACTCACGACCTGAATTTACGCCTGACTGCACAACGCCGTAATACGTTTCTAGTAGGATTGAAGTTCGCCGTGTGTCCAGATCGTTCTGCGTTCTTTAAAAACGTGGTCACTCGTTCTGATTACTAAGTTCTGGATGACCTACTCGTTTGGGTAGTTTGATAATGGAGAGGTTAAGCAATGCATATAAACGTATGTACGCAACTTGTACGTATAAATCGTCCTATACAAATGCATGTAGTTTTCTCACATAAACAATCGTTCAGTTACAGTGTTTACTTAGTCCGTTACTTAGGCTACACATCCTCTTGTAATACGTCATTGATAGTTATATAGCTGGTTTTCTATGATACATACTTTAACAAGCTCGTGTCGTAAGATATTTAAAGCTAAAACATGTATGACATTCATTTTCTTCAGAAAGCATTTAAGCCAAGCTATTTTGGCCTAAAAGCATGTTCGAAGTTATCTTGCGCCAGAAGCAATTAAAAAGATTAACAAGAACACAAATGTGTACAAAATGTCCCCACCAAGTGGTGATCCCGTGAAATGGTTATCCTGAAAATGAGTAGACAAGACTTTACCAACACAATTTGAGGACGGAAAATCCAAAGTGGCCACCTTAAAATTTACCCAGAATGCCAAAAATTTAGTCAGTTCTAGATTTTCATACTAAGAACCACCCCTGAAAATTTGAAATTGATCCGTCACACAGTTAACCAGAAAACATGTAAACAAGACTTTACAGACAAGATTTCAGGATGGAAAATCCAAAATGGCTGCCTTGACATTTACCCAGAATGTCAAAAAACTAATCTGTTTGTAGATTTTCATACTAAGAATCATCCCTGAAAATATGAAATTGATCTACCAAACGGTTCACCTGAAAACGGGTAGACAAGACTTTACAGACAAGATTTTAGGACAGAAAATCCAAAATGGCTGCCTTAACATTTACGCAGAATGCAAAAAAAGTAATCAGATGTAGATTTTCATACAAAGAATCATCCCTGAAAATTTGAAATTGATCTATCAAACCGTTCTCCTAAAACGCGTAGACAAGACTTTACAGGCAAGATTTTAAGACGGAAAATCCAAAATGGCTGCCTTGACATTTACCCAGAATGCAAAAAAACTAATCAGTTCTAGATTTTCATACTAAGAATCATTCCTGAAAATTTGAAATTGATCTACGAAACGGTTCACCTGAAAACGAGTAGACAAGACTTTACAGACAAGATTTTAGGACGGAAAATCCAAAATGGCTGCCTTGACATTTACCCAGAATGCCAAAAAACTAATGAGATCTAGATTTTTATACTAAGAATCATCCCTGAAAATTTGAAATTGATCCACCAAACGGTTCACCTGAAAACGCGCAGACAAGACTTCACAGACAAGATTTTAGGACCGAAAAATCCAAAATGGCCGACAATAAAAAAGTCCTTATGAGTTTTTGCTGATTTCTTTTTACAAAATTATCACATATAACTACTGTTAACAATAAAGTAGGCTTTTACAGCAAAGTACATCTGAAATTATTTATAAAGCTACTAAATAGTTAAAGTATGAAAACTCAAAAACACCATTCAATATGATACAAAGTATTATCGCGCGCTAACTTTTCTTAAGACATTCAAAATGGCTGACATGACTGAGCTAGCAGGTCCAAAACCTAATCAGATCTAGAATGAAGTGAGCTGAACAAGATGTTAAAGTTTTAAAAGCAACTGTGAAGCAGTTTTTCTTAAAGTTTGCAGACAAGGATTTTAGCATTTGACTTCAAAATGGCCGACAGGAAGTAGGTATCGAGTTAATTTTTTTTCATCCACATCTGTATGCACTCATAAGTTATCCCTGAAAATTTGAAGGTGATATCTGTAGCGGTTTTGGAGAAAACTGCCGGACGTACGGACAGACAGACGGACGCGCCTAGGCCGACAATATGGCCCCACACTATGTGGTGGGGACATAATAAAAAGGTATCAACTTTCATCTGGCTAGATTCTCTAACACAGTGGTGTGACCTTACATGACACTGTGCATCGAAATCAAAATTGCCAGCATAGTACCCAATAAACATGAGTATAATGATTCCCGTTGACACCAACGTAAAATTGAAAATCTCCCGTTGTAAACAGGAAAATAAAGCTGATCTGATATCTGAAGTAGACTAAGTATCGCTTGATTTTTATGGGTGCGATATACATTACTGTATATATTCATTGACTTTGCGTTCACGGTTACGTTGCGAAAAACATCGCTAGCTTAACCTCTCCAAAGTTTAAACGGACCCTAGACGGTTCTTAGTACGTCAAATCCGTTCGTGCACAGTTAAAGTCCGTTTTCGAGAACGTAGAGGAGTCCCACTTATTTGTTTATAAGATTTCAAGATTTTAACTGCAGGAATTTCAGGTGAAATAACGTCCATTCAGAGTTTATTTTTGCTAAACAGCTAAATGTAGGTCCGTGATCGTTGGAAACGTATCTGCAATAAACGATCAACCTAAAGAATACACTTATCTGCTTATAAGAAAGATTAATTACGTGTAGTTGATGTTGCTCAGGATCAAATTGTACGCTTTGATTTCATATTTTCATGGACCAGATATATTGAAATAGTTTTCCAATTTATGTGTAATCACAAACCATTTTTATATTCATATTGGTTTCTAAATGAGGGGATACGATTCAGGAACATGTGGAATCTATTTCCAGACACTTTTATGCTTTCTACACCTTCTACGTCGACCAAGCACCGACCTCTCATCTCATGGACCCAACTGTGGAGAGTGACTGGTCGGTGGTCGGTCTTTTCCGAGAACCCATTTTTGATTGATTTGCCGATCAGCTGATCTTTTTTAATTCTTGTTCGAGCTGAATCACAACTTTTACAATTGAACAAAAGCAGACCAATCATAGTCAACTTCATTCTTACTATCAATGAAATGTGTACGCAAATTGCAATGTAATATCTTATTATTGGGCTGCTAAGTCATAAGAATAAAGATCACTTTAATCAAAATTATCACTACCTGGTTCTCTGAAATAGCTAACTGGAAAATTCACTAAGTAGCGAAACAACTACCTGATAAAAAAAGTTAAGCGCGAGGCCTGGTATTGGCATGTTGAAACCACTGCCTCTCTCCTTAGATGCCCCTTCTGATGCTTAGTGACCTCCAAAACTGATTAGTGAGAACTTGAATATATGTGTAACTTAACTAACACAATTGAAGTATCAAAACTGGATGCATGGTAACTTTGAGTGACTATAATTCCTTGATTACCCAGATAAACACCAATTCACTTATCCAGAAATACTATTCAATATCTATACAAAGAAAGTAAGTAATGTTTTGGAGGATGCATTTCAAACTTTTTGAATAAATTATTCATTTAATATTTGCCATTGATTTTTTTTCAATTCCTGGCAAAGTAATATGCATTGTCTTTGATGCCAATATTCTTCATCAATTGTGATACAAATTGATATTTTTGTAATCTCAGAAGAAGGATAAGATATTAAAGTTTAATAATATGTGTGATTGAGTTGGTTTTTCAGACATTACAATTTTCAATATTTTCTTAGTCGATGCCCAGACTCATTCCCAGACTCATCCTTACCTCAATTTAAGTATAATATAGCTACTACACTGCCTTTGAAAAGATCAGAAAACTAGTGCAAAATCCATAATTATACAGCCATTTTGAATTTTATGAGGCCCAAATCAGAAAATATTTGCTATCTGCTCCAAATTGCTTTTCATTTGAGTATAAATCTCATAATTAACGAATTTCCTGTTTTTCTGATACTGTCCCTGGGCTCAGGGTGAAAACACGGAAATAGATGTGAAATAGATTAATGTTGTGATTATACTATTAAAATTTCAAACAATAATATTTATTGCTTTGTTTAAAATGTAACTTCTACTATTTTCTAAACAGTGGTCATGTTGAATGTATCACCAATAAACATATTTTCTACCAAATATGGAGAAAATTGGTCACCTAGTATTTGAGTTAAGCTCCAGCCAATCAACTGGACAGACAGATGGCTTCACCATACCCCAACAAACTTCTTTGGGATAAAAAATGGCGTAGATAACTGAATGGGCATGCGCACATACAATTAACGAGAGTATTTCCCTGGAATTTTTAGAAAAAATTGACAGATGAATCGAGCAGAACTCATACTTACATATGGCCAAAAATATAAACGATATTGGGCCTATTGTATTTGAGATATTGCCCACATGTTCGACAGAGCCATTTCTAATCTCTATATCCACTCGAATGGTGGATGAATAATAAAATTAGATGTGGAACATGAAGTATTAAATTACATACCTGCCACTCTGTACGCGATACCTTTGGGACATTCATGTTGTGGGTAGATGGACAGATATCCTCATATTTTTTTGCCGTGAATATGTCTATACCCACCAAGTGAACCTAAAACGACAAAATAACATCATGATAAACCACACAATGTATATAGGCACTAGAGATGTCACGGAACAAAAAAAATCGGAACGGTTCGGAACATTTTGCTTCGGAACGGAACAATTTCAGAACGGTTCGGAACAGAGTGACTGCGTGTTTAAGATTAAAATAAGTTGATCATCTAGGTCTATTTGGTAGCGAAAGCTCTTCAAAACTCTTCAATGAGAAAGAGTGAAAAGAATAAACGTCTTTTGGTGCAAAATATTGAAAGAAAAATGCTGTTTTGTGGCGATTTAAGGGCCAAAAGTTGTGAAAGGGTAAAATGTTCTTGTTCCTGAACAGAACCGAAATTCTCAATTTGTGTTCCGTCCCGAGGGCATAATTCCGCAGATCGGAACAAAATTGGGTATTCATGACACATCTAATAGGCACAGTAATCATTGATATCAAAAGTACAACAGCGGATTGCTGATCGCTTCATTCAAAACTAGGGTACGAAACATTATAGCTATAAAATGGAAAACTTATTCAGACAGGCAATTTTAGCTTTATGGTTATTCATTCACGCCCAGTGATCGTACAAAAATGATGGAGGGGGGGATTTGGCGATTTCTGCAAGAAAACTCAACAAATTTGGAAGATTTATTTTTTCAAGAGAAAATTTACAACTGAATTGCCAAAGGGATAGGCGCAGTGCATGGCAAAATATGTTAGGTCATCTAGTATTTTTTTAAAACTGATACCCTTCTAAGATATGAGATCTATTAAAAAAGGCGCATCATCACCAACGTGCAAAAGTCAATGTTTTTGCTATAAATCGGGCAACAATGGTCTACACGACCTGTAATAAATAGGTATAAGAGACGTTTTTATCTCAATACTAATGACATTGCTCACTTTTTAAAGTTAGTTTCCATGCGCTATACAAAAAATAATCGAAATGAATTAATTTGCGATGGAGGGGGATCGCGTGTACATAAGACATGCTACTTGAATTTATTCTAATGACTCCAAATTTTCCCATTTTTCATTCTCCAGAGATATAATATCCAGTTTCTTACTGGGGTACTGAGTTTAGTTTTTTTTTCAAATACACGAGTTCTTGTGAATTTGTTCCATAGTAAAGATATATAAATCCCCCCCTCCATCCTAAATTAATTTTGTTCGATTATTTTTTGTATAACGCATAGAAACTAACTTTAACAAGTGAGCAATGTCACAAGTATTGTGATTATAACGTCCCTCAGTCCTATTTATTACAGGTCGTGTAGACCATTGTTGCCCAATTTATAGCAAAAACATTGACTTTTGCACGTTGGTGATGATGCGCCTTTTTTTCTAATAGATCTCAAATCTTAGAAGGGTATCAGTTCAAAAAAAAAATACGAGATGACCTAACATATTTTGCCATGCACTGCACATATTCATTTGGCAATTCAGTTGTAAATTTTCTCTTGAAAAAAAATTAAATCTTCCAAATTTGTTGAGTTTTCTTACAGAAATCGCATAATCCCCCCCTCCATCATTTTTGTACGATCACCGGGCGTGTCATTGCTTCAGAGAAACTACGCAAGAACAGATATGTCCCATTTGATGATAAACATACATATACTCCTCATGGTGTAGCATCCATATTGCTCAGTTGTCTAATAACTTGACAAGAATGATTAGAAATTCAAAATATGTCACTACAATGTATTTTTGTCAAAATGTGTCATTTCTATAATGATTCAAAGACAGGAATTAACATGTAGCATAAAATTCAATTACTCCAAAACAACTTCATTTTCATGTGATCTTTTGTCAACAGATATTGTCCCTTTAATGAGTAAATGGGGGTATAGTTACAATCCAGCCGTCTGCTTCAGGTTTCAACCAGAACAACGGCAACGCCGAAGCGTAGCGAATCCCATCGAACAGAAATGGCTGGCAGTTTTACAAACGAAATATATAGCAAATATCATAAAACAACACACCAGAAAGGCCACCATTTTCAAAATGGTTGCTCACTAGCCGAGTTGTCATCAGAAAAAATAATATTATTTTAAGTAGCCACCTATAAAATTTTTGAAAAATCGCACTCATGTACTTGTAAAATAACACACGTAAAAATGGTGGCCATTTTTCAAAATGGCCGACTACTCCCCAAAGTTTTATTAAACAATGTGCCATGCTTATAGAGTATTCACATATCAAATATGAACAAAATCGCTCCACTACTTTTCAAGTTATAGTAAAAAATGTAACAATGACAGCCATTTTTTAAAATGGCCGCCTACTATCCGAAGTGTCATGAGACAGTGTGCAAGGCTCATGAGTATTCACATATCAAATATGAACAAAATCGCTTCACTACTTTTCAAGTTATAGTAAAAAACTTAAAAATGGTGGCCATTTTTCAAAATGGCCGCCTACTACCCAAAGTGTCATTAGACAGTGTGCCATGCTTATAGTTTTCGCATATAAAATATGAAACATACCAAATATGAACAAAATCGCTGAACTACTTTTCAAGTTATAGTAAAATACGTTAAAATGGGGCCATTTTCTAAAATGGCCACCGTCTACCAAAAGTGTCATTAGACATGCTTTTAGTATTCACATACCAAATATAAACAAAATCGCTGAACTACTTTTCGAGTTATAGTAAAATATGTTAAAATGGCGGCCATTTTTCAGAATGACCACCTTCTACCAAAAGTGTCATTAGACCATGCTTATAGTATTCACATACCAAATATGAACAAAATCGCTTCACTACTTTTTTCGAGTTATAGTAAAATACGTTAAAATGGCGGCCATTTTTCAAATTTTTTTCAAAATGGCCGCCTTCTACCAAAAGTGTCATAGGACAGTGTGTCATGCTTATAGTATTCACATACCAAATATGAAAATCGCTCCACTACTTTTCGAGTTATAGTAAAATATGTTAAAATGGCGGTCATTTTTCAAAATGGCCGCCTTCTACCAAAATTGTCTTTAGACAGTGTGCAATGTTTATAGTATTCACATACCAAATATGAACAAAATCGCTCCACTACTTTTCGAGTTACAGCAAAAATCATAAAATAACAAGTAAAGGCCGCCATTTTTCAAGATGGCTGCCATGTGCTTTTTAATATCTACATTTGTAGCTTTATTAATGTCCTTTATAATTTTTTTACATTTAAAACATATTGCTATTACAGTTTTACATATTGCACCTAAATTACTGCAAAATCGGCACTAAAATGGCCGCCATTTTGAAATGAGCGGCCATTTTGAAAATCGGCTTTCGAGCAGAACTTCTACCCCCATAAGGTATATGTGTACAAAATATGAACAAAATCGGGCCAACGGTATTTGAGTTATTGCCCGGACGGACGGACGGACAGACGGACGGACGTACGTACGGACGGACGGAGGCGTTCCCTATATCCCTCCGAACTTCGTTCGATGGGATAATAACATTTTTTGAAGGGGATGTGGGAATCCTGTTGCAATTTTTCCTGATATGGCATAAATGAATATTTAGTGGTTTCTGAATAAGAAAGGTTAACATACAATATCTATTTATTATGCACCTCATTAAAATACTCAAATCTGATTGGTTAAGAGCTGCAAGGTCTATTGCCATATGTGGCAGCAAGATCTCGTTCTATCCAGTATTGAAGCAACGAGATCTCCAACTATCCCGTATGCCAGAATACCTATCCTCGAAAAAAAATACTAGGCTCTTCTTCTGTTTTAGCAGACCTATTCTTTCGAAAAAATACTACGCTATGCTTCGCCTCGCCTACCCTTTGCATTCGTTTGACTTCACTTCTTAAAAGAGAGCTTCATCTTCACTCTTTCAAACTAAAATAAACCTCTGAACTCACCGCGCCAATCAGTGTTCGTTGGCCAAATTTGACTGACGTTCTTTACATGGTCATTCCTTCTGACGTCATCGTTGAGTCCGGAATTCACCAATGACATGCGCATATTTAATTAGAACGCATTTGGCGTATGTTTCTTCAAGCTCGCTGATTGGTGGAAGGTCAGCGTGTATGTCAAAACTGATTTACCCAAACTGTCATCGGTACCAATCGTGGGGGCGGGGCTACTAAACTGTAATATGGTCTCTACTAGGCAGAGTGTAGTTAAACACAACTGCACGCAGGGTACGCCTCGCCTAGTATTTTTTTCCTCGTATAGGTATTCTGGCATATCCACCTCATGGTCATCCAGTATTTGTTTACTATCTACAAGTTACATTTTCACTGCATCATACTAAAATTGAACAATATACCTTAGCGTGGCCGTGCTTGCCAGTTTTTGAGGTTGACATTTCCACAATTTTGCATGGTTTCTCCTTTATGAGAACAAAGCCACCTTTGCGTAGAGCAGAGCACTGCTGGGGGATACATTTAGATGCACCAGCATCGGTAGACTCGAAGGTATGCTCATGATCATCTGCCATTGTGGATGTTCTGAAAATATGACATTTATACCATTAAAGTGAAACTGTGACCAGTGTTTCATGTTTGTCATCATACTGGTTGATCGCCATATGATCATACCCAGTGTTCGCGATAGCCACTTAAATTTTTGAGTCCAAAGAATGCAACTCAATTGAAAATTTGAGTCCTGTCTAATTATTTTTACCAATGTAACCTAAGGTTGGAGGAAATGTAAAATGTCTCAACTTTTTGGTGATTTTGATGTAACTTTCATGAGGGACTGGGAATATCAAGTTTTCCATAGCCATCAATGTAAATGATGGCTACGTGCAAATATAGTAAGATTTTCAGAAGGTTTGTCCAAGATTGCGTCCCTAGAGGACGTAATGATTTTCAAAAAATGTGTCTCCCCTCAAAAAACTGCGTCCCTTGAAAAAATGTTCGCGGGAATTCAAAGTCACGCTTTTACACTGGGCGAAATAAAATTGTTGAAATTTTGTATCGCTTTTGCTATTTTTCGGTCTAAATCAGTGTTCTAGTTAGTTTATTATGTCACTGAATGATACAGATACAGTGCTTTCAGTAGGTTTGTCCAAAAGTGCTTCCCTGGGACGGATTGATTTTACAAAATTGCGTCCCCCTCAAAAAAGTGCGTCCCCATGAAAAAAGGTTCCCGGGAATTCAAAGTCACATTTTTGCACTGAACGAAAAAAATTTAAAAAAGTTTGCATCAGTTTTTTGGCCCAGATCAGTGTACTACACACGTCAAGTAGGTCATTAAATGATGCAGATACCTTCATTAGAAAGAGATAACTAATTTTCAACCATTAAATACCATTTTTCTCCGGTAAGAGGGAATTTCGAAAATTTCGGACAATATTTTCAATATTTACTGCCATGTCGACATCCTATGCTCTTAACTGTATACCGAATGGTTAAGGTCAGGGTGCATGATGGGAAATTTTCTGCATTCCTCAATTGAGTCACATGTTATTTTTCAAACAAGAATCACTCCTTCCCTTCATTGTCTATATCTTCCAGTTTTGCACAAAGAGTGCACTTATGTGCCTAGAAAAGACTTGTGAGAAGAATGTTTTGATAAAGTGTATAAAAAACATGAAAATTTTCTGATTTTTTTTCACTGAATTTTCTCATTTTTTATACATTTTACAAAACAAACCTTCTCACAAGGCTTTTCTAGGCACAGAAGTGCACTCTGTGCACTGTTTCTTACCGGAAACAAATCCATTTTACACGGAAGTGACGTAACGAAATACCAACTCGTGCTATTAGGCCAAACAAAGAAATACCTCCGTTTCCGGAACCCCGACCGACCCTCCCTTGAGACCCCCGACCCTAAAACATTTTTCAGCATTTGAAAATAAAATACAAAATTGAATCCTGATCCCGTTCATAAAGCTTTTTATTCTACTCAAAACGTGACCAGAATAGAAGAATATAAAGTCACCTACCTTAGAGAAGAACAATTTGAAGTAAAATAGCCAGATGATCATCAGTATTTAGAAAAAAACACTGAAAAATCATCTGAATTTTGCCGTGAGCAAGCAGGAAGTAAGCCTACTCAGAGCTTACAATTTTGGTAGTTTGTACTGATCGCCCTGCCATCTTTATGACTTATGAAAACTTTTGAAGTCAAAACTCATTTATAACAACCAGACACCTGTCAACTCCTTGATACATTTGAATAATACTATTGATTCCTTTATTTGTTCATCCTCATTATCTATAAAGAGCTTTAATTAGTATAATGATAGATGTAGATGAATTTTAAAGATGTTCAATTCAAAAGATGCTCCATTTTTGAAATATTGATCTCTCCAAACTCTGAAATAAAAGCTTCTTGGATTCAATTCAAAAGATGCACAAAAACAAAGTTTCCCTTTTAAAATACTGATTTCTACACTCTGAAATGAAAGCTTGCAGGGTGATACATACTGTGGCAGATATAACAATATGTTTTTATTCCAGTGTTACAGATATTACATGCATATAATTCTAGCGTAGACAGTTTATCAGCATGTTCTCTAACATACCCTCAAAAATTATGAATAAAATTTCGAATAAAAATAAAATATTTTTCCTACCTACCTACCCTAATCTGAAAATTCATTGAGCAGGAAACAGACATATATTTTTGTTTGGCCTTACGGAAAAGTTTGGGAAATTCTGTTATAACCGCCATCTTAATCGAACTTCGACCAAAAGAGCCATAAGAAACAAAAAGACCTCGTTCTGCCAACTAACCCAGACAATCGGCGGTTCCAATATATTAGAAGTTACATTTTGAGTTCTAGAATGCATTGAGGTAGGTTTCTTAAGTGGAGGGGCGTAGATAATTCTCCCAAGTTGTAATCGTACAGGCAAATGTATGCGCTCAGTACAGGACTAAAGTCCTGGTACGGGATAACTCTAAACATTTACATTTTTCAAACTTTTTAATTTAGGTAGGGGAGGAGTTCCTTGGTATTATCTTTCTTTTGTTTATGGATAGAAAAAAACAGTTTCGATTAACTTTATTTCTAGGAAGACGGTGTTATTTGCCGATACACCGAAAATAGAAACACCATTTTTGTATCAAATATTCTCGGTGCAACTTGAAAATGGAAGAGAGAACAGGAATGCAAAATCATCGTCCAATGAAAAAGTTAAAAATGTCGACAACCCCATAATCGTTGACCATTTAAGTTATGTCACATCTGGCTAGGTGACTCATAAACACTCCGATAGTTTGACCAGTAGATAGTTTCACAGTGACAATTAATAAAAGAAAGAAAATATGTACTCACGTGTGAATATTTCCACTAAAATCTGTAAAGGAAGTACCTGCGCATGCGTCCCACGTTAGTAGGTCATGCTGAGAGGGATATAGCAAATGAGGAGGTCGCCATTACACTAAACGAAACGATTATAATCCTAAACTTGACTTCCTTAAAATCGGGGTATTTCTTAAAATCTTGGTTTGGGAAAAATTGAGCTAATTGGAAATTGGGTGGCCTATATTTTTGGGGATATCAGGAGAATATCGGTAGCCTATTTCTAAAAAAAAAACGGGATAAAATTTCCCGTAGTAAAATTCACGCCCAGTGATCGGAAAATGGCCGGGGGGGGCAGGCAATATCTTAGTGATTCAACAAATCTGGAAGATTTTTTCTCAAGAGAATGTTTACCATTGAATACATGTAGGTGCACGGTACTAAACTTTCTCTTGAACTTCAGATTTGTGGAATTTTCGAGCAGAAATTGCCTGCCCCCCCCCCTCCGTCCCTTTTTTCCGATCACCAGGCGTTAAATCGAGGTTTCTAAAAATAGATCGGGGTGCAAACAATCGGGTTTTAAACATAGGGCACATGTTCACTGTTTTTCATAATTCAAAACCACGATGGAAAGTTAATCTTTGAAATCTCGACAGAAATCTCATTGAAAAAAATGTGCCGAACGTCGCAATAGACGACCAATTTTCACATCGGTAAAAATCATATTCTAGTTATCAATGATTGATTCTGTTATGAATAAAACATGAGTACCGGTTTAAAAGATGTTTCTTTATAAGAATTTATTTATTCAAACTAAGCAAATACATAATTCCAATCGCCCGAAGGCCCATTATAGGAAAAATGGACATTGAAACAATATATATTAATACATATAATAAATCATAATAGTACACTATACAACAAGTTAAGGGGGGGGGGGGGGGTGCACTTGTGGGGTGGGGATAGGGGAGGGTGTTTGGAGGAGAGACTAAACAGGTTCACTTGAGGAGGGAATTTAGATATTGGCAGAAATAAAATCAGCCACTTTGGACAAGAGTTGCGAATTGGTTTCTCCATAATAGAATAAAGAAAGTAAATCAGCTTGATTTTATGTTTATTTAAGACATTTAAGGCTCTTGGTGCAATTAGTTCAATGTCATGTTTTATGTTTGAAAATTCAATTCATTATTTGGACAGTGCTTTGGCGTACTGATAGCTCCACATGAGCAATTGGGGCCATCGATAAAGGTAAAGTTATGGGCGTATAGTTGAGCCCTAAAAAGTAAATCAGCTCTAAGTCTGTTTATGATTATTTCTTGTTTTCTTGTCAATTTAAGAGAGGTAGATGGAGTGAGTTTTTTGGGAGCAAAATACAGTTTTATTTTTATTTTTTGAAAGTCTGAAGTGTCTTCTTTTCTCTGATATATGATGGGAGCATTGACCATAAACTGATTGCACCTAGGACTACCGACTCCAAGAATCTATTGCTACAGCGGATGGGTAGTCACAATTAGTTCTAATGCTTTTATTTTTGTACTTGATATACAGGATTTGTTCCATTGACAACCTTGTACATGAAATTATTAACTTGCATCTTCCTTCTGTCCTCTAATGAATGCCATTGTAATAAAGTGAGTACTTGAGCATGTTTAGTGGTATTACTACCATGGTAACAGCCTGAACACAAGATGGCTGCTTGGTGGTACAGCTTATTCAACCGTCCAAGTAAATATTTGGAAGATTTGTTGTAATACAACACCATAGTCAAAATATGGACGGATAAATGAGGTAAAGATTGTCTCCAAATGTTTGGCTGTCAGTTTGCCTTGGAGTTTTTTAGAGGATTTAGCATTTTTTTACCTTTGTACAAATCTCATCAATATGATTTATATTTGAGAGGCATTCATCAAAACAGTAACCAAGATGTTTATGGGTTGCAATTCTTTTGATTTCAGTGTTATTGAGAAATGATGTGGTCACGTTTTCGATTGGCATTCTTGGAGTATTTGGATTTTTGGGGTCAAAATAGAACTGCAGTGAAGTATCATCAGCGTATATATAGCAATATGTGTCAGTTTTATCTGGGAGATCATTTATGTACAATAAAAAATAGAGGTCCCAAAATTGATCCTTGTGGAACACCGCAATTGATAAAGTTTTTTTTAATATATTTATTTATTCACAGTAAAAAATTTGTTTACAGTATACTTGATTTCTTAGTCACTTATATTAATATATAATACTTATTGATTAGAAATGGTACGGGGGGCACCGGTATTATATGAAATAAAATAGCTTAAAATGTGAGTGGTCTTCAGTTTTCTTCATTCTTTTGTAAACATCCTGAGTTTGTCCATAGAATGTCATGTGTTTAATTTTTTGCGCATGTACTTTCTATAAGTTCATCATTTCAATTTTGTTGCATAGTTTCTCCATTCTGTCATGTTGGGACGGTTCTTTTTAATTTTACACTTGTAGATATATGTTTTTTGTTTCAGGTGCAGTAAGATGTCTTCAGGTTGGCTGTTTGTTCCAAGAAGAAAACTATCTCGTTTCGGGGTATCTTCTTTCAATATACTGCTGCGTTGTTTTAGGAATTCTTTTACAACTACGCAGTCATATAATCCATGTTCTATCGTGTCCAGTTCCTCCTTACACAGATCGCAGATTGGGGAAGATACGTTGGGTATCTTCATTTCAAATAAGCCTTTGTTGAAGTATATGATTCTCGATATGAGCTTGTATTGGAAACAAATATGTCTGATGTTAACTGTTAGTTTTCTTGTGCTAAGGTATATTTTTTCCAGGTTATATTATTGTTTTGTAGCTTTTCTTCCCACTTCCCCTGTGGCGTTATTGCTGGGTTTAGTATATTGTTTTTTTAGTAGGTATTTGTATGTCATCTTGTTTGGTGACTTTGTGAACCATTCCTTAATGCTTGGCTCTGGGTCTTGTGTACTTTTGTCCTTCATTCGATCTTTCCATTCTTTTGGTAATGCTGATGTCACTTTTATGACATCCAGAAAACATATGGTTTAAAAGTTGTACTTTCTGATGATCTGTTCTCTTGACATTGGTTTATCTTTATCAAATATATCTTGAATGGTGTGAATGCCATGTTCTTGCCAATTGATAAAGTTGGCCTCCGACATTGAAGACGAAGCACCAGCTAGATTTACACACATTCCTCTGTCAGAGAGATAGGATTTTATGACATTTAGTAACTGTCCCCTTATACGATAAGATTTGAGTTTCAATATGAGTAAGTGATGAGGGACTTTGTCAAATGCTGATGCAATATCAAGAAATATTCATTTGATGCATTTCCTTCTTCAAAATTATTCTGAAGGAAGTGTTCTTTAGTCAATAGTTGGGCGTGTGTGCTATGGCCAGGAAGAAAACCTGCCTGGTGTTTATAAAGTAAATTATTTGAGGTCAATGCGTTCGAGTTCGATCAGCTATTACCCTTTCAAACAATTTGGATATAGTGTTTAATAGGGTAATCGGGCGGTAATTGTTAATGTCAGACTTGCTACCTTTTCTGAAAATTGGACAAACTATGTATACCTTCCGATACGACGTCAGATACTGTACATCACGGCGTAACATTGTAATTGTCCATTTTACCGACAAAATGCAAAGATTTACGCGATAAATATGCGCAATGCTCCTCCAAGTAATTGCAGAAGTTATATTCGTGGAATCTTCTTAAAAACTTCAAGTTTTGTTCAGATTAATGTGTGCTTCAATACAATTCTATATTCAAAAAGGTTGTATCACGATATACAGAATTAGAATCACCAGAAAGTAGACATTTCAAACCCTACCCGTTTTCTTCTTTGTCGCGCTTTTCGGCCCCGCGCTCTCGTTGTCGCACCGTCTTTCTAGACACTTTCAAAGTGCCCCTTGTCATATTCAACTGATATACACAGACGGGAAGATATTAAGGATTGTTAAATGCATTATTTGTAATTGATTTTAACTCGAATATTTAGTTTTATTTATTTGAAGCAATGAATAATAAAGGAGAACATATAATACGCTAACGGCATAACGTCTTATTTTGTAAAGGCTTCACTCGGGGTTGCGGTGATAAAATGATGTCTATCTCAATATATACTGGATCAAATTAAATGAAATTAATTGTATGTAGTAAGGGGTATATTTAAAAGAACATGCTGAAACATTGAAAAGTTTTGAATGTTTATCCCTTAATTAGAAATATTTGAACTCAAAAAATGAAACGTAGTTTTGTGAATTTTTCACATGGCTTCACTTCATATTTCTTTCAATTTATGCTTCTTACAGACTGAATTTCAATCGAAATGATATAGTTTTTTGATAAAAATATAGAATATGATATGCCTTTCAGGAATCAAAAAATAATAATTCACCTTTCAAACGATTTAATGTTTAATTGATCAAAATATATATCTTGTTGGTACGAAATTCTGCCTGTCCACACTTTTTTTGCATAAATATAAGCGTTAAGTTAGCATTGTTATATTATGACGTCATCAACCAGAATCTGTTTGTCTTTTTCAAAATGGTGAATTTAAATATTGTGAAAGTTTGAGAAAGATCCGTTAAGAAATGAAAAAGTTATCTTCATTTTTCGTTTAAAATTGAAATCATTTTTCTTCAAAATGTTACAGTCCACACCCGGTTTTAGCATATAAAGTCGCATAATACGGCTTGCGTGATTCGCAATTTAAAAAGTCACAAATCAGTTATTTGGAATTCTGATAGGCAAAATATTTCATGGACATACGTGTTCAACTGATGACGAAAAATTGTAGAAAAATATGATTTTGCTGTCGAGATATTGCGGTTTTAAAAGTAAGAACGCATGTAAAAATGCAGTAAAATGCCGCGATGTACAGTATCTGACGTCGTATCTCCATGGTTTCTTGAGCATACATGTAGTCTGTTAAATAAGGTAGATAGAGGTCTTGATATTGTGTGTCCACAGGCTTTTGAAGTGTCAAGTGACAAAATTAATATCATCAATTCATCTGGATTTCTCACAACTGAAATGAGTAAAGAGTTGGTTCTGTCAGGAAAATTAGGTAATTGGTCAAAATTGATATTATCCATATGATTTTTGAATGCAAACAGCTTTAGAAGGCATTTGCCTTCTCAAGGTTATCTGTTATTGGCGGTTGATTTTGATTAAACAGTGGTGGAATTTGGGAATCTGCACTTTTACTAAGAAACAGCCTTATTAGTTTCCAATAATTCTTATCAGTTTTACTAAAATTATTAATGGAATCGCGGTTTTTTCTATCATGATTTTCTTTAAGATTCGTAATAAGAGTCGTTACTTTGATTGATTGATTGTCATAAAGATGTCTATTTAGGGTGATAGGGGATGATTTGAGTTTCCTAGTTTTGTTGATTTCTTAAACAAGGGCTGATCCTTAGATTTGATAATGATTTTCTTATTTGGAATTGTTTTGAGTAAATATTCATAAGTGAATTGCCAAAATGTGAGGTCACTTTATTCATATCAATGTCTGAATCAATAATTTTAAGCCAGTCAGTGTTTCGGATTGAATTGTTTAAATTTTCAAGATTATACACACCATATTTCCAAATAGTTTTCCTAATCCTACTATCACACTAAACTAGTTCTCATTACGTTCTCAAAAACGGGCTTCAACTGTGTACTCGTGAACGGACTGAACGTACTTAGAACCGTTTGGGGTCTATTTACAAACTTCATCGAACGTACTCGAACGGGTAGGTCCTCTAGAACTTAGAACATGTTCAAAATGTTCTCTTTGTCGCCACGTTCTACAATTAGAAAGTTTTGAAACATATTTTATCTAGATCCTTCAGAAATTAACTTATCCAATAAATTACTTTACTAGTTCTTGTATCTTGGGGGGGGGGGGGGGTGTATAGAGATATTGTATATCGTATAAGAGGCTGAAAATTTATTGTATATTGTATAAGAGGGGGCAAAATTTATCGTATATGGTATAAGAGCTGTAAAAAATATGGTATAATAGAAAATATATGGTATATGGTATCTAGAATTAAAAAAGGCTAATTATGAAGAAAGTGCACCCTAAAGTTCCCCATTGTGCCAACTCGCTTACTGTAACCGTGTTGGAAAAACATGGAAAAGTAGTCTCTCTAATTGGTTCCACATTCCAGGTCAATCAATACTGTAAGTTTAGAAAAAATCCTTCTCAAACTAAGAGTTTTGTGCCCTTTTCATTCAAATTTTCACAGGAGGTGTTAAATATAGTCTCAAATAAGAATCACGCCGGGTGATCAGAAGAAATGAACAGAGGGGGGGGGGGGGGGGTAGATCTAGCTGATTTTTGGTAGAAAATTCAACAAATCTTGAAGATTTATTTTTTCAAGAGAATGGCTAAATGAATAGACGCAGTGGACGGGGGAATATGTTAGGTCTTCTTGGATTTTTTTGAACTGTGGAGTTCTAAAATAAAAGATCTATTAAAAAAGTGCAGCGTCGACAATGTGCAAATACCAATTTTTTGCTATAAATCAACCAACAGGGGTCTACACGACCTGTAATAAATACTTGTAAGTGAAGTAATTATCACAAAACTATTGTCATCATTGGTTTTGTAAAACACGTTACTATACGTTATATAAAAAGTAATCTAAAGTTATTAAAATTGAACGGAGGGGGGAGAAATATGTCTATAAGACATATGAAATTTTTCACTTTTCAGAGTTGTAACATCAAGTTAATGAGTAAGTGAGTTCATTTTTCAAGTACACGAATTTGTGGAAATTTCTTCCACCTTAAAGACATATTACTCCACCCCCCCCTCTGTTCACTCCCCCCCCTCCGTTCAATTATTCGATTATTTTTTATCTATCATTTGGAAAATTATTTTTAAAAACCGGCAAAGAATTTTGTGATAAAAACGTTGCTTATATATTTATTACGGTAGAGATTAAAAGGTGGATTGGATCGAGTGGATTGGATTCATGTAAAAGGTGGATTGGATTGGGAATCTTCAAAATATGGAATTTCTTTAAGATTTCTTTCTGTTGATCTCCATCTAAGCTATTTCCCTCTAAAGTATTTTTTGATCGCTTGGGTCCCATGAGGAATCAGAACAAAGCAACACCAAATATATACTCAAATTAGTTGATGGATACTCCCTAAGTATTTAACTGCGTTCCCTTGTAAATTAACTTTTGTAAGATATAATAAACATAGATCTGTAGATAAAAGCTGTCATTCAAATTGATGTGTGGGTGTTCCCAAATTTTTTTTCTATGTTCTGTTTGGAATGAAAACAGATGATATCTTCAAACCAGTCTGCCTTGTGATTTATGAAATGTTTCAAATTACACTTGGAATGAATAAGATTGTGGATCGGAGAGTGGGTACCAGGTCATCTTTCTAGCCCAACCAAGCAAAATAATGTTACATCTATTATTTGATATTGTGGAAGTGAGGGCAGCACCGATCTTCTTAGAGGGAGATCAATAGAATATTTTGAAGACTCTCGATCCAATCCACCTTTTACATGAATCCAATCCACTCGATCCAATCCACCTTTTAATCTTTACCTTTATTACAGGTCGTACAGACCATTGTTGCTTGATTTATAGCAAAAACATTGGCATTTGCACGTTGGCGACGTTGCCTCATCTTAACTTTGATGAAAAATATGGTCACTATGGCTACTCGTGTTTCGGGGTATTTTGGATAAATCATTAAAATATTTGAGTATAAAGTGTTCATACAGCGCATGTTTTAATACAAGCATCACAATGCTAATATAGCATAATATAGCAAAAGGTTTTTATTTGGTCTTCAAACTGTCATATGTTGGATTTCGGCTATTTATTGGTGATTTGAACAGGTGCATATGTTAGGCCAATGCATTAACTCCAGATCAAGCAATTTGATTGAGCAATTGATGATAATTTGGACTTTGAGACAGGGAAGGTTTTTCTGAAATTTTGTTCTGATTTTTAGCCCTTTCCACATATGTTTTTTCAATGTTTGATGCACCAATATGTTGCACTTTGAGACACAGTTTTGAGACACAGTTAACCTCTAAAATATGATTTATTTGGGATAAAGTGGAAAACATGTACATGTATTTCCCATGTTATTTTCCCATAGGGAAAACTCATGTGATCCATTGTTTTCAGCTAAATTTTGGTCATTCAAAATTGATATCTTTAAAACCCCTGCATGAATCATATTTTCATTTAAAACGCAACAGAGTGATCGATGCAACAAACATTGAAAAACAGGTGTGGAAATGGCTGAAAATCAGGACAACATTACAGAAAAAAACATGTTGATGGGGTGCAAATTTGCACCTTCCCTGACTTATAGTCCAAATTATTTTATAATCTCTATGATTGCTTGTCCTGGAGTTAATAGACAGGTTCCAATTCAAATAATTCAAGTTTTTGAGGCATTTTTTAGAAAAAGCAACAGACCTATTTTTACTAGATCAGTTTTTCATGCTGATAAAGATATTAAAAGATGACAGCTCAACGGGGTGGTCACGACATTACATTTGGGCATTTTTACCCCCCTAGGAAAATATTCTAGGGGGTACTATGAAACTAGTTCATAACTCAAAGGATATATGAGCTATTGTTCTGAGTTGTACACCATACATTGCTAGTACAAATATGAATACTATCCTAAAGTTATGGGTTGATACCCTTATTGGTCTCAGAAAAATACAAAAAACAGGAAAAAGATACGCAATTTTTGTCTTGCCAATTTTATATTTGTAGCTTCAAGCACAATATGACAGCTTTAACAGCTCATAGTAGTATTCTAAAAACATTTCTAAGCTATGTGTGGTATTGTAATACATCTATTTTAGTTATGAAGTACTATTTTGTAATTTTAATATGACTTTATAGTGCCCTACCCCTGGAAAATTGAAGAAAGTGGAAGTGGTGAATTTTATCATTTTGCAGCATTAAGTTAGAAACATGTATTGATAGACACAAAATCAATAAATTCATACCATCATCAAATGTTAGGTGACATTCTAATTCATTTATTACTAAAATATAGGACTTGAGATATTTTATATGTAAGTTTTCAATTAAGTACATGTATCATAATGAAATCACATACTAGAGAGGTTGGCATACAGTCTGGATATTGACATAAAGTCTAAACATTATAATCATCAATTGATCTCATTTGAGCAACTAGACTATGGTGGTCATCATGCACAAGTAATGTACAGTAGAACCTGCTAAGTGGAACACCTCTGTAAGTGGAACACCTCCCAAGTGGAACGCCTTTTCAAAGCCCCGTTTTAAAAACCCATTGACTTAATGTTAATTGAATCTCTGTAAGTGGAACACCTCCAAACTTGAACAGTGAACACCCCATATTGAAAAATTAACCTGCTAAGTGGAATAGTCAATTTCCATAGATTTCAATATTGATATATGTAAACAGAATTAATCTCCTTCAATGATATCTGGGTATGAAAACAGGTAATACTGTGAT
Source organism: Owenia fusiformis (assembly GCA_903813345.2). NCBI lineage: Eukaryota > Metazoa > Annelida > Polychaeta > Sabellida > Oweniidae > Owenia > Owenia fusiformis. Next base: position 9,394,567 of record CAIIXF020000001.1, read on the forward strand.
AATTGGCAAATTAGGATTTTAATGGATTAACCTCCTGTAGAGGTCAACATGTGATGCAACCAATAATTAATTTGATTATCAGCAAATTAAGATTTCATAAGATTTTCATTCAGAAAATTGGATTAACCTCCTGTAGAACTGGACACGTGATGCTACCACTAATTAATATCCCTTGCTGTTTGTTTCAAACTTAATAAGTAAGATTAAAAATGTCATTTAAAAACAATTGAATTATTAACAGTAGGAACAAGTCTTTAAAACTTAATTGCCTAATCCTTGTACCTGAGACTAGCACAATTAGGAGGATTAAGAATATCAGAAAACATTTTTGGCAGAATGAGGAGGATTAAGAATGTCAGATACCTTTTTGAGTTAAATAAATGGATTATTAATGGTATATACCTGCCCTGTAATGAAGGGAGAATCATATTTCCAATGATACATATAAATCCTATATTTGATTTTGTATGTTCCCTGTGAACCCAAAACCTCTGTAAGTGGAACATCTTCTAAGTGGAACGCAGAACGGAGAGTGTTCCACTTACACAGGTATTTACATAATAATGTTATAAAGGAGCATGTAGGTTATCGCAAACAACTTCAGACAATTCTAACTTGAATTATGAATATTTAGATCTATTCATTATCTTCAAGAAAAGTAAATATAATGATTAATCAGACTTAAGTGATATTAAAGGGAATGGCCCAATCACCATACTTTTTACTAAAAATGTTGACCTAATTTTTACCAAAGATGCAACCTTTAATTATATTGTTGAATGCATAATTAGAATATGCTTTGAGACATGTTCTATTTCCTAAGAGGAAAAGTGGATTGCTCCAGGGACTTTAAAGACACTGAATTTGGATGACCAAAATGAACTGAAACAAATGGATAGCATGAATTTTTTCAAAGGGGAAATAACATGGGGAACACAAATTTTGGAGGAATTCAGTTTTCTTTTCAAGAGCTATTTGATACATTAAAATAAAGAATAGTAATGCATTAAACATTGTTAAAATGATTGCATTTTTGGTGAAAATGAGGTCAACAACTTTGAACAAATATATTGATGGGTTGATTGCTAGTGAAATATCTCCGAGTCCGATTGACTTTGTTATCCCTGTATACCTGTCTTCATGGTCAGAAAATAGTCATAATCAAAGATATAACTGTCTGAAATTGTTTGTGATAACTTACCTGAACCTTTCCAGGTCAAATCAGGAGTGACAAAATAATTTCAACCAAATTTTTGACATGTCTTCAAATACGATAATATTTTCTTCATAAGATAGAGTGTCACTTGTGAAATTTATTGATTGACCTGAGATCTTACCATATCTTTATGACAGAGAAGCGAAATAGCCATATTGAACTTTAATGATGTTTGTTTAATTGTTGTTTGCCACTTTTCGACAATTGTCAAAATTTGGGGGTTTGGGGGAGGGGTACAATTAGGTTAAAAAATTCACCTGATTCAGACTATCCTTAAATGAGCACTGATTCACCCGAGAGCATAACTTTTTCAAAACATGTAAGTGTTATTTTTGGACCACTCACATTAATGTTTCGTCTAATTTTCCCTTAGAGTTTCATCATCATTGTCCAAATCTTTGTTGAGATATTTGAGATATATGTATGTTCATTATTAAAATCTTGCCTTCCTTTGCAGTTGGAAAAGATTCGGCATTAGGTGTTATAAGTCCTAGAGCACGATAAATAAAAAAATAACAACAAAATGACATAGAACTGACAGACGTTTTCTCCTGTGCGTGTCAGCCTTGGTCTACCAAATTGCTATTCAGTAGGAAGAAACTCATTTTTCAACTTCAACTTCTGTTTTAGAGAACAATAGAACAATAGAAAAGATTACTTTACCATAATTTTAATCATCCCACATTGTAGACATATTTAGAATTAAAAATATGAAGAGAATGACAAAACCTCTTAAAACACATTTCTTAGGAAACAAATAGTGTCGTATTCTTGTTACTATGGCAACAGAGTTTTTTCTTTTTGTCATTTTTGTCATACAGATTACCTATCATACCAGGACCAAATCCTGAAAATTTGAATTCAGTATCTTCATTACTAGTATCTTAGATATATAGGTTTCTTATAGTGTCCCCTGCAGATTTTATCGGATGATATAAGGAAAATGCTCTGAAGAGGGTTGCCCAAGGATGCCACTTAACAGTTCTGGTATTTTTGAGGTCCCAACCCTCTATTCATGGGAATAGTTAAACATTGTAAAGTTTCTCATGGTTAACTGAGAGAATTGATTGTATCTTCAACTAAGAAGACAATAAAATGTTAAAACCAGAAGAAAAGTCATATTAAAATTACAAAATAGTACTTCATCACTATAATAGATGTATTACAATATCACACATAGCTTGGGAATGTTGTTAGAATACTACTTTGAGCTGTTTAAGTTATCATAATTTGCTTGAAGCTACAAATATAAAATAAGCAAGAAAAAAATGACAAAAATTGCATATTTTTTTCTAATTGTATTTTTCCGAAATCAACAAAGATATCAACCTATAACTTTAGGGTAGTATTCATCTTTGTACTAACAATGTATGCTGTAGAACTCAGAACAATAGTTTATATATCCTTTGAGTTATGAACTAATATTATAGTACCCCCTAAAATAATTCCCTAGGGGGGTAAAAACGCTAAAATTCAGTGTCGTGACCACCCCGTTGAGCTGTCATCTTTTAATATCTTTATCAGTATGAAAAACTGATCCAGAAAAAATAGCTCTGTTGCTTTTTCTAAAAAATGCCTTAAAAACCCTTTCCCTTGAGATATTCTGAAATTGGAACCTGTCTATAATGCATTGGCCTAACATATGCACCTGTTCAAATCCTCAGAAAATAGCCAAAATCCAATATATGACTGAAATCTGTTGCGATACCATCTGTGGTCCTTTAAAAGAAAGTTATGTCTAGTTGCACAGAGTCATTCTGATTTATCAGAGTCCCTCTTTACCTAACGTTTTTGAGAGATTTATCAGAGTCCCTCTTTACCTAACGTTTTTGAGAGATTTATCAGAGTCCCTCTTTACCTAACGTTTTTGAGAGACTCTGATATATCATGAGGCAGAACATGTTCCTAGCCAGTGCATTCTCCAAGTAAATCAGTGTATATGGAGGAATAAATTAGTGCCTTAGAATGCACCGTCCTGTTATCCCCTTTGTAAACTTTAATTCAATGAATTCATTATGTGGAAAACTTTTATTTAACTTGATGGTTCTTGTTTTTATATTGAAAATGAATAACTATGATAATGTTGACGTACTTCTTTTTTCTTATTGATTTCCAATTTATAATTTTAAACAATAATTATCATGCAAATGTCAACACTTGGATTATTTGGGAGGGCATTGTGTTTGGTCACACTCATTAGGCTTTGTCTGCTTATGTAATCATGCAACTGCAGGTAATGCCTTCCCATGATACTCATGGTCAATAGAACTCTGTAAATAATTTGATTGGTCCGTACATTTTAGGGTTAAAGGAAACATTTATTACAGTCAGTATCCCACAGTCTGAACTATTCCAAAAGGATAGTAAAGGCTGTGGATCCCACAATGGCACAGAGTAGTTTTCATTCTCATCAATACATCTTTGCCTTGAAATCATTCGTGAAACATGTGGTTTGAACTTTATGGAAATTTGCTTTATTTTGACACACCTTTATTTAACTTATACTGTCTTTAAGGCTGCCTTATCTGAAACCCCGAAGTGTCTCTTGTTTCAAATGTTTAAACAATCAAGTCTCGTCTTGCCTTTATTTCAAACTCTAATTTCCAGACTCGAGTCCAATCAAAAATGAATTATCTACATGGAAGTTTGTGAAGTCCTTTATTTCTGAAACTGTTTTCAATACTTAATATTTTCAGGTAACTGCTTTACAAAATCATTGTGCATTGTGAATAGTAGTTACAGAAACGAGAGTTCTGACGCACCTTTAACATTGAGTCCTATGGGGAGGGACACGATTTTTCATAGTACCCTCCCTAACATGGGCTCCAATGGGGAGGGACATCTGTGAGCCTCCCTGAGCTCGGGAGGCACATACGGGGACCCCATCCCTCCCCCCTCGGCGTGGTGGCGTGTACATATTTCGGGAATCTCGGGCCCTAAGGGTAACGGACGCCCTACCCCACGTTTGTACGTTTACTGTAAGGGATAATATTCGAATTCCCGCCAAAAACAATAAATCGATAAACCAGTACGCGTCGTAAATGTCACTGCCTTATTTATAAAGTGCGGCCCAGGCGGATTATCGATTACCTATCAACCAGGCGTTTCGTACTCGCGAGGTCTTATCGTTTTAAGGTCATCCAGCTGTCAGTTTACGAAACAAATTACTCTGGACTGTACTTTAAAGTGCGGACCTAGCTCGATTATCGATTATCAATCAACCATCCATCAACTTTAATTAGTGTAACGTCCTTCATCGATTTAAGATCATACCGTTTAATGGATGTTACATTTGGTTGGGATAAATATTTATTTGCTAATTCGTCAACACACTTCTTTTCAAAATACATCAACTATAATACATATTTACATTATAACATTCAAAATTCTTCATTGAATCATACACAAATTACAAAGGTATTAAATCGGAATCTTTAACCCACGAATCAAACTTTTTTGGCCAATATTGCCAACGCACTAAATGTTCCCGTTGCCCTCGTCTAGTTCGTGTTTTCAAGATTTTTTCTACTTTCCAAATATCATCTTCATTCGCTTGTACTCTTTGAAGCTCCGATTGGTAAAAAGTACCCTTAATGTCTTCATTTTGAAAATCATTTAAACGATATAATGGGAGGCCCTGCCTAATAAAACGTTTCGTTACTTTAAAAATTTCCCCTGTCCAATGTTGGTCGTATTCTCTACTAAAAACATGTCTCGACTGGGTAATTCTTACCAGAGCTCCAATGGGGAATTTAAAGATGTGATTAGATTTGGTTTTAACGATAGTTGATTTAGGATAATACATCCGCCACCAAATAACCAATTCATCGTCTTTAGATACATTTTTAGGAGCCATTTTTATACCCCTATGCCAAGTGGCGTTATAACTCTTCACAAAGTTTTGTAAATTGTCTATAAATCTATGGTTCTGTTTGTACGTGATATACCTCATTATTTTAGTCTTTAACGTCTTTATCAATCTTTCTGCATAGTTGGCCTTGGGGGTATTACCCGTAACAAAATGGCGGACTCCCCATCTATTCAACAATGTTTGTACAACCTTAGCGCGGAATTCTTGACCTTTGTCCGTCCTAGTGACATCTGGTTGTCGACCTTCTTTCAATATATCATCGAAAGCCTCCGCCACTGCCTTTCCAGTTTTGGAGTGTAGCGGTCTAACCCAGGCAAAGCGAGACATAATGTCAATCGCAACCAGGATATACTTTATCCCGTCATTCTGCGATGATATATTAGAGACATCCATAAGATCTGCATCCCATTGTTCGTCAATATGCGAGACATATACTTTGTTACGAGCGAATCGTTTCTTATAAGGTCTCTGTAGGCCATAAGCTTCTTGATTGTCCAGCCATTTCTTTATCTGATAACGGGACAGCTGGTATTTCCCATCATTTAGTACAGCTCTATAGAGTTTGTCTGGTCCAGCAAAGGCTCCAGAATTTCGACTGTCAAAGTATAATTTCTTTAAATAGTCTCGATATGCCATCTTACACTGTCGGAATCTGACTCCTTAATGACGATCTCTCTTTAAATTGCTAATATTTATCACTCAGTGCTTGATTCAACAGCCTCGTTTTCGGATTCACTCTGTTCTTCCTCGGAGCTACTTTCCTGGTCTGTATCCTCTATAAAGACCTCGTCAAACTTGTGTTTGTTTTTTAAAAGTGTCTTCCTAATGGCTAAGTTCACAGAGACACCCCTCCTCATCATATTATTTATTGAATCAATTATATTTCTGTGTAACGCATTGTCTTTTACATCAACCGTTAGCTTGACGAATTGTTTATATCCTTTCATAAATTCTTCCTTATTCTTCGACAATAGTTTATTATCTGCCTTTTCTACAGCCTCTGTCTTATCCATCCCTCTATCCATATACTCATCCACTTTACGTCGGTGGTCTTCCTCATTCTGTCTTATAGACCACTTCTTTAAAAATGCAAATGTTTCATTTGCTTTCAAATCACCATCATCGTCATCAACGTCATTGTCTTTGTCTTGAGGAATCTTCTCCTCAATATTTTGGGTAGATTGGGTCCTCATCCTCTTGGGTAGTGGTCCCTGATCTTGACACCACTTTTTTATATGCCTCTGTAAGTCGTGAATGCTATCAAATACTAAACCACAGTCATCACAGGAAACCATGCTGTCTTCTCGAAATTCACGTTCCATGTAAGGGTAGTTCTTAACATCACTACTATTTATAAATGTTGTCGTCGGATAGTCAACTTCTGAAATACCCTGTCTTTCAAGTAAGTGTTTTGAATCATTCATTGGTTCCTTGAAGTTGCGGGAATCGTGATGACTTTCAAATTCAACTTCACTTTTAGTAAAGGCATTTGGTTTCAATCTGCTGTGCTCCGAAGTTTCTTGCTTCAGATCAAGAAGCAGGTAACCATAGGGTCGACTAGTTGCGTTGGTATATGCTCTGACCAACTTGTTTCCATTTCCGGGGTACATCTGCCTCGATAAGAATGCCACCTGTTGGCGATCTCTCGGGTTATTAAACAGTATCATATAGTGAGAGTTTAAGCTCATCGATCTATTCATTTTTCCTTGATGATACATATTCTGGAGTAGGCATATCACAGACAGATTTCGATGGTGACTGCCTTTGCTATAGAGATCACATATCCGTTGATCATTTGTTGCCTCATTCATAAGATCATCGAGAAGTATCAAAGTAGGAACTGAAGTGTCGAGGTATCTTGAATCATCAATATCCTCTGGTATTCCCTTCACAAATTCCAAATGTGGGTATTTTCTTAGCTCTTCGTAGGCAGGCTGCCATTGACCATAACACCAGATGATTCTTCTAGGAATTGGGGATATATACCGTTCAACATTTTTGATCAAGTGCTTCATAAGCCAGGTCTTCCCCGACGATGTTGGTCCGGCTGAAAATACAACAAAAAATATTTTTTTAATAAATTGACATGCTCTCTTTCTATATTTAGAAACCTATCAGACTTTTAATTTCAACATGTCCATGTCTATACCTGCTATCATAGTAAACGGATGTTTCAGCATAACATCAGACTGATGCATTTTTTCTCCATGAAACTTATTCATATGCCTTGATAGGTTATCACCTCTCGTAAAATTCACACTACACTCAGAACAATTGAAAGACATGTTGTCTGTTCAAGATCTATCAGTAAAATGACTCAAAACATGGACAACTTAAAATATATAAGAATATTCTAATGTGCAGTATTGTGATTGGTTCAAAATGTGTCAATTAAGATCAATTGTAAACATAAACAGGCATTTATAACATTATAAACTATTGAATATTAAAGTAAAGGGAGGGGAGGAGGTTTGGAAGATGGAGAAGAAACAGGAGGAGGTTGGGTGGAAGTAGGAGGAGGTATGAGGTAAGGAGGAGGTAGGGAGGAGGTGGGAGGAGGTAAGGAAGAGGTTGGAGGAGGTAAGGAGGAGGTAATGATGAGGTAGGGAGGAGGTAGGAGGAGGTGGGAGGAGGTAAGGAGGAAGCGGGAGGAGGTAGAGAGGAGGTGGGAGAAGGTAAGGAAGAGGTGGGAAGAGGTAAGGAGGATATAGGGAGGAGGTAATGATGAGGTAGGGAGGAGGCGGGGGGAGGTAAGGAGGAGGTAAGGAGGAAGTGGGAGGAGGTAGGGAAAAGATGGCTAACTTCCGCTTTAAAACCTACCCAGGCCGACTAAAAGATGCCTCACTTCCGCTATGATGTCATCCTCTTGCCCAGACAGATGCAAAATGGCTGACTTCCTGCTAGAAAGCTTCAAAATGGCCGACTTCCGGTTAAATGGCTGACTTCCGGGCTGACTTCCGGTTAAAATGGCTGACTTCCTGTCAAAATGGCTAACTTCCGGAACGTATAGTCGTGGGGTAGGGCGTCCGTTACCCTTAGGGCCCGAGATTCCCGAAATATGTACACGCCACCACGCCGAGGGGGGAGGGGTGGGGTCCCCGTATGTGCCTCCCGAGCTCAGGGAGGCTCACAGATGTCCCTCCCCATTGGAGCCCATGTTAGGGAGGGTACTATGAAAAATCGTGTCCCTCCCCATAGGACTCAATGTTAAAGGTGCGTCAGAACTCTCGTTTCTGTAACTACTGTGAATCTTCATTACCTATCTGATACATATTTTCCTCAGCAAACTTCATTTTCATAGAACACATGATGAATCTTTTATTCCACATTCTCAATTTTGCATCAATCATTCAATTATGTTTCAAGGATTTTTTCCCTGGCTCACTATGAAGGATTCCATTGACATTAAAATATGTCATGGGAAAGTAGGTCATAAGAAAGAGGAACACTGAGTTCCACCCATTCTAATGATGCAGGTTTTGTGCTAATTTTGAATATCTTTATGGTACTTTTACAGGTAATGGGCTAATGGCTTTAGCAAATTGCAGAAATGTTAAAGTTAGTTTTTTGGTCAAAGTAGATTGTGAAATCACTAAAGATAAGTCATGAATCTTATATCATAAATGTGTTTTAAATCAACTTGTTTACCTGAAAATAAAATGTGATCACAGCTTTTCTGAACATGCGGATGTACCCGAATGGTGTCTTATTCATAATGTAATAAATGAAATCATTGTGGTATATATGTGGAGTCTATTTCCCTTATAATAATACATTTACTTTAGTACATGGATTCTCTCCTAATATTATTTCCTTATAAATATTCAAACTTTAATCAAAAGCAGTTTCAAAATTATCGTATATTGTATTTCACCTAAAATATCGTATATGGTAAAAGAGCTGTGAAAAATATTGTATATGGTATAAAAGGGGTGAAAAAATATTGTATATGGTATAAGAGAGCTGAAAAATATTGTATATGCATTTCCAAGACCCTCTATACACCCCCCCCCCTATCTTGCATGACTCGTTCATAAGAATTCTTTAATTCTACCTCTTTCCCAATACGTCCTCAGACAGACAAGAAATTGAACACCCGTTTGTTTGCGTGACAGAATATGCCACGCTAAATACGTATACGCACTTTCTCTGATTATTGTCAAGCAAATACCTTTTAGGAGAAGAACATAAAAAATGCCGGAAACGAATGCCGACAAATAAATCCAAATTGATGAAGTTTAGAATGTTTTTTTTACGATTTGATAAGAGACAGAGACTAAGAAATTAAATGCGACGAAATATTCTGACAACGTTAAAGTTCTATGCGTTAACTCATTTTATCTGTTTCAAAATGTTTCATTTTATTTTGCTTGTAAAAAAGAGATTGAATAAGATAAAATAAACTATTCCGTAATATATATTGTGTTTTAATAACCTTTTTAGAATCACAATGTAAAATAAATCCCCCGTTCCTGCCATTTTGGTAATTACACCATATAATGGGTGCAATTCAAAGTGAGAGATCTATGAACATCAGAATGCGTCCATCCCATTAATTTGGCCAAATACAGTACATGGCATGAAACTGGCGTAAGCTTAAGTACGTCCCCCCTTTCTCTGGTAAATTATGACTATAATACACGTGTACACTTTCCCCTCGTGATAAAGGTGCATCTAATTCAGCTAGTAATCTAAAACTTCCTTTGGAGCTGCTCCATGGAGTTAAGTTTTACTATGCAAAAGGACAAGTCAGAATTTATGCAGATAAAAAGGTTATGCAACATTATGTCTGTATGTGGGTGGGTAGCATTTTGTTTAAATTTAAATGATGACATTGAATGTTAAAAAGTTTTATCTCAAGAGATAGAACCATATAGCAATAACTATCTTTTTCAAATGAAGGACATAGAGCCTTATTGCATTAGAATTCTCCTATTTCTGTTGGAGATACAGCTTTATAACCTTAATCTTTGGAAAGAGCATGGTGAAAATTACATTTTCTTCATTTCTTATCTCAATTCCAGACTCATATAATTGGAATGAATGAATCAAGTAACGATGATTTTTCTGAATTTTCTGAAACTGGCGACACCTCTTTGAAAGGCTGTACAAAATAATATATCGTTCAAGATGGGTTTTGTTTATCACTTTCTCTTAGAAACACACGGTGACGAAGTAAAGTCGTTTGGAAATTGAATAAAATGTGATAAGAAGTACCTAGAAACATGACTTGGAAATTGAAATTCAAAACGGCGACAGTAATGATCGAATGATTCATTTGGACTCTTTAAAGCCCTGGTAAAAATACATTAATGAAATTCTCATTAAAAAATGAGCGTTCACATACGGCCTTGGGGTTATTGATGAAATATATAAAGAAGTTAAAGGTACACCACTAATTTTTTCCGAGATAACATACGGCGACATCAAATGGGACTTTTTTTGAATTCAACGTGAACGCGTATGAAACAAGCTAGGGACGTGCTGACATTTATTTAAGGAATCAAATGGCCACGAATGATTCGCTGTAAATGTAAAATTTTTGTGTCTTTTGGGGACAACAAACTTTCGGAGAGTTCGGTGAGGGTCTAGGGGTGAGTGTATGACTGTATTGATTTTTATATCCCCAGTAAGTCCGAATCCGCCGGTTAAAGATTGTGGGATCCACAGCCTGTACTATCTCTTGGAACAGGCATTAGGTAAAGGAACATATATTCGGTGAAGAGAGGCTCTGGTAAATCAAGATGTACAAACTATGAAAATGAGCGGATTCTATTTTTAGAAAAAATTCAAACTACGTACCTTAAACAAAGACCTTTTTATTCTAACACGTCTGAGGAAAACAAATTCCTTTATATCGTGTCATACAAATCAAATATGGATGAAGTATTTTCGGAATTAAGCTACGGCCGCCGCCCACTCGCCTTAGAGCAAATTTGACTTGAGGCACTTCACTGAAACCAGGTGTAAAAGGGTAGGTGGTCCTATCAAATTTTGGTCCTACTCTCTATTGATTTATATGGTGACCTAATTACAACTATTTTCCTTATTATTTATACACAGTCAGGGCCAGTAAGGGCCGCTAGGAGAGGGGACCATAATCCCCAGGGGACCATAATTTCTTTCACACCGGTGAACCTGAAAAGCGGCAAATTCAGGTCTTGCTGTCCGTGCCCGGGTGTCCGTGCAAAATGAATGGAATCGCGAAAGGAATAGTTCATTGCCGGATGAGCCAAATATTTAGCACAATTTAACCTTGTTCAATGTATATTCATTCATCTTTCATTGGTCTATACCTTGTGGTCACAATTTTATGGATATTTACAACAGATGATAATAATACCGAAATGTGCCTCACTCACTGGAGATAAATCTGTGAGGCTAATGTCTACACTAACAACCCTTGAAACAGGGCAAGAGGAAAAATGATCGAGAGCCATTACACAAGATGTCTGTGTCTTTGTAGTGAACAACTTCACCCGAAAGAATCCACTTTGCCTCCAGACACAACGCCCCGGCACAACGTCAGGATTTTACAGCAGCTTTTGTAAAATGACCATGAAACCCTGGCCTTGGCCATTGGGGATAGACCAATGAAAGAGAATGAAAGAACATTTAACAAGTTTAATTGTGCCAAATATGACCGTAACCCATGCTGAATACCGAATTATAAACATTTGTTTGGGTTACCTTTTTTGTCTCATTATGTAATTCAAACCTCACTTACAATCTCTCTCGGGTACAGCTTTTTCAGTAATGAATGAAATAATGGTGTTATCTGTCAGTTTCAGTTGTAAGTATTATAATCGTTAACATACATATATAAGTAAAATAATGTGCTATGCTATGCATCCCTCACATACAGTACTATTAAGTATTCCATTCTTTAGAAAGATAATATATCATTAATAAATGGCTGACTTAGAATGTTTTTGCTTTGCCTTGTTGGAGAAAATGAGAAATAGATTAAGAAATAGATACACTAAAAAACATGAGATCGCCTGACCCAAATCACAAGTTGGCAAGTACATGTATGTCTTTAAACCAAATCGATTCAAATAATGACTTAACAGTTTGCACAGATTATATTAAACCAGATGGCATGATCTTTTTCTGGTAGGGAGACCTGCATACGGGGCAGAGAAACCTTCTCTCACCTACTGCAAACTCCTCAAATGCTTCCAAGCATGTTTGATGGAACACATGAGAACATGAAAGTAATGCAGAGGAATGTTTCTTGCTTGAAAGATTAACTGAGTCTTCATCAGCTCTTGATTGTTTTTTAGTTAATTGTTCTACTCTTGGATTTTTATGTACTGATTTACCAGTAGATTTTGTGAGTCTATTTTTGGTGATATGTGTCTTTTTAATTATCTCTGCTTGATGGTTGTCCACAGATGGAGTGCACACTGATTCTTTTACCAAAGCTGTAAGACATATAGGGCAATCCACATCAGCTCTTTGAATAGCCTGAAAAAATAAATCAGCATTACTAATATAAGAGTTTAAAAAGGAATTCCAGAATGAAGATATTTTCCAAATTACTATATGAGAACTTAATATACCAGAATAGAATAAGAATTATGTTTTAATAGATGTACCAAGTATATTCAATTCAATGAACCACACAAAAGATAATGCGAAATATAAACTCATATCTTATTTTGCAGTTATAGCCTATATAGTATAGAATCAATTGCTATTTAATGGATCACAAAAAAGAAAATGTGAAAATAATTTTATTTCTTATTTTACACATTTATAGCTTATAGTTTAGTTTAAATTCAATGCTTTTCATGCTATTAATACTTGAAGTGAATGAAATGTGAAATGCAAAAGATTTTTCTGATTGAGAAATAATGCACAAGAACATGCCTCAGGAGACATCTCAAATGACACTAAAATCTATCTCGATAATTTGTTCAAACGCTACTTCACAGATATGAAAAGCGAGATTGAGAAAGCTGTCGTAGAAGTGAGTGAAAAAACGGACAAAAGACTAAACGAAATCGAAACTGAAAACAAGAAACTTAAGGATGATATAAAAGCAGTGAATGTAAAGTTGCAAGAACTCACTATTGCAATGAACGATACTGCCCAACAAACCCGAAAAAGTAGCGTACGTGTGTTTGGTATCCCGGAAAACAATTCTGAAAATCGTGAAGACTGTGCAGAAGTTGTCTATGAACACCTCAAAACTAAGATCCAAAACTTTTCACCTGGGGACATCGAGGTTGCTCATAGAGTCCCAGGAGGCAAACCTCAGATTTCTAACCGTTCAAAACCACGCCCGATATTGGTGAAGTTTAAATTCAGAGGCGTAAAGGACGTTGTTATCCGACAGAAAAAGGCACTTAAGGGATCTGATCTGCGTGTGTATGAAGACCTTACTCCAGCAAACAGGAAACTTCTTTATGAGCTCAAACAGCATGATGGTATATCCCAAGCCTGGACTGTAAATGGAAAGGTGTTGGGTAAACTCGCCCGAAATGACAGTATTGTACAGTACACCGTAGGAGATCTTCCCCTTGGACCGAATCTCTAACAAACCAATCTTACAAAATGCCCTAGAAATGGACTATACAGTATGTACATACACTGTATGCTCCTGTAAAATCTTGAAACTTACGGCTTTTAGATGTGAATTTTCTGAAGCCAAAATAGCTGGAAATTTCTAGCTTGTGACTTAAAATGACATATTGATTTGTCCTCATTAAGAGCATTCAAAAATAATGGATGTCTGTATTTATCTAATAAGCAAACAAGTGATTTGTACATACACAACGAGAAACACTATATAATAAACATCAATACGACGAGATAATAGATTTATTATCCAAATTGAATAATAATTAATAAGATCAGTTACTGTTGAATAACATTCTGCCCGGGATTTGTTATTAATCATATAGAAATGTCTTATCCGAACAGCTTACATGTACGTATTATCCGTTGCGGCCATTAACAATTTTACATATCTAATTAGCTAAGTAAATAAACATGCGTCGACACAGTCGCAGTTGACTATGAAAAGTTCAATCATCAATCTTATTTTTATTTTCTTGATTTAAAGATTTATTATGTTTAGAAAAGAAAATGTTTGATTCTCAAGTTCAACCTTTAATTCTTATTATCAAGAACGCGCATGCAAATTCGCCAACCATGTACATTGTTTGCAGTCTGCGCAATTTAATGTAAATCATTGTACATTTTTCGATATACTGTAATACTATTCATTATTTGTAAAATTGAACCGAATATAATCTAAAATTAATCAGCTTTAAATATAATGATTATATGTCATAAAAGTTGCCTTAAAACAATACAATTCGTGCGTTTGTAAATGCTCTAAAGCCCCGCTAGTATATGAACGAATCCTAAATAGAAATGAGTAAAATTCGTTCCCATTAGTGTGTACACGTTCTACACCGAGACTTCTCCTTTAAATCAAATCAGTCCACTAGTATGAGTTAAGAATGGACAGAGGGACGGATGGCTTCATTCAATGGGATAATTAAGATATTTCAAAACCAGTGTCATTCTTCTATGCATACATCACTCCAATCATAACATAAAACAAGCTGTTTATTTTAAAACTATTCTTTACGAATTTATGATAAGTGTATAATGTTCAATCATACAAATCGCAGTCAGTGATTGTTCTCCACACTCACCCCTCCCCCTTCCTGACATGAACTATTTTGTAAAACCATTGACAGTGTGGAAAGGATTCTTACACTCGAGTGTCAAGGGGGAGGGGCAGTTACAGAAATATACTAGGCGATGGTTCAAATTGGACAATTTTCAAAACTGCTCAACATGGTGAAAACTTCACGTTTTTAAAGAATGCTTGCCCGGCGAGTGGTTTGCTCTGGATTGCGAGAGAACAAAAACTTTGAGTTGGGATTTTTCCTAATACTATCATTAATCTAAACAACTTTTTAAACCGTCTCTGACTACATGTCATGCCAATTAATACCATTATTGTGTTGACAGGATTAAATATGATATCTATGGAATTATAATTTAATAGTCAATAGTTCAATAGTCTAAATGATAATAAGTTCATAATTTAGTCTTGGCTGACTAGTCTTGCATCATCAGAGTTGGATTGCAAATACCTCCCTAAATCAAATATTTAAAATTTACAAATTTGCTAGTGTACGGGGTGGGGAAACAAGTCTCCATCTAACCACTAAAGTTTAAAAGGAAGACTATAGTGTCCCGTGAATTCATTATAAGTATCTTAGACAATAGTGAAGCGGTACAATCATTGGAGTGTTAATTAATCGGAATGCAAGTTTGATTTAAAATAACTCCTTTGGATCAAATATTTAAATTCTACTAGAATGCGGGGAGTAATCTATGTGTATATTGGCTCCCTTCCAAAGGTGGGAAAACCAGATGCAGGCATAGACATTGACAAGGTGAGGGGATTTAAATATAAAAATAGTTTGTTTTTGGCTCCGACTTATATATTTTGGCACTGTTTAACGAAGCCGGTTTAAGGAATGAGAGGCAGAAATAATTCCTAGAAATAAGATGGCCTCATCGCGATAGCCGTACCCTGCGTGCAGAGTCTAGTTAAACTAAGAAAACGAAGCTCTGTTAAGAAGTGAAGTCAAACGAATGCAAAGGGTACGATAGCCGCGACCCCTTTGTCTTTATCCTTCCACAATCGGCAGATAAGAGTGGCTCTGGCATACCAAAATGAGATGGCCTGTCTTTACTGTAATCAAGATATGGTACCTAACCGCAGTTATTTTGGTTTTATAACGGGGATATTGCTCGAGCTTGAATAACAAATAAAAGGCATGTTCTAATTTTTGTATTTGACCTTTGATTGTGTATTAAGTTGAGCTGCACGCCAAACGTTAAGATTGTTAAAACGCTTAAAATAAAACTTTATTCCTCTCAATTTACATAAAAATGAAACAGATTAGATTCGAATCTCAGTCACACCAGCACCACTGGTCAAAGGAAGTACAAATATCTATATTAATCAAATGTCTGAGAATTTGATAACTGTCTGGGATCCAATGTTAATTTTATTGAATCAAACTAAGAAAAGTATAAAGATGAATTTTAAACGTTTAGAGGGAAAAGTCAAATATGCATTGTAGCCCTAAAAATAATTCATTAAAGTGTCGTACACATTTCATAACATTTATATAAATAAAACAAATAAAGCACAACCCTAATGCCCTAATGAATTCATATCGGCGCTAAACGGCCCTTGCAATAAAAACGCATCGAAGCAGGGAATGCTTGGAAAATTCTTCCGAGACTGACTTTTGTTATTTCAAAATTGAAATATGCCTAATTCCTATGAACACGCGATCTTTTTCCCTGGGTTTTACTCTATTTTAGATTTACTAGAAAAATGTTTATATGATGATTGCATTTGCTTCTCACGAGTTCATTGAAACGTTCAGTCGTAAAACTTTAGAGATCAAAAGACTAATTAGGCACCTGATTGCGAAAGTTTGATCGCATTTCGATCGCCGGGATTTTACAAACGTATTGTTTAAGTAGCGATCGTGTTCTTGGGATCTTGATAACTTCCTATTTTAAGTTTTGGGTTGAAAGCAATAAGTATGTCGGACTTTCTCAAGTCCACATAATGAAACAATATCCCTTTATATTAGTCCAATCGGAATTTGCATAAACATACCAGTTTTATATTGCAAAAAGAACTGTAATTAATAGCCTACATAAAAGCATCATGATAAATAAAACATTAAAGCATATATAAAGCCTATTGTTATCGCACCCATCGCACCCCCCCCCCCTCCTGGCTACGCCTATGGATATTTTGGCAACTTTCACGTTTACCCCGCCCCCTAATAATTCTTGCGCCCCCTCTAAATATCAGACCCGTCAGGCGTTGAGGCATGGATCAGGATACCCTGACTCCCAAGCTGTGCGACTTCTGGCAACCGCTACACCTATATTCCCGGGAAAAACGCTTTTAGAAAAATTGTCAAATATGGTTGTGTGTGGGCAAACACGGAGGAGGAGGAGAGGGGTGCGTGCATTGTGTGCGACCCTTCATCAGTTGTGTACCTTATTTTTTGTATGAATTTCTTCCGAATAATTATGCTAGAGGGGTTCTGATATTTATTTCTGTTTTCAAATGAAATAATTTCACCTTTGCCCGACTGACTTGTAGATAATGCACGAATCAAATAGCATGGAGATCAGATAATCAGGTTGATTCGTATTTTCGCAATCAGATGAATTAACGTATTGTTTTCTCTGATTAAAAGGCGGTTTGGAGCTACTTTTACAGGATTTGTAAATTCGCAATCAGACTGGCTTATTTTAATATTTAGTCAGTGCAAGAGGAGGGGACTATAATGTAGAAAATTGTTTTGATTTCGACACTAACTGAATAATTTATCACAATTGTTAAATAAGCAAACAGAAACAGGTTTAAAAATGAGAATAGAGGCAAAAAAGTCTATGCATAAAATGTAATTAAAACCCGGGAATTAAAAGCAATTTTAGACTGTTAGACAATCTCTTCTGTAATCAAGGTGATGTTGGTACACTTCCGCCGTTAGAAAAACAAAGACTAAGACAAAGACTATATAGCAATTAATCCTTTTGTAATCATTAAATGTTAGATTCTTATTATTTTGTTGGACAATGTTCAGACTTCTGACCAAGATTAAATCATTTATGTTTGTATTTAAAAAATAGTATTTCAATCAGACAGACGTTCTAATGAGTTAGAAAAATACATTTGTCCATTTCCTCTCAAGAAGTTTTCAAAGGTAATCAAGTCGATTTGTTTGAGTGTTTAGCATTGTTTTTCATAACTTGACGCTTCCATGAACAGAATGACTTTGAAATGAGTTTTTATAATTTTAGCTTTTATATGGATATGCTTATTGTATATTTCTATATGAACGTTGTAGTTATGTGATGTAACATCCCCCCCCCCCAAATTACAGGTATACAAATTTTGGTCGGAATGCATTAACTTGCAATTAAAAGCAATTTTAGACTGTTAGATGATCTCTTATGTAATCTAGGTGATGTTGGTAAACTTCCGCATTTAAGAAAACAAAGACTAAGACGAAGAGAACTAAGCAATTAATCCTTTTGTTATCATTAAATGTTAGATTCTTATTTTTTTATTGGACTATATTAAGACTTCTGTCTCCGATTGTTATGCAGGTACGGTATGTGTATAAAATCATATGAACAACATTATCTTGGAAACTCCCATATTCATTCTCATAATGTCTTACATCTATTTCGCAAATGACATAAACAACATGTGGACATAATATTGCAGAACTGAGCGAAAAGAAAGGTGGAACAAATCAGATTAAGATATCTTATTTTTGAAATGCACAAAGGGCAACAGTTGAAGAACAAAAGTTAAAGGCGTTGTGAAATAGATCGTGCTTTTATATGATCCCGTTCTATAGTACCCTACCCTTTGCATTTGTTCGACTTCACTTCTTAAATGAGTGTTTCGTCTTCTCGTAGTTTATAATTAGACTCTGCACGCAGCGTAATAGTGCCCCTATTTTCCATGTTCAGGGGCTTAGCCAACTTTCAGTCGGGGGGGGGGGGGGGGGGGGGCGGGGGGGGTGCGATCGCCAAAAAACAATAACGGTTTTCAGTCGGGGGGAGGGGGTTGCGATCGTGGCAAAAGCAAGCCAAAAGATGCAACTTCCTTCAAAATTGAGCTTGAAGCTTCTATCTCTTCTTCTATTTCTCTTTAACAATCAAGACAAGAAGCAGATGCCCCAGAAGTATTTTGTTTATTTTTTGAAAAAGAAGAGGTTCAACACTAGTTTATATCTTTTAGATAATATACTACAAAAATGAAACCGGCAATTTTAACAAGTGTCCCCTCTACTTTGATGTGTGAAACCTCATTTGATTTTTCATCAGTTATGACTTGGTAACATTTGCTCCGATTTTCATTACGGCGCCCGGCCGATTGAGTATTTTGTTCAGAATTGAATACAATTTTGAACAAAATACTCATCGGCCGGGCGCCGGTGCTGAAAATCTGAGCAAATGTGACCACGGCATTATAAAAGCATACTCTTTAATACACGAACAGATTCAAAATGAGACTTTATCTATCAGAGAAATAAAAATGGAAAATTTGTATTCTGAAAATATTAACTGATGCATTGGTTAGTATTAAATATTAAGTTTTACAGTTGGAAACCTCAAGGGGCGGGAAATTTGATTAAACAAAAGGCCGGATTAATATGTGGACAACTTGCAAATGAAATGTAAGTAACATGACAGAACGAGTATGTACGCCCAATAAATACTTTTATAGTTTTAATGTGCATTCAAAGGACCCCGTTTGTAAAATTGATAGAAATGAATAGTTTTATTATCGGAATAAAACTGAGAAATATCTACCCGATTCGCCAGAATAGTCATCATCACATCAGTGCGAAAAATTAGCTATATTTATTTTCTATGCGATATACACTTGATATTGATAGCCTTCCACGATCATGGTCCGTTGACATCATCAACCTTGTGATTTGCCATAAGTGATTTACCAACATTTTTTTTATTAAAAGTCGGGGTTGACGTTTCTTGACTTTTCACATTGACATCAAAACAAAACATAATTTGAAAATAAAAGGCATAAAATGGCCACTAAAAGTACATTTTTGAACAAAAGTATCAACTTATATTACACTGCACGCAAATACAAATTGAAAAGAACGTCTTCCTGGAGATTGAAATACGGATCGGTAAGTCAACAAATCTAACTGTTAAATAAACAAGCTTAGCCTATGTCTGCGATTGTTTGTCTGAGTGGCCAGATGTTATCCGTTTCGGATAATAAATTTCTGAGAATACTACTGATATCTAGAATACATCTTCCGTGATATTTTTCATAAAACTACCCTTTGCATTCGTTTGACTTCACTTCTTAAAAGAGAGCTTCGTCTTAGTGTAGTTTAACTAGACTCTGCACGCAGGGTATCATAAAACAGGCATCTTAGCTGCAATTTTGAATAATAGCGTAATTCATAGCACAATATAAATTAACCCGCCTCTGTTTAATTCAAATATGCATTACCCTTAAGATTTATATACTTAGACACCTTTTCATTCTTGATTCGAATTTTTATCTTGTCTTCATCTAAATTTGTGGATTAATAACAGTTTTTAGTATACAAATTGAACATACAAAATGTAACGCATTGATTACACGTTACAGTGGCGTAGCCAGCTTTCAGTCGGGGGAGGGGGGGGGGTGCGATCGTGGCATAAAAAATGTTTTTGAAGATTTGTTTTGAATTTTACAAAAATTGGTGCAACTTCGTTCAAAATCGAGCTAGAAGCTTCAAATAAAAAGCATTTTAAGACTTTTTTCTTCTATCTAATGGTTCTATTTTCATTGGTTATGGAGGGGGGGGTGCGATCGCACACATCACATCCCCCTGGCTACGCCTATGCGCTATATTAATATAACAAGGTTATCATATCATGCCAATAGTTAGATGGTTAACTAATATTAACACAAAATAAATAATACACGATAATTAAAAAAATAAACCTCGGTATTCGGGCCTAAAATCCAAGGATACGTGTACCATTACTTAAGTGTAAGCTGCAATACCATATCGAATACCTGTACCATTACTCAATAATAACCACTAGTAAGACCATAATAACAAGCTTAATAACTAGCTTATCGCAAGTTATTCAATACGATTTTGTCTTGTGATAGTGCCTGCCGTGCACTTATTTGTTTACATTCTGAACAAAAGCTGAGGCGCGTGAGAAAATTTCTGACGTCACTTCCGCCATGCCTCTACAGTTTTTCAAATTTCTATTACACTCATCTTATTAAGAGTTCATATCGCATAATAACCCTTATTATCGGATTCCAGCTGTTAGTAGTATTAATTTGAATAAATTAAAACTGAGTAGTACAGCTGAGTGGACATGTATATGCACCGATAACTAGGTCTATTTTTGCTTAGCTGCCAACGGAAACACACCTTTATAGGAGACTAGGCTATTTGTACATAGCTGTAAATAGCACATGAATTTTAGTTCAGATGATCTGCTCGACTTGTTGAATTTTTTTTCAACAGTCATTTGTTTGCAGTTTTTTGGAACTTTATTTACTAGTCTAGCTACATTTGTTTGGACTTATGAACCATTAGTACGGCTCCTAGGCCTAGTGCTCCTGAAATTATGTACTTGGACAGGTAGGGAAATATTATGATTTTTCAAGATGGAAGTTTGAATACTGAAGGTCTAAATGACCATGGTCTATAATGACCACAGTCAAGGTCTAGATGACCACATGTTAGGTCTAAATGACCACAATTTAGGTCTAAATGACCACAGTTTAGGTCTTAATGACCACAGTTTAGGTCTGAATGACCACAGTTTAGGTCTGAATGACCACATGTTATTTCTAAATGAACACATTTTAGGTCTAAATGACCACTGTTTATGTCTGAATGCACGCACCAAAGGTCCAAATGACCAAAGTTCAAGGCCTATAAACCAAAGTTTGACCAAGGTTCAAAATGAGCCGCCATCAGAATATTAGTCATATTAGAGGTCATATTACAGTTTCAGCGAGCATATCCAATTGCATAGCCTCATAGTAGGTTCAAATTAATAGAATCATTTTTGTTTTGATTCAAGTTCTAGTAATCTAGTGCTTATAGATTCATGTTCTGTTTATCAGCGGTCTATATGTTCAATATGTTTGACTCATCTTTTGAGAACAAGTCCGAATTGAAGATAACAGACAAGCATGTAAAATCTGTCCATAAATATTGGTCAAAAACATTATCCTAGTAGATATCAAAATATGAAGAAAATGCTAGAGCAAGCTATCTAGAAAGTAAATGAACTAAAAATGTTCCTAGTCCCAAAGCAGATAGAAATCTACAATTGCAAAATGGGAAATGGCATATGCAATACTGGTAATGTGTGTCACATGGACTTCCTGAAATAAAGCTCTTTATCCATGGGAATCGGGTTAACAGCCCTAGATCAAATGACAATACTCGTACAATATTTTGATTAAAACAGCTATTGTTGCTAAACAAGGATTTCCCATAACCAACTACTGTAGTTGAAACAAGCTTCATGCTTCAAATTTTCATTTTGACAAGAGTGAATTGGAGAATTTTCTGTCGTCATACCATTACCTAACCAAAAAGAGAATACCCCAAGCTGGGCAAAAGAATTGTTTGGTGATGACTCAACAAAGATTTTGTCAAAGACATGAAAACATAGTTTTCTAGATCAAAATCTTTCAATAGATTATAAATACAAGTATTTGACAGCCTTTTGAATAGGCCAATGAAAGCAGAAACTGTCAGCTGTCAATAGCTACACAGCTAGAAGTCATGACAAACAATGTCATTATAGACGATGTCGCTCCAGCACAACTTACGCTGGAGGAAAATCCTTGTCCAATGACAGGTACGTCAATTTTATTTTTAAAATTAAACCAAAATGGATCTAAAAAAGATGAATGTTTTGACATAACATCAGATCTAGAAAAAACAATCTGGAAGTTCACTAAAACAGAAACCTAGGTAAATTACATATACTTTTTGAAGTTTCAAAGTCACCTACATAGAAATATGAAGTATGGTCAAGGTTACCAGAGATTCTGAGAAATGATAACAATATAGCTTAAGATTTCTAAATGGAAAGCAGCTTTAATATTTCTAAAAACTGCGATTTTAAGCAATCGGATGTTTGTCCATCCTTTAAAAACAGGAGATTCATTTAACTCTTAAACATGCAACAGAAAGGCAAAGTCAAGCATAGATCAATTTCTGTGTCACATATTGTTACAGGAGAAAGAGGATTGTTCCCAGAGACTCGTTCTCAATCTAAACTCTAAAAAATCTAAACCTTAACCATTTAGTTGGTATGAATATTTCAAAATGGAAGACATGGTAACTCTAAGAAACATGAGATGGCCAAACAATTACCGATGGTGAAAGTCCATGCTAAGGATGCTTATATGACCATAAGCATACATTTGAGGCACAGGAAATAGCTCTGTTGAATGATATAACATCATTTGAGATCATTACTATGGACCTTGCTTCCCTCAAACTCGTGAAAATACCATAAGCACTATTGTGGAATATTTAATTTGGTTTTGAATCTTTTATTGATTCTCTGATGTCATTAACCTCTCGCCTATCCGCTACTCATGAACATGATGTCAAGTTAGTGAAATATTTGTTTCAAACTGAAGTTTCTGATAAATGGGGAAAAGCCTATTGTTGAATTTTTCCCATCATAAAAATGTAAAATGGAGCTTTGTAGTTTTGTGATCAATACAATTGAGATGAACTTGAAAGCCTTAATAGAAATGATAGTTTCTATCAAAATTCTCGCAAAGACTTTGTAGGGATAGAATCAACCCTAGTCAGTAATCTTACTCAAGTTATTGAGATACTTTTGAATTGTACTTTAGTCTGTAATCTGTATATTGAACCTCTACATTTATTGACACTTGCAAAGGTCAAAGCAGTCCTACATGTATGCATTGATTGCCAAAATAACTCACAAAAAAAATGAATTCAAAATTTGATAGTGATTGGTCCAAGAAGTCGAAATTCAGAATACTAATAGTGTTATCCGAATCAATAATTACAATAACAACAAAAAAGCAGCCTGTTTGGCTAAAGTTCAAGTCTGACGGGACAGTAGCTTAGGGGAAATAGATTAACAAAAAATTGTTTCATATGAATGAAAGCCATGGATATGGTAGTGAAAGTATTCACAAAACTTAGACAATGTTATATAAAATTAACAAGAAAACCACGATGACATTATGTGAACAAAATGTGGGGAACGAGATGGCTAGAAATGTTAAAAGCAATGCAAGATCGTTCAGATACCTTTGCCAGAGATATCATTATTACTGTATAATATCTTCCAAGGAATCAGAATTGAATGTCAGATCAAACCTAGAGAAATTCCTCGATGCATCAAACTAGAAATAAAGATTGGGAGATTTTTCCTAATTGAAAGTTTTAAGGTCCAGATAAATTGATTTTGTCGACCAGTAGAAAATTAATATTTCAGGTGGAAACTAAACCCAGAAACTCTGGAAGTTGACATATTTATTCAGAATAAACAGTCAAATAACTTTCCTCCAATTTCTTAAATCAGCCGTTTACTGGTTAAAGTGAGACAGAAAAAATGCACAGATATGGCTCTTATAGCCCCAATGTGGCAAATGGCTCTGCGGTATCTATAATTGTTGGAAATGTTGGTCTGTATGCCCATCTTATTGCCAAACCATATGAAATTACTAATATCTAATCTTACAGCCTTTATAAAAAAAGAAGCTACATAACACTAACGGTGTCCAAATTATCATCCTCAAGTTTGAAACTAGAGGTTTCTGTGACAAACTGGCAAAACATGTATGTTCATTAAATCAAGTAAAGAAAGTACTTAAATTACTTCCAAGGACCCCTAAAAAACATGGGTATGCTGCATGTTCTAATAAACATGACATTAATATTTAGCCTCTGATACAAATTTAGCCAATTTCCTAACTGAAATGTCAAATCAGGTATGTGCTATTCGTTTCTCGATACTTAAAGTCTGCAAAATCAGCATATAATGGAACCATAGATAGGTAAGTCAATACCATGTTCTGGTTGATTTTATGGAAACTTTTACAATGGAAACCCACTAAATAAAATAAATGAAACTTGGGATGTGAATAAGGTCGTACTGTATCTCACATTGAACATTCGGGTCAGAATAGAATTCTCAACTGAAAGTACACAATAAGTCATGTTAAAGTCTATTTCAAGCATGTATCCCAGGGCCTCTGAAATAATATGCCATTGGATGGTTGTCAAAGACAGAATGTCAACACATAAAATTGGGGTTTCAAGTTTTTTCATGAGAATCCATTTAATGATGTTGTACTAGCATTTAGAAAATACCAGAAACATCTGAAACAAACTACTAGTAGTAGAAGGGAATCATAAGAAGGAAGTTTAAATTATCCTTGTCAAATGTCATGCGATGCCATGCATGTACATATCCAGTAAAACATCTCATATACATACACATTAGCAGTTTCTATAACAATACATAAAGGTCTTAATTTTATAGAATAATAATAATAGATAGATATTTAATAAATACATTTAAGTACATTTGAAAGACATATTTAACCAGGTATGCAGTAACAGTACCATAAACTTGAACATTTGATATATCTACAAACCAAGTGATGGGAAATGCAAATTAACTGAATGCTTAACAATTTTACAATCTGTTAAACTGATAAAGGAAATTAAAGGATTTAGATCAGTTGTTCTGAGGTCATGTTACTTTAAACATGCGATATGAACTCTTAATAAGATGAGTGTAATAGAAATTTTACAATTTCTTAAGAATCTCGCTAATGAAATTATAATTTTATTAACGAGATCTTATTAAGAGTTCATATATTCCCCCCTCGCCCACCCAGTCGTTAATTGTCACTAAAACACAGTTTTGTCTTATTTCAGAACATAACCACAGACAACTGAGTTATGAAGGATAGAATTAACATTCAACAATCTTCATCAAGTCAAATATTATGTATCTGGATTTTTACACTCTCAAAGTTGTAATGAAAGTTTTTAAAGTTTAAATCTCACAAACAGTGAAAGGTTTATATCCTATACTACACAAGGACTTTATTTTAACTTTGCATCCCACAAAGATTTAGGGATAAATTGGACATCTCACAAGCAGTGGATGTAGTTGTTTTCTTTGTCAAAGAATTCACTGAAGTTTACTCATAGTAAGGTGAGTTTTTCAATGGTTTCAGAATATTAAGTTGGCATCTAAGCAATAGACCTAGTTATCGGTGCATATACATGTCCACTCAGCTGTACTACTCAGTTTTAATTTATTCAAATTAATACTACTAACAGCTGGAATCCGATAATAAGGGTTATTATGCGATATGAACTCTTAATAAGATCTCGTTAATAAAATTATAATTTCATTAGCGAGATTCTTAAGAAATTGTAAAATTTTAATTTTTCTTTCTATTTTCACAAACTACAGCCAATGAGCAGTGGTACTGACTCTTTTGGACATCATTTCACTATCACAGTCACAGGTATGGTAATACTGCACTATGTGGGATGACGACTAGTGATTTTTGTTCTATTGTTCTATTTACATCTCTACATTTTTAAGCGTGAGTGCTGACGACAGTACAGTGCACAATAACAGCACTTATAGATTATTCTCTTTGCAAAATAAGTTTACAAATAGTCATATTTTATAATACTTAAATAAATGTGATCTCTGACAAACAAAAATAGCTCCTCATCCCAATCTGAGCAAATTACTAAGCCCATATACTATAGGCTATCTACTAGACTATCTATATATTGTCTTATTTTTATTTGTTTATTGTTCATGTAAGTCTTAGTGAGGATTCCTCTTTTTGGAGTCTATACCGCACAGCACTTGAATATAGGATGGTAGTTCCCTATGTTCTTGTTTCACTTTTATGCTTAGTGGGGGGGATTTTGGTCCAGGAGAGTAAAACACATATACAGGGTGTCTCAAAAAAATGTACCCAAAAGTATACCAAGAGCACAGATAAACCAATCAATATTTTCAGACATTTTTTGCATGGTCATGTAGCCAAAACATGAAAGTTTTCTCCCCAATACACCATTTTTATTTCAGTCTTGTCTTTTTGATGCTTTAACCCTTTACCTTTTACACCACATAATCGATGTAACCTCATATTTC
Organism: Owenia fusiformis; assembly: GCA_903813345.2. NCBI lineage: Eukaryota > Metazoa > Annelida > Polychaeta > Sabellida > Oweniidae > Owenia > Owenia fusiformis. The sequence continues at coordinate 9,421,440 of CAIIXF020000001.1, forward strand.
GATGACAGCCTGTGTCCTTGCTGCTACATTGTTCATCACATTTGATAATAATTCTGGTGGAATGTTTTGGATTTCTCTTTAGATGTTGCCCTTAAGTTGTTCTAGGTCTTTTTTCTTGGAATGAACATTAAAACACTCCTTCAAATAGCCACAGAGAAAGATGTTTGAGGATGACGATGACAGAACAAACACAGATAATCAGGTCAATTATCGGCAAGTGATTCAGGAGTTAACTTCCAGAGTTAGGCCAGTTAGCCTGGAGACCAAATCATATCCAAATGAAAACACAGTGGTCTCAAATTGATACACAAACAAAAGCTACACTAGAATCCCAAGCAATGCAGTTTCTTGAACATCTGATCTCACTGTACAAGGGGGCTATAAGATATTGTGAGGGCCTCCCTATTCGCCATATTTGACAGCCCATACTTTTTTCCCTGAGGCTATTTGAAGGACCATTTTTATTCTAAACCCAAACTAAGAGACCTAGAACAACTTAAGACCAGCATCCAAACAGAAATCGAAACATTCCACCAGATATATCAAATGTGATGAACAATGTAGTAGTAAGGATGCAGACTGTCATCGAAATATGAGGTTACATTGAATATGTGGTGTAAAAGGTAACGGGTTAATGTATCAAAAAGGCAAAACTGAATTAAAAACTGTGTATAGGGGAAAAAACTTTCATCTTTTATCTACAAGACCATGCAAAAAATGTCTGAAAATATTGATTGGTTTGTCTGTGGTGTTGATATACTTTTGGGTACATTTTTTTGAGACACCCTATATTCATGAAAAACGACTTAAAGGTAATTGCCATATACATGTACATGTTCTCTCAATCAACTGATATTTTCCAGTCTGGTGCAGTAAAAACTGGTATAGGTTAATCATGGATGTTGACATCAACTCATGGCGAGCAAGAATAGGACACTTTAATACAACACACACACCACTACAAAAGGGAACTGGAACCTGCTATGGTAAACCCAATGCAAATGTTGATGAGAGTATAAACTTACTGTATCTCCTCCTGTACATAATTTCTATTCACATTGATCCCTTGGTAGAATTTTATCAAACAGCAAGTTTTATTCCAATCATCAACTCGATAATAACAAGAATTTTAGCTATGGTTGTTCTACTTTACTCACTCTTATTACTCATGACTTTACTTTGTAAGCCTTGTTTGTTTCTGCTGAAATATTCAGTTAATCTGCAGGAAACTGGTGAAACTTTGGCACTATTTTTATTGATAACCAATCTAATCATTGAAATTCCAGACCTGAGTTACCTATTACTGCAAGCTGGAGATGTTGAAACAAATCCTGGCCCAGAATTGACCGCACAAAGCGACATGAAATTCCTTTTCTCCAACATCAATAGCATTGGAAGTAATGAAGGCACCAGGTTTGAATCTCTCAAATTAAAAATAAGGGATAGAAACATCTCTGTAGCTGGTCTTTGTGAGGCTGGTAATTTAAATTCAAAAACTATCTCAGACAAATATACAATTCCAGATTACCATACCCCCATGTATCATCCAGGGGGCAGAGGCCTTATGATCTATGTAAAAAGTGATCTCATATGTATTCCAAAGCCTGAATTTAACACAGAAAATAGCCTGTGGGTAAATGTTAAATTAAAAAACACATCTGTTTTATATGGGGTGCATTATCGCTCCCCTAGCATGAATGCAATCCAAGAAGCGGCTTATTTTGAAGAGTTTAAAGAGAACTTAAAACTTGCCTCCAAATTTAAATGTGACTATTTGATCATAAATGGAGATTTTAATTGCAAAAATAAAAAGTGGTGGAATGAAGGAACAACTGATTCAAAAGGAGCAAAATTAGATACCATACTTACAGAACTTAACCTTTTCCAATTAGTCAAGGAACCTACTAGAATCACTAGAAATTCAAGAACTTGCATAGATCTTTCAATAACAGACAAAGCATTTCTGGTTAAAGAAATATCAGTCATTGATCCAATCGGAAACACTGATCATTCAACAATTTTGACCACTCTTCCACTTAAACTAGACAAAAAACATGTGACTAAAAAAACAATATGGAATTATGATCTTGGAGATGTAGATAAAATAAACTCAAATATCAGCGATATCGATTTGACCGACATTTTCATAAATAACAATGAAAATGTGAACTTAACTACTGAAAACTTTACTCGCGATGTTTTTGACATTTTTTCCAATAACATTCCGCAGAAAACTTACATAACCAAGGCAAATGACCAGCCATGGATTAACAAAAAAATCAAACTTGAGATCAGAAAAAAAGAAAAACTTTTTCGTAAGTCAAAATCAAATGATGACCCTGTTCATTTTGAAAATTATGCCAATCAAGCAGAGCATGTAAAGACTCTTATTAAAGAAGCAAAATTAACTCATGAGGACAAATTAGTCCAACAACTTAATGAGTCCACATGTAAGGGCAAGCAATATTGGAATATTGTAAACTCATTTCTCTCCAAAAAATTCAATGACTGTCTCCCTTGTCTCAGAAGTGAAACTTCATGTTCTATTGCTACATCTGACACTGAAAAAGCCAACCTTTTCATGAACCTTTTCTCTGGCAAATATCACCATGATGAGCTTCATGGTGATATGGTCTTTCCTAATTTTCCAAAAAGGTGCAATCAAGAAATTGACAATATTACGACAACACCTGATGAAATAAATAAAATCATACAGTCTCTTGAACGTGACAAAGCATGCGGTCTTGATGGAATAAATAACAGAATGGTGAAAATTGCCTCAGCCACTCTATCAATCCAACTTTCTTCGCTTTTTAACTTTATTTTCCAAAAGTCAGAATTTCCTGACTGTTGGAAGTTGGGAAATATTTCTCCAATTCATAAGAAATCTGACCGGTCATTCGTTGAAAACTATAGGCCGATAACATTATTAAGCACTTTCTCCAAAATTTTTGAAAAGGTACTCCATGCTAGAATCATGAAACACCTTATGGATAATGACCTCTTATACAAGTTTCAGTCAGGTTTTCTCCCAGGCCACAACACAGAACTTCAACTTTTAGCAATAACTGACTATATTTATCATCAAATGGAACAAGGAAACTGTATTAACTCGGTATATCTCGACATTTCGGCTGCGTTTGATACCGTCCCGCATTCGCTCTTAATACACAAAATGAAATCTTATGGAATTAACGGCAAAACAATTGATCTTTGTGATTCTTACCTGAGGAATAGAAAAGTTTGTGTATCAATCAATGACCAACATTCTAAATTCTCAGACAACAACTTCATAAACTCTGGTGTTCCTCAAGGCTCAGTAATAGGCCCCCTCATGTTCCTCATCTATATAAATGACCTCCCAGACAACTTAGACTCTGAAGCATACATATATGCTGATGATACATCTCTATATTCATTTTTTCATCCATCAAATGCTCAAACAGATCAGATTCAAAATGATCTTAATAAAATTAATCTGTGGTCAAAGAAATGGTTCCTTAAATTCAAACCTTCCAAAAGTGCCCAAGTCATATTCCACTCAAACCGGATCAAAAACTTCCAAAAAACGCCACTTTATTTTGACGGAGAAGTCATTCCATGTAAAACTTCACACAAACATCTTGGATTTATCCTTGATGAAAATTTGACTTATGAAGACCATATTAACTATCTTTCACGGAAAGTTCAAAAACTCCTTAATCCACTCAAGTATCTGTCAAATAGTGTAAGATCCAAACACCTTGAAACAATGTATAGCTCCTATGTAGCATCAAATTTTGACTACTGCAGTGCCTTGTATGGGTCTGCCTCATTAGCCCTATTAGCAAAACTTGACAAATTGCACTATCAAGCAGGTGTAATATGTGCAGGTGTTCTTCATGGCTCAGATACCTCCAAAGTTTTTCAATGCCTTAACTGGAAAACCCTTAGTCAAAGGAGAAATGAAAAAAATGTTCGGATAATGTTCAAAATAAACAAAAGAAATGTAGCACAATATATATGCGACATATTTGACAAATATAAAAACCCAGCCACCAGACTACTGAGACATTCTATGCCTTACAATATTCCAACTAATGTTTCTATCAGACTCCTTAAAGCCCCTGTCTTAAATATTATAAAACAATGGAACAACCTTAGCCAACTTATAAGAGAATTACCAACCATCTCTAGTTTTAAAAATGCTGTTCGGTCAACAATTCTCCCAAACATAAATTTCATTCCAACAACCAAGCTAAACTTAACAAGGTCAAATGAGAAGATTTTAAACAGACTTCGTGTCGATTTCTTTTTAAAAGAACACTTTTTCTCTCATAATTTTATTGGTGTAACCGACAACAAGTGTCCATGTGGATCCCCTGAAAATACTAAGCACTTTCTCCTTTCTTGCCCCCGCCATACTGATGATAGGACAAACATGATTACTGCACTTAGACAAAACAACCTTCTCTATGATGAGAACATCTACACCAACCGAAATGATCAAGTCAAATATCTCCTCTATGAAAATACCCTTAGCCGTGATTCACAAAACTTACTTCTTAACATTGTGCTCAACTTTGTTAGATCATGTTACATTTACCCATTGAGAATCTAAAACTTGCCCAAACCTCCTGGACCAAAATATCCCCAACAACTAAGCAACTAAGCAATTAACAACAAAACTTTTCAATAGTTTTATGCACTTTTTTTGTTTTATTATTACTTGCTTCTAAACTATATTTATGTTAAAGCGACCTGTAATGCCAAATGGCGATTGGTCTTGCTTACTTGTACTTTGTAAATTACTATGATTTAAGAATAATAAAATCATTAATAATAATAATAATTGAGAAATAATGCAATACAATTTGTGATAGAGGATATGATGTTTATAAGTGGAAATTGAAAATCGTGACAATAAAAATAAATGCAACTTGATTCTAGTACAGTAAAACCTGTGTATAGTAAACATTTCTGAAGGAACACAGGTTTTAGTGTATGTCCGTGAATCTTTGAAGTGTACAATAAAACAGTTTCTTGATACAGCATAGAGTAATATAGAGAGAGTCATTTATAGCAGTACAGTAAAACCTAATACATGTTCACAGTTAAAAGCAGCCAAATGGCAATGAACATGTATGCCTGTATTTCAACATGATCCCATTTGATACCAATATGGTCCCATTGGAGAAAATACAGTGAAACCTGTAAAGAGGAACACCTCTAGAACTGAAACACCTCTGTTAGTGGAACACCTCTCCGAGATCAACTGGCTTACTGTTAAATAAACCTCTACAAGGGGAACATCTCCCAAGTTGAACACTTTTTAGAAGTACCAAAGGTGTTCTGCTTGTACAGGTTTTACTGTAGTTCATGTTTGAAATTTATTCAATTTAGCAGGCTTTACTGAAACTATAATTATATGGACAACAATATACCTACCAAATGATTCTTTAATTTCAGGAACTAAACATTGAAGAATGAATGAACATGATTAATACTTTCAATGTATTTTGGCTTTGTCAAGATGTCTGGAATGGCTTTGACAAGATTTATCAAAAACTTTTAAAATTGCTTCAAAAAGATAGCCATCCAAAAGTCAAATACTCTAGTAGCTCTAGAACTTGATACTGTTTTGAGGTTCGCAGTGCATATTCTTCCTACATGTTTCTTATTAGTCGAGAGAAATTTTACACAAATAGGAAGGGTAGGAGAATACATTTATTTTAATCATACTTATTTTGGCACATGATTTCAATTAGGCAACTTTACTATTTTAGACTTTTTGGTGAAGTTTTTTATTTTGGATTTATTAATTTCGCTTTCGCATTCCCAAAAAAGTAGGGGCCAAAATCTGCTTCTCCACACTTAAATTGGTCAATTAAAGTAACAAACAGGCATTACTGGGTATTATTCTTTTAATTTTGGGCCTATTTTCAAGAAATTGTGGAAATTTTATAGCCCCCCTCCAACTTGATTTTCTGATCTGCCCATGTAATTCATCATTTAATTAATATTTATGCCAAAGATTTTTATTTTAGAATTTTTCTACTTTTGCACTTTACTTTTTGAAGTTTGCAGCTAAACTGTGAGACTGAAGTTTAATTCCTGAATGTTATCATTGGATAAAGGCCCCATGTAAACTATATAATATGTGAAATCATTCCTTTTTATAAAAATCATGAATTTGAGCTGAATAGCGTACATTTTTGCATTTCTTTTTTCATTCTATTTGGAAACCGCAACATCATGTGTTTTATTATATGTGTATGCATTCTCCATATTTAAATTTAGTACCTTATGGCTAATAGACTGCCATTCCTCCTCAGAGATTTCTTCTGATGCTTTATCAAGCTGTCTAAATATGTCCCTACTAGCCTCTAAGCTGCGATCAATCTCATTCATAAAGGCGTTTATATTGTGGTCTATGGAGCTAAGCATCCTGTCAGTTATTGATGATAGCTAAAAATATATGTGTTAAATACATTATGAAGTACTTATAATTTTCAAAATAAGACAGATTTATTTGGCTCATATAAAGTAAAGAGATATGACGTCAGAGTGGGGGGAATGGTTAACAGGGCTTACATGTACTTAAGGAGAACTGAAACACAGAACACAGCCTGCATTTTATCCCTTTCTTTTGTTAGTACTGAATGTATACATTATATTATAAGTAGCTGTAAGCCAAAAAGAGATGCAGCCAAACAATGCATTTTGTATGTTATGTGTAGTTTACAGTATAATCCTTAGAAATTTCACTTGATCATACTGAATTGTGAATTTAGTACCTTTTGTTCATAGAATTTCTTCCTCAAATTTGGATCCTTAGGTGGGACTGTTTCTCTAAGTTTATTATACCAGCACCTCACAACATAGCCTCTCCAGTGAGCCTGAATCCTGAAAATGTCAAGTAAATTATTTATTATACATATGGATTACATAGCCAAGGGGGGGGGGGGGGGTGTTCGGGGGGTTTGAGCGAACCCCCCTGGCCAATAATTCTTTCAAAATCATGCAGTTTTTCACCATTCTAAGCACTTTTCAATTAAGTGATTTTGGCCATTTTTGGGTCAAAGTTGTCATAGTGCATAGTGTATAGTGGGTGCAATAATAAATAAACAAATACAAATTCCTTATCAATGATGGTTATTTTGAAGTAGCTTTTTGAGCTATTTTGTTTCAGAAATTAATTCAACTGTTAATGCTACTATCCACTAAAAGTATTTGACTTTCAATATTTTCCATTATTATATCACTATCTAGCTAGCGACAGTATGATTGGTCAAAACCGGGTCACATGTCGTGGGATATCTGGCGATATTCAATGGCAATGCTAATCAGATAAGACAACCGTGAGATATCTAGCGATATCCCACGCTCCCGGTAATTTTCAAAGAATTTGTTTTCGTTCAGTGTAAATTATTTAGTTCAGTTTAAGTCAAAATGGCAGACGAACCGAGTAGATTCGTAAAAATATCTGAAGACTTAATAATATTAGGGATGTTTAGCTAGACAGTGATATAATAAAACAAATATTTCACTCTATTTTTGGTGAATACCTGTAGCACTTTCACAAGGTGATATTCCACTTGCCCTTCGGGCTTCGTGGAATATCACTTGTGAAAGATGTACAGGTATTCACCTCAATAGAGTGAAATATTTGTTCAGTACAACTACTTTATATATTCATGGGCTTTCAACTAGAAGGGTAGGCAACTTATTGCCTTTTGTTTTTCAAAATTGGAGAATGTATACATTCCAAGAAAATCTTATTTTGTACTTTTTATTGGATGATGAAGAGAAATAACTCAAAAATAAAAACATGATTATCTCCATATATGTTGATAATTTAATAGAAAATGAAATTCATCATAATTATGACAATACAGAAAGTGAACTAGCCTTGCCCAAGTCGGTATTTTTACTTATCTGATCTTGAATTATTACCGCGGTCATAATAGAAATCAAGACAAGTAAAAGAGACCGACTTGGGCAAGGCTAAAAGTGAACATTCTCCCACAAATTATGTTTTTATTAGAATGTGTTCTTGAATAATTACCCACAATGCAATACTCGAAGAGAACATCTTGATAGCTCTTATTCTAGTCTTTTTTGTTTACTTTTACATGAGATTGAATATATTTTATGCTTTAATCAAAATAATACTAAAACATATACATTTATCTAATACTTTTTGAAATATTACCATAAAAGGGAAGCATGGCATTGCTCATTTTGAAGGTCTCATGTTATTACACAGAGTTGCATACCCTTCTAATTGAAAGCCTATGATATAATTAAACATGAATATTTTCCAATAAAATAAATTAATTGCATCATTAATTCATTATTTTCTCTTACTTTGTTGCACTGGCCACTCTGTGGTGCCGAGCACCCTCATGTATGACTCTAGTCTGATACTGCTCCTTACGACACATTGGGCATGTCTTCTTGCCAGTAAATCTTTCAAAGGCTTGCAAGCAATTCTAAAATTGTACGAAACTTTTGGAAACATGCATACTGTATACTGAAACATCTAAAATCAATTCAATTAAAAAGTCACTACCTGCCATTTGTTACAGACACCAAATACCAAACACTGACCCCTGCCAACAAAAAAGTTGAAGACTATAACACTACATAAAAATCTATAAAAGTATAATATTCATGTGAACACATACCTTATGGAATACATGACTGCATGAGAGAAGAACTTGTTCTGATGTTCCAAAGTCATCTTTACAAATGACACAGGGTTGTTTAGAGTCCTCCCTGTTGTTTGACTGTTTCTTTACATTCTGCCATTCTGTCTCACTCAAAGCACTATTTCTTGGGCCCTCTACAAGTCCTAGCTTCTGGGCTACTCATGTAAGGCAATGATCATTAATTACAAACGATTAATTTATGTGTTTGTTTGTTGTATTATGGAGTACAAAGTACTTGTTTTATGTCATCAGAAATTAGAATTCATTCGATGTATTTTACTTGAGGTAGCGTGGCTTGCTCAACAGATCATATTGTTGACATTTTGCAACATATCTCTTCACATAAATGAACTTCAATTTGCACTTAGATATATATAATTAAGGTTTGTTCATGCAATTTTTACTAAGGAACTCTTATTAGAAATACTTTCCATCACATGTACATGTACTTACCTAGAGTTGGAGGAGGTGGTCTTTCATCTAACACATATTCCTTTTCTCCCTCCTCTGCTGTTTTCTTATTTGGCTTTCCTATAAATATACAATGTTGAAGAGACTACAAAGGCACAGTAAATATTCATTGTTTTGTATCCTGTAGCCCAAGAGCTAGTAGCTACCCCTGGCTAGGATGTACAATTGGAGTTCTGATGCTGATAAGGCCCAGGATTAATAACAGCGCTCTCCCCACATTGAAATCTCTAAGGCACAACACCTCCATGTATTTTATAAAACCAAAATGCTCCTCAATGCAATTAGATGTGCCTCCTAAAATGTTCCAATAAAAAATAAGGAAGTTCTAAAATATTGCACAAAAAATCACAAAAAGGTAAAATGTTGCTCAAAAAATTACAAAATCATAAAATGATGAACAAAAAGTTACAAAATACTAAACTGTTGCAAAAATCTTTGAGAATGGTGGTCATTTTTATAATCAATGTATTTATTTATGTATACTTGCACAGTATGTAAACTGTCAAGGGCATGGTAGGGCTAGAGTAACAATAAGTAGCATTTTTGGAAGAAGAACATTTTCAGAAAAAATTCCCAAAACATTATTTCAATTTGCAATAAAGCATACAATATCTTTATTCAAAGAGGGTTTATTTTCCATGGCCCTAAGTGTGCATAATTAAGTGGTGAGGAAATTTTAAATGATTTATTTATCCTGGCCTATGGTTTGACTTTTCCATTATACTGTAAAACCTGTCTAAGTGGAACACCTTTGGTACCTCTAAAAAGTGTTCAACTTACAGAGGTGTTTCATTTCCACTTCACAGGTTTCACTGTATTAATATTTCCATTCAACTGTATTCTGCATACAGCTGCATTTTGGGTTTCACAGTAAGTGAATGAATCCATGACATGCCATATTCTCATAAATAATGTATGATCGTATGCTTTCAATTCCAATTGTACATGCATATTTCATTCCTTTACTGTGTATATTAATTAATGTTGCCTTCCTAATTATCTACTGGCTAAATCCATGCCTTGGTCTAGGAATGTAAGAATGTGTTGCTCTGAAGCTATTATAGCTATCAATTTGATGAGGTAAACTAAACAGAGAATTACAGAGAAAATAGCACTCTGTGGCTTGCACTTTAGTACAAATATTATTTTCTTAATACAGTATATCAAAGGTTAAAAAGATTGCCCTTCTGGGAAAGTTCTAAATTAAAGTTCATAAAGATACATTAAAGGCAAATAATTCAATTAAAACATGACCCTTAGCATAGGATTTGATCCTATGTTTTCAGATTAGATAAACACAACAACTTTTTTCAGCTATGATATGTTCAGAAAAGAAGGTTTATTTATCAAAGTCTATTGATGGGGCAAGTTACAGATCATTTTGAATTAATATTTTGGGGTAATTTAGATTTAGAAACAGAATTACAGATACTACCCCTTTTAATATGTATGTGTAGTGTATCCCCCTATTATCATGAAAGACTTGGTTTTAAACTGAAATAAATTCAATACCAACGAAAACAACACTGCTTGATGAAAACAATAACTTGAGTAAATAATTGATGTCGTCCTTGTCAGCTTTGTGTATAATGTTTCTGCCTAGTAGGGAATTTCTGGTGGTAAATTCATCCATATATCCTTACAATGCAAGTCATAAAAAAAATGGTACCATTTGGAGGTTTATACTTGTTAGGAGCCAGGATAATGGTGTGAATTTCTTGCATGAACCCACATTAAATGATTTTAGCATTTGTCAGATGAATGGCAGTTTTTATTTGTCAGAAAAATGTTGATGAAAAAATGAATGGAAATATGAACTGACAGACAGACAGACACATGAATGGAAAGACAGTTGAGTGGGTGATTCCATTAAAAAATTACTTTACCATAAAAACTTACTTCGTCCTGTATCAATCACTGAGCGAACTTCTTTTTTTACTTTGGACTTGGCATATCCTATTGGTGGGCGCCTTGGTCTACATGGGTCACCCAAAGACAAATTCCTCATTATATGGTCCTGAAGGGCAACTGCAGCTAATGCTGTACTTGCAGGATTCTACAAACAAAATTGGGAAAAGATTATTAGGCGAGGAGATTTTAGCAAAAGTAAGCATTGGAGATGATGAGGGAGGGTCAATACTAGTGGTGCACAAAATAGTCATAGAGTCAGTTTATTCTTTTGTGTTGACTATAATGGATCCAGGGTCCATAATCGCGACTTGCTGTTGTCCGTTTGCTATAGTCCGTTTTAAGTCACAATAGCGAGCTTATCTTAAAGATTTTAGATATTTGTAGGGAAAATAAAAATATGGCGTAAGTGACGTTTAATGCTAATTGAGGAGAAATATAGCTGCTTATTGAAGGAATTTAACAACAATAATATGATCTAACCTAGACCTTTGTAGTAATTGCATCAATAGACTGTTTTGGAAGTGAATTCACACAATTTCAGTACTGTCAACCCCCACGCGGGACAGATTTTTTAGACCCAGTGCCAAAAATTCGCGGGATTTCGCGGGACATCCACCTAAATTCGCGGGATTTCGAGGGACATTTAAGGGATTTGCCTGATTGCGCTAATAGGTCCAATTTTGATCAAATTCGCGGGATTTCGCTGGACCATTCGAGGGACAAACACGCTAATTGCGGGACAGTTAACAGGGTTACCACCAAAGGGAAGGTTCATCATCTTACAATGCAAAATACAAGACATCCCTATAACACTTGTAAACATATATGGACATAACAACGACACTGCGAATAACGCACTTTTTGAGAAACTTCACAAAAAACTAATGGAACAACCAAATTACAAACTAATACTCGGTGGCGATTTTAATGTAACAATAAACCCAATATTAGACAAGATTGGAGGCCAAGAGCGAGAGACTCAAATAAAAACAAGGAAGAGAATTAAGGACATCGCAGAAGAACAAGACTTGTGTGACATATGGAGACAACGAAACAAGGACAAAAAAGAATTCACATGGGAAAACCCAGCGGAAACTATAAAATCAAGACTTGATTACTTTCTAATCTCAAACCACTTAAACTCGGCGGTTGAAAAAATTAAAATTAACAAATGTCCACCAATCAAGATAACAGATCACCACATTGTCGAAATGAATATACGTCTCTCAGACAATAAAGAGGCCCGGGACTGTGGAAATTCAACAACCGTATGCTATCTGACAAAGACTATCTAACACATATCAAAACTATAATAAGACAAACATCAGAGGAAAACAAAGCCATGGACCCGCAACAATTATGGGAATACATAAAGTACATTATAAAAACAGAAACAATGAAATTCTCAAGAGAGAAGAAAAAAAGAACAGACGCCTACATAATAAAACAAGGCATTAAGGTGCCATGGAAGTTAACTGGAAATGACGAAACAGGAAGTGACAATTTTTTTTGCATTTTTAGACATTTTTTGAACAAAGATAACAGAGTTCTGGTTTGACCTCCAGTCAATTTAACTATTTCCACATGTCATTTACATGACCAGGATCACAATGAGCATGGTCAGAATGACCCTAAACATGATGAAATAACCTTTTTAGCACTTTGAAAGTGTGACTGAAAAAAGCTAAAAGTAGGAGCGTAGGGAAGGTCACTGAACAGAATCTTTTGAATTTTTCAGAAAATGTACCCAATATATTGCTCTAAACGATACAATCTTTGAAAATTTGATATCATTTATAGAAAAAGGAAAAAAAGGAAAAAACTGATTTGAAAAGCGATCTATTTTCCTTTTAATGACCGCCATTTTTGTTTCAGACAATTTTCTAAAATTTCAAAGATTGTATCAGTTAGAGCATTATATTAGGCACATTTTCTGAAAAATTCAAAAGATTCTGTTCAGTGACTATCCCTACGCTCCTACTCTTAGCTTTTTTCAGTCACACTTTCAAAGGGCTAAAAAGGTTATTTCATCATGTTTAGGGTCATTCTGACAATGCACATTGTGATCCTGGTCATGTAAATGATATGTGGAAATAGTTAAATTGACTGGAGGTCAAACCAGAACTCTGTTATCTTTATTCAAAAAATATCTAAAAATGCAAAAAAAATTGTCACTTCCTGTTTTGTCATTTCCTGTTAACTTCCATAGCACCTTAACATGACAAAATGTCACCACCTAGTTGCTCACAATATTATGAGTTCAAACTTCTGAAAAGATGTAGATGATTTTGAAAAAAAAATTGGGTCAATTTGAAGCAAGTTGAAAACAGACCTTTTTGACCTTTTTTGACCTTGAGAAGGTCATTAAAGGTCAAATGTCAAATCTAAAGTCAGATTTGAATTTCTGAGAACATGTAGATGATTTTGAAAAAAAAATAGTCAATTTGAAGCAAGATGAAAAAATACCTTTTTGACCTTTTTTGACCTTGAGAAGGTCATTGAAGGTCAAATGTCAAATCTAAAGTCAAATCTAAAGTCATATTTGAATTTCTGAGAACATGTAGATGATTTTGAAAAAATATTTAGTCAATTTGAAGCAAGATGAAAAAATACCTTTTTGACCTTTTTGACATTGAGAAGGTCATTGAAGGTCAAATGTCAAATCTAAAGTCAGATTTGAATTTTTGATAACATGTAGATGATTTTGAAAAAAAAATTTAGTCAATTTGAAGCAAGTTGAAAAAAGACCTTTTTGAACTTTTTTGACTTTGAGAAGGTCATTGAAGGTCAAATGTCAAATCTTAAGTCAAATCTAAAGTCAGATTTGAATTTCTGAGAACACGTAGATAATTTTGAAAATTTTTTTTAGTCAATTTGAAGCAAGTTGACAACAGACCTTTTTGACCTTTTTTGACCTTGAGAAGGTCATTAAAGGTCAAATGTCAAATCTAAAGTCAGATTTGAATTTCTGAGAACATGTAGATGATTTTGAAAAAAAAAATTAGTCAATTTGAAGCAAGTTGAAAAAAAACCTTTTTGACCTTTTTTGACCTTTTTTGACCTTGAGAAGGTCATTGAAGGTCAAATGTCAAATCTAAAGTCATATTTGAATTTCTGAGAACATGTAGATGATTTTGAAAAAAAATTTAGTCAATTTGAAGCAAGATGAAAAAATACCTTTTTGACCTTTTTTGACATTGAGAAGGTCATTGAAGGTCAAATGTCAAATCTAAAGTCAGATTTGAATTTCTGAGAACATGTAGATGATTTTGAAAAGAACATTTAGTCAATTTGAAGCAAGTTGAAAGAAGACCTTTTTGACCTTTTTTGACTTTGAGAAGGTCATTGAAGGTCAAATGTCAAATCTTAAGTCAAATCTAAAGTCAGATTTGAATTTCTGAGAACTATGGATGATTTTGAAATTTTTTTTTAGTCAATTTGAAGCAAGTTGAAAACAGACCTTTTTGACCTTTTTAGACCTTGAGAAGGTCATTGAAGGTCAAATGTCAAATCTTAAGTCAGATTTGAATTTCTAAGAACACGTAGATGATTTTGAAAAAAAAATTTAGTCAATTTGAAGCAAGTTGAAAACAGACCTTTTTGACCTTTTTTGACCTTGAGAAGGTCATTGAAGGTCAAATGTCAAATCTAAAGTCAGATTTGAATTTCTGAGAACATGTAGATGATTTTGAAAAAAAAATTTAGTCAATTTGAAGCAAGTTGAAAAAAGACCTTTTTGACCTTTTTTGACTTTGAGAAGGTCATTGAAGGTCAAATGTCAAATCTTAAGTCAAATCTAAAGTCAGATTTGAATTTCTGAGAACACGTAGATGATTTTGAAAATTTTTTTTAGTCAATTTGAAGCAAGTTGAAAACAGACCTTTTTGACCTTTTTTGACCTTGAGAAGGTCATTGTGGGTCAAATGTCAAATCTAAAGTCAAATCTTAAGTCAGATTTGAATTTCTGAGAACACGTAGATGATTTTGAAAAAAATTTTTAGTCAATTTGAAGCAAGTTGAAAACAGACCTTTTTGACCTTTTTTGACCTTGAGAAGGTCATTGAAGGTCAAATGTCAAATCTAAAGTCAGATTTGAAGGTCAAATGTCAAATCTAAAGTCAGATTTGAATTTCTGAGAACATGTAGATGATTTTGAAAAAAATTTAGTCAATGTGAAGCAAGTTGAAAAAAGACCTTTTTGACCTTGAGAAGGTCATTGAAGGTCAAATGTCAAATCTAAAGTCAGATTTGAACTTCTGAGAACATGTAGATGATTTAGAAAAAAATTGAAGTCAGTCTAAACAGTATTTGTTAAGTTATAGGAAGTTGTAAGAAATTGTTACAGACGCCGGACGCCAACCGCTGGACGCCAACCGCCGGACGCCAACCGCCGGACGCCAACCGCCGTCGCAAAAAAACGGAGACCATAACAATATGTCACCACTTTTGGTGGTGACATAAAAAATCAAAAACCTGCAAGAATTGCAAAGAAAGATAGATGATAGCCCACAAAACTTAAAACAAGAGCTGACAAGAGAAAGAAACACAATCCAAGAAGAATTGGACCAGATAAAAGAAGAGAAGGCAAAAGGAGCCATACTGAGGTCAAAAGTAAGATGGAATGAAGAAGGAGAACGACACAGTAGCTACTTCCTAAAATTAGAGAAAAGAAACTATGCTAATAAAACTATGACAAAGTTAATGACAGAAGAGAACAAAACAATAACAAGCCAAAAGGATATAGCTACGGAGCAAGTGAAATTTTACAAAAAAATGTATACTTCACAAAAACCTAACTTCACTGAGGACGCCAGAAATAAGTTCTTTCCCAAGGAAAAATCAATAAAATCTCTAGATATAGACATGAAAAACAAATGTGAAGGGAAAATAACAGAAACAGAGATAAAGGACCAAATCAAAAATCTCAAAAGAAATAAGTCACCGGGGTCAGATGGCCTCACAAATGAATTTTACAAAGCCCTGGTAGATGAAGTAATAACCTTACTTGTAAACAGCTTAAATACAGCATATCAAAACGGGGAATTATCAAACGAACAAAGAAGAGGTATCATAACCCTCCTTCCAAAGAAGGACAGAGATCATAAACAGCTAAAAAATTGGAGGCCAATCTCCTTACTAAACTCCGACTACAAAATAGCCACAAAATGTATAGCAGAAAGGATCAAGCAAACTTTAAAACACATCATACAAGAAGACCAAACTGGGTTTATAAAAGGACGATACATAGGGGAAAACATCCGCTTAATCATAGACACAATGGAACACCTAAAGAAGTCAAACCAACCTGGGATACTAGCTTTCATTGACTTTGAAAAAGCCTTCGATACTCTAGAATGGTCCTTTATAGAAAAAACACTTTCATACTTTGGATTTGGCCCCTCAATAATAAAATGGATTCAAACTTTTTACAAATCAATAGAAAGTTGCATCATGAACAATGGCTACTCATCAAACTACTTTTCTCTAGAAAGAGGAGTGAGGCAAGGGTGCCCACTTAGCCCTTACCTTTTCATAATTTGTGTGGAAATTCTAGGAACAAATATTCGCGTTAACAAGGACATAGAAGGAGTGAACATACCAGGAGAACAAGCAAAGATATCGCAATATGCGGATGACACATGCCTCTTGCTAAAAAACACCCAATCACTAAAAAAAGCACTAGATATCTTTAAAACATTCGGAGCTTGTTCCGGACTTAACATCAATGTCACCAAAACAGAAATAGCAACAATTGGAAGCAACGTAGATCAAGACAAAACGGAAGAAGACTGTCACACCTTGAATCTTGCCATCAAGAGAGATGAAATAAATGTTCTGGGAATTACTATACCGCTGGACGGGAGAGATATTAACAATCTGAATTTTCCAAAAGCCATTCTGAGAATAAATAACATTATAAAAAGTTGGACCCCAAGGAACATAACCATGATAGGAAAGATAGCCGTTACAAAGGCCCTGCTTATTGCACAGATTACATACATGTCCTCCATACTCAACCCACCAGAAAACACTATCAAGGAAATTGAAGATATCCTCTTTAAATTCATTTGGAGCAATAAACCAGACAAAATTAAAAGAAGGGTCCTTATGAACTCATATGAAGAGGGAGGCCTCGAAATGATTCATATTAAAACATATATACGCAACTTAAACCTTAAATGGATCAAGAAACTAATGGATGAAAACTGTAAAGGGAAATGGAAAAACATATGGAAAAATTATATCAAGAACTTAAATGAAGAAAAAATATGGGAGTATAATCTCAAAGAAGACAACAAAGAGATAAATAGGCTCCAACTGAATTCCTTAATGCACTGCTACAAAAACTGGTGTAACCTAAAGTTTGAATCAACAAGACAAATAAAATGCCCCAAAGAATCCAACATATGGAACAATGACTGTATAAAATCAGATGGACAGGTGATGAATTTCAAAACATGGAAAGAACATGGTATTCACACCATTCAAGATATATTCGATAAAGATAAACCAATGTCAAGAGAACAGATCATCAGAAAGTACAACTTTCAAATCATATGTTTTCTGGATGTCATAAAAGTGACATCAGCAATACCAAAAGAATGGAAAGATCGAATGAAGGACAAAAGTACACAAGACTCGGAGCCAAGCATTAAGGAATGGTTCACAAAGTCACCAAACAAGATGACATACAAATACCTACTAAAAAAGAACAATATACTAAACCCAGCAATAACGACACAGGAGAAGTGGGAAGAAAAGCTACAAAACCGGAATATAACCTGGAAAAAAATATACCTAAACACAAGGAAACTAACAGTTAACACCAGACATATTTGTTTCCAATACAAGCTCATATCGAGAATCATATACTTCAACAAAGGCTTATTTGAAATGAAGATACCCAACGTATCTTCCCCAATCTGCGATCTGTGTAAGGAGGAACTGGACACGATAGAACATGGATTATATGACTGCGTAGTTGTAAAAGAATTCCTAAAACAATGCAGCAGTTTATTGAAAGAAGATATCCCGAAACGAGATAGTTTTCTTCTTGGAACAAACAGCCAACCTGAAGACATCTTACTGCACCTGAAACAAAAAACATATATCTACAAGTGTAAAATGAAAAAGAACCGCCCCAACATGACAGAATGGAGAAACTATGCAACAAATGATGAACTTATAGAAAGTACATGCGCAAAAAATAAAACACATGACATTCTATGGACAAAACTCAGGATGTATACAAAAAAATGAAGAAAACTGAAGACCACTCACATTTTAAGGTTCAGCTGGAAAGTAACATTTTGGTAAAAAATTGCTATACCTGCACATGTTATTTTCTGGTACAAAATTAAGTATGAAGTCATGTGTGTATTTCCTTGCTTTTTTCAGGAAAGTATCATTACACTGTTTACTTTTAGAATATCTGAAAACAGGTCAATGGTAGCTCCTGTGTTGTCTGGAAACTTTGAAAGAAAATTTGGAAAAATAGAAAGTGTGAAATATCAGAATTTCCTGGAGTTCCCATTGAACCCCTACTAGATATTCTAAAAGAAGACAATGTAATGATACTTTCCTGAAAAAAGCAAGGAAATTGACACATGCCTTCATACTTTATTTTGTACCAGAAAATAACATGTGCAGGTATAGCAATTTTTTACCAAAATGTTACTTTCCAGCTGTACCTTAAGCTATTTTTATTTTTCATATAATACTGGTGCCCCCGTACCATTCATAATCAATAAGTATTAAGTATTTATATAAGTGACTAAGAAATCAATTATACTGTAAACAAAATGTTTTAATGTGAATAAATAAATATATATATTAAAAAAAAAAAAAAAAAAAAAAAAAAAGGGTTACCACCAAAGACTTCATAGAGGGACAGATTTTTCTAGACAAAGTGCCCTAAATTCGCGAGATTTGCGGGACATACACCTAAATTTGCGGGACGTCGCAAGACATTCTTGAAAGGGATTTACGTGATTGGGGCTTATTGTAAAAGTTCTCAAATCAAACTTTCAGATACTGATTTATCAAAAATGCACTTAACTTAAGTAAACGTCAACACAATTCCACACAATACGCATAGAAATATAATTAAACTACAGGGTGGTCAAAAATATGGAACCCTAATACGATTTTCCTCATATCTTTGTCATTTTAAAAAATAACTCCCTGATATTTTACACTTTTGTACATCATTCAATTTGCTTCCAGCCTATTTTATTTCACGACCATCAGATTGATAGTCACAATGTTACAGTACTCTAAAGAACATGCCCAGTGGCCACTATTGGGTTGTGAGGAAACTTGACTCATCGTCTAAAATGTCCCTACCTGTGGGGATATGGCAGAGATAGAGTATATGAGAATGACCTCAGGACAATTGCAAACCTCAAAAGTGAGATCATTTGTGTCATTCAGGCCATACCTGCTGAGGAATGCATTCGGCTCATTGAAAACTGTGCTGTTTTGCCCTCAGCGCGACAATGGCCAAGTCAGAAGCATGTTATTCTAGGTGCTGTAAAATTGTGTCTATCAGTTCGATGGTCATGAAACATGGTAGGGTCGTAGAAAAATAATGATGTACAAATGTGTCAAATATCAGGGAGTAATCTCTTAAAGTGACAATGATATAAGGAAAATGCAGGGTTTCCATTTTTGACCACCCTGTATCAAAAAACCATGCTTTAGTTGTGAGTACCGTAATCCAACACGAAATTCAAAAATTCTGAACAATACTTTGAACTTATGGTGTTCGTGACCAACTATGAAACATTTACTCCCCCATAGTGTTACATATTAAAATGTACCTATTCATATCGGGGTTTGATAAATCTACATCAAATTATAGGGAGTCAGGTTTCTTTTCGAGATATCAGTGTTCATTTATTGGAACTCGCGTTTGCTAACATTTGCTCAGTTCTTAGATGAAGGCCGTGACACGCGTAGTAAAAAGGCCAACGTTGGAACTATACGTGACATACATCCCTATTTTCGTAATTAAAATGAAAATTGCACTCTTCCTCTTTATTTTGATACTAAATAACGGCATAATAGGTACTTGAGAAGCCAACTATATGGTGTTATATGGATCAAAATCACAGTTTTATAAATGGACTACATGCTCTTTTCAAAAGCAGTCTTCGATGATCTGATGCACTGGGAGTTTGGCAGCACTTTTCAAATTAGGTAAACTTACTCCTCAAAAGCGAAAAAACTTAGCTTCTTATATCACAAGATAATCACAATAATTTAACCTCGGGGATTGTTACAATTTTGAAAATTCGCGGAGGTCAAAGCCGACATTTGCGGGACTTCGCGGGACATCGCGGGACACGCGAATTAGCCAAATTTTGATCAAATTTGCGGGATAATCCCGCCATTCGCGGGACACTTGACAGCTCTGCAATTTTCTTCAATAATTTTTGCACAAATAAGGACATCAAAAGACATCTTTTTTATTTTTCATATTCCAGTCGGCTCTAGTTTTCTTGCGACTTTCACCACTAGATCTAGTCAATAGAGGGTTCTAACGTTTCTCACACCTCACTTTTATACATTTATCTTGTGGCTTGGGTGTACTAAAACATAACTTATTGTTCTGGATAATAATATTAATAATAATTATTAATTAATTAATAATAATATTTATAGTTATTATATTATTACCAAATTGGATGATGTACATTAGACTAGTCTATTCCATGAAAAAAGATTTTTATGGTACTCATACTCGTTTATGTTCCACGAACTATGGGACAGTCCATCATATAAATCAGCTCCCCATATCATGCTACTTCCATAAATGTGGTGGTAATTTGCATTTTTCTGTAATAAATAGATCTAGATCTAATTGAAATAATTATTTAAAATTAAATTTAAAAAATCATTATTTTGATTTTACCTGAGATTTGCTTGGATTTGTGACTGATTTCGATGCCCCTTGGTTGATTCTTGTATGATGCATCTTTTCTTCATATACTAATGTACACCATTTACAATCCTAGTCGGTCTTTATTATATACATGAAGTGGATATTGTTCTTTCAAAACGTCAACGAATTCGTCTCCATTTCCGAGCGACAGTAAACATAACAGGATCGGAGTGAATGCTTCTGAACTTCCGGGCTACAGTTTGGGACGTTTCGTTTTCCCCCTGATTGGACCCGCGATTAGAAAAGCCACATGGTTTATTTTCACATGATTTGACCCTTGGAAATGGAATAGTAATACCATGAAAGTTTGGTGTTTTACTCGAGAGATTTTAATGTGTACATATAAGTAAATATATTAATTATAAATATTGTCAAGGATAAGTCGCTGCATTATGTATTTGTGCAGAAAATACTAAAATTTTGAAACGGTTACGAGTTAAAATTTTAGAGTCGCCATTTTTTATTGAAATTTTCAAAGTCAAACTGCTAGTGCGATATATTCGTCCTGTACACGCAAATTCTGCAATATCTGTTGTCGGAAGACCTAACTTCGATATCTAGACATGTAACATTGGAAATAAAATCAGTTTGTATTTAGTTTTTTAGATTTGTAATCTAGAACTACAGTAGTCTAACAATGTCTAGAATAATATTTTCCACAAAAAATCATAAATTTCAATTTTATGCATAGGCCTATATAGGAATTGAATATACTGTATGAAGCATATTTCTAATGTTATTTCAGCTAAAATTGGGTTTCAATAAATCAGTAGAGAGCCTAGACACATCATGCCATGAGGTCAGACCATTAGGATTTTCTCTAGCTCCCTAACGATTTGGACCACAAGGCGGGACCACACCTGGCATCGGGACAAGTAGAATTGACCGAAATAAATATCTCCACTGCCCTCCACTCTGTGTACCAAGGAAAAAGAGAGTGAGGACCCTGTCGAAAAGTTTTGTAATGTATAACTGTTTCGTATGAATCGGTGTCGGTGAAGGTCATAATGTCTGTTTCGTATGAAACGGTGAAGGTCATATTGCATTGGGACAAATTTGTCTTGTCCAAAGTTGGCCCCTGTAGGCTACACATGTAACTCAGTATATGCAAACTTTCTTTGCTCCATGTATGATGTCTATATTATCTCTTCTACTCCCTTACTTCTATTTGTTTAGTGGCTTTAATTTGTCAAATCTCTGTGACAGAATTGCCATCCTCTTAATCTATAAGTATTAGTCTATCATAGGGGTCGCCTCATTGGTCTAAATCCCATTCATCCAAATCCCAATAGTCTGATTTCCATTGGTCTGAACTTAATTTTAATATCAAGATAAAGATGCAAGAAATGTATGAACATGGAATACATCACATTGATGTGTGTTTATTGAATAACATACATGTAGATTATCCATTTAGCCATGCTTATTCAAAATATTACATTTCGCTTTTCTTGTGGTTGCCGTACTCCCTACATGCCAATCTGCACTTAGGGGATTAACATCATTCGAATAGATTAGGTAAATGGAATTGAATGTAGGTTTTAGATAGGTTGAGCTAAAATCGTATATTAAGTCTTTCTGTCATGATATTTAAATTTAAACACTGTACTCCAGATAATTTTCATTTGGATTTTGTTTGATTTTGTTTCGCAGAAAAATAATCTTCGCAAATTTCCCATTTTAAGACTGAGGTGCAAGTAATTGTATATCGTACCTTATACCACTCGAAGTCCAATTACAGTTGTATAACATGGGTCTATAACAACGATATACAGTGGGGAGTGGTATATCGTCATCGTATACAACTCCTCCGTATACACTCCAGCATATACCACTGTAGAAGTGCATTCTGGGAACTAATGAATAAAAAATATCATGAAAATTTTCATGATTTCCTAGAATCAAGTGACGTCATAAATGGTTCCGGCATGATTTGCTAGAATCAAGTGACGTCATAAATGGTTTGAGATCAACATCAGCATTATTGAGTTGGCTATGGGATATTTTTATGGTTTTTAATTGTTATGATTGTGTTCGAATCAACTGTAATTAAACTTAGAGTGGCATAATAAGATTATATAATGGTTCATTCTGTATATCGTGCATTTTATACTCTCGTGAGAATATAATATATTCACTCGTTCGCTACGCTCACTTGTGAATATATCATATACTCACTCGAGTATAAACACGATATACAGAAAGAACCATTATATAACCTCATATTATACCACTCTAAGTCTGATTACAGTTGTATAACACGGGTCTATAACAACGATATACAGTGGAGAGTGGTATATCGTCATCGTATACAACTCCTCCGTATACACTCCAGCGTATACCACTGTAGAAGTGCATTCTGGGAACTAATGAATATTGACTGAAGAACGAGGTGTATGTTTTGTTACACATGATTTCCTAGAATCAAGTGACGTCATAAATGGTTCCCATATGATTTGCTAGAATCAAGTGACGTCATAAATGGATCGATATCAACATCGGCATTACTGAGTTGGCTATGGGATATTTTTATGGTTTTTATAATTGTTATGATTGTGTTTGAATCAACTGTAATTGAACTTAGAGTGGCATAATAAGATTATATAATGGTTCATTCTGTATATCGTGCATTTTATACTCTCGTGAGAATATAATATATACAGAATGAACCATTATATAACCTCATAATATCCAAATATATTGGGTAGGTGTAATTACTGTACATAGGGTAACTTAGTTTACAGAGCTTGAGGATTCGGAGAATATGAAATTGAAACTTGTGAAATAGTGCCACGAAATTGTGATTTCTCAAAATTTGCAGAATTAAAACTTGCTAAATTGACCAGGAGTACAGTATTGAAATTTAAATATCATATCAACAATTGTTAATTTTAGGATCATTAGGTTTCTGACCAAAGGGATTTGGACAATTGATATTCGGACCATTTATTTGGCCTATTACCTTTAAGATTTAATTATTTTCATTGATCATACCTTCAAAGGTGTGATTAGAGGAACAATAATAAACAATACACTTTTGATTTTTCCAAACATTGGAATCATCTCTCAAAGTTCTGGGATATAATCACATGGGATTATCTGATGTTTTAATTGATCCTACCTTCAAAGATAGTATTAGATTAGCAAAAAAACAATTTCTATTGATTTTTACAAACATTGGAATTACATAGTTCTGGAGTCTAATGTTTTCAATGATGAGACATCTTAATAAGATTATAATATAATGATATGATACCTTCAAAGGTGTTTGAATATAGTTATAGCATCCAATAAGATTGCTTGAAATGTAGGAGTGTTCAATTACAACCAATGAGCTTTCTCTTGAACATCTTTAAAATACCATCAAATCTTAGTTTTATCAGATGAAGCGAGATACTTGTTCTTGGTAACATATATTGCTGAATCTTACTCTACAAATCGAACAGAAGCAAAATCATCATTTGATTAATTATTATTGAAAATCGATACACTAGTTGAAATGGCTACTCTGATTGTGGGTGACAGTCAGTTGAAATATGTTCAAAAGTTTTTCGATGTGGATGAAGCAGTAGTTCTTTCTTATAGTGGTTGCAAAATTGAAGATTTACTTGAAAAGGTATCGGATATCCTTCCATCTTTCGACAACATCATTTACCATGTTGGGACT
Source organism: Owenia fusiformis (assembly GCA_903813345.2). NCBI lineage: Eukaryota > Metazoa > Annelida > Polychaeta > Sabellida > Oweniidae > Owenia > Owenia fusiformis. The sequence goes on from CAIIXF020000001.1 coordinate 9,446,128, forward strand.
AACAATTCCAGCAATGAAACTGTCACCCAAATTATGAGAAAGTTTCAAAAACTAGTTTTCAGTACATTGTCTAAACAGTTTTGTCATGTTTATGTTTCGGGGATTCTGCCACGTGCTAGGAGCCATTTCCCAAAGGAGACATGCAGCAGATGCCAGAGGTACAGAGAAGAATGCAGAGTACATCCATCAGATGAGGCGCTTTACAACATGAACACTACTGCAAGGATGGTAAACCTGCTCCTCAGACATTACTGTGGTGAAACACCCCGTGTAACATATATTCCACATATTGATTTTGCCAAACATGGCAAAATAGTACGTGGGATGTTGAGCCGGGATGGTCACCATATTAATGCCCGGGGACAGGCTGTTTTATGTCATAACTTATTTTCAGCTGTCAGTACTGTTAAATCTACCATTGGCTTAACCAAGGGTAACAGTGTTAAGGTGCCATCTGGCTCTGACCTGTCTAGTTCTGGTAGCAGTACTGCCCCGTTACGTAACTCTGTTACTTCGCGGGACAGTGCGACTACTGGAGCGAAAGACAGTGGACGAACCAGTGGTGTTAGGAGTTCCCCTGGCTTAACCAAGGGTAACATTGTTAAGGTGCCATCTGGCTCTGACCTGTCTAGTTCCGGTAGCAGTACTGCCCCGTTACGTAACTCTGTTACTTCGCGGGACAGTGCGACTACTGGAGCGAAAGACAGTGGACGAACCAATGGTGTTAGGCGTTCCCCTGGCTTAACCAAGGGTAACATTGTTAAGGTGCCATCTGGCTCTGACCTGTCTGGTTCCGGTAGCAGTACTGCCCCGTTACGTAACTCTGTTACTTCGCGGGACAGTGCGACTACTGGAGCAAAAGACAGTGGACGAACCAATGGTGTTAGGCGTTCCCCTGGCTTAACCAAGGGTAACATTGTTAAGGTGCCATCTGGCTCTGACCTGTCTGGTTCCGGTAGCAGTACTGCCCCGTTAAGTAACCCTGTTACTTCGCAGGACAGTGCGACTACTGGAGCAAAAGACAGTGGACAAACCAATGGTGTTAGGAGTTCCCCTGGCTTAACCAAGGGTAACATTGTTAAGGTGCCATCTGGCTCTGACCTGTCTGGTCCCGGTAGCAGTACTGCCCCATTACGTAACTCTGTTACTTCACGGGACAGTGCGACTACTGGAGCAAAAGACAGTGGACGAACCAGTGGTGTTAGGCGTTCCCCTGGCTTAACCAAGGGTAACATTGTTAAGGTGCCATCTGGCTCTGACCTGTCTGGTTCCGGTAGCAGTACTGCCCCGTTAAGTAACTCTGTTACTTCACGGGACAGTGCGACTACTGGAGCGAAAGACAGTGGACGAACCAATGGTGTTAGGCGTTCCCCTGGCTTAACCAAGGGTAACATTGTTAAGGTGCCATCTGGCTCTGACCTGTCTGGTTCTGGTAGCAGTACTGCCCCGTTACGTAACTCTGTTACTTCACGGGACAGTGCGACTACCGGAGTGCAAGACAGTGGACGAACCAGTGGTGTTAGCCGTTCCCCTGGCTTAACCAAGGGTAACATTGTTAAGGTGCCATCTGGCTCTGACCTGTCTGGTTCCGGTAGCAGTACTGCCCCGTTACGTAACTCTGTTACTTCACGGGACAGTGCGACTACTGGAGCGAAAGACAGTGGACGAACCAATGGTGTTAGGCGTTCCCCTGGCTTAACCAAAGGTAACATTGTTAAGGTGCCATCTGGCTCTGACCTGTCTGGTTCCGGTAGCAGTACTGCCCCGTTACGTAACTCTGTTACTTCGCGGGACAGTGCGACTACTGGAGCAAAAGACAGTGGACGAACCAATGGTGTTAGGCGTTCCCCTGGCTTAACCAAGGGTAACATTGTTAAGGTGCCATCTGGCTCTGACCTGTCTGGTTCCGGTAGCAGTACTGCCCCGTTAAGTAACCCTGTTACTTCGCAGGACAGTGCGACTACTGGAGCAAAAGACAGTGGACAAACCAATGGTGTTAGGAGTTCCCCTGGCTTAACCAAGGGTAACATTGTTAAGGTGCCATCTGGCTCTGACCTGTCTGGTCCCGGTAGCAGTACTGCCCCATTACGTAACTCTGTTACTTCACGGGACAGTGCGACTACTGGAGCAAAAGACAGTGGACGAACCAGTGGTGTTAGGCGTTCCCCTGGCTTAACCAAGGGTAACATTGTTAAGGTGCCATCTGGCTCTGACCTGTCTGGTTCCGGTAGCAGTACTGCCCCGTTAAGTAACTCTGTTACTTCACGGGACAGTGCGACTACTGGAGCGAAAGACAGTGGACGAACCAATGGTGTTAGGCGTTCCCCTGGCTTAACCAAGGGTAACATTGTTAAGGTGCCATCTGGCTCTGACCTGTCTGGTTCTGGTAGCAGTACTGCCCCGTTACGTAACTCTGTTACTTCACGGGACAGTGCGACTACCGGAGTGCAAGACAGTGGACGAACCAGTGGTGTTAGCCGTTCCCCTGGCTTAACCAAGGGTAACATTGTTAAGGTGCCATCTGGCTCTGACCTGTCTGGTTCCGGTAGCAGTACTGCCCCGTTACGTAACTCTGTTACTTCACGGGACAGTGCGACTACTGGAGCGAAAGACAGTGGACGAACCAATGGTGTTAGGCGTTCCCCTGGCTTAACCAAGGGTAACATTGTTAAGGTGCCATCTGGCTCTGACCTGTCTGGTTCCGGTAGCAGAACTGCCCCGTTACGTAACTCTGTTACTTCGCGGGACAGTGCGACTACTGGAGCAAAAGACAGTGGACGAACCAATGGTGTTAGGCGTTCCCCTGGCTTAACCAAGGGTAACATTGTTAAGGTGCCATCTGGCTCTGACCTGTCTGGTCCCGGTAGCAGTACTGCCCCGTTACGTAACTCTGTTACTTCACGGGACAGTGCGACTACCGGAGCGAAAGACAGTGGACGAACCAGTGGTGTTAGGCGTTCCCCTGGCTTAACCAAGGGTAACATTGTTAAGGTGCCATCTTTCTCTGACCTGTCTAGTTCCGGTAGCAGTACTGCCCCGTTACGTAACTCTGTTACTTCGCGGGACAGTGCAACTACTGGAGCAAAAGACAGTGAATGGGTCAGTGGTGTTAATGTCCCTCTTTATTCACAGGTGGGTGGTGGTGATGGTAAATCCATTGTTGTTGCAAATGAAAATATTCCATGGTCTACCAATAGATATGCCAGTTTTCTTTCTAGCGTTGATAACTCTCTCTTATCAACTAAACCTCCCATTAAACCCCGTGCAGGTGATATATACATATTCAACAGGGATCAGATCTTTGAAAAGGATTGGCGTTGTGATGGGTACTCATGGTCCAATAGAGGATCAGATCCAAGGGCATGTATAACTAAAACAGCTTTCAACATAAAAGTAATGGGGAAAGATGGAAAACCTCTTAAAAAGGGATCATCGCAGTTTCGAAAATTTGAAATTTCACTCATATCAAATAAAACATTTGTTTTGGTACATTATCTTGGGGATGAAAAATTGTATATACCACTGGCACATGGTAACAGTAAAAATAAGGAAATTGAATTTCGAAGAACAAAACCTTCAGTACTTAATGATATCAAATCCCATTCTAGCAATGTTCCAAATGCTGTTTATCAGGATCTTTTGGCTTCTAATACTGTAGGCACAGAACAGGGCATAGGTAATCCAAGGAACTTGCGCCAAGTTCAGCGCCATTTGCACAACTTTAAGAAAGAAAAAATGTAAGGCAAAGATGCAGTTTATAATTTGATAGAATTAGCATATCACCTTGAAGGTTACATAATGAATGTTGACGTATATCCTAATTTGCTATGCTGTGTAGGTCTTAATACCACATTCTCCGAACTTTCAGATATACTTTCAATTCAAAAAACCACCGAAATTCCTTTTTACATGAACTATGATTCGACTTATAATTTAGGCGACTTTTGGATTTCTCCCTTAACATTTCGACATATTTTGTACAAAGGCAACAAAATTATACCTTTGGCCTATGTTATTCATGAAAAAAAAGATCAGAAATACCACGAGCGTTTTTTCTCAATTTTAAAAGATCAAATTCCTGCTCTTGGTAAACAAAAAAATATCCCAATAGTCATTGATAGAGAACGTGGTATAAAGAATGCCCTGGTGAATACAGGAATGTTCTCTGTGTTACACTGCTGGAACCACATTATTAGCGATGTGAAACGCTGGCTGATAGGTCATGGTGCAACATCTGATGATATTACTGTATACATCTCCCAGGTTAGAAGTTTGCTGAAGGCTTGTAATTTAGAAGAATTTGAAGATCTGGAAGAAAAATTCTTTCCTCAATGGAGTCAAGCTATGATAGAATACTTTAGGGCTCATATTAGGTCAGACATTTTGAACCATTCTGTTCGTTGGGTGTTAGAGGGACATAACATGTACAATCCTTTCTCGGGTGTTACAAACAATAGTGCTGAATCTCATAATGCAGTTTTGAAAAGACTACAAGAATGTAAACAAGCTCCCATTGATCAAATGGTTCTTGCGTTATATTTTCTACAAAATTCTTACCAGGCAGAGTGTCTCAGAGGTAGAGCGGGGATTGGAAATTACTTGCTTTTGCCTGAATTTTCGAATTGTTCAATTCCAATTGATGAATTAGTAATGCCAAATCATATATACAAATCTGAAGACATAATTGAAATGATTAAAAACAATAGGTGTTATGTTGAGGAAATAGGTTCAAATAGTCAGGAAGTTCAGTCTAATGAAAGTGAAGTCCAGCAGTTAAATAGTCCTAGCAATAGTGTAAATGATATTAACAATGAAAGTGTAGAGAAGCTCCAAACATCTCAGTTGACAAAATGTGATATTCCTGATAATCAAATACAGGCAGAAATAAGCCAAATTCCTGTAGAGGAACTGTCAAATCAATGTCAATCACCAATGTCTCCCCATTCAGTTAATGATACTGTGTTAGGCTCAAACGAACCAGTCAAGTTAGAAAGTAATGATATAATAAAGAGTCAAAACAATAGCAAACAATCAATGTCTCAAGTAGCTATGGCCAAAGCAGTTATCGATTCAAATGGTGTTAAACATATCCCGGAGATGGGTTGCTTTATTGTCCGTGGAATCAGAGAGGAAAAATATGCAGTTACTATTCATCCAAAAGAAAAGTGTCAGTGTCCTTCAACAAATACTTGTTACCATATAATTGCAGTGAAACTTTCCTTAGGTCAGACGTTAAATGATAATAAAAGAATTAAGAACTTAACAGTATTACGTAAAAATAGTAGAAAAAGGTCAGCAAAAAAAATAGGTGGAAAAAAGCCCAAACCCAGTGATTTTGATATAATTCCAGCCCCTGACTCATCTGTTGCTAATATTACTATGAATGAAAGTGATTTTAATGAACATATTTCCATTAATGATATTGCTACTTCAACCCCTAAATTAAAAACTAATCTTTGCAACTCAGAAATCAAATCAATATTAAAATCTCCTCGCATTCGTAAATCAAGCCAATCTAGAAAACGATTAAGATTTGAACAGTCCGAGCCAGTTGTGAATGATACAAACATTAAAAGAATGAAAACCCTTGTTGATAATTTAGTTGAAAATCATGATGAAATTTCAAATAGTTTAATCAATGAAATGGCCAGTCATGATAATTTAAGTAATAAATCAGATGTTCAATTAAAATGTGAAAATAGTAAAGATAGTAATGAAATGGAAAAAAATGAAATTCAATCAGTCGACAAAGGTGCAGATAATATTAACTTTCTTAAAACTCAACATTCTGAACTTATTCTTAATCCAAAGGGATGGTTAGATGACCAGATAATTAATGCAGCTCAGTCAGTTCTAATGGGACAATTTGAAAATATTTCAGGATTCCAATTAACAAACTATGCTCCCATTTATGTAGCAAATAAAAATATGTTCACTTGGTGTACTCCAATGATTTCAACTAATGGTCCTTCTGTGCAGATTCATCATAATGGCAATTCTCATTGGGTAACTTCAATTCAAGATTCTGATGGCAAAGTATATTTATTAGATAGCTTAAATAAAAAAGACATTAACAGTAGCTTACAAATTCAATTAACTCAGATTTATAAACCAGATAGGGTAAACCATTTTGATGTTATTATTCCAGCTGTTCAAAAACAAAATAATGGTTATGATTGTGGCCTCTTCTCTATTGCATTTATGACTGAGCTTTGCTTCAATGGGTTCAATGGGACAAGTAGAGTCGTATTTGAAGAAAAAGAAATGAGATCACATTTGGTATCCTGTTTAACAGAGAAAAAAATTCTTCCCTTTCCAAAACAGACTAAGAAAAAATTAAAATTATCCAAAGTTGCCACATCAACATTCCAAGTAAGTTGTTTTTGTCCATGTGGCCAAGCTGATGTAGTACAAGATATGGTTGGCTGTGAGTTTGTGAGTAAAAAGCATGAATGTCAAACATGGTATCATAAAAAATGTTCTAAGCTTAAGAAAGTTTCAAAGAAGATGTATTGTCCTAATCATTAATTGATAGTAGGCATGCTCATATAAGTAGGTTGGCAGGTTACATAGATGTATTTTAAAATTTTTGAATTTAGATTTTAGTATGTTTGGCAATGATGTATTATAATATGTAATCTATGTAGATCTCGGTGGATTTTAACATTGTGTATATTTTTAAGTGTATTTTGCAATCCTGTATCTATAATGTATGTATTTATGTATAATGTACATGTACATGTATGTATATTTTGAATAAATCATGAAATGCTAATAATATGTTTTGTTTAATAATTTGTAATATGTTGGTTAACATGAACTTTTAATCAGTAACATTTTCAGTAGAGTTCAGCTGATGAGATCTGAATTGATCGAAAGAAAAACTTGATGCATACTTTATCAACAAAAATAAGAAACTTATAAACAAGCAAGAATTTCATTTCAAATAGCCTATGATCTTAAATAGGCTACTTTATCAATGAAAGCATCATGTTTTTCTCCTGAACAAGACTGCATATTTGAAATGCATGAGGCAGTTTGATTCCATAATGGACCTTTAATTTACAAACTCAAGTGTATTATTAGAGAGACAAAACTCATATGAATTCATTATAATTTTCCAAAGAATAATCAAGCACAATGTATACAAAACTGAACTAAGAAATGTTAGATGAAGCATATTATCTAGGTGGCAAATGACTGACTGATATAGGTGGTCTGTGTGTTATTCAAGCCACTCTGTATTCCTTTAGTTTTTTGCTTTTTTAACCTGGAAACTCATCATGCAGCAAAAAACCATGAAGCATGGTAGCACGGTGTGGGCGAATACAAAGCTGAACTAAGAAATAGATGAAGCATATTACCAAGGTGGCAAATGAAGGATTGGTATGGATGACCTTATGATTCATACAATAGGACTTCAGGTGTTCATGTGTTAGGTGGTGTTCATATACGTGAAAGGAGTCAATCTTCCTAGCCTATTATTTGCTCTTAGATCCTGGGCACCATCAGTCATATTAGCGAGAACTTCTGGAATGGGTGTGGTGAGGAATGGATATATCTTACTTCCTGCGAAAGCTATTTGGATTATATAATAGCATAAGTTTCAAAATCTAACATGGCTCTCGAAGTGAGTAAGATATATCATATTCAATGTAATAAATAAATAGTATTGAAGCACATATCTATGTTACATAATAAAAGCAATCTTGGCACTATATCTAAGAAAATCTTGATAAAGGCTATGAACTCTGAATCACTATCAATAGATGGCAGCACTAATCAAGTAGGCTAAGTTGAAAATTTCCATGATAATTTGACTTGTTTTTGATAAGCTGTTTTTAGGTAATAAACTTGAAGATATGGGAATTATTTTTGCTTTATATTTCAAAGTTAGATGTATTTTTAACATTTCAAATTATTAGATGTTATAAATTGGGATATTTTATGAGGAATTGATCCTTTTTTCCAACGCCGACCAAGGGTCTAATCCAGGGTTTTGAAAAAAATTGAAGAAAATACGGTACGTTTGGTGACAGTTTTCTAAGACATCTGGATATATTTTCCTCAAACCTTCAGATATTATTAAAGATAGAAATGTAATCTGTATGGAGAAGACAAAATTTATTCGAAAAAAGTACATTTTCAATATAAAAAACGCATTTGTTTTCGATATAAACCAAGGGTTTAATCAGGGGTCAGAATCAGGGGTAAAACGAAAGGACCCTACAGTTTCCGGTTCTGAAAGAAATGAAAAGTTTCAGATGTTTTCAAAGTAGAGTTATTATTACGGTTATTGCTGCTGTTGCTATTATAGATGCGATTGTATTTTTATATGTGGGTAAGTGTATGTAGCCTTAGAATACCATAGAGATACAAGATATTTATTTTTTCCTGGTATTGATGTAGACTAGTATAGTCTGTTATGATGTACTACTTTCCTGTGGAAATTGCAGTGAAATATTTTGCACAAAATTATCAATTTGAGGAACCATTTCTTCAATAAAATAAACATAACAAAATTTCAATTAAATAGTAAGGTACAATTAAATGCAATAAAAAGTAACACAGCATATTGCCAAGTGGAAATAAGGCTAGTTGAGGTAACAAATGTGCAATAATTAGTGCAGAGGGGTCATTCAACGATCATGGACCAGTGTCAAAATATATTTAAGTTTGGATATTTCATCAAGACTAACATCTATTTTTATTATCTACAAAGAAACCCCCTAGATAAACATTATTTTAGCTGATATTCCTCTTGAAACATGGTGGATCTTAAAAATATAAAAGTGGAAGTCCCCTTTTTGAAGCTTTGAACTGAATTTACACTTCTTAAAGTAACTTTCTATCATTTCATCTAAAAATTAAAACCCTTGGAAATACTAAATATGGTTTGAGTGCCATATATAAAAATTTATTTTAGAAATATTGTGGATCAAAATGAAAAAAAAACAAAAATAAAGAATAAAAACATATTCCACCCTTGGGATTTGAACCCAGATCTCTTGAAATAAAAGTCTGGTAGAGCCCAAAGCTATAACCACTACACCACAGTGCCAGAGCTTTCTGAAGGAAGAAATTCTTTATGTATAATTATGGACGAAAAAAGTCTTATTTACATGCTTAAATTTCTTAAAAATGATCAGCATTACTACTAATAATAACATTTTGCATGTCTGAGTAAGTATTTTGATGTACATTTAGGATAAATGTTGTTTTATTCAGTTTTCATTTTGGGTATGACTTCCTGTCAAAACAGTGTTAAAAATGCAGGGCTCAACAAAAATTTTCAATTAGAAAATGATATATATCCTTTGATCAGCTGTTTTTGGCACCTGAACTCATCCTACTAGAAAGGTAAGAGCATTTTCTTGAGACATATGGCTCGAAATCTCAAATTTCTCCTTCTAAGTCTTAGAAAGACACTTTAATGCTGAATTTGATAATTTATCCATACATTTTAAGAAAATAGGTACGTCAAAGAAGATGTTAAACCAAATGTTGCCTTGATAGCTCAGAAAAAATGAAAAAACTTTCCTATTTTCTCTACAGTCCTTATTGCACAGTCAGAGAGAATGTTTCTGGCAAAATTCTGGGACTTCAAATACTTTTAAGTTGGGAAACCGGAAGTGCTTACCTTTTTTAATTCCCGAATCTCTCCGAAATTAGCTCATCTTGGTGACTGTAAATTGCACAGCTGTATTCAATGGAGTCTTGTCATATTCGATCAGCCTCAATTTTAAAGTGTATATTTTATTTTCAACGTGATTTCATCGTTTTTTGTCGACTGGTAAGAAAACGCCGGGCAAATGGCAAGATGGATGACTTTTGACCTGACCTTGACCGATGGTGATCACGTCATCAATATTACCAAGATGGCGGTTTCAAAATTTCTAAAATCGCTTCAAATAATATTATGTTAATTCCTAGCGAGTAAAGATATCTCTTAGTTTGCTATTTCACAATAAGATAACGAAATGTGTAAGGAATTCGTATTTATCAATTATTATTATCAGGTATTCGTAAACTGAAGATTTATCAAAATGAAGCTATTGATGCCCCCTTGTTTATAAACAAGAAAATATGCAAATTAGCTAATTTTCTTGTTTATAAACAAGGGGGCGTCAATGGCTTCATTTTGATATATGTATCATTAGAATTGGACAGATAACAGGCGTTCTATGATCTGAAAGGTGATCTCTGATTTATTGATTATATTTTAAATGGTTGCTATGGAAACGGGTGTTTTTGCAATTTTTGCCCCAAATTCAAACTTAGGTACAAGTGGATTTGAAATGCTGAAGTCCTTAGCTTTACAACGATACCTCATTTGTCCTTTTCCCCTTCGTGTATATTAATCACAATTTTCAGACCTCCATTCTACTAGCCTAATTGTCAAATGGAAATAAAGCTAGTTGAAGTAACAAATTGCAAATTAATTTTACCCAATCGACCATTTTGAATAGCACTTCCTATGTAAACAAATATCTATAATTACCAAACTTTAACATAGGTGCCTTATAGTCTGAATATAATTCAGACTAAACAGGATATAGTCTAGGGGTAGACTACATGTACTTACCACTTCCAATAGTATGCGATCAGATAACTGGGGTTGTCACCTTACTTGAAGCTTGTAGAGTTTTATAGTTTCATACTGAACAGGTCAGAATGTAATCGCAATCAGGTCACCTAATTTCATTCATTAATATAATTACATAATATATTTTAGTGAACAAAAGTGATGCTTCAACACAGAAGCAAACCAAAACAATAGAATATAGTGATAAGGACAATACTAAGGATGTTCTCCAACATGATGTGTTTGAGACAAAACGCTTTGTAGCAGAAGTGGCAGGACGTGGTAGTCTTGATGAAGAGGCAGATAGATTACTATCATACATCAGTACAAACCAGGTACGAATAACTGATATATTTAATACATTATGGCCAATCATAGAGACTTAAAGGTTAATTTCTAATGGTAGTGATGTTAAATTTTCCATCTGATGTGCGTTCAGCTGAACCAATAGGTGCCAGAATAAAGTGTTGAAATTATTTTTTATATTTAGTAAATGACTATACATTCACATACATGATTTTGTCATAGGGGTAGAATCAATGAATAAATAATGGATATTGTACATTTAAAACATATGTATGGGCAAATTGTAAACACTATGAATGTAGAATAACATGTTTTTAATAGGTGAAATGTGAAAATCTGAAAAGGATGGGCCATGCTGGTGAAGGAGGCTGGGTGATTTGTGTTGATGCAGACCTAGGATTTAGTGGGCCACCCTGTACTGTGCTATCATTTGGTATTGGAGATGACTGGTCATTTGATAAAGATATGGCGAAGCAAGGATGTAAAGTACATGCATTTGATCCAAGGTTAGCTTATTTCCACCAAAATCTTTTATAAATATATGTCTAAGTAAAGGTTTTGCAGTAAACCATACTTGACAGTCACATTGCATGTTTAGATGACTCTGCGATGAAAAGCACAAAGTGCATCATTTGCAAAATAATACAAGCTCATATAAATCATACATCGAATCAATGAAACAGTTCAACATATTCTTTTTATTCATTGTCTCTCATTTTGTTTGTGTCCTTTCAAAAATAAGCTGATTATTAGATAAAATGTAAGTGTTCTCAAGAGTAAAACATTTGCATTAACAATAAAACCAATTATTTTTAGCATAAATCAATTGACCCATAAGGAAGACAACAATCTGTACTTCTACAACTTAGGCCTGGCTGGGAAGAATTCATTTAAAACTGACACAAAGGACATCAATCATCCAACATGGCGCTTACTCACACTCTCAGGAATTATGCAGACTTTGAAAATAGAAAAGGTACAGTACCTCACATTGTATAATTTTTTAGTCTAGCCTATATTGATACCACTTTTCTGATTGTAATAAAGAAATACATAGACACGGATAAAAACTATGACACAAATCTGCAATTTTATTTCCAGGAAAAAATTGCAGTTTTAAAAATAGACATTGAAGGTATGGAATGGGAATCTTTGCGCACTATGCTGAGCGAAGGGACTTTGCAATATGTGAAACAGCTAGTTTTAGAAATACACATTGGTGCAGGTGATTTAGACAGTGTAAATAATGAACTTTTAAGGGAACATTATTCAGACCTCAAATGGTTGGAGTCTCAGGGATTTAACGTTTTTAATACAAGAAAAAACCCTGTCAGTCATAAGGTATATCTAGGAAGTAAGTATTTGACACATGCCTGTTGTTTTGAGTTAAGTTGGGTGAATACTAGATTCAATGACTGGTGGGGTATTACTTGAATGGACCACGAGTCATTTAATATTCCAGATATATGCAGAATTTAAGTGCCTTCGAGTGTCTCAGACACTGATCATGCTAGGAGATTTTAAAGCCTAGAGGTTGTGAGCTACCTGTTATTGCTTGTTTAACATTCCATAAAACAAATGAAAATGTTATAAATTAGCCTATAGCAACCCACAGAACTAAATTATTTACTGTGTTGAAATTAAAAATTCGATATCAGTATAGGCTACAAGATGATAAAGACACAAAAGTGTCATATAATGTTTCAGATGTAATTTGAGGCTCACCAATACTAAGAGTTGAAATTAAAAATTATAATGTTAGCTTTGCAGACACATTGAATAATGATTTTAAAAATATCTAAAAGATAGATGTCACTTTTGTGTTCAAATACAATGTCCCAAAAAGATATGTGTGGTGAAATTATTTCAGATTCAAAGTGCTGATTTCTCTCAAATAATAAACTATAAAGAATTGAACACAATATTGTTAAAATCTACAATTTTCTTAGCAAAAACTAATTTATGAATCTTTATGAATCAGAATAAGAGATAACATGCAGCATTTTCAAACAGCCCAAAATTGTTTCAATAATAGGATATTCTAAAATCTAAACAAGTCAAAAATCCATCTGTATCATGTACATGATATAGGAGCTCGTCAGAATTTTGAGCTCTACATAATATTTATGTTCTTCAAACGTTAAGCAATAGGATAATTTACCTGTGAACAAACAAAATATTTTAAATAAATTAAAAAAAAGTTATGTTGTATAGCTCATAGTGTGAATGTTTGATCCAATAGAATAACAATACAAAACAAACAATTTATAATTCATCTTTTTATTCTCTTGGTGTAAAGTAGCATTTTTACAAAAGTAACAAGATGCATTTTACTGCATATATCAGAATATATTATAGAAAACTACAAAAACATACTATTCTACATGTATGGTACATGTACTGTGTAATAAGCTACCTACATTCACAGTGATGTTTGTAATGTCTGTATTTACATATATATCATAATGTACAATTTAATATTAAGGTCCAGCCTTACACAAAGTTTAAATAGTTAACAAATACATACTAATTGAGTAACATAAATATTATATGATAATTATATAGTTCTGTAGATGGTACAAAAGTGTGTATACTGTACAAAAGTAAAAAACATTATAAAATAAATGTACAGTTGAACAATATTGCTAGTGTATGTTATTGTGACAAATGTCACTAAAGTAATAATATCATATGATATATTGTACATTTTGTAGACTATTCGGCTTAGTGGATTGGAATTTGGCAATTTATATCTACATATGAGAGAATGTTTACATAAGAGTGCAAACAGTTTGTTCATACAAAACACATTTAAATGTATACATATACTTGTATAACAGGTATAAAGGATAACATTCTTGAATATATAGAATTACAGTAAACCTACACTAAAACTGAATTGCATCCAACTTACAAAATAGTCATTTTGATGTCATGGTAGCCTAGATTAGAATTCTATCACTGAATCCTCTGCTCCAACCAACTTGTGTAGAAACAGTATGAGTGAGGTACATACCATACTACTGGTTCAAAATATGATTTACAATATAGTGTTTCAGGAAAGTAGAGACCAGCTCCTCCTTTAACAGTTAAAGCCATCAAAATGTTAATTCAATGATGCAGCGTGAACCACATTTCCAATGTTCATTTAATGTAATAGTAATTTGGTTGTTTTACCCTTGCATTGTGCTTTCAAAGTTGGTCCTCTCTTGATTTCCCATATTTAATCGTGTTATGTTAATTTCATCGTGTACACATTCCATCTTTCACTGTGTAACCAGATTTACAAACTGGACAGGGCCTATAACAAACAGAATATATATAGAGAGAATAATTATGTCCTGTGTACTTTTAGAAATCTATTTACCTACTTCAAACCAGGGATTAAACCTTACTCTTATTTGTTATACGAGGGATGATCTGAAAGTAATGGACACTTCTTTTACTATTATCACTTATGTGTTTAATATATTTAATTCCTTTATCAATGTATCCTTGGTTTGAAAACATTATATTATGAAAGTGCAGAAATATTTAAATGCAGCAAAAACTGCCCAGATATAAATATGTAAGCAACCATAAAATGCTGGATATTTTAGTTGGAAATTAGGGTTGATCGAGGTAAATTATCACTGGTAAAAAATCAAAAGGATATCCCTATACTAGTATACATTATGATATAAGTCTGTATAAAAAGCCTTCACATACTAGTGATCACCCCTCGTATACATGTATGCACTATTTTTCTTTTACCAATTTAATATTTGGAGTTGAAAGTTGTTTTATTTTAATTACACTATTTCGCTCCTTACCTGTTACAGGGTGGATACCATGGGAAATATGAGCATATAAATGTAATATCTCTAGCAGCCTGGCAGTCATTTGTTTGAGGACATTGTTGGAAATTGCAATGCTCGATGTCTGTTTCTCGACTAAAACAAAATATTTTTTATTTATATTTTCACTTGTTCCAATTCAACATTCATCATCCAATTGATTGTTTACAGCATTTTAATTTTTATTACTATTAGCTCAATTTTCCATAAGTGATTACTTTTCTGCTCTGTTAGCTTTGTAAAAGATTATAAGATCATCAGACGTTTCAAACGTTTTAACTTACAAGTTCAATCCCTTGGTAACATCTCTCATGCTCTGTTTAAGAATATTATTACGGTACCGGTGTCGTTTACCAAAAGCACCACAACTCTCTGAACATTGAGACCAGTCACTCCATTGTGAGTACTTGGGAACTGAAATATGAAAAACGTAATGATAGTCAATTCGTTTTCAAGAACCTCATTATTTTACTCCCTCATTAACTTGACTGACTTGCTCATATTTTGTTATTTTGACTCCTGATAAATATATATTCTTGAGCAGTTATGAAACAAAGCTATAAAATACCTTCACACTTCTTGATCTGAGGGTTGAATAAAGCTCTTTTACAACAGATGGGTTCTTCTTTTGTACATGGATATGGAATGACTTTCCAGACGACCTCGTTGTTTATATAATCGTCTTCATATCTGTAGCACGTTGTATTCACGGTAACGTTGCAACGAGGCTGGATCGTACCAGGAACAAGCGCATCTGAGCAACCGCCGCAACCTAATCATACATGTATATAAAAACATATAGTGAAAAAGCAATTATATCACAATAAAAAATCAAATTTTACGCCTTCTGTGTATTTAATAGAACCACACGCCAAAATGACTGGAAATAATTTTTCATCACATACCAAAGATGCATCTTGATCCAGTAAACCCTAGTGGACAATGGCACTTGAAGTTGGTATTATGGTTGATTGGTTCACACTCGCCACCATTGAAACAAGGATTGTTATCACATGGATTGGTACTCTCAGTGCTACAGTTCTTTCCCGTGAATCCTTCAGGACAGTTACACGTGTAGTCATTGATTCCATCAATACACACACCGCCATTGTTACAAGGTAGATCCTCACATTCATTGATGTTTTCTGAAATATAATATTCATCATTAGTCTTCTTCAAGACCCCTGATAAGGGAGTAAGGGTCCAGGGTCTTGGAGCAAGACTTATTCATCATGTAACATTTTATCAAAGGTCTTTGACTTGGATGGGGTTGATCATCAGTTTAGCCTGTGCATGTTCAGTTCTTTAAATCTAAGGACTTACCAGCATAAACTAAAGCTTGGAATCCACGTCTTCTAAATGAACTGGATGTGAAGTTAGACCTAAGAATAACCATCATTTGGTTTGTAGTAGCACTCAATGGCTCCAGTGGTGTTGAATAACAGCAAAATCTAAATAGAATAAAAACAGGAAAACAGATTATCCAAAAATCTTAATAAGTACAACTATAAAATGGGACATGACAAAGGGATACATTAGATATAGAAAAGCCTTGGATTATGAAACGAACAAAAAGAAATTCTAAAAATATCTAGTTTGACAAACTAACCAAATTTTACATCTAGGATTGATGTCCCCATCCTTCCTTGTAACTTTACCCAATCTATTATAAACCTACCTTGGGCCCGGTAGACCGAGATGTTTCTCTTTGCGTATTTCAACCCAATGGAAGCATGCATTCCCAAGACTAGAATCTACACAGTACAAGCCAAATGCACCAGTAAAGGTCAAAACTGGTCGGTAGCCTACAGGTGTCTCAAACAGCCAGTTGCACCCCACATTATTGTCATAGTGTCCAGGATTATTATAACCAGGTGATCTGATGAATTTTTGAAAGCCTGGTTCCAGCAATATTTTCCCTCCACACTGTGCTGAAATCCAATATTGTTTTATGTAAAGTCATGTTGATTAACATTATACAAATAGTGACTGCCCTTGAGGGCAATAGTGTAAATTATTTCCCCGAGGGAATATCCTCTACAATGTACTATTCCCGGAGCCGCAGGCTGAGGGAATAGTATATTGTAGAGGATATTCCCAAGGGGAAATCATTTAAACTATTGCTCGAAATTAGGCAGTCACTATTTGTTTTATTATATACCCTATACTGACTCTTGTCCCGTTTCCTCTGCGAAGGCCAAAAAGGCTTAGAAAGCCCCCTCCCCGGGTCCATTGTTAGCATTATAAGCTGTGACGTCATCAGATGCTCAACAGAAATTTTTGCCTCGGAGACTCTCACTTGACAAATTCAATCGCGTTTAACACGCGGAATAGATTATCATAACACTTGAAATTACACTGACGTATTGAGCTTAGGGAACTTTATACACGTTGCTTATATTGTATCGTTCACGCACGTCTGTCATGGTGAACGGAGTTGATTTGTGTTTGTGCTCATCCTCCATGCATTTTTCTGTTTTTCGTCTGCGCAGTGATGATGAGCAGACGTTTCCAAGGGTAATAGAACTTGCAATTGTGACGTCAGCGGGCAATAGTTCAAATGTATATTCCCGCTGACGTCACATTTGAGGGAATATAACTTTCCGAGGGAAATAGTAAATCTATTTCGGAACACGTGACTAGGTATTGACCAATCAGGATTAGAGTTACATATTGGGTATATAATAATATATATTGTTTTAGAACTGATTGCGCAAGAGGCTTTGTCTATAACTTAAAATTCAAAGAAACAACTTCTTGTATAAGTATTTTAATACACATGATGGTTTCTGTTCGACAAGTTTCACCTAAAATGGTTAGCAGGCATCAAACCCATATTACGTTTTTGAAAAGATGTTTAAATCAGTCCCACTTATCTCACCATTTATAGATGACTGTAGTTGTTCACAATGTGTCCCAGCCCAACCGTCGGGGCACCTACATCTGTCACACTTAAGGGGATCTTGATAGCCACCATGCTGACAATGTTCACGCAAAGGAGTCTTGCATTTACCTGAAAGTTATGTATGATATTACAGCCCGCATTTATGTAGAAATAAATGAATAGAGGCGCGACATTTTCATTCATTAATTTCATATTTGATCATATATCTTTTAAGTATTTTTTTCAAATATAAAAAGGGCAGGTTGACTTGTTTATTGAAAAGATTGCTTCGAACATTTTAGACTTTCTCAGTATATTCTTTGTGGTGTCACCTTATAATACGAAGGCGGTGTCGGTTATTGGTCTATTTGTATTTGTAACTACTTCTTCCATGTACCAAAATAAATATATCTACAGCTTACAGTTATTTCAATTGTTTGTGGCCCAAGTATTTTAATTATTTTATCGTACCGTAAAAACAAATATTGAACTTGTTCAAGCTACCACAATGGACAATGCAAAATAATTAACATACCCTTGCAATATGCCATATTTGCCAGCTTCACATCAAGAAAGGAAAGACCAGTTCTCTGGCCGATGGTATTTTGGTATAGAGGATCTTTGGTTTTCAAGGTGTATCCGTAGTTTTTAGAAAACGCCTTGGATGAGTAGTGCATTGCGGAGCTAAGGTCATATTCTACACCTGAATAAAACATACGATATTTTTGAAATAAACAACATGTTTATGTTATTTTGGCAAGGATAAGCAACATTGAAAAGATCCTTGATAAAGGTGCTCTGTCCTTTGTATGAAAACCAATGTCCCCAACTTTCTTATTAGATTCATCAGACGAATGACAATAAACTTAAACAGAAACAGAAATGTTCTATTTATAATAAAATTCATCACCAACCTAAATCCTCAATTGATCCAGCCCATAGCTTCATGAACTGACTTTGGTAACCATTCTTGATATTATCATTGATCACTTCAACATAGGTGTCTCTATCAGTCCGTGCTTGTTCATGCCAGAATCCTATTGCATGTCCTATTTCATGAGCGATTGTTCCATGCTAAAATCAACAAAAAGTTGAAAGTTGACTCAAAACTCTAGTTTTTAAAAATTAATACACAGGATCAAGAATAGTGACCAAATTCTTTAATTTCAGATTTGTTTCAACGGTCATTGATTATTTCACATATAGGACATATCTTCTGTAACACATCTATGATAAACCTTCATTTTGTTAATCCTCAATCGGATGCTGAGTTTAAAGATTTTTTGAAATTAAGATATTATGGAAGACGTCTGTTCTGGATGTAGTCTCGATTCTCCTGAATATCTTATATTTCATAGTTACTGTGATAATCAATCGTTTTTAAAACTAAATGTTAAGAACACGACAAATACACTTAAAGTATTGAATAAAAAGAACATTATCTATTTACCTATTCAATAAATAATTATATTTATCGACAAATATAAAAAAATTATTCAGAATTCAAACAAATATTTGTAAAGAAAGAATTTCACTTGAACAATTGAAATCTCTCAACTTCAGAAATGCAATTGAACTTCTCTGACATGAACTTTAACAATACGAGAACCGTGACACAAGTTTCAAACCTTTTAGGCCTACATATATCTGGTATTTTTAATTGAATCATTGTGAATTTAATCGACTTGCATTTTGGCATGTTAAAAAAAATAAGTGAATAAAATTGAATCTTTTCAACTTCAGTGATTGGTTTTATGCACAAGCTAAACAGTAAAGGTTTCAATGGAATACTTAACCAGCATGCTAGGTGGTAATACAGTCACAAACTTTGATTTGTTTTGGTACTTTCATTGAACATACTTACCCAGGTGATGCAGTTTGACGCTAAATTAATTTGTTGAGGAACGATATAGGCCTGTCTTCCGATATAAGAATAGCATCTGAAAAGGAAACAGGTAGATTTGTGTTAAGGACACTTCTTTGAGACAACATAAAATATACCTTTCACAACAGTTTCATTTAGCTTCTTTAAAAGAAAGCTTCATCTACAATCTACCTTATGCACTAGGTCTGACATTCAAGGAACATGATGTACAGGGTGTAAAACTGTTTATGGACACTCTGTGCAATAGATTAAGAGGTTAAACCAGTATAACATGTTTCATTGAAATTGTTATGTTAAATTGATTACTCTAATTTGTCAAAACCTAGTTCCAAAAGGATTGACTTAACAAGGCATACGTTTGGAAAACTGATTGGTTTAATGTAACCTAAGGGGAATCAATATTCAAGACATACCCCGACAGTTTAGTGAATATGATATGAGGCTCATTGACTGGCTCCATCGTGGGGACCTCTTCGAATTCTAGACAAGTCATTGCTTCCCAGTCGACAATAGCTGCTCGTATGGCTGCCCTCTGAGATTCAGCTAGAAATATAGCAAATTTTAAGATGCTATAACAGTTGAACTGAATGTGTAATTCCACAAGAAGAAGATTTGTATTCGAAAAGATTAATGGTAAGAATTACTATCAGTACTTACAATGCATGCCATCAAACTTGTATCGAATTGGAAATGGCCATTTTGCCAATGGAAATCCATTGTCAAAAGGCTGAATCTTTCTTTTCTTTCTACTATAAGGATCGGGCATTAGGCTTATGAGGTAGTCCACCTGTTCAGGTGTCAGCAGAATGTCATCGTCCATCAAGTAGGATCCCTCAGGCACTGGGTCAGACTGTAAGAATTGCTATATATGTAAGTAATTGGACACATAGTTGCTCATTGTTAAATAGAAGAGATTAAGGGTAGAGGCAATATTTTCAAAAACAATCAAATGCTTTCCTTTAAATTCCAACTGTGCTTTCAGAAAATAAAATTGACATATCTGATCTAGTATAAAATTTAAATATATAAAATACAGAAATGTCCTGATTCATTAAAATTGAAATAGGTACACCAGAGAACCTTAAAATCTTGGGATTATCTCGAAATAATGTGAGAACTGTTTGACCTTTGAAAATAGACATGGAACGATTAGTTTAAAAAAAATATTGTAAAATTGCGTCTTTTCGAAGCTTCTCCAATTGTCCCAAGTCCCATGTATTATAAAAAGATAATAAATTATAATACATCAATAAAAGATACCACAAAACGCACATCATAGAATTTGTGCCAGAACATATAACAGAACATATAACATAGAAGACTCACTAAAAATTAAAAGTAGATTACAATAACGAAAATGTTTTTTAAACTAATTATAATCGACCCCCAAAACATGCGCATGCAGTAATATACATTAAAGAAAAAGAAACATGAGAAATAGCTATCCGTCATCGAGAACACCTAGTCGTCTAATTGGGTTTCAACATGCAAAGTAAGTTGACCGTGCATAATAAATTAATCGTACAGATAAAAAGAACACAGTAGAGTATGAACAGCAATACCTTTACCCCTGATCCCTTAATATATGTAGTATTCATATATACAAAATACTCACTGGTAATGTACTATTTTTATTTTTAAACACTTTGCATTTCTTTTTTCTTTGCCTTTTGCATTTTCGTTGTTGTTTTCTTAATTTTTTTCTCTTAAGCTTTTGTTTCCTTTTTGGTATAGTTGCCCCCTTGTTGGGATCAAGCCCCAAATGTTGCAGCTTGTAAAAAAAATTTAAATTTGTTTCCCAGTGCCACCTATTTACTCCATAATGGGTCGCATGGCATTGCTCAAATAGAAAGTATATTAAACCTTAAGTGTTGATGTTATGTGAATGTTTAAAGTAGACACATACTGTAAATATGTTCGTGTCCTACTCTATCCTCTGTACCTTCACATCTTGCTAGCAATGCTTTTCAGTTAAATGGATCTTATGTTGTAAAAAAACGAATATTTCATTTTTCTCAAAGAATCAATTATCAGACCATATACCCGAAGATCGGGCGAATAAAAATATGCATGTATACAACTGACTTACCACTTGTCCTTGTGGCGGCGGGACATCACTGATGAAGGTTTTATAATACTTGTCTTGTAGTTGTTTCATTTTTTCTACAACAACCCCCCATATTTCTTTAGTTTGGCCATGGCTTTCGTACCACTCCTCAGCTGTCATGTTCCCAGGTCGCCATATTTCTGGTACCCTTTCCCTGATCTGTCTCTTTGGTAAGGCTACAGCCTCCAAAAAAGAAAAATAATATATTGTAACAGAATTGTGATGAAAAATTCATAACTTTAAAAGCATAGTACAACTTTAAAAGGTCTTTCGCTTCTTGCTTCGAGGATGATAAGAATATCTATTTCAATATTTTGTTTTAGCTTTTTAGAAAGCTAAATCCACATGGTAATTAGTAATAGTAACTAATTTCAAGGCATTGGGATATGTAGACAGGACATGGGGATTGGAGAAGAAAATAATACGGAACCCCCACAAATCATATAAACCACACTGAACCAATATAAAGTTTCAACTAGTTCACAAAAGGATCATGCTGACAGTTTTTTTTATCATTTATTGAACTTATCTATACGCTTGGACTTACGTGGAAATTAGTCCGTGACTAACGTTTTTTCCTCAGAGTCTATCATGTCTATGGCGGCTTCATTTATATCTTTTAAGTGAACACGACAATCTATTTTGCCTAGAATAGCCCTGTGGTTAAAGTAGGAGGAGATGTTGATCTTTGGAGATTGGTAATGTAAATACCAATAGTCGTGATCAGGGAATGCCAAACACACTTGATCCAGGGTTCTTGGTGTGTCAGAGATGTCAGGGTAATTTTTAAATTTATTATCTTAGGATAAATGTTGAGGTCACTATTTATCAAGGGGTTTGACCCGACTATACATTTTTATTTACTTGATCCATTTGAAGTTGAAAACGAACATCATACCTTTATGAAATTTGGCACTGAACAAATAGTGGTAACAATTTTGGAATTTTATGACCCCATGCCTGTGTAGGTAATTTCGAATAACAACTCAAAATATTACAAATAAACCACAGCATGTCTAATTTTCTAATTTATTTGACAGTTCAGTTCAAGAATTTGAAATGTTATATTAAGTTTACTCAGTTATCCCAGAGATACTTGAAATGTTAAGTTCAACAACTGGGTACATATATTGTAAACGCGCAACAGGGGGAGTTAAAGGAAGCAGGGAAACCCTATAAACTTCGTCAACTACAAATATGACACATTTTTGACCCAAATTGTTATTTGAAAATATAATATAAAATTTATCGAATTATTCAGGATCATTTTGGCATTCTCGCCTCTGAGTTGTGTAGGATCATGTGTGCAATGAAACCCATCATATCGTGTGCTTTCTGCATTTTACATATTACGACAGGACTATGAGTCATTATTCAATTAGGACTCATTTGAATTATTTATCAATAACTATCAGCATGTGTGGCATCATCTAATGATCAAATGTGTGTTATAGCACGGGTGTGGCCAATTGCCACTTGAAAATTGCAATATGTGTTTGAGCTGTATTGATGCTGAGGGAAGATAACATTGGTAATCAGTGATTAACTAATCGGTGACATTAACATTTTGATTATCATATATTAATTCGTTGTCAATATCGGTTGTATCTGAGACTAACAAAAAATATGTTAGTCTCAGGTTGTTTGTAGCGTGGTATTTTGTGCTTTTTAAAAAGCTTATTTGTTTTCAATTCAATGGCCCAGGACATGACTGTTTCAACCATCTCACGATATGGTAATATAGAGGAAGAATCAATCAATTTTTGTGTATGTCGGAGTAACTTAAAAAATCATCAAGTGATTTAATGACTGTACTTGACACTTTGTGGTTTGAATTAACAATGACAATTATTGCAAATATAAAAGACGCACTTGAATTCAGTCTCAGGTCAAACTTATCATTTTGCTTTTATCCTGGGATTCGTGATTCAATTAAAACATCTCAATAAGGTATATGTCTTTCATGTATAAAAACGAGCTAAGTCCATTGTGATTGACTCACGAAGGTGGGAATATATAAGTGACACGGCCAGGTAATTGGATTCCCAAAAAACGAAATGAAAGTCAAAGAGCAAACCCTGAGAGAATCAGGATGTATTTTTAGCTGACTCATACAGTTTACATGATCATAAAATCCTTACTACAAACGACTTTGAATATACTTATTTCTCATCTAAGTGATGTTTGAATATGAACCAAAGTAAATGCAGCCTTTATTCCTAATTATTATGTGCACGATAAGTAATAAACTATGTACACCTACATAAGACCTACTTTATACTACTTAGTTTAGCCCAAATGTCTATATTCTTGCTTAAGCATATAATATATTTAAACGTCAGTTTTTTGGCAATGTGTTCTTTCCCAAACCATTATTTAATTATATATATTTACTACTTATGTTTTTGACAATGAACCTGAACCTGCTGCGGCCATTGCTAACATGTGTTAAACAAAAATAATCAATATATTTTTACTATATTTTCAAATTATTATGAAAGAATATTAAACAGTTTATTGATTGAAGGCGAAGCATTTAGTCGTATCTACAATGTAGTATCGGTTTTAATTGTTACTATTACCACTCATTGTAGTGCGAGTTAAATTTCCTACATTTTCCTTGTAATAAATGAGATTTCGACAAGGTTAATTCCTTGTAACTTTTCAAATTGAACCTTTAATTACTAAAGGAAGATAAGTCACAACATGTACCCAGGTTGTCAAAAAGACAAGTCCTGTTTGCCATCCTATACAGGAGTATAAAACTATCTACAAACATTCAGTTACAACCGCAAAAACTAAAACATATATGTTCCTGCAAAAAAGTGTCACATGGCCTAAAAATGAATCGTGACACTTAACCACAATTTTTATTTTGAATAGTTTCATATTTATATATTTTACCAAATCAATAAAGGTAATACAACGTTTGCAGATGTGTTATAAAGAGATTTGGGATCAATGTTCGTGTCCAGCTGACTGTTAATATGCGAATTGAATGTATCCTTTATGTTCTGGATTATTATCGTCGTGTTAAATTTTCATTGCCATTGATTATACTCCCGTATTCATCTGAAGTCATTCACATTATACAATAAGTTATTAATTAAAAGCTCACTTTTCTGAAATTTGTATATTGTTTAAAATTATTTCTCATTTGAATGAGGTATTAAACTCCTTTGGCAGATGCTGAACATTTCCCTTAAAATGGTAAGACGCACAACAATCTTCATATTAATAATTTAATAAATACATACAATAAAAAAATTAATCTTTCTGCAAAACAATACTTTTTTACTTTTGTCATCAAAATAGCTAGCCATGAGTCCTGTGGGTCAGGGAACGCAGAACATTTGGTTCACAATCACAGATAGAGTTATGAACCTATACTAATTTGATCAATCAGAAAGTCCACATTGCCCTTTATGTCTATCTTGATCCATCAAAGTATGCCATATGACTGAAGGTCTAATGGGACACTGGTTTAATAGTTTGCATGATGCCCCCAATAACACTGGACTGTGTTTGTACTTGTATGTAAATGCAATAACAATGATGTGTAAAATATACTCACAACTACAATTATTTGGCACAGAAGGATGAAAGTCGTTCCTTCCCGGAGTAATCTCATCACGGTGGTCATCATTGTATGGTATCACAGGCAATGAGCAGAAGCTTTGTGCATGTAGGCTCAAACTCTTCACTATTGGTCTCTGATCATTCGTCGCGCTGTGTTTTTCGGGTTTTTAAGGTAATAGGCAATGATCCATTCAATGTCGCAGCTCAAAACTAACTTATCTTGATTTGACCAAACATGAAAGCTGTATATTTAAATTGAACTTGTATGAGTTCTTAAATTTGGTTATTTCATATTTAAATTCTACGATCAATGACGATATTTTTAAGCAGCAGGTATTGGCTGATATCCCACAATAAAATCGATCTCGACATGCACGATAACTGGATTTAACTAAGCAGTGGTTTTCAATACTCCTTATATGGTTGGTAAATGATTCATGATAAATCAAAGTGCTGTATTAACTCTCATGCTCACAAACACACAAAAATCATTCACTTAAAAAACGTTTAGACATGCATATTCAATATAAAATCGGTCTTTAAGTAAGTCTATATTTCTATAGGTATATGGATAGACAGTGGTAAAGAGGTCGCGGGCAACTAACTGACTCATGAAGATTCTCTTATTAATGAAGAACAGAAAGAATGAGAGTGTAATGAAAAAGATGGCATCCCGTTCAAATTAGTCGATAAACAAGAGACAAATATTGGCATCATCAAAATCAGCACAAACCCCAGGAGGTTTCTTCTTTTGAAATAATGCAGCATAACATTACTTTGGCTTTGGACATATGTCAAGATAATAATCTAGATGCTGAATTAAGATGTTCTATAAAATATCAAGTTATGGGAATCAATGGGTTAACAGCAAAGGGGAACCCCAAGTATTATCTCGATTCAAGATTGTTCAGGCTTAACATTTAATAGTGTGGTTCCGTCATTTATGTCATCATTATTGCGCCATTATATTAAAACATGTCCAATTTCCTTTTTTCTGTGCACGTTCAAATTTTCGTTTTCTTGAAATAAGTAAATGTCAACATGTCAAAGGACCGTGGTCATAAAAAATATACATGCACCAAAATGAATAATCCATCGAAAGGTCTTTAAATCACATGACATGTCAATATTGTGTGAATTGCTTAGACTAAATTCTATATTTAAAGTAAACAATACACACTTCCAAATTACCAACAAATTCAAGGTCATCTTTTCAAGAGAAAATACATTAAAAAAAAGTAGCGACTGAGTGGGATTAATGTAGGAGTGATGGGCCATAATTAAAGTGTTGTAACCTACACAATTATGAAATATTATCCCAATCTCAAATTACCATGGCGACCCTCACTATGAAAAGGATATAGGTTCACACACAAATATCTACATCCGACAAGGAAACATTACTTATTTTTAAGAAAAAACATTTTGTTAATTCAATTGTCATGGTTCGTTGATATGCCGTGAGACATGAACGTCCAAGGGGTATTCCCAACCACTGGTGATGCATACAAACATGACGATATCGGTGACAAAGTGAAAGTAAAACATGTGGTCAGGAAAGGGATCGGTAGAAAAGTGGGTATTTGCTGATTCCTATTTTTAGAACATTAGTCGAAAACATCAATCTTATCATCAATAAAGTGATTTCTCACAATTGAAATTATGAATGGGAAAATTTGTCCAATAATGTTAAACACAAACAATCAAGACCAATATCCACCACAATAACCATCGATAAATTACATCTTAGCTCAAAGTACCATGCAAACATCCCCGAGAGAGTGTAAAATTCACGTCTGTGTACTAAATCCACCACCAGCACGTACAATAAACAATTGTATGTGCTTAAAAGAAGAAACAAGACGCACATGTAAATTCATTCTTCAAATCTTCAAATTTTGCGACCAGTTATCTAAATTATATAAATTATGCAATCCATTTCCACAAAATATTAAGCTTATCCCAAAATATTAAGCTTATCCCAAAATGCCTGCCTTGAAAACCTAGCTAAAGCATGCCCAAAACCTAACCAGTTTTTGAAATCATACCAAGAAACATCCCTATAAGATGGCAAAACAATTGAAATACGGAACGATTTACTTTGAAACGCATAATTATAAACAAGAATTTGTTCAAACAATTTCATGATGGAAAATCAAACTGACAACGTTAAGATTTACCTAGCATACCAAAAATCTAATCGGTTCTTCAAACACCCCTTCACTACAAACATCAAGCAATGAACCCACCTTCCAGACAAATTGAACACAATATGGCACCCAAGGATGCGATAAAAAATATTTCGTGTTACAAAAACTTACAAAAACAATTGTCACTCGTTTCAAAAATATGAAGTTGTACTAAAATAAATGTTTCGTGACATTTATGTTTGGCCGTATGTTATAGTTCTGCAAATATAAGCAGCTACGTCAGTTGACGTATAAATAAAGAAATCAAAAAGTTATAATCTACTCCAAGTGCAATTTAAATGTACACAAAGTTTGAATTTGGCGCTTGATCATTTTAGACTGACTCATTTTCTTCCTGGGTTTAGAGGGAGATGGATAAACGCGAGCGCACCTATACGACAAGTCAAGTTCATATATCTACTAAGCGCATAAGTATCGGATGTGTTGGGTTAATCGTGAACGAACATAATGATACATGGACCAAGTTTTCGAATATTGGCAACCCGAGGTTCGAAGATCACAAACGAGCCACAGAGTCATTCCACCTGTAACACAGGCATTGCTGAGCTATCAAAAATGTTCATAATGAAAATATTTTGGGAAGTTCACCTAGATACAGTTTATATCATCTATATCCTCTGTACCAAATGTTATATTCATTGACTTGAAAATGTACTTGAATTTATTTAATCATAAATGTTTATAGTGACATTGTACCTTTGATAAAAAATATTCAAATGTGTTTAAAATGTCGCGTATGCCTTAAAATGTCAATAAAAGCGTCATGAATGCAAACAAAATATAAAGGCCAATGCATATTGGAACTAAACTTAATAAAATGGCGACTTTGCGTATATGATCAAAACTCTTTAGTCGAGCGTTAAGAATACCCAACTTATCTCCTCGCACTAAATCCCAAAATACATAGATATATTGGAGTGCATGACCACTGTCACTTGTCCGTAACAAGGAAGTAATAAAAGTGACATAAAATCTAATTATAATTCAAATTAAGTATAATGATAAAGCAGCAAAGTCAATTTCCGAGTATATATATAATAGCCTTGGGTCAATATGATCAAGCTGCTTATTATTTGTTTTCAATGGAAATAAAAAAAGTACAAAGTAAATTGAGTGTGCCATGGATATGGACGTGTGATAGCCAGAGGGGTTGATCGTTTTAGTCACTATCATTTCTTTAAATGATTTGGCACGACTATGGCTTTATTTGTGGTTAAATTTCTGGCAAATCGGAACCAAATATGATATTTTCTGAAATAATTCTTTGTAAAGCATAATGTAACTATGAAATATGAATTTCTCAACTTAAAATTGAAATTCTCAACTTCAATAGAATTTATGCTATAATCTTAAATAAATTATCCATGAGCCTATCCTTTGTGTTAACATAAATCAATCGGCAGGAAATGGAAATGGATTTTGATTTATGTATTAACGACCTTGGATTCCCAGGAAAGCCAAGCATGACTCATGTTTTTCTAAAAAGTTAACGGTAATTTTGACATGGGTCATACAAATCGCAGTTAATGTACATCATTTTGTTAAAGAACATGGGTTTTCTATTAGAAGCCTATCGGCGCGGAACTACAGTGCGCATGGCAGACAGGAAAGCAAAACTTAAATTAAAAAATTAATGACACATCCTACCTTGACGTCATCTTGACCTAAACCCAGTTAGGAAATCGCTGATGTGATTGGTGGATACATCGCTCACTTTTAATCAGATGGGATCTATAAAAGTAATCGTAGAAATGAGAAGTTTCATTAAACAGAGAAGCACCAGTCGACTACAGAACACTGCGTACCTGTAACATTACAAAGGAAGATCTAAAAATAATACAATACTCAAAAGATACCACAACTGAACAACAACAAGCAACAATAAGCAATAACTACAACAGATTCGCAACTACTTGAATAATATCGGGATAAGATCTAGTCGACAAGCAGAAAACAAATGATGAATTCTGTATTTACAATTGCAACTTTATATGCACTATTTGCAGTATTTCTTCAACAGTCTCAGGTGAGTGATTTGAGAATTCACGAGTGCTTTTTCATTTAATTATATTTTATTAATTGTTCAGCAATATAATTTAAGTTAGTAGTATTATATTATTTATATTTGTAATAGTAGTTTTGTCGTTTTAAAATGAATGATCATACCAGGCATATACGTGGTATGGAATCTTGGAATGAGGAAGAGCTTAAGTTTCACAATCTGTCTTATCTGTAGCTCTTCCCAATTGTTTCTCTTATTTTAATTTTGGAAACAAGGCGTCAGTTTGAAATAAAAAATGTCCTTTAATGTATGTTCCCTCTTATTTCTTTATTTGTAATAGAAAGGCGAAATCTATTTTCTAAATATTTTGTTATTGACACTTGTGGTCACAAATGATTTAGTGCCGCAGAACACAAAAATGAAAGGCAAGATAAATAGAAGGACGTTTCTAATCAGTTATCTAAGGTAACGTTATTAAAATAACTTCAGTATCAATTATCTACTGAAATATTTCAATGATTCTGTAAAAATCAAAAAAATCTGCTTTTGGCAAATATCACTGATTACAGGATGCCAAAATCTGATAAGATTTTTCTTTGGAAGGTTGATTATGAATAGTATATCATGCGAATGTTGGCAGCATAAAAGACGCTAGGGGATGCGCGATAATAAAATATGTAAAGTATATTTGTCCCGATCTGTCAACTGATAACAACAAGTGTTCTAATATACACAGGCGCCTATTCATCTCAATTTTAACCAACGTTTTATTTTCTAATCATTTTATTTACCTAGATGATAGTTTTCACAATTACAAGCCTCTAGGTATTATTGTTCCATTTGTCATATATTTTCGATGTCTTGGACAAATGCCTAGATGTCCATAGTTTCTCATTAGGTAATCTTTATACAGTTTGTGTGCACAGTTGAACATAATGTCTATTAGTTTAGATAATAAAACAAAATTCTAAATCGTTGATATAATATATTACATCATAATGATGGGTGTCACCACGAACGTTTACTAATACCCTTAGCTTTGATCACGAGGCAGGGTCCTTGATATGACTATTTCTTTTGTTAAGGCTTACTCATATTTTTGTTTCGATATTGTTCAGGTCCTTTACAATAGACCCTCAATAACTGCATTGTAAAAGAGTGGTATCGTGACCGTCCAGGACACCGGGAACTGCGCCAAATATACTCACGACTCATTAAACAAAAATAGTGAATCATAAACACACACTGACATATTTTAATTGAATACAATTGTACAATATTTTGACCTGTTTTGTGATCCTTTTTAACAATAAAAATGCTTCTATTTTTTTTAATGACATGTTGTAATGGTGGATTCTTAGCTTCGAATCACAGAGAATAACGCCGTCTGTATGCATGCTCTTACAATTTTCTTTATCATTTGTCAGAGTGTTCCTATCCAGTCATCTACAAGTACTCAAGCGACAACTAGTGATGGAACGCAGGAAAATGTTTCTCTTTGGCAACCACCGAACAATAGAAGTTTAGAGGAGTGGCTCCAGAACAATGGACAACCTGAGGAAGAGTGGAAGAAGGTGCAAGAAATGATGCAGCAAATCCAACAGATGAACTGTCTGAAAAATGGAGGATGCCCTGCTTCAGACGCCCCTTCTGTAAGTACTATTGAAGAATATAAAGCCCCGGGTATAAAGCACTAATGCGGATCATGTATTCATCTTATATGTTTTCCAAGTTTTAGTTTCTTATTACAGAGAAATAATCAAGTACATAATGATCATACATACATGACTTATATCTGTAGTTTTCATGAATATGTGTTTTCAGTATTCACTTACACATTAAAAACCTCAATTTTTAGGAAATAACCGATGGTGAATCTTCAATGTCAGACCTGATGGATGATGACATTATATTGACCATCGAGCAAGCTCAATTCATACTGGAGCAAATGCAATCTAGGAAGAAAAGGAAAGTTCATAGTTTTGATCGTTTCCCAACAAAGAAGTGGTCAACAAGGGAGCCAATAAAATACAAGTTCGATGGACAACACAGTAAGTATTTACCTATAAATACAAATCCAGTTATCTGTGAAATCACTAAATGTCTTTAAAAATCAAAATATCATGGAATGAATGAGTCAATGACAAAATATTTATTTTACGTTTTCAGCTGTTTTTGAGCTAACGAAGATCAAAGGTGCTTTATCACATTGGGAAGAGCAGACCTGTTTGACTTTCCAAGAAGTATCAAGAAACGAGATTGTGTCAGGGTCCCATATAATCTTCACCAAACACCGTGGATGTTCGTCATTCTATGGAAGACAAGAGAGGATTGTACCTCAGCCCGTTAGCTTAACAGCAGCCTGTATCGGATGGGTAAGTTGACATAGTATGTACATTACATGATGTTCAAATAAATAAGTAGCCACGTCCAAATATATTGCAATAATCTACCCTCGGAGTAGCAATCACCAAACATCCATCTTGCTCTATCAAACTTTGGACATATTGATTGATTGATCAATAGAACGTTGTAATTGAGTGCGACTCGGAGCTGGGACCATCATAATCCAACATCTATGTTCGTCTCAGCTCGGAAGAAGCACGTCAGCATCATACATCTAAATTAAATTTTCTAAAATCGTTGTAGTTTGGTACCATGGCACATGAGATTGGTCACGCTATAGGATTCTGGCATGAACACGCTCGACCAGACCGTGATGACCACATCAAAGTTATGTACAACAATATCAGAAACGGACGACAGTCTCAGTTTATCAAACAAAACTGGCTCAACACAGACAGCTATGGAGTTGGTTATGACTTGGGATCTGCTATGCATTATCATTCTAGGGCATTTACAGCAACTGGACAGAACACAATAGAGACCATAAATCCCTTGTACAAGAACACAATTGGGCAACGAGTTGCATTATCATTTGCTGATGTCAAAGTTGCCAACCTCGCATATTGTGCAGGTAGGAATATAAATTATAGTCTATGTTTCAGCTTTTAGAAAGCGTTATTCCACAAGCAAAAATAACACGATAAGCTATATATGTAGATTACCATTGTATTGATACATCTGATCTCATTACAGATAAATGTCATCGTGGATTATCACAGCAGTGCCAGCACGGGGGATACCAGGACCCCAAGGCATGTGATAGATGTAGGTGTGCTGATGGATGGACAGGAAAGTACTGTGAAGATTTGGCTCCACCTAAAGAAGGTAAATATGATACTCAGAAAATATTGTGTACTTACAATGTTCAGTTTATAAAACCAGTGCAAAACATTTATGAATATTACATGTGTCAGCATCGACATGACAGTTATCATGGTGAACATTGTGAATTCCAGCAAAGTGTGGCGGAGTGTTGTTCGCAGAAACTGAAAATACAATGACCCAGAGTATTCAGTCACCAGGCTACAATGACGGCAAATACGAAAATGGACAGGAATGCAACTGGCTTATTCAGGTAAACACCTATAAGATTTCTAATAGAAAGAACAGGGTAATTGACCCTATTTCTTCAATAGATAATAGGAAAATGGCATACTGAATGAAACTGTCCAAAATTAAGTATGACGTATACCTTAGTTAAATCGTTGTCAGTGAAGATGAAGAAAAATTAATTTTATTTCATACTTACATTTTCAGGCACCTGCTGGTTCACGAGTTGTGTTGTACTTTGTGGATACATTTGGGGTATACTGTACACAGCCCTCGGTAGGAAACGCATGTTTCCACTGGGTTGAAGTAAAATACAAAAACAATAAGGAGCAAACTGGACCTAGGTAGGTGACTTAACTTAAAATACACAATAAATGGAAAATGATCAAAACTCTTGTTTAATATAAGCTATAAATCAATAGTTTTTAACAAACAGATATATTCTACGTTACATGAAAATTGTTTGTCAGAACGAATTTGTGTATTTAATTCTATATATTGTTTTTAGATTCTGTTGCTACTCAACTCCAAGTGATCGAGTGACGTCTGAAGGCAATGAGATGCAAGTACTCTTCAGAGCCAACCATACTGCATCTAGATATAAGAGGAAAGGCTTCAAGGCTAGATACTACGCTGAACCAATAAATGAATGTGAGAGTTCACCTTGTACACATGGAGGACAATGTGTCGATGGTGTCAATGAATACACTTGCAAATGCCCAAAAGGATTCGGAGGAAAGAATTGTGAAAAGGAAATCGGTAATTAAAGTTATGTTAAAAATATACTTCAACCATCAATTGATTCAGGAACACATATATGATGCTCAAATATTATGCTGTATCTTACATGACTTGTTTTCTTTGATTTTAGAAACAGATATCTGCTTTGAGAAATGCATGAATGGAGGTACGTGTAAAGAATCAGAAAATGACGCTGAAGAATCTTTCAAGTGCTTGTGCACAAAGGGATTTACAGGACCAACATGCGAAATAGGTAAGAACAACTGAATGTGCTTGTGAATGTTTGACTACGCTTTTGTTTGAATGGAATGTGCATGATTTTTAGGCATTGGATATTCACGTATCGACCATTTTGTCAACTCATGTCACGGTTCTTGCACGTACATGTACCATGCTTGGTTTTTAATGGTGAAAGTATATATCTTCTGTTTCATCACTTCAAAATTTGCCTCAGAAATCATTGATAATGATATTATGAACTACTATTGTATCTCCTGCAACACTCATTTTACATTGGCATCTTGGTATCTCCTCTTTACTTTGAATCTCGTCATATCACTGCAATGTTTATTAATTTAGTATAATTGTATACTGATGTGGACTACTGATTTGTATATTTTGCATGAGTATGTAGATATACACACACTACTAATGGTATAAAGCATCGTTTTACATCTGCATCGTGCATACGTACTATTTGAGATCACGTAGATATTTGAAATACTTACAAGCACAATAGTATAGTAAAATCAATACACCAGTGAAAAATTTGCCAAGATGCTAATGTAGAAGTGATGCTATTTATATTAAAGAACTAACTATGCATGACTTACCTTGAATTGTAACTTCTAGCATGCGGTGGTTGTTCATCAGATCCTGGGTCTATTCAACCCTCCTGTGGAGGGAGTTGCTGCAGGGGAGCTATGCTTGTATCTGGAGATAGATGTGAAGGTATTCTACATGTTTGAAACAAACTATTTTGAAATAAAACATTTTATTTGAAAGAAGCTTACTCCAATGGGTAAAATCTTTGAAACCCCATCATGATTTACGTAATGCACTTATTTTCACCCATGTATACACTAAATTTGTCCAAAATGAAATACTAGTAGTGTTGGAAAATAAATTTTCAATTTGTAACATCTTTGTTAAAGAAATCATTGTCAAAATCTGCCAACTCATTAACTAATGAAAATCTGTTGTCCGGTTTTTTAGTTGCTGTTACCTCAGATTGGAGCACGTGGAGTGACTGTAGCAATAAATGTGGAGGTTGTGGAATGAGACGCCGAACACGTAAAATTACCACCAGTCTATTTTCCAAGGTCAATACAGAATCCACGTCATGTAATGCTCAGAGATGCCCAGCCACCGATGACTGTGATTCCAAGAGAATATGTAGATTCTTCCCACGCTCACTGCAGTGTAGACGGTAAGGTTTAAATCTAGAAAAGATAGAACTTACATTATATTATGTCAGAATAGTAAAGGAATCACAATGGTCAAAATCTGAAAATAAATGCGCCTCTGGAACAATTATTCAAAAGAAGCGCATTAAAATATTTCACCGTGAAAACTTATCACGAATTCACGATTTATTTTCTTCAATTTTAGACCCTGTCCCAGATGTTGCCAAGGATACCATGAAGACAACAACGGAAACTGTGTACTCACTTTATAATATCCTAGCGTATGAGGTCGCGTCTAGGAAACAGCAAGGATGCCAAGGTATTGCAGTGATAGTCTGCAGACTGTGAAGGACATTAGTGATTGAAGCAATGTTTGCTTGTTCTTTGAAACCTCATGAAAGGTTAAGGAGTTCAAAGGAGTTGACTCTTGTCAATGGTTGAGAACGAATCAGTTGATGCGGCTTCATCACAGGGCCTCGAAAATAAAGAGGAAACAATTAACACTCAACAAGAGTTAATTAACAGTATACCCACAAAAGCATAAACCAAAGATTTCGATATTACTTAAATATCTATCGCTAAGTCAGATTTGTGTTATCAGTGTTAACGTTTACAGGACAATATATTATTGCATGTTACTTATATATTGTTAACAACTGAATACTAGCAACTGCAATTTGGCTTATTTACATATAAAATCAGTTTTTTCAGGCTGAATGTCTCAGGGACAACCACATTATCATCACAATATCATCTAATAATACCATATCACGTCTGCAATTTAAATTACATTATTTTGTTGAATCTTTATTCACGTGATTTAATCAATATTTCAACTATACAATGTTGATATCAAAATATAATTTTATATCAAAAGTCCCAGAATTTAATTTGACAATCAACAACCAGGTTATCTTGATTTCTATAACAGAACTTTTTTG
The DNA here is from genome assembly GCA_903813345.2 of Owenia fusiformis. Classification (NCBI taxonomy): domain Eukaryota; kingdom Metazoa; phylum Annelida; class Polychaeta; order Sabellida; family Oweniidae; genus Owenia; species Owenia fusiformis. Next base: position 9,482,066 of record CAIIXF020000001.1, read on the forward strand.
TTTTGAACTGGCTGTGTATTTTATCAAAGTTTTCACGTATACAAGACAATGGTATAAAAGAGAATACAATGCCATTACGAAACGTACCGTTATGTGCAACTACTTGTATGTACAAGTAGCCGTATCAAATTACGAAGCCTTTTTACAGCTATGGATTTTTTGAAAGTAATTGAACCAAAACCAAAGTGTTTTTGCAGACAGTTACGTTCTGCAAATTATATTACTATTATTGTTTTGATTGCAGTGTTTTATTTTCAAAAGTCTAAATATTATATAACTTTTGAATGCTATAATATAGCTTTTAATTTATTTTAACTGTACAATGCCGCTGTGTTGGCAATTTGGCTGGTCCATTGATTGTCGATCAAACGTAGTGACAAAATTGTAAATATATGCATCATTATATAAATATATTTTATTTAATATTTTTATGACAAAATCAAACGGCCAAAGCTACATATCGTATTTAATTTATTAATTAATAACTTGTGTTATACACAGTTATATTATACTATATTTTATTAGACAATTATAAATAAATTTTATATGCATCCCCATCATTCATATTTTTTGTTATTAGTGTTATGTTGCTCTTTGAATGAAGGATTTCCCACTTGTCATTCTGTACCAATCAGAGGTCGAGTTACAGTCATGTGCCATGATTTTTAAAAACATTAGTTGCTAGGTTACTGATAGAAATAATATCCTAATTTGTGTTTGATTATATTTCTGACTCATTTTTCTGTAGTATATTGTTGAGTAATATAATGGCATGCTCCAGAAATGTCAAAAGTCTGGACCGATCTGCACTTAAAACAAACCTTCAATAATTAAAATGCTAAGAATTCTAACTTCACTGGTAAATCTATATGTGTTCCAAGTGTCTTACATCTTCGACTTCCAATGTTTGTTCACATACAGTATATATGTATGTACATACATACATGTATATGACATATACATATTTCTGAACAAAGGTATACAGTCTTTACAGACAAACTTCTCAATCGTTCAGAACTAGAACGTGAATCGTACAGTTGATCTAAACTTCTGTGTCAGGATAGTTCAATTTAAATGACTAGATCATTGTCTCTATAATACCTGGGGAGTACACAATACACAAGTTTCCTCCCATAAATTTATAGTTCTTAGACTAATTAGGGACCAAACTTTATACATGATTCCTAACTTAGGAAAGGACTGTGCAGGCGCCCATTCCCTTTCAAAAAATGTTGTTTCATGCAACCATTTTTCCCTCCACAACATTAACTAGAACATATATACATATCCTCAATTCCACATTCGAGATGAAGGCAAAAATGGTCATAATTTTTCAATAGAAAGATGGAATAGTGGGGTTTGTTTACTAGTCAATAATAAAGGTTTTTCATATTCCTCTGCTGTAACTACTACTATGTCTGCTAGAAGTCTCATCCAAGTTGTCTTCCAAAAACAACCTTTTGAAATAAAGAAAAAAAATTTCGTGTGTTAAACGTTTATGAAGAATTACATGTAATAAAGTTACCGATAAAATACTACGTATTCACAGTGGAAAAGTGGGTCAACCTGCAGCATAAAAATCAACAGAGAGTCGAACATGGGAACTGATAACGTAGAAAGTCATATTGAAAATGGTTCCAGTAAGAAAAACGAAAAGAGAATTGATAAGAACGTTAAGGCAAAACCTAAAGGATGTGGACAATGGTTTAACAAATACTTTTGCGAAGGTAGGTAATCTATTTTTGTCTTTTTATCATTTTTTATTTTTATATATGCTACGTAATGCTTTTAAGGGTCTGATCTTTTGGAATCGTTTCTATGGATATGTTACGGATGTCACCGACATGACCTATCCGCTCAATTCGTGGAGGAGAGCAGAAAACTGTTAAAGCCCAAATTTTCACTGACAAAAAAATTCACTATTTTGTCCATGTGAAATGTTTCATGGGCATTAAATTTCACTGTTTGAGGAAATATCCAATTGAGTTCAATGTTAAATCAAATATTCACTGTGCCTTTATTTTCACGGTCCAGCCTCTTTGACAGCGAAAATAGTGAAAATTAGGGCACCTTGAAAATTAGTGCTTTTTCAGTACTCGTCTATAGTGGAATTCCAATAATTGAAGTTTCCAAAAGGTACCGCACTGTTTTTTAAACATTTTCACATCTAAAATCAATGTAAAATTATGACATGAAATATTACCTTGAAATCGAAATTTTACATTCACACCCGTGGCCCCTGTTCACGGTTGACCCTACTCATTCAGAACAGACAGCTAGGCCTATTGATATAATTATGCCCCTTTTTGAAGGATGGTATTAAATGAAAACACTATAATTGCTGCATCCCTGCTCAAAAATTATTAAAATTCATGAATTATAAAAGAGTTGAAGTAATACAAAAATATGGGTGTTTTGATCAACCCTACATACGTGTACTTTAGTTACCACCATACAGTACATACACGAATATATCATTGCAGCATTGTTTGGTTTGGAAAATACACAATTGCCTTTGAAATCTTCGTGGAAAATGCATTTTAAAAAGAAGATTTTCATAGCATTTTAAACAGTTAAAATCTAGGTTAGGATTTTTGAGAAATAAATTTTGAGGCCAAGTAGATTAGACCAGTGTTTAGCATGCAATGGACTCTTAACCAGCCTAATGGTAAAATATTCTACTGTCAGGATGACTCTGGTAAAAAAACGATTAATTACCAAACATAAATGTTTTCTTTGACTGCCTAAGGCTTAGAAAATCTTAAAATGAATGAATGAATAGGGTAAAACTGGTATATATGTTATCGTTTCAAACTGACATAGCAACTTTATTATAGGTATAGTATCAGAAGGGTAAATCTCTTGACAGTCTGATGGTTCCACAAAATCACAATATAAAATATAAATAGCGATTGGGTCCCTCGTATAATTGACTTGTGCTTAATTAATGGCAATAAAATCTGATAAAAAAAACAAGATATAAGTGAAACATTATAGATCAGCATTCTGATACTCATAACATCTTTCTGTTTCACCTGAAACATGTCAGGACTGAGAAGAAATGAGATGTCGTGGTTTATCATGATAATAGATCAGTGTCAGTGGATCTGAGTACATCATTTCAATCGACTTGTAACTTACATTCACTATTTGTAGGACAAGCACTAGAACATGTTGAAGAACTTCCTGTTGATGCCTCTATGGGCAGGAGGTTTCTGGTGAAATATAGACGCGCGATAGGGTTCCTCATTCCAACAGTCTTCTGTCTTGTTATATGGCTGGCTATAGCCATCAAAAAGAACCTCTGGCCTCTCTTTGTAGATAACTACTTCATGAGCATCACGATGATATTTGGATCCCTGATTGCAGGTATATGTATTACAGTAAATAGAGATAAATAAATGATGATATCGTGATTATAACAAAATTGTTATGTTTTTAGCTTAACACAACAAAATATCTGTTCTTATACTTTCCAAAAATATTTGGGAGCGGAATTCATATTCGTTCATCATGTGCATATGCTGATAAACTGTACTTTGTTGAATCAACACTGCCATCTTTCGGTGTTTCAGGGATGACAAGTGAAGGAGCTGCAGCTATCGCATTTCCTGTGATGACACTCGCTTTCAAGATATCTCCAAATGTTGCCAGAGATTTTGCCTTAACCAGCCAAAGCTGCGGTATGTCTGCAGCGACCTTCACAATTCTGTGGATGCGGGTTAAATTGGAATGGACAGCCATTATTGTGTGTTCTGTCGGAGGTATGTTTGGTGTTATCATCGGCCTTGAAGTAATAGATGGCGTCCTGACTCCCCCACAGAAGAAATTCATATTCGTTTCGATATGGTTTTCTTTTGGATTCGCACTGTTTCTATTGAACCGTTATAGACACAGGCGCACTTTTGAGGTGATTCCCTATATGAATCCTTGGAAGATCCTCGTTCTGTTGCTGACTGGGTTCATAGGTGGGATATTTACATCCATAGCAGCGAGTGGAGTGGACATTTGCACGTTTAGTATTCTCACCCTCGTGTTTCGAGTCTCTGAGAAAACAGCTACTCCTACTTCTGTAATACTGATGGCTGGAAATGCACTGTTCGCATTCTTCTGGAGAGATGTGATGCAGGAGGGGATACACCAAGATGCCTGGAGTTATTTGGCAGTAACGGCTGAGATTGTAGTAGTCGGGGCTCCACTGGGCTCTGTCATTGGCACCCATTTCCATCGGCTTGTCCTGGCTGGTTTTGTGTACATCATCGGTACTGCTGCGCTGATAGGTGCCTTTGCAATTGTAAGGCCACTGGCACCTGCACTTGTTGGTCTTTCTGTTGGAATTATTGTCGGAGCTTTCATTGTATTCGTTTGTCTGACACGTGCAGGTCAGATGCTGTTATCCTCTGTGGAGGAACAGGAGAATAATGATCTAAAGAAGAATGAAGATCCGCTGGAGAACATGGACAACAAGAACGAACACAACGAAGTAGACACAACCATAGAACCCACTGGAGGAAATACCAATAACTCATTTCAAGATCTATACATATACAGTAAAACCTGCGAACAGGGAATGCTCTTCGGACTGGAGGAAAGTTTCCTTGTTCAGAGGTTTTCCCTATAGAGAGGGGCCGCACTTTCAGCAAACTCAGAATTGCCGAATAAGCATTTTTTGTTTATATTTGGGCATTAATTGATTTTACCAATGCCAACTCCATACTTGGTTGCTAGACCTTGTTGTGACATCTTGGAAGATGTATGAAGGTCTCCCACCTCCCTCCTTTAGCTGAGGGTAAGGAGCATTCTCCCAATGTTGATTTTAGCCGCTGCTGCTGGCGTATGATGATGTTTAGTTGTAATTATTGATAGATTTGGCTCAACATGACACATTACTTATCTGTTATCTCCATAAAACAATTGTGTCAATCCCTAGATTATCACAACTGATTTGATGTAATTATGTTTGTTGAAAGGACGAATTAGTGTCATGATAATTAGTAACAAACAGATTAGTATTAGTTTTAAAATATATCAGGGTAATTAACAGTGGGTGGGATGCTACATCTTGTAAACAATTGGCTTATCTTAATTTCAATCATATTAATCCAAGCTTTTTAGAATCAGATATTGGCTTAAGACTTTCACACCTCTGAAATATAATGGAATATACAGGGTCACCAATATTCCATTTTCCTTGTTCACAGGTGAATTTTCATAATTTGCCCCAAAAAGTGTTCCTTGTTCCCTGTTCACAGGTTTTCCCTACAGAGAGGGTCCGTTAACATGTAAGTCAATGGAAAAATATTTGGTTCTTTTGAAAAGCATTCCTTGTTCATAGGTTTTCCCTACAGAGAGGTATTCCATCGGACAGGTTTTACTGTAATTACATCATATCTATCAGAGGATATTGATTCCTTGGATCAATAAGCGTGTAATAGTTATCATGGAGTCTCCAAGGTTGCCAGGAGATATCTGAATTTTGAATAAGGTTTATTTTAACATACAAGTTGACGCGAAAGCAAAGTTGTTGCAGTACTTACATGAGTAGGGGGACAATGGTTGACTTTTCATAGATCATTTGATTTTAAGAGTTACCACAAAGGAAGTTGGAGCTGAATTCTCCCTATCTAGTTCAACCAACTATAGCCACCATTTATCAGCTTGAGATTGCTTAGGTAAAACTAAATTTCCACATCAAAATAACATCATAAAGGATAACATTTCATAAAAAAATCTGTCTTTATTTCCATAAAAAATATCTACACTTTATACACATATTTACATTGTATATATTGTCATAATATACATCACTTATATACACCTCTCCCATAACATTGCATACTTTTGAGATAGGCCAAGTCCATAATACTGAAATTAGTTGTATTTAAATATAAAAATCCATATACCATTGTCTGTTCTTTTGGTAGTTGGAAGCAAACTTGTACTTTTATTTAATATTTATAAATTGTCTCATGTATAAAGTCAATATTGTATTATTCTAAAGGGTTAGAATACAGTTACCACTGGAGTCTTCATGGAACCCCTGGCAGCACCTTGGACACGGCCTGAATGTGAAAAATTCATGAATTTACAATTCATTTTATTTTATGACTAGTAAACACATGTTAAAACAGATGTACGTGTAGTTTAATTCATCCTTTAAAATAGCAAAAATTGCTTTTCCAAGAAAAGGATATCTTAATCCCCGCCCTTATAAATTAGTTATTCAATTAAATAATACTTCAATTTTAATAAACATACAAGGTATTAACATGTAAAATGTCACCACCTGCCATTTGTAACAGACGCCAACCACCAAACACTAACCACAAAAATGTTGGAGACTATAACAATATGCCATCACCAAAAGTTATCATATTTAATAACTTACCTTTTACATTGTTCTGTATGTGGGAATGCATCACATATTCTCCTACTTGCACAATCATTCGTCTCTGCACATCGTTGTATGTTACATGGCTTAGATTCAGTATTCACTTTACCAAAGAGGCTGGTAGTGATCCTCCTGGAGCGGTACCTTAAGCCACAACCTCCACAGTTACTGCTGCACTCACTCCAGCTACTCCACTCTGATATCACAGCAACTGTAATTAAATGAAATATGTACGTGTAAATACTCCGTTTATGTGGTGTATTTAAAACTACATGTAGACTAGACAACAGCAATGTTAAAGCAGAGGGAATCATGTAGGAGACCTCATCGAGATACTTTTCGTAAGAGTTTTTGTGAGAGGGTTGCAGTGTTATTTCATAGTATGTGAGTATTGAAAACAGAGAAACCTGTTCTATCACGGCTACTATTTTATCTATAAATTTTCTATCAGCTGGCCAAGTTATTAAATTCCCTTGACAATGCCTGACAGACGAGTACATGTTCCAAGTTCCCTACTGAGTTGAATTTATGATTTAAGAACCTAAATAATTGTAGAATATGTTAGTAAATGTTGCAATCCATACCTTCACATTTTCCTCCTGGCAATTGAACAGATTCCTCAGGACATCTGCCATCTCTCTGTCCGGGTGTTGTTTCCAGCTCAGCAGCAGGGGTTGGCATGGCTAGATAATACATATAAGAATATCCATAAAAACAATTGTATTTTTTCCTTATGTGTTTAAATAAGGAATCAATTCATATGCTTAAGTAACCTTGTATAGTGTATGAAATGAACTTCTTGTTTATCAATGTTTGATCATTTTAACAATTTATACATCAAAAGATAACATAGATTTACATGTACATAAATATTGAAATAAATGAATATATATTTTAAAAAAAATTATAAATGCATTCTTACCTATTTCACAAGTTGTCCCAGTGAACCCTGGTGTACAAGTACATTCAAACCCATCTCCACTATCTGTTATAGTACATGTACCTCCATTTAGACATCTCGCTGCACATATGTCTACTTCTGAAAGTAGGGAAATGCATTACAATAGACAAATGGAGGAAATTATGACAAATATTCGTTACGATGTCATTCTTACAGTTTCAGGGCGGAAATATAATTTTCTAAAACTACTAACAATTTTTGTTAACACTGCTGTCTACAGTGACATCATTAATCTAGCTAATACACCATAGTTTACTTGGTTCACTAAAATGGATCAGTAGTATATCAAAGAGGTCTATTAACTGTTTGAAATCTTTGCTACTGTACCATAACAGTGGAACAATCAATGATTGTGAGTGCATTCGTTAAATATTTATTTTACAATATGAAGATTTATTACCTATTTGCTCATCACAATTCTTTCCAGTGAATCCCTCCAAGCATTCACATGTGTAGTCATTGATGTCATCTATACATGTACTACCATTACCACATGGAGCATTGGCACATTCGTCTATAGGCTCTATAAGAATACAACAACAGCAAATATAAGGTTTGACAGTGCTTGTTAGGAATGACAGTAAGGCCTGCTAAATATTTGTTAAACATAAAGGGTAGCACTAAATTCTATATTTAATCCATTTATTTTATTTAATATGAGTAATGATTTGGCAACTTATATAGAATATGTTTAACCACGAGGTTGCGAGTTCGAGACACATGTGCTCCTTGTGTTTATTCATTTACCTGCATAGAATCTTGCCTTGAATCCAAATCTCTTGTAGCGGGAGACAGTATGGTTGGCTCTTAAGAGAACAAGCATTTCAGATCCTTCAGATTCTACCCTCTCACTGGGAGTGGAATAGCCACAAAACCTAGCAAGGAAACAACAATCTAAGTTAAAAAACAAAATTTAGAATCATGTAATAGAAGTGACTAGCACATGCCTGTGTGAGAATTTTCAAAATCTCCCTGGTCAAATATTTCGTTTGCCTCTTTAGGATTTTGGAGTAACAAAGAAAAATGGCGTTTCGATTATTTTCCTCCCAAAAACAAAACAAATGGATAATTAAGCTCATGCACATGTCAGAAAGTGTCAGTAGCACAAGTTGACATTGCTTTTGTTATTTATCATACACAAGTCTACAATGACAATATCCACATTGATTTTAATGTGGTTCTCAAAAATAAACTGGCAATCCCGGCATAATATTTGGATAGAGCATGAAAAATAAGTTGAGACTCTATTTTGAAGTTTGAGCTCATGTTGTACAAACCTTGGTCCAGTTTGTTCCTTGTTGTTCTTGTATTTTACTTCTACCCAATGAAAGCAAGATTTTCCATTTGACGATGCTGTTATAAACACTCTGAATGTGTCCACAAAGTACAACACTACCCTTGAACCGGCTGGGGCCTGGAAATAATTGTGCTAAAATTAGTACAACCAGATTTGGAACCAAAATAACCACATTTCAAAGTTCAATGTGCATAACATTATGTTATGAAGCAAAACCAAACTTCAATCATATTTGAAATTTCTCAATAAATTATAGGATTATAATCAATTAACACATTAAGTGTAAAACGCAAAGATGCATGGCAAATATAGTTGCCAGTAGCCATAATATTTGTATTCACAATATATTGACTTACTTATTATTAAGTAACTGTAAAAAAGTATACCATACCTTTATAAGCCAGCTGCACTCTTGTCCATTGTCATATTGGCCTAAGTTATATCCTGGAGATTCTATACTCTGTGAATGGACAGTGTTCATACTCTCAGCTATAACCTCTCCACCACACTCAGCTAGAATATATGCAAAACAATTTACATGTGTTATTTCATTTGAATTGAATCATGCAACAATTCATACAAAAAAATCTGTCTATTTGTGTCATTTTTGCTGAATAACATCAGTGAGAAAAAGGGTTTCACATTACTATATTATACCAGGCCATTTTCCAACCACTGTCTATCCATTTCATTAATTCAGGCTATGCAGCATTAAAATGTTTTCAATCTATTTTACAATTTACATGAAATCACTGATTTGTTAACTGCAATAATTTACAGGGTGAGCCAAAAAAGGTAACCTAAACAAATGTTAATAACTCAGATATGATAATCCAGTATGGTTTTACATTCATATTTGGCAGGATTGAACTTTGTTCAATGTTTTTTCGTTAAACCAAGTTTCATTGGTGATCATTCAAACAAGACCAGTGAAACTTAGCAGAGCATTGAAACAACATTGAACAAGGTTTGATTGTGCTAAATATGATTTGAAATCCCTGTTGGAAGACAGAGTTATTGACATTTGTTTGGGTTACCTTTTTTGGCTCACCCTGTATTATCATAATTCACCATAGCAGCTCTTTAACAGAATGTAATAAATGTCACTTAAATTATTGATTAAAGATAATATAAGAACTCACCAATCTTTGGAGGAGCAACTTGATCACAGTATGTACCTGCCAACCCATCAGGACATCTACATCTATCACAGGCCTTGGGGTCCTGGTATCCACCATGTAGACATGGCTTTAGTAAGCTGCTAGGCTGAGGGCACTTGCCTATATGAATGTTTTTAGATTATAGAATTTTAATCATACATCAATAGATCTTGGATGTCATCATGTAGAGGGATACCATTGTAAATTGAAAATATAATTAAACATGTTATATCTTTTGATATTACAGTGTATATACTGTACTATGAATAGAAAAGGATAAATTACTCATTGACAGGAGTATCACATTTTAAGAATTAGCTGGTCAAAATTAAGCTTATGTTATGTAAGAGTACCTGCGCAGTAGGCCATGTTAGCAACCTTCACATCAGCAAATGATAGAGCCACCCTTTGTCCAATAGTCCTTTGATACAGTGGGTTTATGGTCTTAATAGTCAATTGGCCAGCTTTTGTAAATGACTTTGAATGGTAGTGCATGACAGAGCCAACATCATAGTCAACCCCATAACTTTTGGTGTTCACCCAGTTCTGTTTGCTGAATTGAGATTGCTTGGTGCTTGAGATCTGGTTGTAAACAACTTTGATGTGGTCATCACGGTCTGGTCGAGCATGTTCATGCCAGAATCCCATAGCGTGACCAATCTCATGTGCCATGGTACCAAACTACAACAAATGTGTTTATAGGTTCAATGATCTTTGAATTCAGTTGTGCAGTGAAATAATTTCTTTCAGAGCTTAATTTGCTTTTTTATTCTTGATATCAAAAAATTCTTACTGTCCCAATATCTAAAAATAGCACTAAAGTTCAAATTGATTGAAACATGGTGTTAGTAAAGGGTAATGACCAACAGTGCATATTTGTAATGCAAGCTTCAATTTTGCACGATTCCTTTTATTCTAGCATTATCTCCCATGTCTGAATTCCAATAAAGACAAAAGAGATCATTTTGATTTGAACAAGCACACGAATAACTGTCAAAACTTCATGTTTTCAGTTTAGCTTTTACTTACCCAACCAATGCAGTTGGCCCCAAGACTGATAGGCTGAGGGGTCACTCTGACCTGTTGACCATAGTAGGATGAGCAGCCAGTTCGCTTCACAAAGATAATATGAGATCCCGGGACAATCTGGTTACGATGAACCTCTTCAAAACTCAAGCAAGTTTGCTCCTGCCAGTGAGAGAGGGCGCCACGGATTTTGGTCATCTGGTACACACCTGTAGATAATGCCAAGTATGGTATAGATATTTTTTTTCATTACATACAATTGACAGTTAATGGGCCACACAGACTGTGTATATTCCAGAACAGCAATAAACTCCCGGATCGTGCAATTTCGACCCCTCCCACCCCTACTCACTACCATCATTACTTGATAGGTACATAATAGAACAAAGTTGTATTTGCAATAAAGTTCATTTTAGTCAATTAGAGTTCACCCATGTTATAGAGTATAACAAGTACTGAATTTATAATGTGATTTCTTAAAAACATGTGGCAACATAGGCCTTAGAATGATAAGAGTTAATTATATCGAATCCGCAATATCGCCCATTGCACTGGCATGAATTGCATAGCAATGTATGCTCACTCTAGTGACTGCATAAAAATAATAAATAAAAAAGATGGTATCATACTTAGGACTAAATATGCACTTCGAAAATTTGAACACTTACTGTGCTGTCCATTAAACTTATATTTGATTGGTTTATTAGAGGACCATTTCTTTGTTGGGAATCTGTCGAAGTTGTGCACTTTTCTCTTCTGTCTCGACTGCATCTGTTCCAGGAGGAACATAGCTTGCTCCATGTTTAGTATAATGTCATCATCCATCAAATCAGATATCGTTGGTTCTGTATTACTTATTGACTGTAAATGTATACCAAAGGGCATTTATAACATGATTGTACCATATGAATGAAAGCATACTATACAAAATAGTTTGAAGACAAAAGTGTATACCATCTAAAAACAGACAGAGATTTGCATTAAATGGCAGATTTTGAGGAAGAAACCCACCATAGGACCATCATCGAGACATCCGTCACGGCTCAGGCAATCAAGGTGCTGTATCTGCCCCATCATGTCCTGAACTTTCTGCCACTCTTCCTGGGTCTGCCCATTGTTTACAAGCCAGTCTTCCAGGCTCCTGTTGTTGGGCGGCTGCCAGAGTGGTGCCACCTGGTGTGGTTCATAGTCAATTTCAGTCCTAGTTCCAATGGGGGCACACTGTAATTCAAATTTGGACAACATATTTGGTTGACATTAAAACTTTTGTGAATTTAGAGATCACATTTCTAAAATTTAGATCTGAAATAATTGTGATTTTCAAGTACATGTACACTCCCTTCTACATCTAGATTGACATGAGTTGTTAGGAATTGAAACATTTAACAGGTAGTGCAACAAAGGTATCATTCAACAAGACACTTGTATTGCTATCATCAACAACATCAACTCTCTCCAAGGACTTAATATCCAGGACATCACCTTGAGAAAATGTAAACATTGGAGTCTCATTACAAATATAATCTTGATAATTAGTGAGTTGAACTTAAATAACTGATTAACCATAGGCCATGTTTCTTTTATCAACTGCATTAAAATACTAAACAATTTTGATAGAGCATACTCATAATCATTCAATTGAGATTTAATTCTCATTTAGATAATAATTATGTTTTGAAAAATAACAATAAAAATCTATTCATAACATTTCAACAGATTCAATAGATTAAAGCCATGAAATATTTCCTGATAAATAATTTATTGGTATTCAAGAGAGAATTTTCAAATTGTAAAAGGTGGAATTATATTGAAGTGTGTCCAATTTTTAAAATGTACTTTATAATGTACCAATGTAACTAATGTTAGGTATGTAATATTTCACTAGTCCAATAGTCATGCCCATCTGACTTCTACCAATCCAGGTAAAAGTTGACATGCAAGGACAGGTAGGGGTGTCCTATGCAAATAATTTTGATGATTTCACTAAATAAACCCGAAATTAAAGTGCATCCGAACACGAAGCAGCCTCACTAAAATTTACTGAAAAGTATTATTTACCCCCTCTTTTTATTGAAACCGTGAATATGATGTCCAATTGTAACATTTAATACTCTCTTTAACTTAAATTAACCTCAGCTTTTCAATTGCCTCATAAATCTATTGCCTCACCTATTTAATTGCCTCACCTACTGTCAGAGGCTAGCTACACCCCTGGCAAGGTGCAGCATTACATGCATTTGTAAAACATCAAAAATAGACTTGTTTATTCCAAACAAAGATATGTAAATAAACATGTATATGTAAACAAAATTATATGTAAACAAAATGTATTTACTTACATGTACCAGAGAAAGCTGCAGAAATAAAGCAGAAACAAGCAATAAGGCTTTATAAATTCGCACGAATGACATCTTGATCAGAAAGTGTCTACCAACTTGTATAAACTCCTTATTTTTCTAGCTCAATATTTCCAGAGGCATTCCTTTGCAAGTGCAGATGAATAATGATAAGTGATTTTGACCAAGCAGTTATATACTCTAAGGCCAGTAGTGGTACTAAATGACCTGATCTAATCACTGGCCAAGACATTTAAGGTTCCATGATGTTTTTGATAAATATGTTATTTGCTTAGTCAGACTTTAGTGGTGTGATGAGAGATTTATCCTTATTTCTCTAGTAAGTTCAGAGATATACCCCCCTTCATAGACTTTTCAAGGGAATATGTTGTCTAAGAATTTAATGTTGCATTGTTCTAATTGCTTCAGGTCAAAGACAAGAATTGTTGCTGTTGCATGCATGTGGACAGACATGTGAACATGTGATGTTTTAGAAAAACATGGGAAAGAACACTTTTTAAGTACATTAACAAGTCATTAACAAAAAATGTAAAAATCAAGCTGCAAGTCTGGCAAAATATTGGTATCCTACTTACCTACCCATGTCTTTCCGGGCTTGGAGTTTTGGCATTAGAAATTAAATCATGTTTTCAGCCTGTTGCATTTCTGTAAAAAACAGATAGCATTTAACGTTGCATTACATCATCACAATAGCAGAGCATTTAAACACAATCTTAAAGCGCACTCAATCAATTAAAAATGTATGCTTACCTTACCATGTAATCTTTAGTGAGGAGATAAAGCTAACATAGTGTGTACCCGCTCCCTCCTTGGAGATGGTAGCCCATGTCTTACTGAAATAATCTTAAGTATGATTGTCATTCATTTTCCATCCATTTATCTGTATAGAATTTCCCCAACATATACAGCAAGTTCAAAAATTGGAACATTTTTCCATTCATCGTAACTTACTTTTTAATACTTTAGGAAATGAGGCTGATATGCTTTCTGATATACATAATATATATATAATATATATATATTTATCCCATACTTGGACGTGTTACAGGTACATAAAGCCGGTTTATAAAATCTTATATTTTCATCAGCGGGCAGATATAGCTTTACGTCCCGCTCCGAGCGTCATAATCGCCGCTCGCATATTTGTTCATAATTTGTAACATTCACGTAATGACTGTAAACGACAATGGAGAAAACACAGACTATCGGGATCTGTTTGATGGTTTAAAAAAGGGAAGGAGCACCCACTTAATCAATAAAAAAATTCGAGAAAATAAATGTGGGAATATTTGAGAGAACAGGAAAGTCCGCCCACGGTCAAGAAAACAAAACTGGACATGAATATTCTAAAATATTTCCACGATTGAACAATGTGAACCAGATGACCAAGATTGGTATGGGATAAATATATTATCCTATAGTCCTATTATATTGGCCTCGGGATAATCCCAATATCCTGAACCTCATATAGGATAATCTCTACATATAATACTCATCACATCTTTCTTTTTTGAAACTTGAGTTCTGTTTTGCAACAAGCAAATTAGCAATCTGCTCTGATTTCATTCTTGGTCTAATGGCAATTGCAACTGTGTCAATGACAAAGTGTGATGATTTTTAGAGTTAATGTTACTCATAATATCAATATTATTGTAAATTTATTACATAATAGGCATTATTCTGAATACACAGACACAGGTGACATCATCTTGACTGATTTCATGACCCAATTAGATGAAAGATCCAAAGTTTTGTGAATTTGAAGATCAATAAAATCTCAAAACCTCTTAATTAAACACATAATTGGTATCTCAAGACTGAAAAAAGTGATGACATTATTTCTGATGATGGCCAATAAAAGCAGTGTCTGATTTAGAAATTTAAAACTGAAAAATACTTGTTACTGCATATTTCTGCATTCTACTTGTTCCTATTAACAATGGATTGCAGGAGTAATTAAGATTTGAGAATGACTTTCTGTAACATTGTCACAATTTTACATGATATTTTGCTCACAACATACCGTTTTCTTAAAATCAAACAGTTCGGACTTTATTCCATAATAATTTGGGGATCTTTAAAATTGCAATGGGAAAATGAGAAGGTACATAGCAAAAGTAAAGTAAAAGATGTACAAATATGAAAATAAATGAATGGGTTAGTAAGGAAGTGTTCAAGCTCAGCTTAAATGTACTAACTGTCTCAAACTATTTTTACAAACTTAAAGTCTAATATTACATTCATTATTTATTCTGTTTATTTACAACATTGTTTTATAAACATGTACATATAAAAACAATATACAGAAGAACCTGTATATCTGAACACCTGGCTAATCAGAACACCTCCCAATCTGAACATTTTTTCGGTCCCATTTTTTCCTCCCATGGGCTCCCATGTTAAAAAAACTTGAAATGTGAACACCTCTAGCTCTCAATTTGAACAGTGGACAGTCATATTTGAAAAAAAATTAACCTGTCTAATCTGAACACTTTTCATAAAATTTCACGCGCAGTTTTATACAAAATTGCTCAAATATTATGAAATCAAAACTTTGGGAAAGAAACTTGAATGGCTTGATTATAATGGAGCTTTCCAGGTTGACTAGATTCATTTGAATAAAAATTTCAAATTTCTGAAATGCCGTAAAGCTAGGTGGTTAGATGAACTATTTATATGTGTTCACATTTCTTCATTATCTGGAATCTCACGAATGCAAAAACCTTGAAAATTAACACCTCCTAATCTGAAACCTTTAAGCCGGTCCCAATGGTGTTCGAATTAGACAGGTTTTACTGTACTAAAATATTACACCACTAAGAATCATGTGAACAATACCGGGATGAAACTATTTTTTCATAGATACATATACCTGAACATGTACTGAGAACAACTTCTGCCTTAAAATTAAGGCACAGAGTAATAAACTCACCAATTAAAGGTAAATTGATCATAAAAATAAAAATTTCCCTTTAATAAAAGCATGGCTTTCTATATGATTAATATCCAAAACTTTAAAAACAGTAACTACCGGAGTAGCAAATCCCACTGCCTTCACAAAATCTACACCCATCTGAACCCAATGTGACAACTGGTAATTATTACTATATATTTTGATGTTCATATATATCAACTGGTATTAATTATCAAAGATCCACTTTTTATGAAATATTGCGGACATTCTCCTTGTAACCTGGAATAATTTGGCACCTGGTTTAGTTTTAAAGTTAAATCTACGGCACAGAATTTAACTGTTGTTCGTATTGACTCTAAGAAATGCAATAACAATCCCGTCTTTCCTTACCAGTAATAGTATTCTATACAACACTACACTGCACTATGCTAATTTACAGTACTTTAAACGCCTAAAACGGGTTAAGAAAAAATAAGATTGATTATGCAACAGAACTGAGATGAGAATGTATGAAATATAGAAATAACATATGTATATGAACATTGAACAAAAGGAGAAATATCTTTATAGTCTACATAAAAGTGGATGCAACACATCTTAAATAAATGAACAGTTGAGCGGCAAGTTAATTGTATAAGCAATATAATCTTTACATAATATTAATTCATTAAAGATGCATTATACCATAGGTTTCTCCCCCAGACAATCAATGATGTCCTATTTTTATTGCTCATATAATATCTCACATACCATGGATATATCTTGAGAATAACTTTTAGGTATATTATTGCCGAAATGTTGAAATAATCAACAAAACAACCAACCTTCAGAATTAAACACAATCAATTACCCAAATGCAAGTAGGTAGTTACCAGTTTCACCACCAGGTGGCTGATTCGGGTCAATTAACATGGCAGGTATATAAGAAAGTTCCCTTAAACTTGAATTTTATCAATTTAAGTGGCTCAATTTTCATATAACCCTTATGCGTCTGATACTTATACTAATGAAAATATGTCCAGTAAAGCAAAATATTATCTGTCCACTAAAAGAAAAGATATTTCATTTTTTGTGATTTTATAGCATGGGGTCTATGGGGAATCTCCCCGAGCTAGAAGTCACATTTTCAAAGAAAATAAATTTTTCAAAGTTGATAAACACTTTTTAAAACCACATTTCTAGATGTTATTTTACATGTAGATTTCAAATATGATATTACTTTGACTGAATTTTGAATTTTTAATGACGTAAATCAAGATTATTTCTACTCACATCTGGGTTATTCCTCGGCTAGCGAGGGGAATCCCTATGGAGTCACACAAGCACCTTGAACCAGGCAGCCAATCAGGTTCATGATGATAAACAAAATTCAACGATCAATCAGATAGCAGGAGGAATTTCCTGGTATATTCAATCTTCAGATAGAATTAATTTTAAATATTACACCTATATTAAAGCTATTAGTGAGAAATATCAGAGATGAACAATATATTTAATGTGATAAAAATCCCACCTAAATTAAAGCCGATTTTAAATACAATTCTAAATGTTAAAAAGTGTTTTCCTTGTCAATTTTGTTTTATGTGCTAAAACTGTTGATTGAACAATATTCCCTAAAGATCTGAAATTCCAAGATAAAAAATTCATTACAGTGTTTATAAAACACAAATACAGCAATGGAATATTAATTGCGACATGGCCAAGTTCTTTGTTTTATTATATTGCCCATGTCTTTGTCCATAATTGGGATATTAATTATGACATGGCCAAGTTCATTGTTCATTATATTGCCCATGGCCCTGTCCATGATTGGGATTATAAGTATGATATGGCCAAGTTCATTTTTTTATCATATTACCCATGTCCATGTCCATGATTGGAATATTAATTATGATATGGCCAAGTTCATTGTTTTATAATATTGCCCATGTCCCTGTCCATGATTGGAATATTAATTATGATATGGCCAAGTTCATTGTTTTATCATATTACCCATGTCCATGTCCATGATTGGAATATTAATTATGATATGGCCAAGTTCATTGTTTTATCATATTGTCCATGTCCATGTCCATGATTGGAATATTAATTATGATATGGCCAAGTTCATTGTTTTATAATATTGCCCATGTCCCTGTCCATGATTGGAATATTTATTATGATATGGCCAAGTTCATTGTTTTATCATATTGTCCATGTCCATGTCCATGATTGGAATATTAATTATGATATGGCCAAGTTCATTGTTTTATCATATTGTCCATGTCCATGTCCATGATTGGAATATTAATTATGATATGGCCAAGTTCATTGTTTTATCATATTGTCCATGTCCATGTCCATGATTGGAATATTAATTATGATATGGCCAAGTTCATTGTTTTATAATATTGTCCATGTCCCTGTCCATGATTGGAATATTTATTATGATATGGCCAAGTTCATTGTTTTATCATATTGTCCATGTCCATGTCCATGATTGGAATATTTATTATGATATGGCCAAGTTCATTGTTTTATCATATTACCCATGTCCATGTCCATGATTGGAATATTTATTTTGCTATGGCCAAGTTCATTTTTTTATCATATTACCCATGTCCATGTCCATGATTGGAATATTAATTATGATATGGCCAAGTTCATTGTTTTATCATATTACCCATGTCCATGTCCATGATTGGAATATTAATTATGATATGGCCAAGTTCATTGTTTTATCATATTACCCATGTCCATGTCCATGATTGGAATATTAATTATGATATGGCCAAGTTCATTGTTTTATCATATTGTCCATGTCCATGTCCATGATTGGAATATTAATTATGATATGGCCAAGTTCATTGTTTTATAATATTGCCCATGTCCCTGTCCATGATTGGAATATTTATTTTGGTATGGCCAAGTTCATTGTTTTATAATATTGACCATATCCCTGTCCATGATTGGAATATTGATTTTGGTATGGACAAGTTCATTGTTTTATAATATTGCCCATGTCTTTGTCCATGATTGGAATATTAATTATGATATGGCCAAGTTCATTGTTTTATCATATTACCCATGTCCATGTCCATGATTGGAATATTTATTTTGCTATGGCCAAGTTCATTATTTTATAATATTGCCCATGCCCCTGTCCATAATTGGGATATTAATTATGACATGGCCAAGTTCATTGTTCATTATATTGCCCATGGCCCTGTCCATGATTGGGATTATAAGTATGATATGGCCAAGTTCATTGTTTTATAATATTGCCCATGTCCCTGTCCATGCTTGGGATATCAATTATGACATGGCCAAGTTCATTGTTTAATTATACTGCCCATGTTCCTGTCCATGATTGGGGTATTGCGAAAGTTCATAATTTAATTATATTGCCTATGTGCCTGTCCATGATTGGGGTTTTGTGGTGTAGCCAGATTCATTGTTTAATTATATTGACCATGTTCCTGTCCATGATAGGGGTATTGTGGCGTGGCCAGGTTCATTGTTTAATCATATTGCCCATGTTCCTGTCCATAATTGGGATATTGCGAAAGTTCATTGTTTAATTATATTGCCCATGTTCCTGTCCATGATTGGGATATTGCGAAAGTTCATAATTTAATTATATTGCCCATGTTCCTGTCCATGATTGGGATATTGCGAAAGTTCATAATCTAATTATATTGCCCATGTTCCTGTCCATGATTGGGATATTGCGAAAGTTCATAATTTAATTATATTGCCCATGTTCCTGTCCATGATTGGGATATTGCGAAAGTTCATAATCTAATTATATTGCCCATGTTCCTGTCCATGATTGGGATATTGCAAAAGTTCATAATTTAATTATATTGGCCATGTTCCTGTCCATGATTGGGATATTGCGAAAGTTCATAACCTAATTATACTGCCCATGTTCCTGTCCATGGTTGGAATATTAATTGTGGTATGGCCAAGTTCATTGTTTAATTATATTGCCCATGTTCATGTCCATGATTGGGACCATGATTGGAATATTGTGGCATAGCAAGGTTCATAGGCATTGCATGATGCATGTTCAGCTGTAGCTGTGAGTGTTGGGGCATTTGCATGGGCATAGTTGAGTGCATCGCATTCGTGGGCACTGTCTGAATTGTCATTGGGGGTATATAGGTAGGCATACTATTGCTCCTGTTTTCAGCCTCCTCGCTTGTTTGGGGTCTGCTATTAGCTACAGGAAATGCACTAATGCCATGGGCAGTATCCCTGTGGGCGATCAGCTGATTTTTGGAAGAGAATCTCTCTTTGCATAAGTCACAACTGAACTCAAAATGATCTTTATGCTTCTGGGCAATATGTTGGATCAGCTTGGATTCTGAACCACATTCTTTGTTACAAATATAGCACATGTATTCTCCCTGGCCGGAGAACTCTCCTGGTTCCTTCTGAGTTGCATGTTCCTGGTAATTATTTGGGCTATCTAGATCTACAATTCCATGTTTCACTCGCATATGCTGATCTAGCATGTACTTAATACTGTAAGGCTTCTCACATAGAGGACAGACATGATTCTTGGGCGTTTTAACTTTGACACCCTCGTGTTTAAATGCCATATGCTGTTTAAGGTTTGCTTTGGTGTTCACAGTCTTGTTACAGACTGGGCACACACATCCTTCAAAGTTCTGCACAGGTTTTTGATCTGAATGTTTATAAGCAAAATGCTGGCTAAGTTTTCCCTCTGTTGAACATATCTTGCTGCACATCGAACATGGAAATGGTCCACCTTGTTTCTTAGTACCGGGGGTTCTCTTGATGGGGGTCTTCTTGATTGGTGTGTCTTTTTTGTGTATCATTGAATTATGCTTCCGTAGAGCTTGCTTACTCCAGAGAGATATATCGCATATCTTACATGGGAATTCCTCATTGTCCTCCCCATGGACTGTTCTCTTATGTTTAGCAAGGCTATTTTTCTGTAGAGCATTGAACCCGCATATGTCACACAGGAATGATTTAACAGGTCCAGTGGGCTCATCATCATCAAAGTCATCAGGACCACCAAAATCATTATTATCATCATCTCCATCTTCAGTCTTAATGGGAGCAGGGGGAGGGGTGGAGACAGGCTCAACTGATTCTCTGCTAGGATGGTACACTTTCATATGCTTCTTCAAAGTGTCATCTCTGGTGAACTTATGGTAGCAGATACCGCAATACATAATTTTCTTATCCTCGTGAATTTTCATGTGTGTTTTCAAGACGCTTCTTTCATTGAATGTTCTAGAACAGAACTCACACATGAAACTTTGTCCATGGTGAACACGTTCGATATGGCGCTTGAGACTATCTTTCAACGCATACTCCTGGCTACACTTGTCACATTTATGGGGTTTCTCATGTGGATGGACATCCTTCATATGTGTTCTTAATTGATCTTTCTCCATAAACGTGCTGTCACAAAATTCACATGACATTATTTGAGGCTCTCTGTTATGGCTCTTCATATGATCTCGTAATGTTTTCTTCCGGGCATATTTTCTAGGACACTGGTCACATTGAAAGATTTGTTCACCGTTTGGATTAATTATATGCATGTCTAGTTTATGTCTCGTGAGAGAATCTTGGCGGCAGAATAGCTTATTGCAAACATCACAAGTGAAAGGCTTCTGTCCAGAGTGTTTATTGATATGTTCTACATATCTTGCCTTTTGCATAAAGGCCTGCTGGCAGACCTCACAGGAGTATGTCTCACTGGTATGTATACCAACATGCAGGTTATAATGGTCTTGGAGGTCATCCTGTGATGCAAGATCTTCATAACAGACAGCACATTTCATAACATCACTTTCTGGTTCACCTGGTACATTCAACCTCATATCTCCAACCTTCTTGAAGTGAGTCATCATATGATCTCTATGGTGGCTCTGGATACGAGATGCTTTTCCACAGATGTGACAAGCGAATCCCCAACTCTTGTGAACTTTCATATGGCTGTTTAATAGTCCTGTGCTTCCAAACTTCTTGTTGCAAGTTTCACATTCATACTGGCGTTCCCTATGTGTGTCGTAGTGTCTGGCTAACAGGAACATTCTATAGAAAACTTTACTACATTTGAGGCATTTTAGCATGCCATCTTCAACCTTCTCATGTGGTATGTCATCATAAGTACGTCTCTTTCTTCCTGGGATGATGCCCCTCTTCCTTGGCTGAAGCGATCGCTTTCCACTTGCATTTTTCCTTATAGTTGCATTGGTGGATTTCAGCACTTTCACCTCTCTCTGCAACACATCAATGATTGTTAACAGGTCAGACTTTCGTAAATGTTCTAAACTTTCAGTTTTGTTTAGCATCATTGTTTTACATTGCCTTCTTGTGAGACTTTCTTTCGGCTTTACATCCTCCTCATATTCTTTAGATTTCCTTGCCTTTTTCGTTGGCAGCTTTTTCTTTCCTTTGTTCGATTTATTGTTCTTTTTTGATTTATTTACACTGGAAATCTTCTTCCTTTTTCTTCCAGGTGGCTTAGTTTGTGTGTAGGATTCAGGTAAAGCTTCTTCATTGTAATCCATCTGACCTTCTTGCCCAAAAGTCTGCTCATACATATTGTGTTCAAAATAGTTATTAGTGTGATCTGTGTATTCACTTCCCATGCCATCATCCTCACCATTCATGTAGCCTCCTTCATCACCTGAACCAGCAATATTTGTCTCAAAATCTCCTGGATTTATGGCTGCATCCTCATAATGTGGGTCAATTACTTCAGTCTTTATGTTTGTAAATCCACCTTCATTATCTTCTTGCAGTGGATCTGTCATTTCAGTACTGGGCTCTACATGCTCTGATGTATCATTTGTGAATGGTTCATTTTGTTTAGCACTATCACTAACATATGGCTCATCATGTTCAGTTGTCTCCTCATACTTCAATGCAGGTGTATTTTGTATTAATACCCCATTAACAACAGCATCGTCAACAGAAGACCCTTGGTGATCAGTGTCACTACCAATGGTGTTGTTTCCTCCTTCAGACGCCATTTTCATGAAAGATTTAACTACAGTAGTATGGTTGTACCCCAGTCAATCACTCATAACAAAAAATGTTACATACGTGTTTTTGCTGGATTAGTTGCAGTTCGTTGGTCTTTTCTGAAAAATACAGAAAACAGTAACAATGTCAAGATGCGTTCATTTTGTGCTTTTATAAATGGATGTAGATCTAATCTACATTGTAGACCACAATGTATACAAGTGAATCATATGTGGAATTGTTTGATGGTAGGCATTTCTGTATTATTGTTAGGTATTTGTTGCAATTTTATGTTGCTAGAATAAATGATGTAGCATGGAAATTAAACCCAATGCAGCTTTTTAAGAAAATTCAGATTAGTAAGGAAAGCTGTATAAACTTGTTGAACTATATGGAGGCCAGGGGCAAAGAGGTATAACATAAACATGTAGGGTAATGTTGACACAAGAAATGAGGTAATTTGGACACTAACAATGTTAGAAACTAGAATTTCCTTTTTTCGTTATGTTTGATTTCGGAATTTTTTTTGTGAGATCTTGATAATTGTGAGAAGAAAAACCTGGCTTCGTTCCACCTTGATCGGAGAGTAGAGCAAATAAACAACAATGCGTCAAATTTGCCCACATAATGTGGGGAACAAAAATAAACCTCAACCATCAAAAGTTTTCACAATGAGCTAAATTTCGTGTCTCAAACTCTCCCAAGCGGTAGAAAAATAATTCCCGTTCACTTTAAGTAGCACAATAAATGAATCCAAAGCATCATACCTGCAAATGATAGATAAATCCCTATCAAATCGAAAGAATGTTTTCATGAACCGCCATGTTTGTGATCCAAGGAGGATTGACTCCCAGAATGCAACATCAGTTACCCTTGTTTACACGTGACATGTTTCAAAATGGTGGAACGGCATTTTGAAAGCTGGCACATGTCATGTTGCATTCTGGGAGCCAATCCTCACTGCGCCGTAATCAGGCTCCAAAATCACCTCAACATTTGAAGAGTCGGAATTAACATGTGAATTGAATATCACTTCAAATTTTTAAGTTCTTATTTGTCATTATGGACACAAATTCCACTATATCTGGACTTACTAGGACGGAGAAAATAGAGCACTGAATACACTGAGGTAAGAATTTATTACATGTGCGACAGCATGTAATTTTCATAGCTATAGTAATTCTTTATGTTCCCCACTGTATGTCAAAGTTACACCAAATTTAAATGAAATGGCCTCAACATTATACCCCTTCACCCTCAGCTTACATGTTGCATATGTCTCATTGTCTGGTTTTAGTTTACTCACTTCGAGAGCCATGTTAGATTTTGAAACTTATGGCTCTCAAACGGGGAAGTGGACAGCTGATTAATAGTGACCTTTGAAATCGAATCAGCGGCCTACTTTTGTTCTCTAACTATGTCACATACATCATTATCATCCTTCTGTGTAAGTATTGGAGCGCTGAAGTACTTCCTTTTTGATCAAGACATGGCCATGATCAAGACGTGTAATTGTTAGTCGAGTGAATGTTTTACTGCCAAATTCCAATATGGCGTTTTCGTAAATCTCCGGAGGTTGTCCGAACCTAACTAATTCTCAAAATTCATTTCGTTTGTTGCGTATCTCGCTCCTAGCAAACCGCCATATTGGAAATAGGTCTAAAAAACATTCACTCGATGAACAATTTACAAGTCTTGATCGAAAAAGAAGTATTTCAGCGCTCTTATTATATTACACGGATTGATGATACTGATGTAAGACACAGTTAGTGACCAAAAGTAAGCCGCTGATCGACTTAATTCGATTTCAAAGGTCACTATCACTCAGCTGTCCAAATGCGCTGTGGGAAAGCTATTATATCAAAATCCGAATAGCTTTCGCAGGATGTAAGCTTTAGCATGAATGGGCTTTCAAGAGAGAGCTCATGCTTTCAGAAATTAGGGAGAATGTTGACAACATACATGAAACATTCATGGGGTACATGTGATTTATGATACAGAACTCTAGCAGATCGTAAGTCGTAGGATCATTAGCTTAATAAATTACTAAAGCTTACTCTAGATTACCGACCGTGACCGACCAACCAACACGGAGGCCTACGACCCCGGCATTTTCTTTGATTTTCTTTTGTTTTCATGTGTACAATTTTGTGTTTAGAAAGTCAGGTTTGTCTACGATTTAGTCAGTTAAAACGAGAAACAGATCTAGTCTTTCTAATTTTTAGTAACTTACAAGACATACGTACCAAATAAGGCCCCAATATGCCGATTCTTAGAGGAAATATCGGTGCTTGGATAAATTTCATTTTTCTACATCCGGTTTTACAAGATGCCCAACTCTTGAGGGACAGACAATTTTTAAATACCAAATAATTCTTGATATTCTATGGTAAAAAATGTTTAAAATTTCTATACAACTATCTTGTTATATTTTTTAATTTATGTTGCCAATTTGATACATTTTGTCAAACGCATCAATGTTGAAATATAGTGAATTCGTTTTCTAGTATTCTCGTTTGACATCCACATAAAATGGTCACATGACTTTTATTTTCATAAAAATAAAAAAAGTAAAAACTTTATCAGTTTTTGATGACTGCAGATAAAATCACGACCATCTGACAGAGGGGAGCATACCAAAAATAACCAAAGTAGACTAAGGAAGTAATATGGCTGGCATGGGTAGGCTTGATGCTGTCATATCCAGCATAGATGACATTGAAAAAGGTGGGCTATTTTTTTGTCAAAATCAAAAAGGTTTTTTCCTCCCCTTTTCAGCTTTATAATGTTGGACTCTTTTGAATCTAGGTCGCAATCTTGTATCACAAATTTATTGCAAGTCCGAGAACCCTGGACCCGTTTTCTTAATGCAGGTTGCGCACAGACTGTATATATAGATTTTAGGAAGCCTTAGATTCTGTGAGTCGTCACGCAAGCACATGCTATCTATTGCAAGACTTACGCCTGCCACAACCGTCACCATGTTAATCAGTGTTTTTTAAGTAGCGCAAGGATCCTGCCATGACCGTGGTAGTGTTATCGTGTAAGCCTGGTATAACCGTGACAGGCTGGTATAACCGTGACAATGCTGTATTCTATTGCAAGGCCTGTCATGACCCTGGAAGTGTTATCGTGGAAGCCTGGCGCGACCGTAGCCTTTATTGTGGTTTATAAGCGAATGTGAATATTAATGTATAGTGGTAGTTTTGATTTTGACATGATTAAGGTAGTTAAACACCTTGATCATAGTATTAAACTGTGACGAGGATCACTTAAAATTGTTAAGGATATTCCTGGCATTAATGTCATACATATTTACTAGTCATTGCAATACATTATAACGGTCATAGTAGAACTAAGCCTAAATCTCTACATTACCACCCTCATACCTGGCCTTGCAATACTATATTACATTGTCACGGTCATACCAGGCTTTGCGATCCCATAATACATTGTCATGGTCATGCCAGGTTTTCAAATACACATTGTCACGGTCAATTATAGCAATCATAAATTTCTACATCACCACTCTCATACCCGAACTTGGAATACTATATAACATTGCCATGGCGGTCATACCAAGCCTTGCAATACTATATTACATTGCCATGGTCATGCCAGGCTTTGCAATACACATTGTCACGGTTATAGCAGTCCTAATCGTAAATTTCTACATTACCACTCTCATACCTGAACTTGCAATACTATATTACATTGTCACGGTCATGCCAGGCTTTGCAGTACTATATTACATTGTTACGGTCATACCAAGCCTTGAAGAACTATATTACATTGTCACGGTCATGGCAGGCATTGCAATATAATACAGCATTGTCGCGGTTATACCAGGCTTTCACGATAACATTACCACGGTCATGGCAGGATCCTTGCGCTACTTAAAAACACTGAATAACATGGTGACGGTTACGCCAGGCGTTAGTCTTGCAACAGATAGGGTCTCCACGCAAGGCTGCTTACTAAGCTGGATACCATGGGCATAGCGCCTATTATGCAAAATATGCACAGGCGTACCAAATAGATTTGAAAAAAATTAAAAATGTGTTAAAATGCATTAATTTATTTGCGAATTTATTGATGCTTCCTACCGTATCTGTATGTTTACCATTGTCAACATTTAAAGTTGATGAAAACGCTTAGATTCCATCAAATAACGTCTTTGAAAAGAAATTTTGCGGAGGAGCATACCCCCAGACCCCCGCGATGCACGGCAGCTCCGAGTGTGCATACCAACTCAAAATATAGCCCTACACCCATGGATACCAATGTCAAAAGTTACCCGTCTTTTTGTCATTATGAGTCTAAGAAAGCATTCTTGAGTTTCAAATTGATATCTGTAATAACTTGAAACCATCTTCTGATTTATTCCACTTACCTTTTTTGTTTCTCCAAATATATTGTAATGACCCTTAATATCAAGTTGCTACAATGGCCCAGCTGTAAGCCTTTTTAGCTCAGTCGGAAGAGCATCAGACTTTGGATCTAAGGGTCCTAGGTTCGATTCCCACACAGGCACACTTTCTTTCAATTTCTTAATCTGGATTTATTAGGATAAGGGAATTTTTTTTATGGGGGTACCCTCAAGCGATTTTGTTTATGTCTGTAAACGACATGCCCAATATTGTGTCAGACAGCAAGATAGACCTTTTCCCTGATGTCACCAAAGTAAATTGTTCGTTGATTTTGCAGGTGTAATGGTGGCCACAAGTTTGTTGCAGCAACGAGCCATTGAGGTCCGAGCAAATAGAGTAAACTGGCAATCATATTTGCAGTGAGTTATATATTATCCAAAATGCTCTTATGATTTCTCTGTAATAAGGGCCCATCCCCTAATAAGCAACTACCCCACTTCTCAAAGTTTGAGAAATATTGAGGAATGATCAAATATTATTCAAATATTTAATTCTATTGAGGTGAATACCTGTGCATCTTTCACAAGTGATATTCCACGAAGCCCGAAGGGCTAGTGGAATATCATCTTGTGAAAGTGTCACCGAAAATGGAATTAAATATTTGTTTTATTATATCACTGTCATTACATCTTCTATAATTAGATAAGTCATATGTTAACATTGAAATACATTTATATTTCCTTTAACAATATAACAACTACTACGATTTTGATACATTTTCCAAATCAATCACATCGTCTTTGCTAGATATCCAATCTTGAAAGATCTTCACTGATCTTTTTGTTGCCTTTATTGTGTTATCTGAATGAATATTCCTGTGGATTCTATCAATTTCTTCAGCAGAAATATTTGGAAACCTTTGTTTACCGTCTGCCATTTTGGTTATTATGGGATATATAAAATGAAAATTAGACTGGACTAAGTCAACCCCGGGGATGTATAAGTCTTGACCGTTGAATATCATTTGATATTCACCGAAAGTCACGTGACTTCCGTTGAATATGGCTAGTTATTTTTTGGTCACGTGTAGGACATGGACCAATAAGAGAGTGAGGAATATGACAGTGATATAATAATATCAAATATCCAATAAATAAGAACAATATGCTGTTACTCAGTCGTGATGCTGCAAATAAGTCATTCTTGGCAAAAATTGCCATGAAATTTCCAGGTATTTTTGACTATCTTTCTTATATGTTTGCTCAAAAATATCATTGTAAAGCTCAAAACATTTTTTCAAAAAAAATACTTCTGTATCTGATTCACGATAAAACGATTGGACCTCAGACAGAGAATACAGTTCTCATATTAGAATATCCTTTTTTCAATTTCAGGGGCCAGATGATATCCCAGGAGGATTACAACTTCATCACACAATTTGACAACTCTACACCTGAGAGTCGCAAGAAACTTTGCGCTGAACATGGTCCACAGTGTGTTAAAACATTCCTCAATCTAATCTATCACATTTCCAAAGATCAGACTGTACAGTATATCTTAACCATGATAGATGATATGCTACAGGTATGTGTTTGCATGAGAATTAATTATCTTACTTTGATGATCATTACTATTTACATTATTAATTATTTTGATAAATATTTGACTTTTATTTCCTATATGGTTAGAAGTAGAATTTTGCTAATTTTGGTCACATATGTATGTTGAAAATAGAATTAAAGAGCACAAAATAATGATAAATGTTTTTAATTCATATTTAACTTCATTACAGGCTTATCGATCACTACTAACTTAGATTAATAGGGTTTGTCTATCAAATATTTTTAACCTTATTGAAATATTTTGTCCAAAATTTTGTATTATCATATGAGTACTAGCTATATGTGTTTCTTTCTAGACCTGTGGTATACATAACTTAAACAACATTTTTAATCTCATACCCTACTTCATCTATAGGAGGACAAG
This sequence comes from Owenia fusiformis, assembly GCA_903813345.2. Classification (NCBI taxonomy): domain Eukaryota; kingdom Metazoa; phylum Annelida; class Polychaeta; order Sabellida; family Oweniidae; genus Owenia; species Owenia fusiformis. The sequence goes on from CAIIXF020000001.1 coordinate 9,511,524, forward strand.
TCCAGAGTGGAGCTGTTCAAAGAGTATGCCAAGAAGAAGAAAGAGTCCTGCTGGACACCATTCCTTAACATGTTGAACAGGTCCGATGGTTTCATTGTGAATCAGGTACAGAAGCATTCTCTGAAAAAATGGTTTGAGATTTACAAGGATATTTTGGAGCAAATAAATATGTTTAAACAAAATTTTCAATTATGAATCAAAAGAAAAATTGGTTATCTAATATTTACATTTTATTTTCATCACTTAGACATAAATTATGGATCCGTTCACTAATCCAGCATTTTAACTTTACCAAAGGGCTATTATCAATGAAGTCTTGATGTACTTAATTTTTTCTTTAGTCATTACTATCATTGCTTCTCTTATAGCACACAAGTACAAAGGTAACATTCAGTAATGTTATTTCAGACTAGCCGCATAATTGCCAAAATAGCTTGCTGGGGGAGAGAACCCATGGATGGCTCAGACTTGCATTACTATCTAACCTGGCTGAAAGACCAGATGAAACTACCTGTAAGTACATGCATTGTATGCTAATGAAAAAACATACATGTAAATTGACGCTTCTGCTGTTATTGATCAGGAATGTTAGAGCACTGAACATTGCAGACAGTAAGACTATCATTGCTGTTCAGATTTGAGGCACTGTTAAAAATTGCATATATCTCATATGCTTGATATTTGATGAAACATGTTGTTCGTCTGAAGTTATTCCAATCTAGTTGGCAGAATGGAAGTGTTATCTGATTGGTGATATTGGTTAGTGAAAACACGGAATGAAATCATGTGTTCTGATATCTGATATCATTATTATTGAATTGATTAAAGCTGTAATGCATTTCTTATAAGCATCTTGCGAAGAGGAGCATTCAGTATTAGCAAGCTTCTTGTTTGAAATATATATTATTTACAAATATTGATAAATTATTTTTGATAATATCTGTATCCCATTGTATGGTAAAAGAGATGACTACAAATCCCAAAGTATTTGTATAAGAACCTCACCTACCTACTATACTCTGCTTCGAAAAAATATTTTGACATATTAGTAAGTGTATATTTCCATATGTATCCCTCTAAAGCAAACCATGTACGGTAAAAAAAATGTTTTCAGATCTCTAAACTTCATTTTACCAACTAAAATCTTCAAAATATAATATTTTATATGATATAATGCTATTATTTCTAGGAGTTACAAGACCACAGACATCTTTTTTCTCCCAAGACACCATATCGGGGATCTGGCGGGGTGAATCTATGATTCTTTATATCAGATGCTTATATGAAAGAAATATGCACAATGTTCACTTGACTTATAGCAATTGAAATTTGGAATATATTCAATTGCTAAAAATCCTTTGTGTTCATTACTATGGGTCCTAACATGATGCCTCAATTCATTTGCATAAAATCGTATACTAATAATCATTTTTGCTGGCTCATCAGTCCTTTGCTTGTTTATTGGTTAAATGTATAATTCACCATTTTGCAACTGTCATGATGATTCAAAGTTCATGATGTCCAGTAATCTCTTAATATTGTATATTGTTTCTTAATATCTCTTTACTAAATGAAATGTCTTTGCATCGATGCAAACATTCTTTCCATTTTCTCTCTATTAAATGCACAGTGCAAAATAACCAAGTTCTTTCATGGAAAAGTAAGGTGTTCGTTTAATGGAGTATGTGTGTCTATTAGAGGGAATATGGTATCACATAATTGCCAGTGATGCAGATTAACTGCCTGCTTTAACTAACATGCAGATTTGAGGTCTTGCATGTATGATAACATGTAGTTTGAAATTGGTTTTGGGAAATGGAAATGGGTCTATGTTAAAAAGTTCAAGCCATTCATTGATTTGAATGTTTAATGATTATCAAAATGATCAAAAAAATACCCAGCACTAGTCTAGTGAGCATGATTATCTAGAAAAAGCAATCTTTCTCAAATACTATCACAGTATATTATTGTTTGATATTTTCAGAACAACGAATATCTGCAAACAATAGCTCGTTGTCTACAGATGATGTTGAGGATAGATGAGTACAGATTTGCCTTTGTGGAGGTAGATGGCATTAGCACGTAAGTAATATGACCAGATGAATATACAGAAAGGTATGAAATGGAAGAGACAGTTTATAGAAACAAAGTATGCCTAGTATTGCCTACAACATTGGAGCTAGAAATTCTCAATGTTCAGTCATGTAAATCTTGATATACTGTAATAAATCAAGTTTATCTCTACCTCACACATTCGGTTATACCTGTTTCATGTCCTCGCCACATAGCGTGGGGCCATATTGTTGGCTTGAGGTGCGTCAGTGTGTCTGTCCATCCTTTTTGGATTTTCCATCCTAAAATATTGTGTGTAAAGTCTTCTATACATGTTTTGAGCCATCAATCTGAAATTCTATGGGTGTTTCTTGTTATTAAAGTCTACAACTTGGATTTTGTCTTAAAAACTTACATAGGATCACCCATTGGTGGGAACATGTTGTACATGTATGCACCCTTGTTGCAGCTTTATGTTTATTATTTCAGTTTGATATCAGTGCTGGCAGGAAAAGTTGGCTTCCAGATCCAGTACCAGTTGACATTCTGTCTGTGGTGTATGACTTTCAACACAACACTTGCTGAGAGAATGAACAAGTCAGTCGATTCTGAGTATGCTGTTTTTGTTTTGTTAACCCCTTATAACACTGGTGGTGAATACAATTTTGGAATACATAATTTTTGAAGTTATGGATAATGGGTAGTTTCTAGTTTCTCCATGGGCCTTCAAGAACCTGTTTTTCAAGTTTGTCCCTCCTCTTTCTCGTACTTCTAGAAATTGTTTTCAATGATATACCATGAAAATGTATATTGAAGTATAACTCATCAGAAAATGAATATATTTTATTCACCACCTCTTTTCACATTTTGTAATGCTCCTACCACCCTTTACACTAATATGCCCTTTCATTTTGTGTTTGATATATTGAGAAAAAATAAATAATTATTTCAAAAACTTTCTAATGTTGTATTGTGCTTACTGTATTTGTTCATTCATTGGCGACCTTTTTATTTTGGCATATTTGGCAATTTTAAAAAATTGAATCAAATAAATACAAATTGAAATAAATACAAATACGGTATGTTAGATTCCTATAACATTAAGGACATTTGGCAATTGTCTTTATTTTATCATATATCGGTAACAGATATTTATTTTGGATTTCCTTGAATATCTTGAATAAAGTTTATTTTAAGTATGCAGATTCAAAATGTTTTTTTTTTCATTTAACATCAAGAAAACCCCCAATTTTTTTATTTCGACACGGATGTATCCAATATGGGAAACACTTCTGCCACACCAATTTATTAACAAATACAGTTATTGTTTGATGCTTTGTATTGTGTGCAGATTTACCTTGTCATGGCTTGCTTTGGTTGTATTTAGCATCAACTCTTTGAAATGTATGTATGTACTCTAAGCAATTATGTATCTATTTGGGTAAGATTTATTTTCTTGTTTGCTGTGGAGGTGGATTTCATTTTTGATATATTTTAATGCTTTAATATTTTATTTTAAATTGTCCTATACTACTTCCTCTTATTAATCTATTCATGCTTTGGCCTGGGGAAATCTTGAAATAAAGTGCATCTGGTATATTGAATCCTCGTAAGAAATAATATTAATCAATAATTACCTAATTAGTAATGATAATGTGTCCGTGTGTTGTTCTTTATTGTGCACATATTACTAATGTTGTAGGTAACCTTTTCTGGGTTTTCTGCGCATGTTTAAAATGTCTGTACAATGTTTGATGCTATTTAGATATATTATAATAATGCTAATTATCTTAACATTTTTGAAAATCTAAATAAATCAGTGAAACCATGCAATATTCATCATGTATTGTAATTTGTAAATAGAGAAGGCATATGAATTTTATATTTGAAATATGAATAACTAAGTATATTTTTTGTGATTGTAGAATCATTCCACTAAACATCAATTGATTGAATCAAATCAAGTGGCTTCTGAATATCTCACTATGCAGCTGCTAGACTTCAAATTAACATTTAGAATATTGAATATGGACTCCTTCAGACACATTTTCATTAACTACAGTTTACGTATCGTAGATCATGTGTTGAAAAAATGGATAAATATAATAGTAAATTCAATGGTAAAATAGAAAATACAGTAACACAGGCATCCACAAATGGTAGAGTTGTGATTCTAATCTTATGGAAAACTAAATACTCCCCATTCCTCCCACCTGCACTATAGGTTATTTCTTTTTCCAACATGGCTATGTCGCATAAACTCACTGTCATTTGCCGTGTCTATTTTAGGTACAATGTTATTCCAATCTTATCAGATATACTCAGTGAGTCAGTAAAGGAGAAAGTGACACGTATCATCCTAGCTACATTCAGGGTAAGTATAGATTTACATACACATAAGTGTATTTAGTCTAGTGTAATGTGCCAGAAAGAAAGCCCATTACTTCTATGCATGGTAGATAAATTGAGTAATATATATCAGGTAATTCAAGGGTCCTGAGCAAAGTTTGAAAATATTGTTTAACCAGCTAAATATGATTTGTTTTGACTTAAATACTTTTCCTGAGGTCTTTGAGGCTTTTCCTGTGACCCTGCACTAAACAACTTATTTGGGATCAATAGACTTTTCTCTGGTATGAAATTCAGACATAACTCATACTACTGTCCATATAAGAATGACAAAATATTTAATCCAGAAAGTGTACAGTTAAACCTGTGTAAGTGGAACACCCTTGGTTCCACTAAAAATTGTTCCACTTAGGTATTCCACCAGAGGTTTAATTAATATGGAATCAATGGCCACTAGACCGAAATGTGTTCCACTTACAAAGGTTCCACTTAAAGGGCTAATCCATATAACAATGTTACTGTATGTACCTGTATGTTTCAGAATATGTTAGAGAAACCATCAGAGCGTGAAATCAGGCAGGACCATGCTCTATCTATGGTACAGTGTAAGGTATTGAAGCAACTGCAGCTGCTAGATGGACGTAGGTTTGATGATGATGATATCACAGATGATATAGAGTTCCTCACTGAACAACTACAGGCCAGTGTGCAAGATTTAAGGTAGGTCGATTGTCAGAGATGAAATTCAAAATGAAAGTCTTTTGGAGATTTTTTGGTAATTTCAATTAATATATATGAAACACTGCTACTTCATTTCTAGACTAGCGAGCACATATAATTTAATATAATATAATGCACATATATACAAGACTGTGGGATATACTTTTTCAGTTCCTTTGATGAGTATTCCACTGAAGTGAAGTCGGGACGTCTTGAGTGGAGTCCAGTGCACAAATCAGAAAAATTCTGGCGAGAAAATTGTGGCCGTCTAAATGAGAAAAACTATGAACTGCTAAAGTAAGTTTGAGAAATTCATGCTTTTTATTCTTGAACCACATTTATTAAAATTTGATCTAGATTCTATCTAAACCAAATGAATGTCTAAGGTTGAAAGATTCATGTATGAATCCCAAATCATTTTAAGGAATCAGAATTACTTTTGAAATAAACTTGATGATGTACTTTAGTACATCAATCTGTTAATACATGTAATGCATATATGCTCTCATATTTTTCTAGGATCCTTGTGAAGCTATTGGAGACCAGCAAGGACCCTTTAATACTCTCTGTTGCTGCACATGATGTTGGCGAATATGTCAGACACTACCCAAGGGGCAAAAAGTAGGCATAGTTTGAAATACTCTTTGTTCCATATGGATTTGAGAAGTCATTTGCTAATGGTTATTAGTTATTTAGAAATGAATTTCATGAATCATGAATATGCAACTTCCCAGCTTAAAAATTAGTCCAATCAGAAAGAGAGTTTTTGTGTGCCTTATGATTTCAAAAGAGGTAACTCTGCACATTCCAAGAATTGTTATTACACCCTTGTGCAATATATTGATAACATATTATGCATATCAATCATTGTTTAGGATTGCACCTTTTTGTCTTTATCTAAGTAGCTCATAAGACTTGTATTTGTTGAGAAGCAAACTCATATGTCTCTCCTGTTTCAAAATGTTTGTATGATATTCATCACCTGTTATATTCCAGTGTGATAGAACAGCTTGGTGGTAAACAGCTTGTGATGACACATCTCTCCCATGAAGACCCCAATGTAAGATATGAGGCCCTACTAGCTGTACAGAAACTTATGGTGCATAACTGGTAAGTACACAGCTATGTTGTGGAATTCATAAATAAATGCCACTGTTGAAAGGTTATATTTGCTAAAATATGTGAAACAAATTGCATAACATTAATCCTATTCTATTAGCTATACTCAATTAAATATAAAAGGGATCTGTTTCTGCAGGGATCTGTTTCTGGGCCTCTAGGAAGACCAGTTTTTGTACTGATAGAGCTACCCAGAATAAATATAGTTTTCAAATCAAATCAAATCAAGGAGTTGGCTTTCATGTTATTCCCCTGTTGCATATACTTGCCTTCTGTTTTGTCTTTTTTCTACTTTTTTAAAGCAAAATACATGAATGTTTAGGCAACATCAATAATGAATTTCATATCCAAAGGGGAACTTTTTCTTGTGTTCAGTGGATGCTCAGTTAATTCCAATATTCAGGTAGAAATGATTCTTTTTTATGTCAGCACCATCATTGGTGACTACCCTTTGCATTCGTTTTACATCACTTTTTAAAAGAGAGCTTCGTTTTCACTCTTTCAAACTAAAATAAATCTGTGAACTCACTGCGCCAATCAGTGTTCGTCGGCCAAATTTGACCGACGTTCTATATATGGTCATTCCTTCTGACGTCATCGTTGAGCCCGGAATTGACCAATGACATGCGCATATTTAATTAGAACGCATTTGGCGTATGTTTCTTCAAGCAGTAGTAGCACGTAGGTCAAAAGTGATTTATTACCCAAACTGTCACCGGTACCCGTCGTGGGGGCGGGGCTACTAAACTGTAATATGGTCTCTACTAGGCAGAGTATAGTTTAACTAGACTCTGCAAGCAGGGTAATTGGTGACATAGTGCAATAGTCACCAACTTTTTTTGTGGTGGTGTTTGGTTGTCGGTGTTTGGAGGTTGGTGTTTGTAACAAATGGCAAGTGGTGACATTTGCCTGTAAATGCCTTGTCCTGTTTTAGTATAATGCCATCTTTACATTGCAGGGAATACCTTGGAAAACAGCTTGAGACCAAGAAAGAGAACAATGGGGGAAATGTAGCAGCTACAAAGGCTTAACATTCCAGATACTACTAGACACTAGGAAATTCACTTTAGATAATATAGAATAAAAATGAACTTTGTCAATCAGAATATTTGTAGAAATGTAGGATTGTATTGATGTTAAGTCCTACTTGTCACTTCAAATTTCCTAATTCTGTGGTCGGCCTAGTTTATATGGCACAATCAGATAGCAAAATATATGTATTTATTAGTGGAACTCTGAAGGTATCAGTATGTCACGTTAACTATAGTACAGTAAAACTGTCTGTTCAAAGTTAGTAATAGTATAACATTTCTAAATTCTGTATGTCAGAAACAAATGTTCCAGAAATATTTCAGCGAGACAGTTTTACTGTATGTGTTACTTAACTTCACACATCGCTGAATTAAAAATTCAATATAACTTAACTCATCTATGCATGTACATCAATTGCAAATAGAATCATACCCATTGGTCCTCTTGAATACAATAATTGTCCTTTGTACATTGTTATGATAAGTTAGAAGTACTGTATGAAGTTGTATACCACATCAATCATTTGAATCAATCAAGATACATGTATATGATATAAGCCTCTGGTTTAAAGTAAGACTGGCTTATTTAACTCATACTATGAAACATGAAAGCATTATGGATGCAATGTTATGAGAAATGTGCAATATTATTGTCTCAAGACAAACTGTGTATTTTGTTGAAGTATTATAAGTTATTGATTGATTTGAAGTGCAATGCAGGATATATTCTACTCGAGAAATTCCATATTGGAACGAGACGAAGTCGAGTGACAATACAGAATATCGAGAGCAGAATATATCCTGTATTGCACTTCAAATCATTCAATAACATTTTTATCGTGTGATCCTCTGAATTGCTACTGAGATTGTCCCCTCCATACCAATATTTTCTGTATTGTGACAGAGATGATCAATGGGCACAATCTCAGTAGCAATACAGATTGGTACAGCACAAGAACTGGCCAATCAGAAGGCTTCATTTTACAGATCATACGGTAATACTAGATATTTGTTATATACTATTTCTAGTAGCAAGATATGATGGTGAAAGATTGTCTAAATTTTGATAAAACCAAAGTAGCTGGGTTTTAGCTCAAGATTCTATGGAACCATGCAAGAATTGAATAAACCCCATCTTTGTTCCAAAACCTGCCTTGGAACAAAGATACCCCCATATGAACAATTCATTTGGAAGTAAAAGCTTACATTGATTCACAACTCATGCTGAATATAGAAATAATTTTATTTAAATATAATGGTATAAAGCACGAACTATTCCCAGAATCACAAATGATTATTGTAATAATGATGTAAATATTGAAATATGAAATAAATGTTACTAAAAGATGAAACATTTGCTTTTACTTTTTCATATTAGTTTGGGAGTTTTATTATGTCACAAGTGGTGACATATTGTTGTAGTCTCCGACTTTTTGGCGGTCAGCATACATCTTTTACAAATGTCAGGTGGTGATATTTTGCATATTAATGCCTTTTATCCCACGATTAATGTGTTATCTGTACAATAACAGCTATTGATATTTCTGATATTATTGAAATCCGTGTGATATATTCCAGAAAATCGTTTATCAAACTCATATGCGTGTGATATCGTTTATCTCACGCATATCCGTGTGATATCACATTTGCATTTCGCGCCACAATATTGTTGGAAATTAGGTCAAATAATTTATTCTCTTTTGAGAAAATAGGTCCGTCTGCCAATGTTCTGGAAATTGGATCAGAACATCATGGGATAAACCCAATATAAGCTGACATAAAACTGACAAAAACAATGTTTACATGTTCATTTTATTTACTTTTAATTGTTAAAATAAAGTGTTTCAAATATTCAATTGATATTCTAAGTTCTAGTTTATATTGTCTGCCAATGTTCTGGAAATTGGATCAGAACATCACAAGGTGATTGTAATCATGGGATAAACCCAATATCACATAATTTCTCGTGATATCATTTTATCGCCTCGTAGATATCAACTATCAACACTCATTCGCTTCGCTCACTCGTGTTGATATTTGATATCAACTCGGCGATAAAAATGATATCACTCAAAATGATGTGATATTCTGTATTTATTCAATAGATGTAGTGATTTAACTACATGATGATTATTTACTTTAACTTGATTATTTAAAAGTACTCGTATGTCGATTCTTAATGCCGGTTCTGTATCTTAAACTTTCTATTCCCATGATCTTGAATTTAATTGTAATACAGGCGGTGTATTGTCATATTTGATCAATCAAAATGCAAGTAAACTATAATATGCGGCACAACGGGGAAATTGGAGATGCAAAACCTTGGAAGGTTAGACATGTTAGTTGCCAAGTAATGTTGGGAGGACATGGTTTGATATTTATCATCCGAGTTTACTTTTAATTTCTTATTCATTATTTAAGAATTGTTTCAAGATTGCGAGGAGTGCGAAGTTTCCAATACAATTCTCATCCACACATTGCCTATTTTGTAGACGTTTTCACTAAGATCAAATACAGATCGCTCGAAGACATTGCAACACGTACAACTCTAACGTCTACGATGCTAGTGCTACTGCTATGATGAGCCCGTATAGAGTGACCCCTAGGATGAAGATACCAAAACCCACAGCGGCGATGGGGCTTTGCCACAACGTTATGATTATGAGGCTTACGATCAAGAGTAGGTTCGCCACAATTATAACAATATTCAACTGGAACAAAACAGTGGACTACTTGATGAATTATAATTCGAGGTAAACTTTTGGATTTGTGCCCCATTTAAAAAGATGGCCAGGGCATATCTATTTTTAATTTCAAACTAATACACTCGCGACCTCTACATGGGTAAAGTCATATAGAAGAAATATAAGGCGGTTTTGGCAAAATCTGTGAAATATCATCTCAAATTCTCAACACTATCTTACCTTGATACTTGGATAACTTCAATTCATATTAGTGATGGATATGGGAGTTTTTTTCATTTTGAAGTTGATTACGTATGATGCTGTCCCCAGCTCCGATTTCGGTGATCGGCTAGTAAAAAAGGTTTGAGGGTATCATTTTGTTCCAGACACTCTCTAGAGTAAATTAACCTAACTTGAATAAAAATGTGTGGTAAGTAAATTCGCTATGGGCAGTTAAAGAGGCGCCATCTATTCATTTTCAAACAGGGGGTAGGGGTATAAAATAATTTTTAACACATTTAAATAGTAAAATGACATTGAAATACTAATAAAATCTTATCAAAAACATTATTTACAATCAGTATAAATTTTCTTGTGTGAATTAGGCTGAAAATCAGAGCATATTTTGAAATTCACTACAGGGGCGCCACCTATTTTCATACTTCTACCACGTGTAATAACTTATTTTAGATTCGTTAAGGTACGAAATGTACTGAAAAAAATTCATTCTGAAGGACCTATATATGTTCATACCACATACTTAAAATTGGATCAATAGCTTTTGTACAGGCGGAGAAAAAAATTCTTGAAATTTAAAATTGTGGCATCATGCAGGATAGGGGTGACCATATCTCACATGATTAACTTCCAAAATATGGAGCATATGTATCTCAAATGTACTCAAAATGGTGTATGTACTCTTGCTTTGTCATAATATTACTAATAAGAAGTAGAAAAATGATTGTACATTTTAAAAAATATTAATTCTCATTTTGGCTTCTGACGTCCCAGGGGTGACCATATCTCACCTTAATAACTTCCAAAATATGGAGCATATGTATCTCAAATGTACTCAAAATGGTGTATGTACTCTTGCTTTGTCATAATATTACTAATAAGAAGTAGAAAAATGATTGTACATTTTAAAAAATATTGATTCTCATTTTGGCTTCTGACGTCCCAGGGGTGACCATATCTCACCTTAATAACTTCCAAAATATGGAGCATATGTATCTCAAATGTACTCAAAATGGTGAATGTACTCTTGCTCTGTCATAATATTACTAATAAGAAGTAAAAAAAAATAATTGTACCTTTAAAATAATATTGATTCTCATTTTGGCTTCTGACGCCCCAGGGGTGACCATATCTCACCTTAATAACTTCCAAAATATGGAGCATATGTATCTCAAATGTACTCAAAAAGGTGTATGTACTCTTGCTTTTTCATAATATTACTAATAAGAAGTAGAAAAATGATTATACATTTCAAAAATTTTAATTTTAGCTTCTTACGTTCCTGGGTAATCATATCGCACCATATCATAATAATAATAACTTCTAAGATATGTAACATATAATCCTCAAATATTCTCAGAAAAGTCCTGTCTTTTTCATATTACTAATGAAATGTAGAAAATGATTGCATTTTTTTTATAAATTTTAATTTTAACCTCTGGTGTCCCAGGGGCTATCTCACCTTGATAACTCTCACGATATGCAACATGCATCTCAAATGTGTGCTCAAAATGGTATAAGTATAGTCTTGTTTTGTCATATTTATTGAGAATCATAAAATCAACAGTTCAGAATCAATGGATTTTGACTGTGTCCTCTACAGCTACATATAATTCAGGGCAAATAATATCTGCTTTCAAATATTTGCATCTGCTCCCCAAACACCCTTTACAAGTACAATGGATGAGATTATTCCCTTGCATACCTTTGACCCAACATCTTTTGTAATCCATACAGGAATCCTTTAGCCTGTCAATAGTGGGAGTACTTTACTCCATTCATGAAGTAATGGCAACTGCTAATGTAAGGTGTTAACATGTTATCCTGTGCCCTGTAATATATGCACCTTGGATTATACACTGAATTAAGGGATTTTGAGTATGTAAAATACGGGAAAAGGAGCTCTTTGTAATGATAAATCTTTCTAGCCACATTAACATTCTCTAGTTTGCATGTTTGTCATACAACATACATTGATTGTAATGAAATATTAATCTATGATTGTGATGTTCCACACTTCTAGGTTCCTAAAGAAGAGATTAGCTTTTGGAACAATTGCATTATTCTTGGCATGGTAGGCCATACAGTGAATACAATTGTTGAGATTGGGCAATAACAATATAGCACAACATGACAAACCATGCAAACTAGAGAATGTCAATCAGGATTAGAAGCGACTTATCGCCCTTGTAATTTAGCAGTGGGACAGTTTGGTGTATGTTTGGGCATAAATGCGCCTTTTAGGCCTAATTTTTCAGGATATTTTCAAAATTTCGGGTCAGATTTGGGGTTAAGGGGCCAATTTGGGTAAATGAGGCTAGGCTACTCACACTACTGATAGGCTACCAGTATACAAAAGATGTTGCATCCAAGGCATGCAAAAAACTTATCGTCCATTGTTCCTGTAATATAAGGAGTGTTTGGGGAGAAGATGCAAATATTTGAAAGTAGATCTTAATGTCTCTGGACTATATGTAGCTGAAGCCTGCAGGGGAGACAGTCCAATCCATTAATTCTGAACTTCTGATTTCATGAATCTCAATAAATATGACAAAACAAGACTATATTTATACCATTTTGGGCACGCATTTGAGATTCATATGTTGCATATCGTGAGAGTTATATCAAGGTGAGATATAGTTGCCCCTGGGATATCAGATTCGGAAGCTAAAATGAAAATTTCAATTCAAAAAAGGTGCAATAATTTTTTCTACATCTCATGAATAATATTATGACAAAGCAAGACCATATGCCCCATTTTTGGTATATTTGAGTTGTATATGTTACATAATTTTAGAAGTTATTGAGGGACTTCAGAAGCTAAAATTAAAATTTTTTAAATGTATAATCTTCTTATCAGTATAATATTATGACAAAGCAAGAGTACATACACCATTTTGGGTACATTTGAGATACATATGCTCCATATTTTGGAAGTTATTAAGGTGAGATATGGTCACCCCTGGGATGTCAGAAACCAAAATGAGAATTAATATTTTAAAAAATTTGCAATCATTTTCCTACATCTTATTAGTAATATTATGACAAGACAAGACTATATACACCATTTTGAGTACATTTGAGATACATATGTTACATATTTTGGAAGTTATTAAGGTGAGATATGGTCAGTGGTCATCCCTGGAACGTCGGAAGCTAAAATGAAAATTAATATTTTTAAAATGTACAATCATTTCTCTACATTTTATTAGTAATATTATGACAAGGCAAGACTATATACATCATTTTGAGCATATTTGAGATACAAATGCTCCATATTTTGGAAGTTATTAAGGTGAGATATGGTCACCCCTGGAACGTCAGAAGCCAAAATGAGAATTAATATTTTTTAAATCGTACAATCATTTTTCTACTTCTTATTAGTAATATTATGACAAAGAAAGAGTACATACACCATTTTGAGCACATTTGAGATACAAATGCTCCATATTTTGGAAGTTATTAAGGTGAGATATGGTCACCCCTGGAACGTCAGAAGCCAAAATGAGAATTAATATTTTTAAAATGTACAATCATTTTTCTACTTCTTATTAGTAATATTATGACAAAGCAAGAGTACATACACCATTTTGAGCACATTTGAGATACATATGCTTCATATTTTGGAAGTTATTAATGTGAGATATGGTCACCCCTGGGACGTCAGAAGCCAAAATGAGAATTAATATATTTTAAAATTGTACAATCATTTTTCTTCTTATTAGTAATATTATGACAAAGTAAGAGTACATACACCATTTTGAGTACATTTGAGATGCATATGCTCCATATTTTGGAAGTTAATCATGTGAGATATGGTCATCCCTATCCTGCATGGTGCCACAATTTCAAATTTCAAGAATTTTTTTCTCCCCAGGTACATAAGCCATTGATCCAATTTTTAGTATGTGGTATGAACATATATAGGTCCTTTAGAATGAATTTTTTCAGTACATTTCGTACCTTAACGAATCTAAAATAACTTATTACATGTGGTAGAAGTACGAAAATAGGTGGTGCCCCTGTAGTGAATTTCAAAATATGCCCTTATTTTCACCCTAATCCACACAAGAAAATTCATACTGATTGTAAATATTGTTTTTGATGAGATTTTATTAGTATTTCAATGTCATTTCACTATTAAAATGTGATAAAAAATTATTTTATACCCCTACCCCCTGTTTGAAAATGAATAGATGGCGCCTCTCTAATTGCCCATAGCGAATTCACTTACCACACATTTTTACTCAAGTTAGGTTAATTTACTCTAGCGAGTGTCTAGAACAAAATGATACCCTCAAACCTTTTTTACTAGCCGATCACCGAAATCGGAGCTGGGGACAGCATCAGTACTTGAATATGTTTTGAATCCCTCCACTTTAAAATTGTGTACTGACCTGGATAATATCTTGAAAAATACAGACGTGTCGCAAAAAGGTGGCGCATTTGTTTTTTAAGGGTATCGCGTGAATGTAACTTTGATTCCCCGGAATATAAGATAATATTCTAATTAAAGTTATATATCATTTTAAAGCTGTTTCGATGAAGATTTTAGATCAACTACACTCCGTTCACATTTTTTGCGCGTTCGTTTTTAAAAAAGAGTTTTTTACCAAAACATCTGGCAAATATCCCATGTTGACACGTTACATTTTGAATTATTTTTCGTCTTTAAACGCTCATAACTCAAACAATATATGACTATTATACTTATTTTTCGTCTTGATAAAGGTAGATGGAAGTTTTATTTCAAAGGATGAATTTTAGTAAGCGTCCCATATTGTGACGTCATAGAGTCTGAAAAATAGAATCTGTTGACAGCGACCTTTTTTGCTCATTTTTTGGTACCTTCAACTTTTCAGGTGTACATTAAACAAAAGATACGAGATCAATTTTTAATAAATCATACATGATTATTTTGCTCCTAAACTCTAGTTTATTAATAATTAGTTGATTTTGTTCACAAAAGTATGTGTTTTCTGTTGTATGTGGAAAAGTGGAGGACGAAAGGTTTTCAAAATTCATTAAAATAGGGCTAATTTACGCCATTCGCCTATTTTCAAGCACAGCAACACGTATATTTATTTCACCTAAAATATCAATTGATTCGTGTTTTATGATGCTCCTAGCCCATTAACAATATATATATGATATCAGAGTTATTCGTCTAAAATGTTTTGAGATATAGAGGTAAATGTGGAGGACGAAAGGATTTTCATGTGTGTACATTTTTCTCAAAAACGTCACATTCTATCATGTTAAAAGCGAGGATCCTCTGGATTACGCCACAAAATGTGTAACAATGCGTGCGCGAGCTTTTTGCGACCCGTCACAAGAATTCTTCATTCTGAATATAGATCACATGCATGGGAAATCTCAATAAAATTTTAGGATTTTCCTTTGTTGATATCGTAGTCCAGTGAATATCTTACACAATGCATATTAGTTGTAATTCGTACAACATGCTTAGATAGTTGGTATTTCAGCTTAGTAGGTAATTAATTTAATTAACATTTTGCATCTTTTTTAACTATGTACATATATGATGTTAAATCAAAGTCGGAATAAAAATGTTCAAAAATATAAAATATTGTCATTCTTACTGTTTTTTCAAGAATAATCTAACTTTGTCAAAACTACATTCAATCACATAGTTTAGCTGGCCGCATAGAACTATCTCAAATATAGGAGCAATGGTGGTGTTTATCAATGAGATTACAATATTCCTAAAAAGGCAAACTTGATATATCATTCGTTATTTGCCAATATGCAAAAAATCAAAATATTTCTTTCACGAATATACACTATGCCCTGTGCATGATAGTCAAATATTTCATAACGAGTCAAATATCTTATAACCGGAGTCAATGCATCTTATCAACCTATCTCAATTATTTGACAAAAAGACAATAGGTATACTTAAAAAATACTTGAGATAATCATTAAGATTTCATTATTTATCAATCACCCCGAGTTCTAAACTGCATTCGGCATTCACATTTACAGACGCTAAATGATGAAGTGGGAGTAATTTTAAATTTGGAGAATCCAAAATAGAGGTAAACATTTTAAAATACTAATTGAATGATGTTAGTTTAATGCATTTTTATTGAAGTTTCATGTTGTTATTTTGCAACACACTGTTTTTCTATTTAAAACTTTTCTTTTAATCAGTTCTTGTTTTTTTTAAAGTATACTTATTTTCAGATCAAAATGTTTCGAAAAAATCTCTTCGCTGCAGCAGTGGTGACATATTTGTAAGTAATACATTGAAATTATTGAATTGGTTATTATTATCTTGACAAAATATTTTAAATTATTGTAAAAATTATAGGTTTATTGACAAACTTTCATGATCATTTAAAAGTATTTTATTAGACTAAATCTAGCCTTGCCCAAGTCGGTCTCTTTTACTATCTTGATTTCTATAAGTAAAAAAAATACCGACTTGGGCAAGGCTAGACTAAATCTAATACGGCGAAATATTATCAGGTATTAATTAATACAAAAAAATTGTCAAACTTCCCTAGTAGTATTTAAACTCATTAATCTATACTTCAAATCTATTAACATTTTACGTTATTTCATGAAGTAGCTGTTGTACTGAGTTATATTGTAGTAATTTTGCATTTTTAGTAATATTTGTGAACTTTACATTAATTTCTTCTTCAAAAATAACTTTTTAAAAATATAACTGAATATATTGTAGCTGCTGTGTGGTCGGCTCACGTCAAAAAGTCAGCCTTGCATTCAACAATCCCGAAAACGGTTTATTTGCGACTGGCGACGGTAAGTAAAAATAGGTTCATACATATAATTCAACTCTATATCGTTTTCAGTAGTTTTGAAATTTAGTATAATTATATCTAAATGTACGTTTATTAATGAAGGTAAAATCACTTTTGGGAGAGAACTTATCAAAAAGCACTTAACATAACCTCGAGAACCATTATGTGCTCTCGAGTACCTCTTGTCTTTATTATTGTACGTTCAAAATACAAGATAGTATTATGACAGATAAAAACAGGTTGAATTGAATTTATTTGATCAATTTGACATATAGGTTAAATGTTGACTTACGTGATATCTTGCTAAGTGCTAACAATTGTCTTCCACCAAAATGTGACATAACTACCGTAATCTGTTACAGACGCCATTTGTTACAGACGCCGAACACTGTCCACAAAACAGTTGGAGACTAAAACAATATGTCATCACTCTGGTTGCCCCACTTCTCGTGGTGACACAGAAACATGAAACAACGATCACGTTCAAATGGACTAAATAACAATTTTTTAATTATTTGTTTTATTTTAGATAGCGTCTGTCCACAAGAGCACAATCCCCCTGCTGGCACGATCACAAGTCCAAACTACCCGCAAGTTTACGACAATAGAGTTTTTTGTGATATTATCCTCATGCTCCATAACCCTCTCAGAATATGGAAGGACATTTCAATAACAGTCAATGCATTCGTCACTGAACGAAAACATGATAAATTAATCATTAATGGTGTTGAATATAGTGGGAATGGAACAAGTGACCCCGGGGCGTTACAAGTTGGTCGCACATATCTTTGTAAGTCTGAATCTCACAAAAGTTCATAACTCGATCGATTTCAAAATAGACTTAAAACAAATACCACTGATATTAAAACCATTTAATGTTACTAACCTATACTGAACTTTTCTTTTAGTTAGGAACAATTTTCTTTGGTTCCACATGCGGTTTGTGACTGATGGATCAGTGCAAAAGATGGGCTTCTCCATAGATTATACAGTTGAAGACTCCAGTGAAAACCATAACATTACAGGTAGAGGCCTAGGCCTGAACACGCTTTTTGAGGGAGGGGTTGTGGTTTTTCAACATATCTTGTTGTTGCGTGGAGAAAACACAATTTTGGCCCTTGCTTTAGTAATGATTTGGTCACATTGTTTCAAAATATCAAGCCCATTTTCTCAAAAATAAAACCCAAAACCAAAAATGTCCATTTCTAGGATTGTGGTCAAAACAGGTAATAAACTAATATTCTATATAGACTGTGCACAGATACATGAATAATAATGTCAAATAAAGCTCAAATGATGTGTTCAAAATCGGACCCTGTATATTTCAATGGGGAAAAACGGATGTAAAAAACCTGTGCCCTGAATTTGAGCTCTTCAACACGGGAGGTAAGAATATTGTTGTCATGCTGTACTATCGCGTATTATTGTATTGGATTTGTTTTTTCTTAATATTCGTTAGGGGTGACGTCCGCGCCTTGTCAATGATAACTCCATTTTATTGCACTTTTGATGTAATGAATTGAGCCAGATAGCGTTTTAACACCAAAATGTCCTCCCATGATCAGACAGATATAGCAAATCCTAAATAATATTAGCTATATATTTTTGTGCTGATTACTCGGGGATATTGCTGCAATTTAGTATACTAGATTCTAATTTGTAATCCTCAATCTGATTGTAGAGGTATGTGGCACAGTTAACAATAGAGTGTGTGGGCGCAATGGTGTCTGTCACAGCCATGTAGAAGGCTTTACATGCGTTTGTAAACCGCAATGGAGTGGACCTAGATGTGATCAAAGAGTCGGCAAGTTTTCGTTGTTAACATTTATAATCATCGAAATCGTTTTTAATGTACATATAAATATATGTAACTTGAGAATTAATATGCAGTGTCATTCAAACTGGAAACTTCTGATTTGGTTGGAGACGAGGTTTCGCGAGTTTCACGTATGTGGCCGAGCAAAAGTTAGTTAATTAATAAAAGTTATCGCATTTGCATGAAATCGTTTCTGAAATGTAAAGTTCTGTTCCATATTTGTTTGGTCGATGTAATTTAAAAATGTTAGAATTATGTGTTTTCATGGAAATTTTAATCATTTTAGTGGTCGGGGATTGCCCCATAACGCTACAACCCCCCGCTGGAACTATGACAAGCTACAACTACCCTGGAACTTATCCCAATTCATTTAAGTGCCAAATTAGTATTCGTATACAGGATAGCCCAAACGGGTGGAACGACATATTTATGACTGTCGATGATTTTATCACCGAAAGGTGTTGCGACCGGCTTACTATTAACTCTAGAACTTACGCTGGAAATGGTAGCAAGGATACGGGCGCTTTACAGAAAGGACAAACATACAAATGTAAGATTGTGTTCCCGAGCAGATTGTGAACATGAAAATTGTTCTATGCTTCTAATAACCATTTCATCACGACAGATTTGTTTTTATTAAAACACTTTTATAATTTTTTTTCATAGTTCGATCCAACCGAAGGGACTTTATGATGTCATTTAGAACTGACGGTTCCGTTGTGTATAAAGGCTATAGCATTAGATACAATCTTCAAAGGTCACCGGACCAAGGAAATCGTGTAACAGGTAAATCAATAAGAAAGTGAAATAGGCGAAAAATAAAACAAATAGCCTTTGACTTCAAATCATGAAATTAATCCAAAAGTAACTATAACACGCCGCCATATTACCAATTACAATTTACAATTATATCGTGACTGCGTTTGTATTATTTTCAGAGACTTGTTCTTCACGACCCTGTCAAAACGGAGGAACGTGCCACAGCTATAGGAACGGCCCCACATGCCTCTGTAGGACCGGCTACAGTGGAACAATGTGTGAATACCGTTCAGGTAAGTTACTGTTGAGAAAATCTTAGTCGAACATAGGTATGGAAAACAACGATATTACATTTCCGATCACCTTGGCCTTTGACCTATGTTAGTTAAAAGTATTTAGGAAAATAATATATTGTTGGTCTATTAGACTATGCGTGTCTTGAAATATCGCTACCTAATGAAAAAGCTAAATTTTGTTCAATACATTTTCTTTCTTTTTTACTAAGATACAAAAGGATGTCCATTCAGGTATCGGACAGCCAGGGTGACTGTACAAAGCATCAACTACCCCAGACCATACCCCAGCAATATGCATTGTCGCTATTTGTTCGATTTATCGAGATACAATCGATTCCCATGGAAACAAATACGATTGTACGTGTGGTACTTTGAGACTGAGAAAAACAGAGACGTCCTTGATCTGAATGGTCTGCAAAGGTTTAGTGGATGGGGATACTTTGATCGGGATTCTGCGCCAGAGAATAGGAAGTGGTACTACTGTAAGTAAAGAAGAACAGAGATACTGGTGGTACACGATGTCATTGTAATTCTGTAGTCCAAGGAGGATTGGCTCCCAGAGTGCAACATCGATATTCTGTCCCATATATATGGGGATGTCGTGATACAAAATTCGAATTCAAACAGCCGCCATTTTGTTCACTTCAACATTTGAATCCTGAATTTTGGTCTTATTTCCTAATGAAAAATTCCAAACCTCACAAGAAATGATCGATATATTGGTTCGAATCTTTTTAACTGTTTATTTTGGATTTATAGTCAGTTATAATTTCAGAAAATAACGACATTTTGACGTTTTCATTGTTGGAAAATATCGAATTTCGATCCTGGGAGCCAATCCTCCTTTCTGTAGCCTACATGGTGGCGGATCGGTGGAAGGTTCCATATTTGATATGCCCATTTTTGGTCTTAAATGGACTTTTGCGCCCTTGAGGTCACTTGTGCCTTAATTTTGAGACGATGGCATTTTGGAAAATGAGCCAATACCTTTGTAAAAAATAGACCCAAATTTTCACAAATTACTACTTGTAAAGGATTTTCAAAAATGCCAATTTCCAGGTCCGCTTAAAATTGATATTAACATACCAAAATATATACAACTCTCACCAACTACCATGCGGATCCACCACAATAATGGCCCCAATGCTAATTGTCATGCGCACTTCATTTCAGTATATACTCAAGCAGACACGTTCAATATGACATTTATGACAAAGTTTATTGGTACTCGGTTGCATCCTGGGTGGGCGATGAACTTCTACCTCTATGGACTTCGTAAGTGAACAATTTATTATAAATTATACATTAGGCATCTAGGCATCTTTAAAGACAGTTTGCAAAATTCTCACTATACCGAGAATTTGTTCAGACTCGACCAGATTTTTCCAGGTGTGCTTTTTTGTACTCTTCCAGCCTGACGATTCTGTCTATACCATTTTTTCTCTTCATTGGGTACATACTTAGGTGGTTCAAAATGTTTTCAAGGAAAATAGGACTTTTACAATGAAACTTGGTACACATATGTGTTATACATTTATACATTATATGTTAAAATTTGGGACCTCAATTTTGATTGGTTCTTGAGATACGGTTGCTATGGTAACCAGAGTGGTGGGTAAAATGTTCAACCCGAAATTACGTTTTTCCAAATAGTTTTCTTGCTTGAATAAACTCTTTATAAAGTGGCAATTAGCCAATTATTTTAACATATAATGTATAAATGTATAACACATATGTATTCCAAGTTTCATTGTAAAAGTCCTATTTTCCTTGAAGTTATGGCATCAACTGCAAAACTTTTTGAACCACCTAAGTAATATCAAAATCAACGTTCATAATGTTTTCATTCGAAATTAAAAGATGGCTGCTGATTGGGTATCAATCTATTCGTTGTAATGTTAGATGATGATTTGATGACTCATATTTGTATGATTTTCACACTCCACATTGTAGAAAGGCCTCCTCCCGGTGGTGTTATAATAGACCGGTTGTACATGGACCATGATGACTATTCTGTTCCTGGTAAGATTTTGTATTAAATATATTTTATCACTTTAAACGTTTTACAGCTATGCGGTATCCAAGATATCGTTATCATGTCGATTTCTATTGTAGAACCCATTTGTATAATATATCCACTTTATTTATATCACAATGTAGGGATATTATTTCAAAATATTTTAAAAGTTAGCTTGAAAATGTATTTCCTTGATCTTACAGAAAATACCAACACAGTGGTTTTTGACGAGGAGACTGGGGAAGAAGTGGAGTACGAGGGCGAACCTATAAACTTTGGGCTAGCTCCTAGCAAACCTAGGGGCCAAAACCTTTATTATGAGTTACAAAGTGAGTTTCTAGTTAGAATAACAGTTCTGTATAATGTAGGATTCAGATCTATTGCATTTCCAAGGGCCGGTCCAGAAGTTCTGATAAAATGCTCTAACTTAAACGTTTATCATTCGTTTTCCACAATATTTTCAGATTAACTGGGTCATTTATTCCCTCATAAGATATTAAAAAAAATTCGATGCTGGTAATGAATATTTCTAAAGTTATGGTTGCTATGGTAACCTCAATAACGCTATAAAGGTAAAAATTGTGAAGTTTAAAATTGGGTTTCTTTTGAACAAATGATCAAAACCCCAATACGAGGTTACGTAATTTTACAAATGTCTGTTTTAATAGTAACTGCTGTTAATGTCTTCTTCACATAAGTGTGATATCATTATTATGAATCCTGTTTGATACAGAAAACATTAACGCTTCATGATACATTAGACAAGACACTAAGCTCTCAGTTAATCTAGGTAAAGCAATTCCTAACAAGCGACCAAACAGAGCCAAAGATTCAAACATGTTTGACTAGGACAAGACATCATGTCACAAATCTGGCATGATCTGCACTGTTATAGTTATCAGCAACAAGTTAAATATGTAGGTATTAGGACAGAAGGTATTAGGCCATTATCCATACTTCCCAGATAATACCCCCCCCCCCCTGGACTTTGTTGTGTTTGGACTTTGGACCGGCTCGAAAGAGAATGATCCAAGTGTCTCATATTTTAGAACATTTGTTGAAATCAAGAATGCTGTTGACACCTCACTAGAACTGAAAGCTCTGAAAAGGTGTGTACAAACAGGGGGTGGATAGATACCAGGGTGTATAAATGTAGTGTATTAATGCTGAAGGACATTATTTTGAGTATCTTTGTTGAGTTTTATCTAAAATAGGATTGCACAGTTGGATTTAGAATTTCAGATTTTCAATATGAGTTATGACGTCAATATGAGCTCAAGTCTCGGACCGAGTGCCCCGACCATGGGGTAGTAAAAGTGACATTTAAAAAAGAGCTATTTAGAAATCATTCTGAAAATTCCCTGCTGCATAGGCATATAAATTATGTAAATTGTGTAAAAAATTCTTAAGAAAAAGATACAGCATTTTTATCAGAACTTCTGGATTGGCCTTTGTATAAAAATGTACTACTCAATCAAATATCGATATTTATCAGTGTGTCTTGTTTTCTACATGCAGGTAGGGCGTGCCCACTGTATGTCTATGCTCCAAGAGGAATAATCCAATCCCCAGGATTTCCCCGGGGGTATACCAACAGACTGTTCTGTGATATTATTCTATACACAAGGAATAATAATCAAAACATCTGGAAAGACATAACAATCACAGTACAAGCCTTTATGACGGAAACAAAACGTGATCGACTAATTTTGAACGGTAGAGAATATAGTGGAAATGGCAGCGATCCAAACGCGAGAACGGCCCTACAAGTTGGCAGGAGATACCTTTGTAAGTAACAACTATGTGAGCCCAAAATACTGTTCAACAAGTCGCCAGACAAAACTCGTATTCATTTAAACACTATGAAATCCTTTGTCAATTTCTCGTTGATGCTGGGTAAATGTATGTAAGATAACTTACATTATTTACAGTTTTAATTTCTCTGTTTTTGTATTGTCACAATGGGTGATAAGAAAAATTAATTAAAGGTTATAAAAATGAAATTGATCATAAATGATTTTGTTGTATACAATAATTGAATGCATGCTTAACATAACATTTTTTAAATCATTCACAGTCAGGAATAATTACATTTGGTTCCACATGAGATTCAGGACAGATTCAAGGAATGTTTTTCCAGGATTCCGATTCCAATATTACGTTACTACATCCAAGGAACGACATAATATCACAGGTATTGAATGGGGAAATACTTCACGCGTTGAACAATAAATTGTTAAGGCTGATATGGGTAGGATACCATATATATAAGTATACGACTTTAGTATAACCGAAATGCCCTAGGGTACTGTGGTCACAAAACGTGGTAAAGTTTATTTTAAGTGATGGGGAAGGGGCCAATTAGCATTTACTTAGGGACCCAGCCTGAATATTTTTGTTTTTGAATATTGGAGAGTATTACGCGAGATTTTTTCATTTTCTTGTTGGAAAATATATTTATTTTATGATGTGGGGTGATATCTAGAGTTTGAGGCTTGCGAAAATAAGATATCCTCATCTTTATACCCCCCACCCTATAATTTCAGGGGGGTCAGAAGAAAATAAACTTTAATTCATAACTTTGGAAGTAAATGAGATACAAACTTAATTTTTTCACCATAATTTATAGAATGACATCAGTAATGCAGAAAAAAATATTTCAAACGAAAATAAGCTAATTTGCATAATTTAACCCTTAAACCGCCATAAAAACTATTAAATAACGGAATGATAATAAACAACTTTTACTGTAATTGCCTTCATATGAAGTTATAACTTATGAAATAATTCCTAAAAATGCATCTATATATGTATATTAGATGTGCAAAATATTAAAAGTGTATCTAACATAACGACTGTGAAAAATATTTCTCCCCTTACCCTAAAATTGAAGGGAGGGGGTCAAAAGAAAATAAACTTTAATTCATAACTTTGGAAGTATATAAGATACAAACTTAATTTTTTCACCAAAATTTACAAAATAATATCAGTAATGGAGAAAAAATATTTTGAACAAAAAAAGCTAATTTGCATAATTTAACCCTTAAACCGCCATAAAAACTATTAAATGACAAAATGATAATATACGACATTTACTGTAATTACCTTCATATGAAGTTATAACTGATGAAATAATTCCTAAAAATGCATCTATATATGTATAATAGATGTGAAAAATATTAAAAGTGCATCTTATATATAGATTGTGAAAAAATTTCTCCCCCTACCCAGATATTTCAGGGGGGTCAACTGAAAATGGACTTTAATTTATAACTTTGGAAGTATATGAGGTATAAACCTATTTGTTCACCAAAATTTATGTAATAACATCAGTAACTAAGAAAAAACATTTTTGATATGCAAATAAGCTAATTTGCATAATTTAACCCTTATGCAGTCATAAAAACCGTTAAATGACAAAACGATAAAATACGACATTTATTTTAATCGACCTCTCATGAAGTTATAACTTATGAAATAATTCATATAGTTGCATTTATATATGTATAACAGATGTGCAAAATATTAAAAGTGTATCTTACATAACGACTGTGAAAAAAATTCTCCCTCTACCCAGATATTTGAGGGGGGGTCAAAATGAAAATGGACTTTAATTCATAACTTTGGAAGTATATGAGGTACAAACTTAATTTTTCACCAAAATTTATGTTATAACATCAGTAATTCAGAAAAAATATTTTTTGATATGCAAATAAGCTAATTTGCATAATTTAACCCTTATAAAGTAATAAAAACCGTTAAATGACGAAGTGATAAAATATGGCATTTACTTTAATTGACTTCTTATGAAGTTATAACTTCGAAAAAAAATGTACAACAGATATGCACAATATAAAGAGGTTATTTTATATAATGAGTGTGAAAAGAATCTTACACCCTACCTTAATAATTTTGAGGGTTTGGGGGGGGGGGGTTAAAGAAAATAATAGACTTCAACTCATAACTTTGAAATAATTTAAGAAAGAGCTTATATTTCTTCGCTGAAAACTGAGAAATCACATCAATAATGAAACGAATATTACATGGGGACAATACTATATTTCAACTAATTTGCATAATTTAAGCTTCAAACAGTCATGAGAATCATTATAAGGCAAAGTGGTTCTATACTGAAATTGACTTCACATGAAGTAAGGACTTTGACAATATATCCTTTCTTAATACTAGCATTTAAATGGAAAAATGATATCAACAATTATGAAGCTATTTTTCCCAACTATTTCAATACCCATGGAGATTTTCATAGATATAATACTAGAGGCAAATCAAACTTCACCCTTCCTAAAGCAAAACTGAAAATTATGGCAAAAAACAATAGCCTTTAGTGGTTACTCCATATGGAACAATCTCCCAGAAGAAATAAAAAGTCAAATTCCATTTCTTTTCTTAAATCAAAACTGAAGAAGCATATTCTCTTAGCTTATTAATCATTAGTTGACTATATCATTTCTTGTTTCTTCAGTAAGAAGGGTAGGCTCTCAAGGGAGGTACATGGGCCAACCTGGGGGCTGCTCCAAACTACTTAAGATCTAAAATAATAATTTTGACCATACCAACCTTGGGGAAGGTAAAATAATAACTAATATTTTATAAGAATCACACTTTTAAAGATTATTTGCGTCAATGCGGTAGCCTGGCATCTTTAAATAATAATTAATGAAGCTACACATTCATAAAATTTCCCCATGGCATATGGTACCTTCTTGGCTTAAAATGAAACGAGCATCATGGATCCCTCATACCTTTATTTATTATAATCTAAGTTTTGTGATTACATTCCGGTTTGATTCGTTGACAACATAATGATATACTTCATGATTTAACTACTATATGTACGGGTATTTAAGCATCACCTGTGGTGCCACCTATTATTAATAATAAATTGAGTTGAATTGAACTTGCAATGTTTCAGAATAACCCTTAAAAAGGTAACCATAACAGTTCTAAAGTTTATTGAACCATATTCAGAGTCACTGTGGGGACTGGTGTCATATTCTAGGTTGTAGGTACCTGATAGAGTGAAAATGTCATCATATATGTTTGGGTTAATCCACTTATTCCCGTCCACACTCACTTTCCTTTGAGCCGCATGAACATGCAGCAAAACATTCTGTACCTGCAGTGGCACATGAGCAAGTGGTTTAACATATTGCTTTGTCCTTGTATCGTTTGCATGTGCAAAATGACTTTGGGATTTTTGTTATATCAAGTTTCGGTTTTTTGGTCATTTTAATGGTCTCAAGAGTAATATGAACCACTTGACATCCAAATCCATTCCCTGGCTCTGGAATCTCAAAAAGTGGTTTGTCAGATCATTGAAATGTATAATTGTTATAAACCAAAAATGCATCCATAATGAGTGGTAATGCTCTAATATAATTTTGGATGCTGCAAACAAGTGTAATACATCCAATGATGGTTTGTTTTTATATTGAAATATAAACAAAAATAACGCAACTCCCCTAGACCAGAGATCGTGCCCATGTGGACAGTCAATGGAGACAATAACTCAATTTAAAATAGAATGTCATATGTTTGAAAATGAACGATTAAGTCTATTTGCCTATATGACTGATATCCATAGTGACTTTTACATGTATACACGTCTAGGAAAATATTGTATAATAATGAATGAAAAAAAACTGTTCAAAGGACACTTGGAAAATGTATGACAAATATGTTAGTCAAAAGTCGTGAAATAGTTACATGCGATGGTCTCTAATAGGTTGGCATCAACCAGGAATTGTTTTAATTCATGTATGTATCTAAATGTAACATCTTTAGTGCGTTAGACTTTAATTAATAAATTTACTACTACTACTAGTATAATATTGTTTCCATGTAATATTTGTTTCATTCTTGATGTGATTTCTCAATATTCTGGCGAAGAAATACATGAATAAGCTCTTTCTTATACGATTTCAAAGTTATGAATCAAAGTTTATTATTTTCTTTTAACTTCCCCCAACCCTAAAATATTAGGGTAGGGTGTGAGATTTTTTTCACACTCATTATATACAATACCCTTTTTATATTGTGCATACCTGTTGTAAATGTATTTCTAGGAATTATTTCACAAGTTATAACTTCATAGAAGTCGTATTTCATCACTTTGGCATTTAACGTTTTTTATGACTGTATAAGGGTTAAATTATGCAAATTAGCTTATTTTCATATCAAGATATTTTTCCGAATTACTGACGTTATAACATAAATTTTGGTGAAAGAATTAAGTTTGTACCTCATATACTTCCAAAGTTATGAATTAAAGTCCATTTCCATTTGACCCCCCTCAAATATCTGGGTAGGGGGACAAATTTTTTTCAGCGTCGTTATGTAAGATACACTTTTAATATTTTGCACATCTGTTATACATATATAGATGCATTTTTAGGAATTATTTTATTTGTTAAAACTTCATGAGAGGTCAATTAGAGTAAATGTCGTATTTTATCGCATCGTCATTTAACAGTTTTTATGACTGTATAAGGGTTAAATTATGCAAATTAACTTATTTGCGTATCAAAAATATTTTTTCTGAATTACTGATGTTATTACATAAACTTTGGTGAAAAAATTAAGTTTGTACCTCATATACTTTTAAAATTATGAATTAAAGTCCATTTTTATTTGACCCCCTCCCCTCAAAAATCTGGGTAGGGGGAGAATTTTTTTCACAGTCTTTATCTAAGATACACTTCTAATATTTTGCACATTTATTATACATATATAGATGCATTTTTAGGAATTATTTCATAAGTTATAACTTCATATGAAGGCAATAACAGTAAATGTGATATAACATCATTTCGTCATTTACTAGTTTTTATGGCAGTTTAAGGGTTAAATTATGCAAATTAGCTTTTTTTCATTCAAAATATTTTTTTCTTCATTACTGATGTTATTTCATAAATTCTGGTGAAAAAATTAAGTTTGTATCTCATATACTTCCAAAGTTATGAATTAAAGTCTATTTTCTTCTGACTCCCCTAAAATTATAGGGCGGGGGGTATAAAGATGAAGATATCTTATTTTCGCAAGTCTCAAACTCTAGATATCACCCCACATCATAAAAGTAACTTATTTTCCAACAAGAACTGAAAAAATCTCGCGTAATACTTTCCAATATCCATTTTTACTTTCTAGCTGTTTCTCAGAACTTGGGTCCCTGAGTAATTGTTTCTTCCTGCACTAGATTGGATGTTGTGATCGCTTTGTAGCCTCTCATATATTCCGACATGTCGTTTTACTACTCAATTTGCGTATATTATATACGGTCACTTTTGGAGCGGGCTTACACCTCTATGTAACATTTCAGAGTTTTGCGAGAACAATCCATGTGGACGAAATGGCGAATGCCACAGTCATGTGGAAGGTTTTGTTTGCTACTGTAAACCGGGGTACACTGGAACACTTTGCGACATGGTTATTAGTAAGTCATGTCATTGTTATTGCTCGTAGCATCGTTTGCTTACGTGCGTATCTCTCGGATCTCCTTTCTAGTTTTTAATGTCACCAATTATTTATGCGATAAATGAATCAAGCACTAAACATTAATAATCATGATACAAAAGAGTAATCAGATATCTTTGTTTTTACTTCTACATTTTTGCTCTTTCACCTTTTGTAGTTGTTCCCTCGACGTGTCCAAAGACCTTAAACCCTCCAACAGGGATAATGCAAAGTGACAACTATCCGAATAGGTATGCCAACGGGATACTCTGCCAGTATACATTGAATCTGAATAACGAACGGCAGGCTTGGAAAGACATCACGATGACCGTTGACGGATTCAAGACAGAGTCCTGTTGCGATCGTTTGACAATAAATGGACGCCCATATGCTGGAGACGGAAGTGTTACTGGGTCAGGGGATAGACGCGGAATGCGAGCCATGATGGAAGGTCGCACATATTTGTGTAAGCGAGTTAAGAGTCCATTGTAACGTTTGGACTACCACCTGACCATTTCCTTCCATGATATGGTAGATCAAACAAATTACATAAAATTAGCATGAAAAAAAATTAAATCAAAATAGCGAGACTTAGATCATTAACATTTTATTATTTTTTGGATACAAAAATATTATTCCTTGCCCTTTTTCTACAGTTCGCAGCAGGGATGTTAGTTTCGTCATGAATTTTCGCACTGATAGAAGTGTTACGTACAAAGGATTTTCAATTAGCTACAATGTTCGAAACAGTGCCAGCCCCGATGGTCTAACAGGTAAAGACTGCATTGTTTATAAATTACATTCTTCACATCTGAAATTTTCGCCGATAAATAATGTATACCCTATGTTTAATCGTAAATTTATTGTAACTGTATGATTGCATTATGACCTTACCAAGGCTTATCATCGAATCAATCAACGCCCCCAACTTCTTTTGTATAACAGTTACACGTTGCATAAATGCATCAAAAATTAAATATCTCGTTCGTTTTATTATCTCCCGAAGTCTTTACAACTACCAACATCAACACACAATAAGGCAATTTACTTAATTAATTTGGATGGTAACTAATGGAGGGACCCATACCCAATGACAATGAACAGTAAAATTCTTCGTTCTTTTCGTATGTGATTGACGCTTTCACATCTTACTTGCAGAATCGTGTGTAAACAATCCCTGTCAGAATAGCGGAATCTGTCATAGCTTGGACAGTGGTCCTATGTGCATCTGTCCCCCCAAGTATAGTGGTAACCTATGTCAGAGTATAAGAGGTAACATTGACAGCTATATGCGTGTTTCTTTACACCGAGTTCCAATTTGATCTTACAAGTCCATTCTAACTTGATATTTAGCTACATCCATAGTACTAACGTTTAACATCATGTGTAACTGGAACGAGTGAGTCGGAGTGGCTTATCTTTAATGTAGACAGAGTGATGGTAGTGTAGTCTTCATTTCTTCCAGTCATGGATTGTACTACACGTAATGATTCTTAATTGGTTTGCGGTAGATCATAGTTTCCGATATTGTTTTTACCTTGATATTATTTTGTTTTCTTCCCGTGTTTCCCAATTATCTGGTCCTTTCCCATTTTGCATTTGTGTTAACATATGTTTCAGAGACGTTCAACTGTCCACGTCACTATTTTGAACCAGTCGGTATCATTCAGAGTCCAAATTGGCCGTTGCCTTACCCACGAAATGCTATATGTAATTATTACATCACGGTTGATGGTATACAAGGGGCGTACAGAGAACTGTTGGTATATGTTCAATACTTTGAGACGGAACGGCGTCGAGACGTTCTGACTATCAACGGGATACAGTACAGTGGCTTTGGCTACTTTGACGATTCTGCCATGGGGATAATTCAAACATATAAATGTGAGTGAAGGGTAGAAACGGGCTACAGAAGAAATGATTCATTTGGGATTTATCCCCATTCAAAATGGCTTTGAAGTAGCTAATAAAGATAAACATGCAAGGTGTAGTTGTGTAGATCATATATATGGAAAGCGAAAAATTAAACCTGTTTGCATATCATCATCTCCGTTCTATATACTTCTATATTACTACTGGAGTCTCATTTTCATGAATTTGTCAAACTGGGCATCTCCTTTGTCTGAGGTATCATATCTAGATGGTGCTTGTTTGTGGCACACCAATGGGTATCTTGCACGAGGAATTAATTGAAAGTTTGTGCGAAAGATGTAATCGATTAACATGAAACATTTAATTCTCGTCAATTTATCATCTTATGCAATACTTCTTAATTTGTGTCACCCACGTTTTTTCAGTCTTTACTAAAGGAAACCAATTTAACATCACCTTCAAAGCAGGAAGAGCGAGGGACCGTCACCCCGGTTTCTCATTACAATACCTAGTCCAATCTGCAGGTAAGTCTTCAATTTTCATTGTGATTGCTCGTATGTTGGCACGCTTGTCTACTTTCTTGTTTTGGGCCTAGTCTAGATGCTACTTTGTGTAAAGTTCGGACATGTTTTTCTGCAAGTCTGTACAAAATCTGAAACACGAAATTTCGCAGTTTTACTAATGACTCTTTTTGGGGCCTCCATATTGTAGGTTAATTAAATTGATTTTTATCAAATTGGTAGGTGTTCCCCATGTTGTCATGAACTCATAGTTATAGTTTATCATTTGTAGATACAACTGTGACCTATCCACCCACATCACCATCCACAAGGGACCCAGGGGAGTTCACCTCGAGGGCAACAATGCCACCACAGACACGCCCGACAGAACCACCACAAACACAACCAAGAGTGACTACACCTAGAATCACAATGCCGCCATGGACAGGCACCCCACCTGGAACATTTCCACCATTTACAGGGTTCTGGACAACCCGTCCAAACCAACAAAGAACTCCTGCTCCAAGGAAAGGTGAGTTCTACAGAACGCACCTGGCTATGGCTTGTCGTCTCTCGAAATGTGCAAAAATATATCTGATGAGGCTCTATAGTACTGCAAAGGTTATCTCCACGTTGTAATGGCTGATCTCATTA
The DNA here is from genome assembly GCA_903813345.2 of Owenia fusiformis. Classification (NCBI taxonomy): domain Eukaryota; kingdom Metazoa; phylum Annelida; class Polychaeta; order Sabellida; family Oweniidae; genus Owenia; species Owenia fusiformis. The sequence continues at coordinate 9,543,891 of CAIIXF020000001.1, forward strand.
TGTGAAATTATAAAATGGATATACTTCAGATGTGACAATCATTAGAATTTGTAAGGTCACCAAGGTCATATATTCCACAATGAACATTCCCATCAATAAAGACCTTTAAGTGAATACAAGATCAAACATACCGAAACATGATTTCATAAACTTTAACCATCATTCACGTTACTTTTGATTTAATTTAAGGAAATGGCATTGGAGCTGGTGGTATAGTTGGTATCTGCATAGCGGTGCTCATAGTCATAGGTGTGGGTGGATTTGTCGGATTTCTGTTTATGAAGAAACGAGGTTTAACATTGGGTCTAAAACAAGCCATGAAACCTGGATTTGACAATGCAGTGTACGGACAGAATGAAGAGAGAGTGAACATTGGGAATGTAATTGCCACTGGCTCGCGTGCTTAGGCATGTGTCCCATGCATGTTACAATTTCTGATTTAAAAAGTATAACACCAATCATCTACTATAGTATTTCATTTGTGTCTCTGTATCCTTTGCACTGTATAAATTACCTGTACATACAAAATGACCAAAGTGCCAGAATTGATGAGGAAAATGAAAAACCTCAAATGAACTTTATGTTATTTGTTAATTGAAAACGTGACCTAGAGACTTCTATTGTCTAGAAAATAATAAAAAATAATGTAATGTGAATCAACTTTATATTACCGGTTAGTCTACGAAGCCGCATAAGGAATAATTGAGTCCGGTACTAACTGACGTCGGGAGTTTTCTATAGCTTCTTCAAGAATTGAGGCCATGCACCATGATCAGATCTGTCTAAGATATTTATACTGGCAATGTACCTAACACTGATATATTGAGATGTAGTTAAGACCCCATAATGTACAGTACGTGGTATTGACATTAAGGATGTAAGGTCCTGAAACAAGGGCCGAAGATAATTACCTCACCATAAGTTCTAGGAAGGTAAGCTAAAGCGGCGGATCAACGGAGAATTCTCAATTTTAATGGACAATCGTACGTATGACGTGCACGGACCTGGGGACAATTCGGGAAATACGGGGTAATCTCAGCTTAAGCGTTAATATCTACCTTATTTAAAAAGCTAACTATGTGCATTATATATTATTTTGAAGTATTTTTTATTCGCATTTCACTGAAATTATTTTTCCATGGAAAGTGTGATAGGATCTACCATATTTTTGAAGTTAAATGTACTCCGACATCGTCAAATACGCTGTAAGACGTAACATTTCACGCTTGCACGGTTCGTTGAAATCGGGATAACTTATACTGATCAGAATTTTACTAAAATTTCACATTTTATTCATTGAAACATGTGCTTTTATGACGTCACAATTGCCTAGCGGCTACAGTTCAAATAGTCTTATATGAACGCTTTTAAGATTTTCAAAATTGTGTAAGGTTTTGAAGGCGAAGGAGACAAGCAATAAGTTTACCTTTATTTAACCTTCTAATTTAGGTCTGATTTCAAAAAAAATTTAACTGCACAATATTGTCATGGCGAAATTTACAAAACAATAACCGATTTCTTTATTTTTCAAATAATAAGAGAATAAGAGTTGCTTTTAGAGACTTGAAAAAATGTAACGCATCGATTTTTTACCACAAATCCCATACTATCAATTTTTACTAACGCCCCGAGTGGACTTCATGACCGTTTTCAAATCAAAAAACATTTTAGAAATATTGTCCTCGAGATCTTGTTGCTGTGTTAATTTTACCAGGATTGAATAAGAATAAAGCATCTTATTTTTAGGTTGACTTAACTTGACAAAATGTAACGCTTGTCGTTTTTGACGTTATAATGCTGATTGCCCCCTATACTGCCCATTGTATTGTTTTGGTATTTTTCAAAACCAAATTTCACTTTAGGCAAATGAGTATTCGTATTATGGGATTTCGCAGAGGTAGGAAAGGGGAGTTGACTATTTATTATAACCCACGGAAGTCAGTGATTTCATGTGCATCTTCATGGATTCCCACTTCTTATCTTAGCGAGTATTTTGTTTTCAAATTGTGACCCTTATTGTTTTAATCCGGTAACTCAGTTTAGGGAAAGGTCAAAATAACTGTTTCGTAGCCACGTTTAAAGATAAATCAATCAAGCAACCAATCAACAATGGTGTTCAAATACTTCTTCTTTTTCAAGATTGACCACATTTTGTCACAGAAATCATTACGGTGGCTTGATTGCAAAAAACAGAAGTCTGTTATTATACATCTTTGATCTTGAACTTTTTGTTCAGATTTTATTCAGTTTCTTTAGTAACAAAGTGCATATCAATAATTCTGTATATCAATCACTTTGATCAATACGATTATTCAAATTAAACGGTGAGCTCAAATGCTTTAATAATTTACTTGGATTGCAAATAAAGATACTTCTAAGTTAGCAAATGGATAAGTTTTATATTTCAAATGAAATTATTTGGTACTAAAATAAAGGTGCGTTATAAAGGGGAAAAATCCGATAATTACTATAATTTAAGGTAATTTAAAGCTACTTAGTAGGCAAAGATTTATTGAATGTATAATTCCAACCAATCGTATATGACACCGAGCATAAATCATGTATCCATAATGAAATTAAAACACTTGGATTGCATGATTTTCCATTTACTGTCATTTATTAAAGTTTTCTCAACAAATTACACAAGCTAGAAGTTTGAAGGCCATTTACAATATTTGGAGAAACGTAACCTTGAGAATAGTATAAGTCTTCCGGTCAATATATGTCAAGTGAAGAATTAAGTAAACACTGAACTTGCTTGATTATACCATTTAAAATAGCGCAATCAAGATAAGTTGATATATTTTCTCGTACATTTATACACAGTTGAGATATCAAAGGAAGGGCTAAGAGGAAATTCAAGATGAGACATGTTGAAGTCGTTGTAATGAGTTCCATCAATCAACACATAGTGAATATGTACTGTAGGCACAAGGGCCACACAAGGGCCACACAAGGGTTAAAACAAACATTCTTAAAATACACACGCTCGTACAGATATCATATCCATTCGTGGATAAAAATCATATCACTCATAAATCATCGGATGTTCTCTTCATTCTGTTAGTTAAATTATGCACTCGTGTTCGTCACCGCCTCTACGTATTTTATGTTCTAAACTATCTATATCAAAACGAGTCTTTTGTAAGTGTTTTAATTTTTGGTGCATTTATCAGACCCTCATCGCAAATTAATAAATGTCCACTGATCAAAGATTGTGACTGTTCATCACTAGATTCTTCAAAATCACCAGTAATTAAGTGTTTTAAATCGAATTTTTTAAAACACTAGGCCACAACTGTCAGCCTCGTTCTGAGTCACTTAACACAAATCATATGGTATTACGGCGCGTTTAAAAGCCATGGATGGTACAGTGAAAAGGTGCAAAAATGTATCATATTTTCCCGCAAAAACAGCGTTTTAAATTATGACATTAATTCCTATGAATATCGCAGTAACTATGTATGTAGGCAGTAACTATGTAGGCTAATGGATTCAAAGAATAGTAACAACCAAGAGTATCACTCGTCATAAGTAAACAAATCCCCAGAATCCAAAAAGATGTACGGACAACCCCCATACAAACCATTCAGAAATCATTGTCAACATTGAAAACCACTACATCATGGGACATATTATTTATATAATGAAGTAATTATTATGGTATAATATGAGAAACAACATTTAAGAAAGAAATTGTATTTCCGTCTCGAATGATGTGGGACAGATGCTGCAAAAGAGTCCTATTCCTCTGTAATACACAACTATTTTTACTGTCGTTATATCAGTTTTTATAATATGTTTTATAATTGCGTTTTAATATGCAGATATATTTTTCAACCTAAAATGGTTATTTTAGGATTCGGTGAAATCGATGACCCTCATAAATTTCAGAATTTCAGAATTTAAGCACGAGACTCATCAATTAATGTACATATGTCTTGTATCACAGGGCCCCGCCCTCATTCAATGTTTGATAATAGACAATTGTGCCTAAATTTGTCCACATTTTGGTATATAAAGTTTATCAAAAAGTAAAACAGAAGGCGGAATAGAATGTTATGTATTCATATTATATACTTTGTTCTGATTGGTTGGAAGTGATATGTGATATAGGTCAATCACTTCACTTCCTTTAATTCTATAAATTCCGTATTGTTCAACTTATCTTATAATTCTTGAAATGGTCCCATATGATGATCATGAAAGGAGAAAATTCTACAGTATATATAATATCTTCTAAAATGATATATAAGCACAAATGCCTAAGGGAATACCTTTTTAACTTTGTGGTTTGTTCCCAGAATGAAATATAAAGGTTAGGCCAATGCAATTCTTGAAATTGTCCCATATGATGATCATGAAAGGAGAAAATTCTACAGAATATATATATATATATATAAATATTATAATATTTTCTAAAATAATACCTGTTTAACTTTGTGGCTAGTTCCCAGAATGAAATGTAAAGGTTAGGCCAATGCACTAGATTAATTACTAATTAGCAGTTATAGGGATGTAATTCCTCTTTATTTCGAACCAATTGTATTGACGGGAAATAAAATAGGTCGCTTGCATCTACACAACATCCTCATTCTAATGTGAAGAAATTGTCTTAGCCTGGGCAAATGTCGGCCATTTGTTTTTGAAAACCAATTATCTGAAATCCATTAGCGTCAATACGTAATCTTTTGTTTAACTTTATTTCTAATTTGACCCAGTCTGCATGTTAAGAGTTTTAGGTATAGATAATGTTTATGAATTCACAGGGAAGAAAATATCTAGAGATTATACCATAGGTTAGGTGAAGATTACTAATTGTTGCGACTTGGAGAGTGGACATTAACAATGTAGTTATGCTACTAGGATTTTATGATGATACTGACATGGTCATCCAATTAATAAAGATAGATAATATATCTGAGGATAACATATATCCTATTTCATTGTCTTATACTAATGGACGCATTCTTGACTTAAAGAAAATACATTAGCGAATATCGAAATGCCATTAGATATGCTCTTTGACAATCCATTAAAAGAACGGATTGTCCCTTTACGATCATCTTAACGTCATAAAATCACACGGACGTTTCTAGAGAAAATTACATGGTGGATTAGCGCTAAACGCAGGTTGGCAAATTCTTATTCTGTTGATAGGCTATGATATTTCTTGTTCCGAGACTGAAACCAGAACCTATACTAGTTATTGTATACTTCGGGATCATAAAGAAGTAGATGCTGTGGCTGACTGACTCGATCATTTCTTTTGTAGCAATTGTTTAGAAATGTAACACATTCGATTGATAATCGCTACCTAAGTAACACATCGGTTACTATTTATATATGAACTAATCGCAATGCCCAGACAACTTATTGCCAGAATACGAGAAATAGGTGAAACAAAAGCGACTAAGCCATAGACAATCTAGGATTTATTGCGAAATAAGTTTATAGGATAACATGGTATTAAAACACGGATCTCTCATAGTAATTATAGCGCTTTAATAGAACAGTTTTTCTGTTTACCAATCAACTTTAATAACACGATTTACTTATTTACAAAGTAGACAAAATAATGCAAAGCGAGACATCAGGAAAGCATTGAGTCATTGCAATGACACTGTAAACAGCTCTGAGGAAAATAAGAAACGGCTTTTTAATAGCAATTGCCGTTGAAGATTATTGCGAACTAGACGCTGATGATAACATACATAGATATTGGGGAGAGGTAAGTTAAATTTGTTCAAAAACCTTTCACGTTGTCATTACTTCTAAGATATTTTCTTTTAACAAATGCAACGAAAATTATATTGAGAAGAGGTAAGTTTTTGTTCAAAAACCTCTTCACGTTTTCATTACTTCTAAGATATTTTCTTTTAATAAATGCAACGAAAATTATATTGAGAAGAGGTAAGTTTTTGTTCAAAAACCTCTTCACGTTTTCATTACTTCGAAGATTTTTTTTATATTCTCCTTTTACAAATGAAACGAGAATTATCCTCCAACAGTGTGATGTCTTACATAAAAGTAATTGTTCTGAAGCAATAAAGTATGATTTTCTCAATTATTACAATTTTATATTCTTATAGTAGGACAATTTTATTGATGAAAATAAATCGATGCTAGGCTATTTAGTGGAATGACAAAATAACGTACACGTGTGTTTTATCTTGTTAATGGTAAAACTATATATGCCAAAACTGAAAGATTTATCAGTTCCAATTTTTCTTTATGCGACGTTTTATTACGTAATATATGCTACCATTTGTGCCTAGATAGAAGGGCTTATCATAGTCATTTGGTGAACAAGCGATTTCACCATGTTGTTCTAATAAAACAAAAGAGTAAATGGGACAGAAAAGACGTTAAATTCAGTTTAATTGACTTTAAAAAAGTTAATAGGGATGATAGTGAGGTTAATCCACATTCTGTCTGGAAAATGATAAGAGTTATCTCCTGATCTCAGTGGCCATTGGACAATAATGAAAGTATATAAAAATCTCCTTTAGAGTGATTAGACGCATTATTCCTAACTTTTTATTTGAGTCAGGGTGCTCATAATAATATAATACATAAATATCACCCGTCATCAAAATATTAGCACACGTAATTGAAATTTGAATATGCAGATATATTTTGTTATCACATAAACAAAGGACCATAGCCGGTCACACTATAGGTGTTAACAAAGGCTTTGAAGGGTAGAAAAACACAGTAAAGATGTAATCATGGATCTTTACAATGATGGATGGATTGGATAGAAATCTACAATTTGCATCGTATATTGGAGGAATAGTTACGCCTGGCGATGATAACAGACTATTTAATTAAGTTATAGCAGCATTATCTAAGATTTAAAGTTATAGACTCCCGGAATGTGCAATTAACTCGACAAACTAGCGTTAATCGCAGAGTCAATGATCATCTCAGTAGCAATAGGGCAACGACTATTAGCTTATTGCACGTTTTGAATCTTGTTATATTATAATTCGAGTTTTATAGCACAGGTATAGTAGATGAAAATGATTTATCGTAAAGTGTAACTTATTGCATAAGATGGATTCCATATTTTTACAAGTCAGTGTTTCATATCGGTGAATTGGTCTTTTTAAAAGTGTTTTTTATGATCTTCGCCATTTATAAAAATACCTGGTGAGATGAGACGTTCCCTTTTTAGTTCTAATTAATTCAGACATCTGTATCTAAATCTTCATTACTTCCGTATTTGATCAGATGTCTATTTCAGATATTAAAATGACCGTATGCGGAACACTGCCTAGTTTCTTGACAATATTAGGGAGGCTAAGATACACGTTTTAAAAAAACGTGTACGTGAACGTATAGAATTATGGTCCTGTGTGTAGTTGTTCTACCATTTGTACCATTTCCTTGAATTGACCGATTGATATTAAAGGTATACGGAAAATAAGTGTAATTAGATCCCTTGATATACAGGGTGGGCAAAAACACCACTTTTTCAAGACACTATTATAACTTTTATTTTCCAACCTACATACACCAAATTTTGCAGTTATATAGTGTCAGGGGTCCTCAGTAATAAAATAATGTAACAAGTCCTTCAACTTGGATTGTATTTGATCTAAAAGAGGAGTTCAATTGGTCCGCCACCCTCTTTGATGATAGCCTTAAGTCAAGTCGCCATGCTGATATAGCAGTGTATAAGTAAATTGAGGGCGGGATAGTAATCCCCAGGGGTCTAAATATTACACGCTCATGTACAGGTTCTCTTAAAATCTGAACATCCCTATTTCTGTCAACAGATCCCTTCAATGGAGGTTAGCTAACCGTTTTTATAAATAACTTGTACGCGAACGTGTAGAATTCTGATCATCTAGGGATTTGTACAACCTGTAGAGGTACAGCAAAACCTGTGTATATTGAACATTTTTTGCCGAGAAAAAGGTTCAGTGTTGGTAGGTGTTCACTACAGAGAAGGTAATTTATACAGAAGTCAGCAGAGTATGTGTGGAGGATGGTTGTCCACTAGAGACAGGTCTTCACTCGAGAAAGACGGGTTTTCTGTACCATGAAAATAGAGGTTCCTGGAGAGGTGAAGAGTAATCACTGGGGATCATAATTACGTTCACGTTTACATTATAGTTCCTTTAAAAATGTATAGCTTAACCTCTTAATAAGGTTGTTGATAACACAGAGTAAATAATCAGTAGTTCTTTAGGAAATTAGAACATTCTTCCTCTCGGAAAGTGCCTTTTAATCAACTAAGGTGTATTACATCCGTGGATATCGCAAACAGGTTAAAACGACTTTCGTTAATTATTCAGTCAATTAAACTCGATGTTTTTCCTATTTCAGTTTTCCGACATATAAATGCTTCAATAAAAGTTTCTACGTGTTCTTTCAAAAGTCAACGTTCCATGCAAACATATTTCAATAGTCCACGAGAAATACAGGTCACAAATGACAAAACTGAACAGGGGAAAAGATGACCTTGAGTAAAAAAGAATAAATATTATGATTAAAGCTACTTTAGCTAAATAAGTGCTTATGCATGTCTTAGTGTTAGGAATTAAGTAGATACATAAAATGACCTATTTCTGAGCATTTCCTTTAAATTGCCCACACTTTTAAGAAAATAAATTGGAAGATACAATGAAATTCCAATTGGCCAACCAAAGGGAATTTATTATCAATAGAAACACCTTGACAAAACAACTCATGGTTAATCTTCCTTCAAAAGGCTTTGTCTCAGATGAACTCATTCAAGCGTTGTCCCAGATAAACTCATAGTTCATCTTTCTTCAACAGGCTTTTTCAGATAAACTCATGGTTCATATTTCATCAACAGGATTTTTCAGATAAACTCATGGTTCATATTTCATCAACAGGATTTTACAGATAAACTCATGGTTCATTTTTCATCAACAGGCTTTTTCAGATAAACTCATGGTTCATCTTCCTTCAACAGGCTTTATCCTTGATAAAATCATGGTTCATCTTTCAACAGGCCCCGTCCCAGATAAACTGGGCTCATCTTTCTTCAACCACCTTTGTCCTAGATTTTCGATCGGAACGAGAGGTTAATTTTCATACTTTGTTTCTCGTGAGCCTCATTTACTTCTTTTATTTGAATTCATAGATTACTAAGGTAACAATAACATTCATATTATTCAAATTATGTAAGAAATGCTCCCGGGTCTGAATACGTGTAGTACTGAATCCATGCACGTATATAAATAAGTTCGTGACATGGATTTTGAGTGTCGTTCTCTTACTTATGATCTTATATGTTCAGAGGTCTATACAAACGCTGAATTATCCCAATGGGGGTATTGGAACAGAATTGAGACATAAAACCCAATTGCATCTTGGAGGCTACTAATCTATGTTCTCTGACGTTGCTCTGGAATAATCTACAGATGAGCTGATTTACTACAAATTGGCCACCCTGAGTTGCAACTAAGTATTTATCGCTGCCATACCACACAGACGATACACAAATTGTTGAAATCATGAGATTGACGGATGGTCATTACGAATGGCTTGATGATTTGTTGACTGTAAGATTGGTAATGAAATTATACATTCCGTTCTTTGAACATCATTCAAGTTAATGTTGGAGTTCTAATGAATTCTACCTGAATGAATAAAACTTATTTGTCAATATGTTTATCTTACTACCTGTTACCATAAAATAGATTAAGGGAAAACCTCTCAAGTAAGTTTATGCAAAGTATACTGTTGACAGGGTAGCGTTTCAATGGCTTCCAGGTTGAGCGTACTGGATGGATGATCCGAACTTTTGTCAAGGAACTTCTGTGCTAGAGATGTGCTATGGGATTATAAAAGATACCAAAAACTATGAGAACACACGCGGTACTTTTAAAATGTCCTATTGCAATAACCCAGATGCCAGTAGGTAGTTAACAGTTTCACCACCAGGTGGCTAATTCGGGTCAGATAACATGGCAGATATTAGAAAGTTCCCTTAAACATGAATATTCATCAGTTCTAATTGATCGATTTTCATATTACCCTTATCTATCTGATAGTTATACGAAAATACGAGAGTTGTCCAAAAAGTCTTGAAATTTTTGCTTTAACTTTCTAGAATATTCTTCATTTCATTTTAAATTTTGCGTATTCTGCAATTAAAGTGTTATATCCTGAAGTATCAACCTCCTACAACAATGTTAAGTCTTGAAAAATGGTTCCTATAGCAACGCAGGCGTGGCATGGGTGAGGCAGGTACCAATTTTTCTAATCATGAAAACGTCTAAAGAGTTATTCCACTTATATTTCTTTTTTTCTCAATAATCAGAATAATTGGGAAATTACTACATTTATTCAGCATGGTGTTCATCAGCACAAATAATGACAATGGGCAAGATGATGTTTGCAACAGTTCAACAGTCCCAAATTTAAACTCAGTCACGTGGTCACGGTCGAGAAATTGCAAAATGGTTGCAATTCTCCGACCTGATAGGTAGTCATTGGATTCAGTTAATTGCAATGCGCATACTTGGTCTCACAACCACAAACTCACACTACCATGATAAAATATGGAATATAGACCATGCATTATAATTATGAGATGGTAAAAGAGATTTCAAAATGATAACAGACACTTAATGACTACTCCAAACCTGGGAGGACTCGGGACTCCACGAGTCGTGGTAAAAAAGAATACATCAATCAAATTTAAAATGTGCTCTTATTTTAAGTATTGCGTCATAGGATGTGGCCCCATCTCTTGAAAGCCCGTGGTGGTCCTAAATTCAACATTTTGAATGATTTTGTCTTGATTTTAGCCTCCTTAAAAGTACCCCGATAGGGCAAATCTCATGATACTTTTGAAATGTTCATAAAAATGAAACCATGCAGATTTCTTTGGACAACCCTCGTATGTCCAACAAAACAAAATATTATCTGTCCAATAAAAGAAAAAATATGTCACGTTTTATGATTTTATAACATGGATTCTATGTGGAACGACCTAGAAGTCACATTTTCAAATAAAATAAAATTTTCAAAGTTGATTAATTAACAGTTTTTGGAACCACACTAGATGTAATTTTACATGTAGATTTCGGATATGACATCGCTTTGATTGAATTTTGAAATTTGATGATGTAAATCTAGATTATTACTACTCATCTAGTCTATTGGTGTTTAATAGAATAATCCAATCTACACCGAAACTCAAATTTAAATGCTTTATGCAACTTGTATTACTGGGTGAACGTTCTAAAGTAAAATTCTAAATATGATGCCTATAATTCATAGATGCCCTCTTGATATGGTATTATGGGACCATTGGGATTAGTAGAAACGATAATGCATTACTTACGATGGGTTTTGTCGTTATAATATTAATATATGTCTTGGACAACATATAAACAATTAGTCAAAGCAATAAAAGATATACGTGAAATGAATTTTTGAGAAGCAAGATGTCAAACGTCCAATACTGTCACATGGCGCCTCGCTGTTCACATGCACCGATATTGTGCTTGGAATTGAATAAGATCTGATAGCAATAAATTGTTTATAAAGTAACTATATTATTTGATTTATGTAGATATTGGAAATTGCAGATTACTTAAATTCTTTTCCCCCAGTCGCAATCATCTAGTAACACAACCATCGACAAGTCGCTATAGCAAACTAAGATGATGTCTTCATCAGTTTTTCAACAGGAAGTTGAAATATCGATTGCTACATATTAAATTTGTTAGGTAGGCAACTTTATTTAACAAAAAATCGATTCGTTTCTACAGGTTCAACAAAATTATAAGTCTTTAAAGTCAAAAGTGTTTTTCAAAAAACCTCTCCCATTGAAATAACACAGGAGACGAAAATGATTTTCAAAAATGACTTTGAAGCTCTGTAACTTTAGTATTCATCAAGTAAACTAAACACTTAATGTACAAAAATTTAGACAATTCAATTTTCTATATACAAATATTATTCAATCTTATTCACACCGAACCCACCATTTCCCATTGGTTTACATGGGAATGACGATTTTCAAAAATTCATCTTTATCATCAATTTTAGACCTTTAATTGTAATTGAGGAAAAAATTGGGAAAATTTGAAGGTATTGGAAATAAAGTCAAGTTACGTTTCCATCAATATTACAAGTTATTATCTCGCATCTCAGATTAAGTAAATAAAAATTCAAACGTATTAAAGAGGCTTTAACACGTAGTTCCATGGGGGAGCTAAGGTTGCTAAATTTATGGAGGGGAGTGTACATTACATGACCACTTGTGAAAGGTTATCTTGTGCCAAGACCATCTCAGGTTCTGGTCTTGCAGACCTTCCACAGAATCCTATGTCATATTTCTTACCTCAATCGATTCTAAACATCAACCTGGCAACCTGGATGTTCTGTCACAGCCAAAAAGGCTGCGGCTGTCTCAAATTACAAAGGTATACACTTCGATTTTTGAATCAGGTTATGAATGTGACTTTTGGGCCTCATTTTCAAAAATTCCCCCAAAAATTGGCATCGATATTTCAAAAGTGTCCAGAATTATTTTAGATTCTCGAAAAGATGTAGGCTAGAACGGATTTTCAAAAAATTGTGCTCCGTCAACCTGCTCCAGATTTGTAATTGATGATGACATGTAGAATATCGAGCAGATCTTTCGCGGGAAGTGCTAATCACATCCAAATTTACAAGGGATAAGATTTCGGCCATGGTCTTACTTAATAAGCTCCAAAGGAACATCATTGCTTGATGATATTTAAAGAAATGCATACGGGTATGCTGATCGAGTTATCTAATTGTATACTGATACATTCATAGGATAGCTCAAGACTAAGTTGATCTTCGTCTTTCGTGATCTGCAATTCTTGTCATCGTGATTGCGGAAATGATATTCCGATAGGGGTAATCAAATCCTGATCCAAACCAGATTACATTTGAAAAGTATAAAATAGAGACGAGTTGTAGGATAAGCATTTCAAAAAGTTGTTATTGAAAAATTGTGAACGAGATGGGAAAGTTTAGATTTGGGAACATGATATTTCACCAAAAATCAAGAATATCGAACAACTTGACTTGACATAAAAGTTGCTTAATCTGCATCTTTAATTTAGAGCAACTGTCATATTTCATCGGGTGTCTCAAACGTTTTTCAGCAGTAAAGTGGGTGACTGTCATATTCCATCGGGTGTCTCAAACGTTTTTCAGCAGTAACGTTATTACACGGGTAACTTTAAGACGCTTTTTGTAATGAATTCTTCGACTTTTCACCCTCTAGCCTTTACTGCTACTATCAATTACTATTAATCCAGTTTTTAGAAATGTCAATTGAAAGATTGTTGAAAGACTCTGTGTAAAGTATGGCGCGTTGACATGAATTTGTATTCTAAACACTGCACTGCCGTCCGTGGCTTTGTGAATATAAAATATATAAAGAATTTATGAGGCCCGGAAAGGGAATTCAGACATCAAATACAATGATGGATCGGCGACCAGAATTTTAATGTATGGTCAATGAACTGAACAGCATTTTTGTGACTGGCCTTTGGCATCGGTGGTCGGCGTCTGTAACCGTCTTTTAAATAATAACTTTACAGGGCTGTGACATTTTCTATGTAAATGCTGTGATTTAATCATTTCATAAATATTTATAATTAGATTATTAGATTATACAAAGTTTATATCAGAATGAATGGTTAAGTAAGTTGCGTTTTACTCTTTTTGAATTGTGCAGTGGGGATATTGACATTTACTAGGATGACGAAACCTTAAGAGGTTTTGTCTCCTAAAATATTGAACTGTGAAAACGACACCGCCTTTATAACAGATAACCAAGACCTCTTGTACTTCGAATGCTAAAAAGAGTACTGAGAAATGGATTTAAGTATCTGCTTCTTTGGGGTACATCCGAAAACTTTCTATTCTGACAGCGCATTGGGAACTTGGGTGATTCCTTTTAGCACGTACCATGTCTTATAGCACGTAACCACCTCTTGCCCTTATCATTCCTGTATATTAAATGTCTCAGCATACCATCTCATTCATTCAAGAAAAACTATGTGAACGGTTCCCTTTCTAACTTTCCATTCTGTCTAACTTTCTGCATGACATATAAAAGTAATGCAGACATCAAGCTTTGGTCATAGACCATCACTGAGAGTGCATTTTATTGCCATTTATTTATCACAAAGTTGACCTAATTTATTTTGCCGTAAGGTTGATTGGAATGAAATCTTAACCTAATGAAAAATATATGAGCTCTAGCACTCCGTTCCCGGAAACCCAAGCGGTGCAGCAAAGCAATAACCATCACTCAAGATTGATAAGGGTATGGTTAGGATGCAGAAAAGAATAGATCTTAACACGCCTGATCTAACAGGACTGTAGACGTCAAATATCTTTTTTGCACCAAAGCGTCTATAAGTTGTTGTTTTATGTCATACCATGGGCATTGAAGAGACATGGTCAAACTATAACCTGTTACGTATTTCCCAGTGCAATTTTCTTGCGTCTTCAATCAAAGCGAATGTTAACAAGGTAAGAAAATAAAAAACATGACTTAAAATGTCATGACAATCCAGTGACATTGGTATGTACATACATAAATCAAATTAACCTATACAATGCAACATGGTGTGCAGGAAAATGGAAATTGCAAGCGGAATTTGATAAATATTAGATTTACCATTTTAGACTACTTTATTAAAGAATCGATGTTTTTGAAAGCCTTGAAGATAAATATTTGTCATTATATTGACCTTATTGGTGATGTTCTCAAATAGCATGTTGCTGTCTTTTAATGCATCGATCGAGTAAATAAATCATCAAATGAATTCTATCATCTATTAATTTACAGCGATTAACGATCATCTTTCATTTTCGGGTTTTGGTCGTGGTATGACGTTCCGAGATATTTTGTATTTAGGGTGAACTTAACCTCGGTCGGCTGAACGATATCAAAGATTGTCTTTTGTTTATAGTTCGAGTATTATTCCTTTAAAAACATTTCCGTAAATTTCGAATACGGATTGCATGAATATGTCTGAAGACGACGTTTTCATTAATAATTTTTATTTAATTTTTAAGATGAAAAATTGAATAAAAATTCTATTTAACACCATGTGCAATTGATGTAGAAGTTAATTGCTTAGTTGATTCTAGACACTGTGTTATCATTCAAAAGTGCTTCGATTGCTTTATCTCAGCCATACTTGGTCTTGATTCCAAACATATTTTTCTCAGCCAATAAACCAAATGTCGCTGAACTTATGGTTGGAAACAATAAATTCAGTTATCGAAAAATCAAAAGAGTATTCGAGAATAGAAATTAAATAACTTCACGTAAATTATTATATTCCTCATGACCTTCTTGGTTATAAATCAAACGTGACTAGTCAATATAATTTTTACATAATAAGATTTCCCCGGTATGATTTATTTCAAATTCTAATATCAAAACATGTTTCCAATCGCCCGGGGTCTTTAAACAAAATCTAACTTGAGGAGGGACAAGTTCACATATTAGCAGAAATAAAAAAAATTAACCATCTGAGACATGAGTTATGAATAACTTTCTATTGAGGAGAGGTTAATATCCCCATAACACTTTTTGGTGTTTCTCTGAGACACTTGGTGCAACTCGTTCAAGATCTTTCTTTCAAAATTTGAAGGGTGACACACTTTGGGAGCATCCCGGGGGAGCATTTAAGAAAAATAGCTTAGGCGTACTAAAATCTGCATATAATATGAAGTTCGGTTCATAAATAAAGTTAACATGATAGACATGGGCATATTCATAATAGGGCCCTAAAAAGCAAGTCAGCTCTAACCCTGTTTATGATTCTTTTCTAAAATGGGTTCTTACACTCCCCTCCATAAGTTTGGCAACCTTAGCTCCACCATTGAACTACGTGTTACTAGAGCATCTTTACTTTGGATTTTTATTTACTTAACATGCGATGAAAATACTATATACTGTTGATGGAAACGTAATTTGACTTCATTACCAATGCCTCCAAATTTATCATTTTTTCCTCAATTACAATAGGTTGAAAATTGAT
Source organism: Owenia fusiformis (assembly GCA_903813345.2). Taxonomy (NCBI): domain Eukaryota; kingdom Metazoa; phylum Annelida; class Polychaeta; order Sabellida; family Oweniidae; genus Owenia; species Owenia fusiformis. The sequence continues at coordinate 9,559,928 of CAIIXF020000001.1, forward strand.
GATAAATTTTTGAAAATCGACATTCCCATGTTAACCAAAGGGAAATGGTAGGCTTGCCGCAAGTCATATGACAGAATATTCATCCGAGTCCTTGCAAAAAATACAAGTTAGGTAGGCAATTGAATTTGCTAACTTTATTTAACAAAAATTTAATACGTTTCTTCAGGTTCAACAAAATTATAAGTCTTTAAAGTCAAAAGTGTTTTTCAAAAAAAACTCTCCCATTGAAATAACAAAGGAGGCGAAAAATGATTTTCAAAAATGACTTTGAAGCTCTGTAACTTTAGTATTCATCAAGCAAACTAAACACAAAAAAAGTGCACAAAAAGTTAGAAAATTCAATTTTCGATATAAAAATATTTTTGCTGAATCTTTTACTGAATAGATATCCTGATTTCTGATTTACCCCGAACCCACCATTTCCCATTAGTTTACATGGGAATGACGATTTTCAAATATTCATCAAATTTATCATCAATCTTCGACCTTTTGTAATTGAGGAAAAAATTGATAAAGGAGATATTTGAAATAAGGTCAAGTTACGTTTCCATCAATATCATAAGTTATTTCATCGCAGGTTCAGGTTAAGTGAATAAAAAGTCAAACGTAAAGAGGCTTTAACACGTAGTTCAATGGGGAGCTAAAGTTGCCAAACCTATGGAGGGGAGTGTATGTTGCCGCAGTACTGATTTGAAATGTGACTGTGGCTTTAGTTATAGCCTATACAAAGTTCCATTTCATCATACTTATTCTACAATGAAAAATACCCAGATGAATTACTACTTCACATCAACTCTTATCGAAATCGTAAATATTTCACTCAATAACCATGCTCTGCATATACAAAAATTCACCCGAGTAGAAATTGGAGTACTGTAGTTGCTCTATTGCTTTAAGATAATGGTATACTTCCATACTATATCCGTTTTTTATTTTCTCCCATTTTACCCATCATTCACGTTTAAGCAGCACCATGTGTGCCCAGTACCTATGGTACTATTTTTATGGAATTCATCAATTAAAAACACTATAGTTGTTTACCTTATGCCAAGTAGAGTTTTAGGGAGATAAGTTGGTAAGATATATCCCGTATCCTGATTTTGATAGGTTTCCATATTTAGAACCTCCATATCCCCCGTCATATCTCCTGCTCCAGGAAATATCTTCCCGCTTTGAAAAAAAATTGAAAAAAAAATGAAAAAATTGTTTAAAAAAATGTTGAAAAAATCAGATTTTCTTAGAAAACTCCACTTGGTTTAGGATAAAGCAGTTATGTACGGTCGGTTTGGATATGGGGTATATCCACCCTCTGGATAAACCCCATATCCAAAACCTCCCAGCACATAACCCTTATTTATGTGTTTCGTTATGTATTGAATACAAAAAATGATTCAGTTGCATAACTAAACAAAAAAACGTGATCTTCAAATATTTTATTGCTGCATTTCCTGATCTACCTTCAAATATAATGCATATGACAATTTAAAATCAGAAATGATCAGTTCACTTCTTTAATGAACAAATGCAATCCCGCTCGATATTTAAATCATCATTACATATTATGTGATACCTTGATGAGTATCTATTATCTAATGTAAATAGAACAGATATTCCTCTCAGAATAAACCGGATTTCCTTTCTTTGAATCCAGGTGAATGAGGTAGATTTTTATAGTTTGCACGGGGTACATGATCATGAATATTGAGATAATATTGTACTTTGATATTTCTGGAATATCTCAATATGAAGTTCACAGAGCTTGTTTATGCGTTTTAGACTAGGGGGAAAGGCGTTTATAAAAGACTTATATTGAGTGGTTCCCATCGTTCATATCTAATGTTGGATTTTCTATTTTTATAGGTTGATATCCTTAGGCAAGTTTTCCGTTCAGACGAGTGCACTTTACTAAGAACTGAGATGGACGGATTCTCGTACCACATAGCGATTTTCACACAAGTTATCGTATTAGGTGAGGAAATAGATGTAGCAATTAAAATGTTGTTCCTCATTTACTTTTCCGTATCCATGCAATGTATATATTTTTCATAGAGTCTGGCCGAGAATGAACAATGGAAAAATATGTTTAGCGATGCAGAGATTGTCGTCGAGTGCCTTTTAGGACATGCATCATGCAATTTTATGGTTAAATAAAGAAACACAACTAAACCCGGGGTCCCTTCGTCATTTCCACCATGGGCCATCTTCACGTAGTCAGACTCGCCGATTTCTTCCTGGATGTTTTATGGAGACTGGAGTGGTATAAAAATGTCAAAATTTGTTGAGACGAATATCCGTATACCATTTTTTACCAGTATTATTCAAGCAAATCTATTCAATCTTTTATCGACATTGAGTTTCTCGTCGGAGTGACTTTGACCGAAGTACTTGTTTCCGCGCAAAGTGTTTTATCTTGGTACTTTATGAATCTACTAGCAGGTTTCAGGAAGCATTTGCTCAGCGAAGTCAGCAAAACCTACTTCATGAATAGTGCTCCTGATCTTCTTAGTATTGCTTACATTTTTGATATGGCTTTTTCAATTAAGTTTAAAACAGGTAAATACGACATTATTCACTGATATTATGCCACCGCCAAAAGTGATGACATATTGTTATGGTCTCCATTTTTGTGACGGTGTCTGGCGTTCGGCGTCTGTAACAAATGGCAGGTGGTGATATTTTGCATGATAATGCGTTGCTTTAATTTAAATTGAATGTCATAATTGTAAAAATCGTTAAAGCCCATGATTTTCCCTTTCAGTTGCGTGTGATGTTAGAGTTACTTTACGTACAGAGATACTACCAACTCCCGAAAATGATGCTACTACCAGCATTGGTGTTTCTACAAATCTCAGTGCAACGACCGACATTCCAAACATTACCACCTCAAACTCATCCCCATTCCCCAAAGTCACAACATTGTCCACCAGTAACGTCACCGCAAAGACAACAACCAAGGATCCGATGTGTAAGTATCCTCCTGCACCTGACCCTGAAAGCCGCGCAAGACTCCACTGGTATATCTGCAACTGCTTACCAAGCAGGCTCTGTCCAGCCGAAGATATAATGAATGAAACAAACAAAGATAAACTCCTTCGACATCAGCAAAGGAAGAATACATGGATTCGGGTAGACATGCCGACCGCCATTATAACCTTAGTCCTGTATAGCGCCATGTGGATCTTGGGGGTTGGGGGTAAGTGACGTATTTACTTATCTCTCAATTCTTTTGCTGATATCAAAGCAGTAAAATAGTGTACTTCAGTATGCAATTTAACTGACAGATTCAACCACATTGCTAATAAAAGTATGCACGCGAATTACCTTTCAGATTATTCAGAGATGCGCGTCACTGGTCTCTTTTTTTATTAACACTTTTCGCCCCTTATCTTATCGCGGAATGTCATCCTGTTCTTAAAAAGAATACAAATTGAGCTACAAATCAACTACATACTGAGTCGTTCATGAGTTATTGGACTAAAGTACATCGAGACTGCATTTCATATCGCTTTTGTAATACCAATCATTATCACAAAAATACAATAATCTTTACCTGTGTTGAGAAGGCTTTTAAAATAAATCAAGTTGCAATCACTATAGATTGGGATATAAATGTCATACATTTGCGGCGCGTGGATTTTATAGTTTTAATTTTACATTGGATTGCGCTAGTTTCCCTTGTCATCATGTAACTAGTGTTTGAAGTCTTGTATCACGTCCCCTCTCCCCCTCATCTTCTTCATTTCAATGTAGTGTTGAGGTGTGTAGAGGGACCTTGGAGCAAGATTAGTGTTTGTATCTCGAGCCCCATTCAATTTATCATCTCGCTTGCAGAATGCAGGTTCATATTTTATTTCTAATATTAAATCAAGGGCGCAAATCGAGCTCGTGTTGTTAGTTGTTAACTCAGAATGACTGCTTCTGACCGATGTAACATCAATGGCGTAGCTAGGATCAAAAACTGGTGAGGCAAATGTAAATAGGCGAGGCAAATTGAGGCTAAAGGAGATGTATTACTACCTTTTGACTTTCTTTCTACACTTTTAGTTGAAACAACGCCTGAATATAATTTCTGTAGAAATGCCCCGCCTGTATTATGCCTGGCTACGCTCTCATGTATCTCCTGGATGCCTGAATGTAACATGCTTTTTTCAGGTAACATACTTGTAATCATTACGATCGTGAGATTTCTGAACAAGAAAAGTGTCACAAATATATTCCTGGCTAGTTTGGCATCAGCGGATCTGATGCTGTTGTTGCTGTGTTTACCTGTCAAGGTGAGTACTTAATTTTCATAGTGACAATTATTTGAGCAGTGGGGCTATAAACAGGGCAGATATGACAAATACCCAACAACACAACTTGTCTGTCACAACGATGAAACACTTGTACCCTGGAATCTATTAAATGTTATTCAATTCATCTAGTTGAGGATAATAAACACAAGGAGAGCAATAATGAGCTTGTACGGCTTATTGTTCATTACTGTCTGATTTGAAAGAACAAAATGAAATTACTATAAATGCCTCTTTATATATATGGAGCCTCAAATAGGTCAATAGAATGCTCCCTGGGAGCCCAAAGTAGGTCGGTACTGATGCTAATGTAATCCTTTTAACCTACATAACATGTTAGTCATCCGCTTTGAACTAATGTAATATATCAACTAAAGAATCCTCCTTTCCTTCCGTCCTGTCTTTATTTGATATATAATCACAATCAATCGGTGCTGGTTTATGACAGTTTGCATATAGTGGAATCAGTTAGGACAATAAAACCCTAGAATTGCACTTGCTATATATAAAGCACAATTTTTTGACAGAAGTATCATTGATACATATATATTCGATATCTAACGAAGTGGTATTGGAAAGTGGCCCCAGTTGATAATAGCAGCCCTCGAAGATTTTGCACATTTACATTGAGCCCCATGTTAATTTATCAATCTTCTCAAGACCCCCTGCAGAACAGTTCTAGAGTAATAAAGCCCATATTCCCAGTATGTTACAATTATATGATTATCTTCAAAATAAGAAGGGTTAAATTTTTTCTTTAGCCTAGTTCCAAAGATATTGACGTTTGAATTTTGGAAAATCTCCATTGGCTGCCATTATAAACCACTATAAATATGGCTTTACTAAAGTGTTAATTTCTCAAAAAGTTTACAATGGAATTTTCTAATATTGCAGATTTCTATAGTTAATACATTGAATTTAAAAAAATCAAACAGACACATTTCTAAAAATTTCTTATTTTTGAAATACTTAACCGTTAAGTTGCGCAGGAAACTATAAAAAACCTATATTGAGCCCCATGTTAATTTATCAATCTTCAAAAGACCTCCTGCAGAACAGTTCTCTAGAGTAAAAAAGCCAATATTCCTAGTATGTTACAATTTTACGATTATCTTTTAAATACAGAATGTAAAGTGTTTTCTTTCGCCTAGTTCAAAAGATATTGCCGTTTGAATTTTGGAAAATCCCCATTGGCTGCCATTATAAACCGCTATCAATATGGCTTTACTAAAGTGTCCTTTTCTCAAAAAGTCAACTAAGGAATTTTCTAATATTGCAGATTTCTATAGTAAATATATTGAATTAAGTGATAACTTACTGAAATACTGGCAAAATGTTTTAGGCTTATCAGTCAAGCCAAGTAAGTAAGTCAACGTTCGAAAATAAAAATCTCAAAAATCGTACATCTTTGATTTCCAAAATAATTTGTGAGGTGGTTATTTAGATGATAATACACATTTTAACGCATTAATTTTGAGTACATCTCGAATCAATTCTCAACAAAGCGTTCTCGAAATAAGTGTTCGAAATGTTTGAGTTCGGGATGATAAAAATACGTTAAGATATACCGCTCCTTAACAAACTCCTTCAGGAACAAGATATAGAATCAAATGCATATTCTTCCTATTTATTCCCTGACACATGCCAATAAATGTTGCATAAGTAAATATCTCCGTTTTAAAATTTATTGAAAACGTTGTTCTCTACAGGTGCCATTTTTTATAATTGAAAAACAAAATTGAACAATTTGCATTTCTAAATTGATAAGTTTCTTGGAATACAACTTAACTGTAAACAATTTAAGTCATTAATAATATTTCCCTTAGTGAACCCATGCTGAATAGACAGTAACTGGGTCAATGTTTTGTGTTCAACCATGTTTTCATGACTTTTAAACATGAGTCGACGATTATGTAGGAAATTTCATTTTCAAATGTAAGCGTGTCAACTCCTGTTTTTGCACAATATTTTGCCCTTTATAATGATAGATCGCCAAAATATGCATGTACCTCTCAATTAGGCGATATGTTTTTCAATTAATAGATGTAAACTATAAACTCAAACAAAAATTCAAACCACCCGCTCTATTATTTTGATTACACAAGACGAAATTTCCACTCCCGGGGAGCACTTTGGGATCACTTTGAAGGAGGATTCTTGAAAAATCGTTCGAATTTTCACAAAAGGTTTCATGTAATTTTATTGCTTTGTTTAAGCATCGAATTATAGCATACTCAAATCCGATACCATAATTATGAATCAAAATGAAACATTAAATTCACCAGGTTAAATAATAAACCGTTTCGAGAATTGATGATTTGAGTTAATTGTGGATATTTATATAAATGTAAGTTGGCATGTATTCGACAGTTAATGTACACACATGATGTATGCATCAACGTGTGACTTAAATATCAATTCGTGACTATCACATTTGGCTTCCAAAAATTAAGTTGGAAATTACAGTGGTAGGAGATTAACGAAAACGTCAATCACATCCAAATATCCGTACGACGTCAAGTATTAACAAAACACTTTTCGTGCATCTCGAACATGGCAAGGTTCTGTTATCCAGCAATGTGCATTTCGAAAGAAAAAAATTCACAAATATCAACAAATTTCATTGAGTAGGATATCACATTCGAAATCACAACTTTCAAATTATTTTTTATAACCGAGAATTGTAAGAACTTGAAACATGTTGTGAGTTTTTCAAACGACATATCCTCATTCACGTTCTTTGACAAGGATGAATCCATTTGAAAACATGGATTTTCTTGATTATTCTTCAAAACTACCCTTGAAATATAAGTATGTAGGATATTACAGTGTAAATTGACACGCATTTGTTTGCTCGATATCCTGAACAAATGAATGCAGTACCGTCTTGCAATATTTGAAAACCGAAAGTTCATTCTGTATGTAAACAAGAAAAAATACATTTATGGTTGGTTCATAAAGAAAAATGACGAATAACATATATCTTTTGAAGTAGGGGTATACAGGGACACAGTGGAAAATCAGAAATTTAGGTCATATCCCAAAGATTGCTTCACCAATATGTAACAGAACATCAAAATTATCATTTACACGTTTGCTGATAGGTTTATTGAAAATGATTAACCAGAGGTTTACTTCAATTGTGGCACCATTCTTAGTAAATATTGATGAACATACGAATATCGAATGTTGACTAAGTAACTTGTCTTGACCGTTATGCCATTATAGCACTAATAGCCGTAAGACCTCTGCTAGAGAGGGAATTTCCAATATGGCTGTTCAATTGAAAATGTCTGCTATTTTCTGCTATTTTGGATTATTTTTTTTATAATCCGACTTCAATTTATTTCGCCTATTGATTTCTTTGAAGGAGTTCATTCCATAAATAAATAAAATTATAAGATGCACGATTTTTGCTATTTTGTAATGAAATAATCATTGTACATGTTGACAGGGATTCATTTTATCTTTTGAAACAATTAAGTATGAATAAAACAACATTTAGTTTACAAACTTGAAAGACATCAATATATCTATTTTACTTGAAAGGCGATGCTGTTGGCGTAAGTTTCTGATATTAAGTCCTAAACATTGGGTCAAACATTGTACCGTATATTTATTTTCAAAATATGTGATTTAAATCATTTTCAGAGCATTTAAGATGTGATGATAAATGTTTTGACCCTTCTTATATTTTGAAGATAATCATGCTATTGTAACACAATAGCAATATGGCTTTATTACTCTAGAACTGTTCTGAGGGTGGTCTTTTGAAGATTAATTAAAATTAACATGGGGCATAGGTTTTCTATGGTTTTGTGTGCAACTTAACGGCTAAATATTTCAAAAGTAAGAATTTTTTAGAATTGTGTCTGTTTTTTTAAATTCAATGTATTAACAATAGAAATCTGCAATATTAGAAAATTTCATAGTAATCTTTTTGAGAAATCGACACTTTAGTAAAGCCATATTGATAACGGTTTATAATGGGAGTCAATAGGAATTTTCCAAAATTCAAAAGCCAATATCTTTGGAAACTAGGAAAAAATAAAAATTTAACCCTTCTTATTTTAGAAATAATCATGTTATTGGAATAAACCAGCAATATGTGCTTTATTACTCTAGAACTGCTCTGGCGTCGGTCTTTTGAAGATTGATAAATTAACATGGGGCTCAATATAGGATTTCTATAGTTTCGTGTGCAACCTAATGGCTAAATATTTCAAAAATAGGAAATTTTTAGAAATGTGTCTGTTTGATTTGTTTAAATGCAATATATTAACAATAGAAGTCTGCAATATTAGAAAATTCCATTGTGGACTTTTTGAGAAAAGGACACTTTAGTAAAGCCATGTTGATTGTGGTTTATAATGGCAGCCAATGGAGATTTTCCAAAATTCAAACGTCGATATCTTTGGAACTAGGGAAAAGAAAAAATTTAATTATATAATTGTAACATACTGGGAATATGGGCTTTATTACTCTAGAACTGTTCTGCAGGGGGTCTTTAGAAGATTGATAAATTAACACGGGGCTCAATGTAAAAATGCAAAATTTTCAAGGGCTGCTATTATTAAATGGGGACACTTTTCATTACCACTTCGTTAGATATCAAATTTATATGTATTAAGGATACTTTGGTCAAAAAATGGTGCTTTATATATAGCAAGTGCAATTGAACAGCTAACTGGCCCCACTAATACGTATGCTTACAATATTCCTGGTTGTGCTATGTCCCCGTCTCTCATGGTGGCAGGCATATTGTCAGACTATTTGCGTTTATCTGTCCGTCCAAAATAGTTTGATAGATTGCTTGACAATCACCGTGAAAAATGGTCTAGTTTGTAGTATCAAACTATTTCTTTAAAAAACGTATAGTTTGCGTTTCACCTAAAATATTGGCGAGAATAGGCTCTCCCATATTCCTAAACGGAACACTTTCATATAAGTCGTGATATACTAGAGGTATAGTACTCTTCGGTACCCCCATATAAACTGAAATAAGTTGCAGAGTATATATCTTTACTGAACTATATTCCACTTATACTGTACGTATGGATCAAACCTACTATATGCGGTGATAGTCAACTTATATTAAACAAAGACAGACTATTTTAAACTATTCTTGACTTATTCTTTTCTTGCCCCCCCCCCCCAAAATAAACTATACCGTCTCTTATATGCAGTATTACGTAATAACTTCAGTTATCTATCATGATAATTATACTGTTATACATAAAATATACTAGTGATAATCCATGCCACATGGTGAAGTCACAAAACTTGTATGAGGATTAATCAGGAAGTCTAGAAGTAGTTCCAGCAAACAAAATGGTGGACATAAAATATTTATAAGAAACTATGGTTTGAGCTTTATCATACTCTAACAAAGCAAGAAGTGCACATTTTCATGCTCCTTCGATGTTCCTTGGTAAGGTAAGATGATTTGTGGAAATTTTGGATTCTTGCAAATGTGTCACTGTTGCAATCCTACTCCTTGAAACTTTCAAAAATTAGCCTCATTTCATGGTCTTCATGCTAGCTTAGTGGACCCATGCACCTCCAATTCATAGTTATGAAAAATGCGTTTAAATCTGAAGTTTTCTTGGACATGTCTCTTTAGTCAGAAAATGCATTCACATATAAAGATAACAGATACACAAAATCTTGTGACTTCATCAAAAAAATATGGCTGCCAGTTTTTTGTACTTTTGATTAACTTTAGCGCTACCTTAAAAAGGGGGACTATAATCCCTGGGGGACCATAATTTCTTTCACACCGGGTTTACTCCATGGTTTCCTGTCACATTGAATGATATATTAGACGAGTCAGACGACATTTCAATAATCATCAGCACGTTCCAACCTTCCCGATTTAAGTTAAATTATTTTTCTGGTCATTCCACCAGACAAAACGCATAAATGTAAATTTGGTATTACATAAATTTATGACGCACATGCTAGAATATTTCACATGCTAGAATATATATATTCTAGCATGTGAAAACATGCGTCATAAATTTATGTAATACCAAATTTACATTTGATATACGTGTACTGTATGGAGACCATATGAGGTCTGTAGCTTCCAAAATCAAGATAAATATAATGCAACAAAATAAAGGGATACGGTAAACCGTACGATGCAATTTTCCATGTTGATTTTGTAGAGCTATGGTCGCCATGCGTCCGCCGTAGATCAAATGTGCCTGAGATTTTGAGCTTAATTTTACACACTTTTGTTTAGAATTGGACCATATTGTTGCTTTTTAAGCCGGTGCTATTTGACATAGGTTTGCTTTTCATTTCACAAACATATTCACAAAGGCGCTTGATTCGGTATAATTTGATAATTATTAAATTAAATAATAAAGAAATAAAAAACAGGTATATTTTACACTTATTGCCACTGCTTCATCTGACAAATCGATGATTCGCTTTGAGCAAATTGGTGGCAAGAGCAAACTGATGAAAATAACATTTTGACATATCAGAGCATTACGGTTTGCTTACATGTACATGAACCTTTTATCCCTAATTATTCAATTTCTATGAAATGAGTTTCGTTTACATCAATAATTAATCCGTTTGTTACAGTTAATGGATTAATTTCTACAGCCGATGGGTCTAATTTTCACAAAAGATAATTTAATGTCGTCCTTATTATCCCACCGAACGAGGCTCGCACGGATGCGAGTATAGAGAAGTCGTCCATTCGTTCCTTCGTTCGTGTGTCATGGCGATAACTCAAATACCGGTTGACAGATTTGGTTAGCATATTGGTTAATTTACTAAGCATATGAATGTTATGTAAATAATGCATACCAATTATTTGAAAATATGATTTCTGACTTATATAATAAATGCTTGCCTTTGCAAATTAAAACTATAAAGGTGTACACTACTAAGTACATGTAATTCAAGTAAACCATGGTTAACCACTGGTCTGATTACATCCTGCAAAATTAAAAATAAGCTCTATCGCTACATGAAATATCAATCTTTAGAAACACTTGAAAAATATTCGACCTTCTGTAAATAGATATTATGTAGCTAAAGGAGTGGTATCGATATGGAGAACTGAATTCACCAATGTTTTTCTCTTAAACCAATCATTGAAAACATTCTGTAAAAAACACGGTATTTTATGTGTAATGTTGACGACTGATTGACAACAATTTAATGCGAAAATTATTTAGAAATATTTTCTAAAACTGTTTTTGTTAACATTTTTTGGTTTTTAGTGCAATTGTTTTTGCTCCTTTCTACCAATTCTTGAGAATGAAATAAAATGTCTTTCCGAACCTTGTTGGAACAAAATAGCATATACAACATGTTTTTAGACCTCTCAATATTTTTTGATGACTGGTTTAAGAGAAACGTGTGTTCAAAAAGTTCGCCATATCGATACCCATCCTTTGATATATAATATGCTTGGAAACTATTAGCATATTTCATAATGACATTTTAAGAATGTATATTCCCTTTGAATGTAACGATTTTTGTTCATAATGCTATATGAATTATCTTCTGATTTAACCAGGCATCGGAGTTTATTTATGAGGCGTGGCTGTTGGGGGACGTGGCCTGTAAAATCGTGTACTATGTGCGAGATGTCTCGTTCGCATGTTCCATAATGACACTAACTGCAATGTGCTTTGAAAGGTGGGTACTTTATTTCTTATTTTATTGATCAGCTCCGTTTGTGTCTCCTCAAGGTAAATGGTTTCCCAAGGACCATGATAGTATTAGTTGAGCAACCTAGAGTTACAAAGATGCTCCTTTTGGGTCAAGTAAGACACAATTTACCCCAAAGGCAGTTATTAATCCCGAGGTTCAAATACATCGTGATCATTATAACGCTAGGAGTGTCAATCTTATGAATCTAAACATTTTGATTGTGTATCTGTTTTCTTTATTCTGACTGATTAAAATGGGATATACTCAATCATGTAACCCATGAGTATGTACGCCTCTTTTTGGGCAATCAATGTGGAACACATCTGTGGAAGACCTAGACATACAGGGTGGTCCAAAAAAGTGAACTGTTGCAACAGGCTATATTTCCCTTATTACCAGCTGGAATCCATTCATATTTTCACATATTGTAGATTAAGGTCTAAACTTTTTGTTGGTACTATCCTTTTACGAAGTCTTGAAATTTGAAACTATAAGCCCTAACCAAACATCACTGAAAATCGATAAAATGTGAACTTCAACGTTTGCAATTCTTCAACCCTTCAATAATCTTCCTGGGAAAATCTTTTTAGCTGCAGTCTGAAAAACCTAATGTTTTCTGACTTTGTTTGGTTTTGAATCCCACACATGATGGTGTAAAAATAGCCTTCTCATATTTTGGGTCACATGGGGTAACTTTCCCCCCCTCCTCTAACCGTTTGTGTAGGTAACATGTTCTGTTCAGTTCAGTTCAAAAATTTTAGACCTTTCTCTACAAGATGTGATAATATGAGCTAATAACCCTGATGCGAGTAGAAATAATCTTGATTTACTTCATTAAAAAGTAATATCATATTTGAAATCTACATGTAAAATTACATCTAGAAATGTGGTTTTAAAAAGTGTTTATCAACTTTGAAAAATTAATTTTCTTTGAAAATGTGACTTCTAGCTTGGGGAGATTCCCCATAGACCCCATGCTGTAAAATCACAAAAAATGAAATATCTTTTCTTTTAGTGGACAGATAATATTTTGCTTTACTGGACATATTTTCATTAGTATAAGTATCAGGCACATAAGGGTTCTATGAAAATTGAGCCACTTAAATTGATAATATTCAAGTTTAAGGGAACTTTCTTATATACCTGCCATGTTAATTGACCCGAATCAGCCACCTGGTGGTGAAACTGGTACCTACTCGCATTTGGGTAATTCATGCATGTGTTAAGTAAAATATATTTTTGGGGTACCAATATTATATATTTTTAGTCACATGATATCTGATTGACCAATGAGAGAACGAGTATCGAAGCTTGGTCGAACATTTTCTGGGGGTGTCTGAAAATGTTTGGATGATGTTTCTTCATACATTGTTTGCAAAGGCCAATTTGCGCACAAGCTTACGTTTTACTTTGTCGAAATTCTTTAATTCTATGAATGTAGTAGTACAAACCTGCTTCAGAAACATCACACACGTCCAAAATGGGATAAAAATCATTACTGGATATAACAAGGATGCTGAGTAGAAAATGGCGCTCGGGGTAATATTTTCTGGCTTTCTGTGTTTATCTTACATTATATATAAAAGGGCATCTCACTGTTTCATATTACATGCGTCATTCCTAAGATTAGTCAAGAGCAATATAAAGATACTTGTTAAAAAGATGAGTGTGACAATGAAGGACAGACGTCGAAAGCACAGTCCTTTGTCATTATATGTATATCCAGAAAAAATATATAAAAAATATCAAAAATATCAAAAAAATCCTTTTTTGATTTTCTTTTTTTTGACATATCATGAGTTTATGGAATCTATGGAATTCCTTTTTTATTTATTTTCATCATTTTGATACACAAGTTTATGGTATTTATTGAGTTCATTTTTGTTTTGTTTTTACTCCCATATTCATTGTCTTGTTGGGATGTTTCGATGGAATTAATTTTTTGACTTTTTGATATTTTTGACACACAAGTTTATGGTATTTATGGAATTCATTTTATTGATTTTTTTGATTTTTGACACCCATATTCATGGTATTGTTGGGTTGTTTTGACATAGTTTCATGGTCTTGATGGACACCAAACGTGTGGTATTTACAAAAACAGAGATGAAAATTGTAAACTAATTGACTTCACAAATGAGCCATTTTGAGTCAAATGTAATCTTAAATTTTTTATTATGAAATACATGTAACTTATTTGATCGTTTGAATTCGGAACAATACTACCCACGCTACCTTATATTAGAGATAACAATGAAGTTACTGATCAATTGTAAAAGACACATTAACCTTCACTACATCAACTGCATCTTTTCAGATTCTGATAGCTGAAACAAAAGTCGCTAGAACCGATCAATTTGGCCAGCACTGATTTATTTAAATAATTTCACTTTGATCCGAAAGTAAATTGATAAATGTAATTATCTTCCTGTAAAACACTATTTGTAAATCGGCTATTCACTTTAGCTTTATCAACATGATAAAAAGCACAAGGAAACACACAGTTAAAAAGCCCTGCGTTATACTCCAGGTTAACCTTAGACTGGTGGTACGTATATGTAGATAGACACGTGAAGTTGTCAGTCGCCTCATACCTGGTATAACCCTAATGTGTACAGGGGGACCCCCCATCCGGATTTTCCCCCGGTACTTCTCTGCCAAGAAAAACTATTTTTATAACCGTAGTACCTATACCTACAAATTAAAGATCATTTTTGGTGCAAAAGTCGAGGTGATCGGTGGTAATTTGGCTGAGTTAGGATGGTGGGAACTTGGGAATTTTTTCAGAAATTGCTTGAAAATCAAAGAATAAAAATACAAGCTGGTTCTTTTTACTTTCTTTTGGATAAAGACCATAGAATGGTAAATACCCTTTCATCCAGGCCATATTACAAGGTAATCTGACTTTTATTGACTGAGATACGAAGTTTTCAATATTATATTGTGGTCCGCTACTCGCGTTTCGATCAAAAAAATTGAGTAAAAATTGATAACTAGTGATCACATATCCATGAATTTTTTTCTGGATGGTCCTGAAGATGATTGTCAGATGCCTGCAAAACAATATAACCATATCTTAACCAATATTTTATAATATTTCTTTTTGAAGAAATAATCTTTTGTCTCCCCTACCCCAAGATTTTTCCGTTTCGCTGGTATTAGTCATTTTTCCATCTTAATATGCATATAATTTACAAACTTGAGAATATGTATGCATCGAAATATTACACAATCATTTGAAGTATGTAAAAAACAAGTAGGAAAGAGTAAATTGTATTTGAAGTTCTAGTCTTTGAGAAAAAAGTTCTGTCATCTCGGGTGGCTTTATTTATTAACTTTTTTTCTTAAATCAGTAAATATAGAGCCAAACATGAGATTCTATGAGATATTTTGATTATGTACCAGTAGAAACATATGGCGTCTATAATTACAAGCAAAATAAACCATGAAAATATGTCAATGCTGCAAATTTTGGCTCAAATACACTTATTTTCAACACGCGAGATTGCGTTTTCGCTGGCCGAGATGCACTAAAAACAATTTTTTCATCTAATACGCAACCAATATCCAAAATTATTGCGCTATATTATAGAAAGAGGTATGTCCTATGAGGTGATTTTTAAAATAATATTATTTATTCAGTATCTTAGGTCCTGGACTGTGATTTGTCTCCAATTCCCCCATTTTTAGATATTTCATTTCGTCAGACTTTCGAATTGGATCTAGGATAGGTAGTATATTTACCCACGGTTTTTTGTCCTAAAAAGGTAGATACTATATACACCTATTACATTTAGTACCCATTTCTGGCTAAAATACATTATATGATGTTTTTTAATGAAAAAAGTAAAGCTCACCCATATGTTCCTCTGACCTACTTTTGACCCCATTTGACTTACATTTTTGAGATTTTAATAGATCCCCTCGAGAGTTTTGAATAACCTACAATGTGGTACCGTACCTCTTACTGTACCTCTTCAACTTTTGTCATCCGAACCCCCCCCCCCCTGTACATTAATGTTATGAAAAATACGTTGTACACATTAGGGATAAGGTAGTTGTTCACCTGTAGGGATGATATGGTAAATATTCCTTGGATTATATCGATATTTCCCTCGGCCACCAGGTTCTCTCAGAAAATATTGATATCATCCTTGTGATACTCCCCATATCAAATCCCTCCTGGTAAAAATCTCTTGTTTGCTACATTTTTATCAATTATTCTATTCAGATATTTTGCCATATGTGACCCGATGAAAGCGCATTACATCAGCACACCTGGCAGAGCAAGAAAAACTGTGATTGTAGTTTGGCTTTTGTCATTTATCAGTGTTATTCCGAGTCTACTGATAATGGTAAGATAAATTCATCGTTTTGTTCAGTTGATTTGTGGTCGTTAGCTTTGCTCCTGATAATACCTTCTTCAAGTGTTTGAGACAGATTGTACATTAACCTTTTAGAAAAAACAATACTTTAGCTTTGCTATAATGAACATGGTCACGGATGTTCTGTAAGATATTCTAATAGACTCAACTCGTCGAAGTAACAATGATGTATTTCTGTTTACTTAGAGAATTTTCAAACAATTAGTCTGGGGTCTTTTTAGTCTAATGAAGGCTCCTGAATGTATTCAAATAGTGACACATAGCATTCTATTTACAAAACACTTTACTTCTCAAGGAGACAGCCCCAACTGAATATGAAGGAGAAGAAGTGTGTCGCACGGCCAGTGACATTAAGATTCTTTATATGCACCTTTACGCCAACTATCTTCTTGGTATATTCCTGGTTGCACCATTTGTGTTTATGATCTATGCGTATGGACGCACGTGTTATGAGCTTTGGGTCAGCACGAGGAATGCACAACGCATGAGCGGACTCAGGTGGGTGGACGTCATGGGGAGTAAGTCACCCTCCCCCCCCTCCCTCCCCCTCTCTTTTATAGACTACCCTATAATATAGAGTATGATAGAGAGGAGGTTACTTACTCCCCGTGGTAAAAGTGTTTAGACATCCCAAACTTTTTAGTCTTGCTTCTAGACCCTGGACCCTCTCTTATCTACTTTGTGTTTTGAAGTTGATAGGGGGTCCACTGTCTTGAAGCAAGACTATCTCGTTTAGGAAAGAATTTATTTTTGCACGATACATTCCTTGACTTGACCTTGTAAACAGCTCCTACAACTTTGATATCAAATTCCAATTAATTTCTTAGCATAACGTTTCATCATTTTGAAATCTTACATATGAGTTGTATACTGTACATCGATTGTGTTTTTGAAATGCAATTGTACATACGTATGTTTTATTGTTTAGACATCCTGTAGAGAGTCACCTCCATAGCAGGTGGAACACAAGGTCCGTGAAGACAGTGGTCAGAAAAGGAGACGATCTGTTAAACAGAAAAAGGGTTCGTCAGATATATTAAAATTCCAATTACTATCTAGTAATTTTCTTTTGTATGGTAATCTTAATTGTAATCAACTTTTCTTGTCATCTTGTCCTTTTTAAGATGTTCAATAACATCAGTCATGTTATTTCCGACAGCATCGCGAGGATATCCACCCGTCTAAATAACAAGAAAAGTCGTTTTTTATAAATGCCGATTATTCAACAAATGACTTATTAATTTGACCGCAATTGTAGCAACTGATGGATGATGAGAAATTGGTGTTAACTACACTTGTAGACACTTATGATCATTATGACCTAACTTGGTTAAGCTGTTAGGGGCGTTGATCAAGTTCTGCTCCTCTGATTGGTTGGGGAAATGGAGCGTGACACGAGGTAGAAATCCCTGGGAAGAAACTTCTTGCAAAACTTATTACAAAATGTATTTTTGATATTTGTTGTTATTTGTAGGTCATCAAAATGCTTATAGTTGTCGTCTTGATCTTCTTTTTCTCTTGGGGACCGATCACATTGTATACGGTTATCAGCCAGTTTGGAGTGGGCTTGCTGAAATATTACCATATAAAACAACGCCTCAGATTGTACCTGGCAACGCTCGCATATATGAACAGCTGTTTAAATCCCGTTGTCTACGCATTCATGTCCAGGTACGTTAATAGCAAAATCAGTTCAGTCCAAGTAAATATCAGATCTATTTATGTTTTGTTCCCGAAGCATTAACGTGATTCTATTTAGCTTCATTCGAGGGATGATTTGGTTCAATGATTTTG
The DNA here is from genome assembly GCA_903813345.2 of Owenia fusiformis. NCBI lineage: Eukaryota > Metazoa > Annelida > Polychaeta > Sabellida > Oweniidae > Owenia > Owenia fusiformis. The sequence goes on from CAIIXF020000001.1 coordinate 9,578,079, forward strand.
AAATGGTAATGAAACACAAAATGGAAATCAAGACTTGCGAGTACATGGCGTTTAAAACACATTATGCATTTTTCATAAATACTATTCATATCAAGAATTGTATACATAATTCCGGCATAACCGCCCAAATGGGCATTGTATAATTTCAGCCACTTTCGCATAGGATTCAAGAAGTGTTTCTATTGCTTTGTGAAGAAGCGCCCTCGAACGAAACACGGAGGGCACTCGACCAGTGACTTCAGAGCACACCACAATGGTAGTTCAGTCAAAAGTCGTGTATCTTACACCGAATCTAACACATCAATGACAACTGTACAATATTCCAGTCAACCTCAACCAAACATGTTATAAAACACTGAATATAAAAATGGAGAGATATTTAGAATTTTTGTGATCAGTGATGTACTGTTTAATTGTCGTATCAGATGACCTTGCATGCTACGTTTTTCATTTCGACATTATGGAATTTCATTATTTGGGTGGCTTTGGTAGTCAATATATTGAAATACTTTCTTTTATCCAAGGTTCCACCCTAGATATGGTGTTAATTAACACGTCAGGGACGCAGCTATACTCACAGAACAGTCAACAACAAAATGAAAGCACCTGTTTATGACAACTGTAGTAGCTTAGTATATAACTATTATGATATTGACACAATAAACGAGATAATCAATGAAAAACGCTTAAATTGAACTTATGTTCATTGAAAGACATTAAAGAAATACATCACTGTCAACAACAGCTTGGCAGTTTAAGACAATTAAATGAAGAATTAATTAGAATTAACTACCAGTTGATACCCATGTGAATTAAAAACGACATATATGTGTGACAGGGAAAAGTTACGCCTTTCCAACGTTTTAACATTGGAGAACAAGCGTCTATGCAGAGAAAAAATATGATGAAGCGGACCACCTTGCAAGGATTATTTAATTAGATTATCAACAATGATGCGTTTGTTGTACCTCGTCATTTGGATATTGGCGTCTGAATACAAAGGTAAACATATTTATTTGTAACCATGGTTTTAGTTGTCTCACGTCGACAAATTAAAATAAGTTCAGCGGTCTTTATTGGAGTACTGGATCAATGTAGTGCGTATGGCATTGTAAATAAAAGAAAATCAGGATGTCTCTGATCCCTTTGATTGTGAACAACTATTCAAACACAAATAAAAGGAGATGAATGAGATTATAATGTTAAAGTGTCAATAATTGAAAACTGATGGCTAAAACCATGTGAAGATTTAACATTGATTAACGACCCCTTACTTCACCGCAAATTGAATTGATAATGCCGCTGCATCTCTTAAAGTTAAAAATAAGTAAATTTGAAACTTTCCTCAAGATTAAATCCATGTCGATATGATAGTACTCTGGAAATTGAATATTTAATATGTCCTTTACAGCGATGGGTTTGGAGTGGTGTTACCATTGCATCTATACGACGGAAACTATGGCAAATGATCGAGACTACGCATGCGTGACATCTCCATGGAGAATGGGTCAAGCGTCGTCCCAGATCCCCTGTATCTTCAGCAAATACTGTTCTACGTTCCGTCAAGTGGAAAAATGTAAGACAACACATTCGGGTCATAATCACACTTATGAGGACTACATGTCCTAATTACTAATGCAATAGCTTAATCCGTCCATCAGAAAAATAACTATGTTTCTAAGAGAAAATAAAATCTATCATTAATTATTAAGTCTTCATCATATTACGGACTTGTTTTTACATGCTAATATAATGGAATAATGTAATTATCCACTCCATATGCTCAGGCTATAGTCTAAGTAAGTGATACATTACTATTATATTTGGTGATGACATAGTAATGGTATTATATTTTAAGATAAATAACGAGGAGAGTGCGATCATTTTGTCGAAATCTATCATTTATTATTTTGTCGTCGTGTTACAGACTTGAACAACACCTAAATAATTGAAATGGAATAATGCAATCATCTACTTCATCTGAAAAAAACATTCTTCAAGCTATAGTCTAAGTAAGCCGATGCTTGGTGATGACATACTAATGACTTTATACACTAAATAACAAGTATCATTCTCTCGAGTTTCCTTTGTAAAATTCATATCTTTGATAATTCAATTCTAATTTTCAAAGTTGTATCTGGAACAATCCCCCTTTATATGATAATGGTTAATATGGCTACCCCGGGTATTTTGTAAAGTAAAATGTTCTCAGCATATAAAAATGTCACAATTGTGTGTTTTTTAGAAACTTACTACTTACTTACTTTTTAGGAACATTGCTCTCATGGTAAATTAGAGTGAAATCACTGTGACATTCTAAGTTATAGATGAATACGGAGACAATAGTTAATCAGATAATACATTGTTGGGATTAGTTTTTACCACGTTCAAGATAATTCTTTGAAACCCTGGGGCTGAATTACCCTATGCATTCGTTCGACTTCACTATTGAACATTTCAAACGTATTCTATCTTTTAAAAGGGAGGCCCATATTGTTCCCTATCAACCACCCTACAGTTTTAGATCTCGAGTACAACATGTTAAAGTAATCAGCTAAGTTCGGGCAACGTGATCTTCTAGCCTTTCAAGTAGCCGTACAACCTATTCTCTAAATAAAAAAGTTTGCTTCGAATTATCTCAATTACCTGTATGATCCACGTCATAAAGAAGTTAGTAAAGTTCAGCTTGTTATTAAGTCAAAAAATAATTGCGTCAAGGATACTGCTTTGCAATTAAAAACGTGAATAGCAATGGGTCATGGCTATTGGCCATAAAATGGACGATGATGGTCTTTCCTCAAGCCCGTTACGCTTTATTTCATATTATCATTCGAGGCGATTAGTTGAAAGGTTCTTACATTTTTTATACTGATAACGTAAATAGTTGCATAATTAATTTGGTGTATTGATTTCTTTCAGCGACAGGGCGAATAGTGTCTTTCTCTAGAAACTGTGACAACAATTGGCGTGGCAACAACTGTATCCATGACAACCAATATGTTACGTGTTTTACGTCATGCACCACCGACTATTGCAACGACGGTAATGGAATTCCATCTAAGGAAGCACGCCAAAGAAAACAATCAATCATAATTAGAGAGCAAACTACCCTTAAACCTACTTTGATTAACAGGTTTATGAAATTCAAACCTAGCAAAGAAACCACAAAGCCTGAACAATCAAGAAGAGAAAATATGAATAAGAGTACTAATGTGAGTGATTTATCAAATAAATCGAAGGTTACTAGGCCAAGCTTGGAAGGGGAAGTATCAAGACAACGCGTAACTAAAAATCATTTTGGATTTAGGTCCATGAACAGACTTCCAGTTGCCCCTCAAATCCCCAAATCCTTGTATCCTTTCCGCAATCGAAACTTCAACAAAACGAAAGATGGAGCTGTTAGTCAGAAAAAAGCAACCTCGCCAAAGTTAGTTACCCCTGGGAGTAAACACGTGACTCCAAAAGAAAAAACTAGAGACACGCTAAATAGACCTTTATATCTGAGCCCAACCACTCCAGTTGTAAGACAAACTCAGGATAAACGGGGAAATAACATTGTTCTTGATGGTAAAAGGAATGGTAGAGGTAATCGTCGACGAGGATACAAAAGAGATGGTCAGAATTGTGGCTATGGAAATAGACCTTGTAATATTGCTAAAGGACTCCATGCAAAATCTTTTGAATCACTTTATTGTGTTTTATTCACATATGTATATTTAATGGTCATAAATTATTCAATGTAACTAATATATTGATGTTAAGACTTGTTTTCTGTGTCACACGTAAGGGTGTGGTCAAACAAGCCTTGGCAATGACAGGCATGTCGAGGCGAAAAATAACATGCCTGGGCAAACATATGGGCGGAATCGAGCATGCATCACCAGGGCATCCTGATTATCATTCCTCAATCTTACCACACTTAAACAGTGGAGTCTATTTATCACCGTATCAGTTCAGTACTTACGCTAAGTCGTAGGCGTGACTGCTTGTGGCTGATTAGTGTTTGTATTAAAATGATTTGCGATTTGTCATTTTGTCATACTTGAGCTTCCAGCAAGTCAAGTAATTTCGAATCTTGGTAAAATCATCCCAAGGTCAACTCAACCCTGATGCTTTAAGTACAATATGATATTAATATTAATAATCAGAAATTGTAACGTTGATACATTTTTATAAAGTACAAAAATGTTGTACTCCAGTATAAATATCATAAAAGTATACTTAAATATGCAGGGTGACACAAAAATACCACCGACTAATTTTGAAACATCTTTTCGAAGATTTTTTTTGTGATATGTACGTTCAATTTTTTTTATTGTGATGCCTATTTTTAATTTAATATACTCATTCATCTGCTAATATCATGCCAGATATGATAAATCCAGACTCGGATGAATGGATTACAGGTGACTAGTATTGCATCGTATCGTCACTAAGAATCTCTGGGAATAAAATGTATATATTACATTGGGGTTAAGTCGAGAACAACCTGGATATCCGAACACCTAGCTAAATCATACACCTTTCAATCCAAACACATATTTTCACCCCTTCTCTTTTTCAATGACTTCCATGTTCAAAAACCTTGAAAAGTGAACACCTCTCAGTTTGAACAGTGAATAGTCATATTTGAAAATTAACCCGTCATACTTTTCATTAAACATCATAAGTTTTAAACAAAGTCGCTTAAACACAAACATGGTTCAGATAAGTTATTCTAAAGGGATGTCCATTTCGCATTGACTGAAATCTAACGTTCACTAATTTAAGAAAAACGAGACGTGTCTGATATGTTTGAAAGAAACATAGCTAATCATAATATAATTACTTAATTTACTCTGGATGTATAAATTTAGTCAAGATATGCATGTTTTTATTTCTTGGACAGCGAAAACTTGTCGATTTATTAGAAAATCAAACAGATGCATTTAATCAAATCAGAACGATGTAATTTTCCAATCAGTCATTAATAATTAAATTATAAATGTAATCAGAAGTCTCAGACTAATTTAGGAGGACAGGATGTGTCTGACCGAAAACAATTGGACTAACTTTTTGTGACTACGGGAGGGGTTTCGGCGTCTATTACATGGCGTCTGTAACAAATGACAGATGGTGACATTTTACGCTTTGTTACTTAAAATGGCGTATTTTAAGTGTTCCATAGCAAAAAAGACTTACCATTATGTTACATTTCATCGCCGTATTATATTTATTCCCAATGGATTGAAAAGTACTCAATCTCATTCTAGTCCAAAATGGCCGCATCGGGCGTACAATAAATTGTCAAAATTAAATATTTTCGATCCGTTAAAGTTTTATGCCATATTTTTCAAATGTCAAACGTCAGGTGGCAAAAATATCTACGTCATGATTCATTTAATTCAAAGTGTTGATCATATTCGCCATCTATATTCATTCAAAGTAATTTAAAATCACCTTTGTGAAAAGTTTGCTCACGCTGGTAGCGATCTTTGAACGTGTATAGCTTTTTCTGTGGGTTATCTCTTCTCGCTTCAATATTTACACAAAGGAAGCTTTGAATAGTACGCATTTCACTGTGTGAGGAACATATTTCCACGATTGTCCATGTCATTTGTTAAAGTAAAGTTAATTGCATTCTTGCATTTAAAGTAATACAGCTCGAGTTAAAGGCAATTTTAGCAAAAATATTTCATATCACATGAAGAACATTGTCTTACCTTGATATTAGGATATATTCAACTCATAGTACTGAAGGGTATAGGAGATTTCTCATATTGAAGTGGGTACATTGAAATAGATTTTGCATCACCCAGTTCAGAATTGCGCACTGAAGTTGATGACGTCGGCAAAATAGGTTTGTGTACATATTTTCTTGCATGTCTCAGAGCAATCTGGCATATTAAACTTGTGAGAAAATTTGACCTACTTTTGAAAATAGTTATTTTCGCGTTCTGTACATAGTAATTACACAATAGTTATTCTTTTGCTAGAAAGAAATTTAGTGTAGAAAACCGTCAGAAATAAGTGGAACTAAGAATATTAAAATTCCCCTAGCGTCTCCATTGGAGGAGCTTAAAGGTCATAGCCTCTTTCTGATTATTAGTCACATGATCTTTGACTAGGGAATCCCAAACAATGTGCATATTTGACCAAAATCTTCTGTTAAAAACGCTGAACTGTGAAAGCCAAACACAACTAAGGTCAGTCAAAACGATGTTAATATGTACCATTGTTCTTTGGGATTCAGTATTTCTTATTCGTATAAAGGTTGAACTAACATTTCATCTGTGCTGTATAACTTCAACTTATATAAATAGTTAGATTAAACAATTAAACGGTTTGTGTACGATGTAAGAACATTATTGTACATTTTGTTCGCATATAAAGGTATGTAACAGGACACAATTTTAATTTCTATAAAATATGTACTACGTATGAATGTATGTTTTGTGAATCTTATATACTTGAGCAAAATAGAGCCTCCAAGTGCGCTCCTTAGTGATTTTTAAATTGCCTCTTCTGCACTTAGGTTCCAATACACCGTTGGAAAGCTGAGAGTGTCAGCTTTAAGAATCCAACCTACATTAGAATTTTCGCTGAGTGCAAAATTAGATATTAACCCTTTCATTAACTAGGGGTTAAATTAAGAAATCGATCGTGCTTTTTCAATCAAAATATATTTGTCCAATCGATTTCTATTTTCAATCTAAATATCCATAACAACAAATGTTGTGGTCTAGGCAACACAACAGTATATAATTATGATGTTTTCATTTTGTGGTTATGATTAAATTTCCTCTTTGAAATTACCACCCAAATACCCATAAAAACAATGCCAAGTTTCTTTTTTACATCATCATTTTTCATATAAATCAAGAGAGTGTACTTTAATTGCATACAGGATATACCCCTTGGGTATGAAAGGGTTAATATCTAATTTTGCATTCGCTTGAAATTCAATTGGAGGTCAGATTCTAAACTGACCCTTCAGCTTTCCAACGGTGTATTGGAACTACACACTTTTTTCAAATATCCAATCTCATTTCGACCGAAAACAAAAATTCTGAAGCATTTTGTAGCATAACGGGGCCACTGAACTTAATGACCCCTATCTTGGTTCAAACTTTTAAATGTTCTCCAAAGTATAATTTGACATTGAATTAGTTATTGTAAACCTAAAAATAATCCATTCTGGCCAAAGGGGGTAGTTGTCAATTTGAAATTGATTTTCATAAAATTAATAAATGACCCTTGGGGATGAAAGCGTTAATATCTAATTTTGCATTCACTAAAAATTCAAATAGAGGTCAGATTCTTATAGCTGACCCTTTCAGCTTTCCAACGGTACATTGGAACCTTAGTTCAGAAGTGGTCATTTATATCATATATAGTGTTTGGATACTGTTTGGTTTTGTTGCCCAAAGTTTCGATCAGACTGTTACGCGGTAAACTCGATACAAAATATATGTCATATTCCGCAACGAATATGACATATTCACTTGCGGTGTATGACAGATTCACCTGCGGTATATGTCATACACACTAACAAATGAGAACGTGATACGGAAGTACGCAATTGTCAATAACTGCATCCATTGAACGAACAAGTAAAACGTTATAGATTAATATAATGATTACTGAATCAACAGTACTGTGTATCGAATATATTAACTTAGCAGAAGTTTCATTCACCAATCTCGCGTAATAAACTTACTGAATCAATCCAGGATTCATATACTAACTAACTATATTGGTAATCCAGCGTAGTTTTACATTTAGAGTCGATTCTCGCAACCAATCAAATCAAGGCTTTCTGTATCACGTTTTCACCTGCGGTATATGTCATATTCACCTGCGGTGTATGGCATATTCCGCAAGTGAGTATGTCATATTCCGCAGGTGCGTATCGGATATTCACTGAAATCAATGTATCGCATATTCACTGCGGAATATCGCATACTCACCTGCGGAATATGCCATATACCGCAGGTGAGTATGGCATATTCACCTGTGTCACAAATACCGCGCAACCATGAATGTATGCCATATACCGCGTAAAACAGACGTGCACACTTTGTGCGATGTTATTGACGACACAAGCGGATCCATTGGTAGATATGGCTCTTATCCTGAAAGATAAACATGCCACGGTGATAAAACTTGCTAAACTCAAAGACCAACTTTACTGAAGCCGAAAAAGATTTTTCAAGCTCTATATGTTTCATTTTCAAAAACGATCCATGTTCATTCTGAAGTATAGCTTGTAATATCTCTTATGTAAATATATGAAATATTAAATATTCATTAAATATTCCATACATACCAAAGCAATTTACCAAACCTTTACCCAGCAGTCTATCGAATGTTCTTTTTATTTTATCGAATATAATAATCTATACATTTTATATTCACTAATTATAAATAATAGTTTCACTTGTTCTTTGTGTTGGCATTTACATTTGATATTCATACATGTATTTGTGCGATTCAGCGAATCAATTTGTTTTCCTTAACGCACGTATACTTTCGGTATTTGAATTTATATTCGGTAAGTATCGAATAACATATTCGATAAATTTCGTTATTTCTCGTTACTTTACGAGACTTTCAATCACGTGAGAATGAAAACCATGTAGAATAGATGTGCGACCATTTTGCAAAACTCGAGGTCACGTGACAAAATATCGAACAACAACGAAAGTTATCGAATATTGCTTTGTTGGATTCGGTAAATAGCAAATTAGCTTTCGGTAAAATGCATTAAGTATGTTATAGAAAAATAAATCATTTGATAAGTACAGACAAACTAATATCGACAGGGTTCAAACAGAAATTCGATATTGCGGATATAATGTGTTACTCTTAAGGAATACCATAACAATTTACGCAAGAAATATATCATTTAGCAAATAAAATATGTAATTTAATGCACATAGTATTTAAGAGATTTAATCTATTTAATGAATAAAGAAGCAAATAAAATGCCAACTGAACATCATTTTAATGATTAATACACTATTTCCCATAGTCAATGCGTATCAAAAAACGCAACAAACTGTTGTCTCTGAAAATCATAAAGTCAGTGATAATAGCATTGATTTCATTCAATGTGCCATAAAGCCATGTGTCTCCTCTTACCAATGGCATGTCAATTCTATTGATGTTGAGTTATGGTTGGGCGAATAATCATTCCTTTTGCAAAGGACCAAAATTAACTTTTGACCAAGTTATAAGCATCGCAAAAGTCAGTGAACTGGGCCAGGTGCTATGGGAAGAAACCATAAAACTAGTGATGACTACATCCTTTTCATTCAATGTACCACAAAGCCACATTTCTTCTTTTTGCAATCAGCTCGAGCTCAGGACCGAGTTTTAAACATTGCTGCAAAAGTCAGTGCTCGGTGCATTTGTGCTATTGGAAGATGAGAAAGGTGTGACATAGAAAGTTAAGTGTTTATACTCATGCTCTTGCAACCTTGCATCCCATACCCCTCACTATGGCCACCATTTCTTTGCATACACAAATTGGCTCATCTCTCTATGCCATGCATGGCTCAGCCCAAAGTCATCTGTGGATTCAGGTGGAGAACGGCAGCCCATTAGCGATTCTTTCTCGACGTTTATCAGTATCTGGTGGAGGAATGGTGACCACTCTGCTCCTGAGGTGCTCATGAGCTCCAAAAGAAAAAGTCACATCAAGTCAGGTCAGGAGAACTACCATTAGCATTTAGCCCTTGCACTGACTTTCGCAATATCTGAAACTTCATCCAAAGTCGATTTTGGCCTACAGTGCAAATGTAATGATTTTTCACCCAACCATGACGTCATGTGAATGAATGACATACCATTCCAAAGAGGAGAGACGTGGCTTTATGGTACATAATGAAAGTAATGTAGTCATCACTGGCTTTGTTGTTTCATTTTTCAATGAACTTTTTTGGAACATTGAAAGATAAAAGAGCGTATTCTTGAGACTAATTAAACCTTCCTGGAGTAACGTTTGAATATCCATATACAGTATAAGGAATAATTCAATCCAAACATAAAGCAGTATATAATACTTCAACACATGCTCCCCAATACTGAGTTTACACATACTGTCACATTGACGGGACAGCTGTTGTCATTGCAAATTAAATACACTGTACCATGTTTGTGAGAACGAAATTATCTTATTAAACAACATTAAATTGTGTTATATGTACATCGCAATTAAAATGATTTAACGTGTTAAAATGGTAGAATATATAACATCATTAACAATGAATCTTGTTTGGAAAAACTTTAGGATTTGTCTGTTTCTAGGAGTTTTCTTCAGCATAGGTGAGTAAAGATTTCTATTCCAGGGTGTTCAAAAAAACGCTACCCAAAGAAATCGCTATATCTTGAAAAATACTGGTTCAATTATGTTCATATTTTCAGGAAATAAAGAAGAGACTGTGTATGTATAGCTCTTGTAAATGGTTAGTTGTAAAACATGATGCCTTGGACACCTGCTCAAGAGACAGTTGTGCTAGGAAAATACGAAAAACGCAGTCAGGGGTGACTGCAACCGGAAAAAAACTAAGTGACTCCCTAACCATAGTGTTTTGGCTAGATTCAAATTTGGCGTAAATCATCTTCATTCACTGTATGGTAAATCTATAGAGAGGAATCAAAATCACTTCAGGGACTTTACAGTCATGGTCGAAATGCTTTCAAATCGCAGTCAAACGCCCTGGTTCAGGGAGATTTAAGAAGGCATTTTGACCATGACTGTAAAGTCCCTGGAGCATTCTGGTATGCCAGAGCCCCTCTTATCTGCCGTTTGCGGAAGGAAAAAGACAAAGGGGGCGCGGCTATCGCGATGTCCCTGGAGTAATTTTGATGAAACTCCACAAATTCACCACACATGTACAATTGAATGAGGATAATTTGTGCCAAATCTGAAGTGCCAAGTTATTTGGTTTTATTGCTGTGGCAGTCACCTCTCACTGCGTTTTTATATTTTCCTAGTACAACTGTCATTTGAGCAGGTATCCAAGGCATCATGTTTTACAACTTACTGACAACAGGCGCTATACGTACACACACAGTCTCTTCTTTCTTTTCCTGAAAAAAGAACAAAATTGAATCAGTATTTTCCAAGATAAAGTGATTTTCCATTCACGTTTTTCGTATTTTGCTAGTACAAGTGTCTTTTGAGCAAGTGTCCAAGACATCATGTTTTACAACTAACTAACAACAGGGGCTATACATACACAGTCTCTTCTTTCTTTCCTGAAAATATGAACATAATTGGATTAGTATTTTCCAAGATATAGCGATTTCTTTGGGTTGCGTTTTTTTGAACACCTTGTATATTGTAAATCATTGCCCTGGGCGAAGCCAGTTATGAGGCAAGCGAGGCAATTGCCTCACCAAAAATGTATGTATTCATTCAGACGTTATTTCAACCAAAACTGTGGAAGTGAAGTCCAAATACACTAATAGCTCAATTTTACACACCTTTTTGTCCATCATGTTACAGTGAAAACGTGTCCCTGTAGTGTGATCTTGGGTGGCATGGCAGTCACAAGTAGAAATCTTACAAAATTTGAAAGCCATGTTATTTGTCCAAGTTGCAGGATCGGAACTGATTTTTAAATTAAATAATCAAATCAAATATGACTTATATGAGCAGATTCGTAAAAACGTGTGTAACAAAGACTGTGTAGAGTAAGTTTAGAGTAAGTTTCGAAACCCTGTTAACAATTCTACAATAGTTATTGCTCTAATCATTCCATGCCTACTTTTAAGACTTTCCAATAGTTGAAGGAGTGAATTGGTGCTACCATTGTATCTACACAGCCGAAGCCAACGTGCCGAACCTTGATCCAACCTGCATCTACAAACCACAGAGAGTTGCATATAGCAAATACCCGTGCAATGTCAAATACTGCACGACATACAAGAGGACAAATATCGGTAGGTACATAGCCAACCGCAATTACCCGTGCAATGTGAAATACTGCACGACATACAAGAGGACAAATATCGGTAGGTACATAGCCAACCGCAATTACCCGTGCAATGTCAAATACTGCACGACATACAAGAGGAAAAATATCGGTAGGTACATAGCCAACCGCAATAATCCGTGCAATGTCAAATAATGTTCTACATACAAGAGGACAAACATCGGTAGGTACATAACCAACCGCAATTACCCGTGCAATGTCAAATACTGCACGACATACAAGAGGACAAATATCGGTAGGTACATAGCCAACCGCAATTACCCGTGCAATGTCAAATAATGCACGACATACAAGAGGACAAATATCGGTAGGTACATAGCCAACCGCAATTACCCGTGCAATGTCAAATACTGCACGACATACAAGAGGACAAATATCGGTAGGTACATAGCCAACCGCAATTACCCGTGCAATGTCAAATACTGCACGACATACAAGAGGACAAATATCGGTAGGTACATAGCCAATCGCAATTACTCGTGCAATGTCAAATTCTGCACGACATACAAGAGGACAAATATCGGTATGTACATAGCCAACCGCAATTACCCGTGCAATGTCAAATAATGTTCTACATACAAGAGGACAAATATCGGTAGGTACATAGCCAACCGCAAAAATGAACATACAGTAGCCAACAGCAAGTACCCAAACAATGTCAAATAATACAGTACATACAAGAAGACAAATATTGGTAGGTGCAAAGCCAACAGCAAATACCCAAGCATTGTCTGCACAATGTGTCTCAAAAAAATGTTACACTTACAAAAAGTTCAATATCTTTCATAATTTTGACTTTTCCCCTTAAATATACTTTGGATACCATCAGATTCAAAATCTGTCCTTGATTGGCTCTACGGGACAGCTTTTAGTGTTCCATGGTAAAATCTGACTTGCGCCAACATCTAAGTGATTGGATGGACCAAATGACAAAAGAGGAATAGTTTCTTTAACATTTAACTTTCTTTTGAGTAGAAGCTTGACCTTTAACTGAGTCATTCTGTAATTTTCCTATTTGTCTTACATATGATCATTGGGTCTATCCACTTAAACATGTGGTCTCCTCAACATGTTCTCCAAAGCAAATCTGAGGTACCCTTGCCCATGCGCACATGCAATATCACACTGATCCCATCAATTATTTCTGCAGAAGTTCATTTAGGTCAGTTTGTGATGCTGTAATTAAAGCGCTTTCAGAGGCCCTTCAAAAAATCAAGGGTGTAAAGTAGGATGACGTCTCTGGGGGCCAATCCATGGGGTAATTCAATGCTATCTTTTGATTTCCAAAGAGTTCTACCAAACATTCTGCCATAGACCTTTGCACCATCCTATTGCCATCATACGTAACAAAATTGAACACTCTGACAATGAAATCTTGTATTTCTATCCAGGAAAGAAACAACTGGATCATTGATTAATCAAGATATCACTGTCCACATCATTTACACAAAAAAAGAATTGTCCAACCACTGAAAAGTTGGCGCAAATCAGATTTCACGTGCGTCTTTAAAATCTGTCCTGTGTAGCCAATCATAGACGGATTTTGAATCTGATGATGTGGATTTATTCGAGAAAGACTTGTCTTTTGGTATCTAAGCATATTTTAGGGGAAAAGTCAAAATCATGAAATATATTGAACTTTTTGTAAGTGTAACGTTTTTGAGACACACTGTAGTGTGCTACATTACACGGGGACAAACATAGGTAGATACATATAGACCCAAACACTCTTTATCGTGACAATGTTGCGATCGTGGTACAAGAGGACAACTATCGGTAGGTACATACTGACGTAATGTCAATTATTTTCTAAAATGTTCAGCTGTTCACATTCTAATTAGGATACATTAGAGTTAACGTATATGCTAACCTGCACTAAGTACTATACTATATTATATATGTCTTCCAGATAATAGATTATCGTTTTTGCTATTCAGTCTTCGATTTATAAAATCTACAAAATTTGTGTTTTAGAAACTGGGGAACTAGCTTCTTTTTCTCGTCAGTGTGAGGAGCACTCTAGAGGGAACGCCTGCAGCAGAGATGGCGAATACGAGGCATGCTTCACGGCGTGTACTGAGGACGGTTGCAACACCGGTGATGGACTCCCAGAAGATTTTGACTTCACCACGGATCCCCCAAAGGCTAAGGGTAAAGGTAAAGGAAGACGACTTAAACCTGGCATGAAAAGAAGATTTCAGCCTAAAGTTCGTCTCAATAAGAAGGGCCATTGCGATACAGAACGTTGTCGTTTCTCTGATAGGAACTTGTCTACCAAAAACCCTGGGAACGCAACACTTAACTCAAAGACGCAATTCGTAAAACTCGGAAAATCAGGGAAGAAAAAGATGACGAATGCAAATACGGATGAGAATGAAACTATGGACAAACCAAGCAAAGACGACACATCCTATATAAGGAGACGAAACAATAATATAAAAGGGGAAACTTCGAGGAGAAATTCTGCATCTCAAATTAAAATGAGTTTTCCAATAATTGTTACATTTTCTTTGTATATTTTCTTTTCTCGTCTATAATTGTTATTATGATCAATTTTAGTGCTGTAATATTTAATCAAAAGTAGTAATAAATTTTAAAACGTCATTTTGTCTCCGTAATTTAGAACTTAAAAAGGTAGATCATCAAACAAAAGGCAAAATCTCTCTAATTTTTACTGAACTATGTATGAACCTAAGGATGTACTACATAAAGCAGTAACTTCCCCAATAAGTGTGTGTTTACGATAAAGTAACGTACAAAAAAAAACTTAAACAAAAGCAGTGTTCACAACAGAGTAACTAACACGACCAGTGTTTACAACAGAGTAACTAACACGACCAGTGTTTACAACAGAGTAACTAACACGACCAGTGTTTACAACAGAGTAACTAACATGACCAGTGTTTACAACAGAGTAACTAACACGACCAGTGTTTACAACAGAGTAACTAACATGACCAGTGTACAGAATAGAGTAACTAACACGACCAGTGTTTACAACAGAGTAACTAACATGACCAGTGTTTACAACAGAGTAACTAACATGACCAGTGTTCACAACAGAGTAACTAACACGATCAGTGTTTACAACAGAGTAACTAACACGACCAGTGTACAGAATAGAGTAACTAACACGACCAGTGTTTACAACAGAGTGACTAACATGACCAGTGTTTACAACAGAGTAACTAACATGACCAGTGTTCACAACAGAGTAACTAACACGATCAGTGTTTACAACAGAGTAACTAACTCGACCAGTGTACACACCAGAGTAACTAACATGACCAGTGTTTACAACAGAGTAACTAACATGACCAGTGTTCACAACAGAGTAACTAACACGATCAGTGTTTACAACAGAGTAACTAACACGACCAGTGTACAGAATATGGTAACTAACACGACCAGTGTTTACAACAGAGTGACTAACATGACCAGTGTTTACAACAGAGTAACTAACATGACCAGTGTTCACAACAGAGTAACTAACACGATCAGTGTTTACAACAGAGTAACTAACACGACCAGTGTACAGAATAGAGTAACTAACACGATCAGTGTTTACAACAGAGTAACTAACATGACCAGTGTTTACAACAGAGTAACTAACATGACCAGTGTTCACAACAGAGTAACTAACACGATCAGTGTTTACAACAGAGTAACTAACACGACCAGTGTACAGAATAGAGTAACTAACACGACCAGTGTTTACAACAGAGTGACTAACATGACCAGTGTTTACAACAGAGTAACTAACATGACCAGTGTTCACAACAGAGTAACTAACACGATCAGTGTTTACAACAGAGTAACTAACACGACCAGTGTTTACAACAGAGTAACTAACACGACCAGTGTTTACAACAGAGTAACTAACACGACCAGTGTACAGAATAGAGTAACTAACACGACCAGTGTTTACAACAGAGTAACTAACACGACCAGTGTTTACAACAGAGTAACTAACACGACCAGTGTTTACAACAGAGTAATTAACACGACCAGTGTACAGAATAGAGTAACTAACACGATCAGTGTTTACAACAGAGTAACTAACATGACCAGTGTACAGAATAGAGTAACTAACACGACCAGTGTTTACAACAGAGTGACTAACATGACCAGTGTTCACAACAGAGTAACTAACACGATCAGTGTTTACAACAGAGTAACTAACACGACCAGTGTACACAAAAGAGTAACTAACACGGCACAATATCAACGAACCATGAGTTTTTATTAGTACTCAGTTCTCTGCAGTCAACTCCTGAATGAGCAGTTCGTTTGGGAGAAACATTGACTTTGTTCCAAAGTCGCCAATTACTAATTGAAGTTATTTTGCAAAACCCTCTACCACTTGTCCGGAAATACATTACTTCCGACCTGTAGAATAGATATCAGTCACATCTACTACAACCTGGCACTTGTGTCAAGTTGATTCTAGGTGTGCTCTGTGAAGAAATGAGATTACGACCCGAAATGTTGAAATCGAACATGACATTGTCGGTTGTTACACATCCTTTTACGTCAGACACAATTGCATGTTATGAACTTATACTCAATTAAATAACGTTGAAGTTCAAAAATGTTAACGTCAAATGAAAATTTATAATCATTGATTTTAAATTATTTTGATTATACTTTGAGGATGACTAATTACTACAAACACTCATGTGAACTGATAATAATACTAATTCAAAGTGTGCTAAAGTGTCTCTATTTTGGTACTCGAGTGGGCCCTACATATGAGATACCCAGTGAAATAATCATATCGGATTATTAAAAGACCATGGTTAGATCCAAATCTGAAAATAAAACGTTGCTTCAATAACTGAGACAGTCAATTGCTTTTAAAAAAAGAAAAAAGGATTTACTTCTTCAAACATGCAGAGTTTCATCGGAGTAGCTGGGGCGGTTAAAGCGCTCGAGGGTAACAGGGACGATGATACCATAGACAGACTTAACCATCGTTACACCTTTATGGTCATCGCCATTCTAGTAATCGTAGTGACAACTCAACAGTACGTTGGTAAGTTGGATTTTGTGAATGTAATCTATAGAACATTACATAATGACTGATTTGGGCCTGGAGGTCAATTTATAACTTCTTTGAAAATCAAAATATTATTTTCCTACAAATACACAGTAACATATATATTTCCAATCCGTTAGAGTAAGTCTGTGTATTCAAATGAAGAAAACAATTTTCACAGTATAATTAATCTATGGTTGATTTGATTCTTAATTCAAATTTAAGAATACAAAATTTATTCGAATTCAATGCAGACATCGTGATATGGATCTTCAACTTTCGATTCGATTACTTTTTTGAGGAAAAATAGATGGCAAATAAAGCAAACTAGCTGATACGATATGAACAAAATGTGATCGTATTCGTGTTTCATTTATTTCATTCATTATTTATTCATTGCGGTCTGCATTTTCTTATAAGGTATCATTTAGGATGTGGATTAAAAATCAGTTAATGGTTCAGAAACAAAACATTTACAGAGAATATTTGAATGACTAAGTATGAAAGCATATCTAGATTAAAAAGGTTTTATTATCAAAAAATAGAATTGCATTTTTGGACCACCTTGTACACCTTTCTTGACCGAACTGGCAACTTAAATCGTTGCTATTTGTTGATTTGATGAGTATCAAAATGTATATTTTTTATATCAAACGGTATTTATATATTTATATCTGATATACTTTCACCTTTCAGAAAATATAAAAATGTTGATGTTCATCTCGTTTAATCTGGTCATTTGCCAGAGATGTCGTGATGTATTCTGCCTTTGGGCTTGTCTTCCTCGATTTGCTCTCGAGCGTCTTTAATTGCGTGCTTAACCTTTAAGTTGATTTCATTGACATAATACTCAGTCTTAACTTTCACAAAGTATACATACTTTCCAGCCCAATTTTAAAAGGACAATATGTCAATACCAGCTTGTAAGTTATTGCAAATACAGTAGTTACAAAAAATGTAACAATTAGTTACAGAAACCAAACGCCCGTTACGATGGCTACATTATGCTTCCCCTATTGGTAGTGACTTAAAAATACCGTATGGTGATTCATTTTCCTGCGCAGTTCATTGACCTTCCTACGTATTCTTCCTTCGCCCAATTATAGTATAGTATAACTGAATTGTATAAAAACAATAATAGTTTGTGTTGAATAATAATTTGGTGTTGACTTTCATACTCTGTAAGATTATGGTTAGAGTAACACATCGTGTTTTTAAATTGCTTCGTTACACTATTTTGACAAAAAAGCTTCAACACAGGCACAAATCATTATGGATCTTTTTGTCAAAATGCTTTCAAACGAATCAATTTAATCCTGCTGAGTAATGCCTCAGTCGCATTTGACCTACAAAAACCGTACGACGGCCGTAGCTTCTCAAAATCAGAAAAGGCTTATCAGAAAAGATTACAGTACATAAGAGTATAATAAATCTTTTTTTTAAATCTGACAGTTCATGATGACGTTTGTTTCCTTTAGACCAAGCCTAAATAAATAAAAAATATGATATCATTTTTCAGGAAGCGTTCTTTATTGAATAGTTAAATGTGAGGTATGCTTATTTTATGGTGCGTGGTTGTACATTTAAAATATTGAAACTGTATGTAAAATATGTACTAATATATTATTTAAGTTGAATTAATCGAGTTCTGCGTTGAATGTCTTTCAGGCATCTTTCAAAGGAGTTTATAAAACGCTTGGGTGACCAATATATGTATTCACATGTGTAATTTGAGTAAAAAACAAGTTCCCAAAAAATAAACTCGCCACTGGACAAAATGGTTGAACGATGATGTATTACTTTCTTAATGACTAAGGCTAAAATACCAAGTTTTTGTACCACGGGGTATATCGATACAAAGCCAAACATGCCAAAATAAAAATGCAAATGGTGCAATGGACATGGGAAGTATACAATTTTCATTCAACACTCAAAAGGAAGTGGGCGAAATAATATCATCTTTTGATAATAAAAATTTGAAGTGTGCAATTTTATGATTTTTCATTTACGAGAAAAATATGAGACTAAAGAAGTTGAGGTAGTAATATTTGAATAAATTAGGTCAGCAAATGCTTATTTGGATAGATAAGTCCTGAATATACAACCTTTAAATAAGGTAGGAAGAAGTACATGTAAAGTTTAAAACACTTTAGGGTATTTGAGCAAAATAGGATTCATATATCAATACATCCACAATTAAAAACAAATTGATATCACACAAAAGTATCAAACAATTAAGATCAAAAAGACAGAAAGGAAAGTACCATTCATAAAGGAAACTACTCATTAAGAACTAATCAAAATACAGTCGTGCCAACATGGATAAATTCTTTGATGCAGTTTCTGCAGTTGCTAAGATATCTCCGCGTCAAGACGAGGATGGGTGTGATAGGTTGAACCACCGTTATACTCTGGCCCTCTTAGCAATATTCGCACTTCTATGTACAACCACACAATATGTCGGTACGTATGTTCATGAACATCTACATTTCTCAATAGTTACTTTAGTAGCTATTTCATTTTGATTTACAATGTTTCAGTTGTCGGTGCAAATACACGTGTATGGTAACTGATTTGTTCTGATGCATGGCTTTCGTATCGAGCTAAAAGATGACTGCTCTTGGTTAGGGAAAGGCTTATTCTGGAGTTGTCGTTATCGTTTCATACGATTCAGAATGACTGTTGGCACATTTCTCAATATTTCGATTCGCTTTTTTCTCATCTATACTGAATTAGAAACAACCCTTTAATCTAACCTTACCCAATCAAACTGGATGGAACTACATAATCAGGATTGCAGTCATAGATTCCTTTGTTTCCATATTTAGCTGGCAACTATTTCATATTCAAACTTTAATTTATCTCTAAAGCTTGTGAGACACAGAGGTTTTGGATCCCACAATAATGAAATTTCATTACAGTTATTTGTTGGGGTCAGGATAAAATCTGTTATATTGGTTGCCCTAGTCAGAGCGTAGTGATTCATACTCTAGCCTCTAGATCTCAGGGTAGACTGATAGTATTCCTTTTAATCCCATTCATTAATTTAGGGGATTTCCACATTCATTATCATACCTTGTTGAGAAACGGCAGTAAAACAATATAAAACGCTTATATACATGTATATAGTCATAAACATTGGCCATCAAAGACTGCATACTCAAACATAAAAATGTGAAGGGCCATAACTTTTTTAGTAAAGGGTCGCGCCTGACGCTGACACCCAAGGATTAGCTGGTCTTTGCAAGTCCCAAGATCATTTTATATTCTTAAGAAAGCGCGTGTAGGAAGACGTGATTACTTCTAGTTGAACGCCTTAGGTGGAACCAAATTTGAGTTGAGCCATCATTAAAATTGGACAAACAAACAGAATTAAGCTTTATAGATATTGTTTGAATATTTAAAAAGGATATAACTGAGAACTGGCAATTCAATCATGGAAAAGTTTTTTGATGCCGTTGGTGCTGTAGCCAAAATCTCTCCAAGCAAAGATGAGGACGGTGGGGATAGATTGAACCACAGATACACGATTGCTCTTTTAGCGATATTTACTTTCATTTGTACAACCACACAATATGTTGGTACGTATACTCCCAATCCTCTCCAATTTCATTTTGTAACATTCTAACAGGAGCATTTTGTTTTTCATCATAACTTCGCTTTTGCATTTACTTGTTTCACTTAAAAATTCACTTAAAAACAGCGACAAGGAACTCGTGGTTGTTCGTCTTGAAATCATTTTTTAATTCATTTACAAAAATCAACTATGAAATATAACGAATCAGAGTGCTTGTTTTCAGTGCAATATAACTAAACCATGGACAACCAAATGTATTTGCTGTATCTTAGCGTAATAATTTTAGTTCACGTTCATTAATCTATAGGGCATTTCCACATTAGCCTTACCTTGTTAGAAAGGGGTAGTAAAACAATGTAAAACTTGTACATAGCCATGAACATTGGCCATCGAAGATTGCATACTCAAATATAAAAAGGGTGAAGGGGCCATAAATTATCCAATAGTGCTTAACGTTGTTACTAAATGGTCGCGTTTGACGGTCACACCCAAGGATTAGATGGTCTTTGGAGATCATTTTATTCTCATCAAAGCTCGCGTGGGAAGACGAGATTACTTCTAGATGAACGTCGCTGGTGTAACCAAATTTAATTTGAGCCATTATAAAAACTGCACATACAAATTTAAAAACGTTATTTTAAACGAGAACTGGCAATTCAATCATGGATAAGTTTTTTGATGCCGTTGGTGCTGTAGCCAAAATCTCTCCAAGCAAAGATGAGGACGGTTCGGATAGGTTGAATCACAGATACACGATTGCTCTTTTAGCGATATTTACTTTCATTTGTACAACCACACAATATGTTGGTACGTATACTAAATTACAATCCTCTAAAACATAGTTGTAACATCCTAACAAGAGCATTTGGATCTTCATCATAATGAAACTCATTTTGTATGCATTTAGTTGCTCCACTTAGAAATGCATTTAGAAATAGCGACAATGAACTCGTAGTTGTCAATATGCAACTTCTTCAAATTCTTATAACTTCCAATAACTTAATAAGTACGTATATACTGTTTAGACTGACTTCAAACGTTTACTGTCAACATATATAAAAAATATCATCAGTTCCAACAAATTTCTGCCAATATCTGTTACCCTGGCAAGATATTGAATGTCGAAAAAGGTAAAAAAGGTATTTTTCAACTTGCTTCAAATTCATCAATTTCCTTTTCAAAATCATCTTCAAGCTTTCAGAAGTTAAAATCTTACTTTAGATTTGAAACAATTGTTACACTGTTGGTCACAGGTGGTGACGTTTTATCATATTAATGCCTCGTTTTGTCATAAAGCATCTGTAACACAAGATTCCGAACCTGATGGCTGGTATAAAAAATAAACACAATTCAAACATTCCAATATAAAAATATCAAGGGGAAACAAAATTTTCTCCGCTGACAATGCCTCTTTAACGATGGCCTTGTTAAATGACAACCTTGTCAGCCAGGACTAAATTCTATGTGTTCCAGACCTTGACTTTTGGACGTTAAATTTTAATCGACGTTAGGGTTGTGGGTTTGCCCTTTTTTACAAATATCTGATAATAAATGATTTATGGATTAAGGTCAATTGTAAATCATCAGGCCTCGAAATTATACATTGTTGTATACTGGCGCCATGAAGAATATTTAATAGTGTCAATGTACGATAATATAAGAAACGTGAAATTTAAAGTCATACTTGAAATATAACGCATCGAAAAAGAATCATAATTTTTACGTTATCACTGTTTGGCCATTTTAATTGACCGGTGCCATAAACCTGCCATCCACCCCGATGTGAAATTCCCACTCTACTCCTACCATTTGAATTCCGCGCAAATCAGCATAAGTCAGCACTTCTTCCTCTTACCATCACCATTAGGGTGTCAACCATTGAATGAGAGAGCGAAATTCGTCTTGGATTTTCATGTTAGAAAACGGAAAGAAATCAAAGATCGTGTATCACGTGTAATTAAAATTAACCAGATTTATAGCTCCATTATAAGAATATATTTGGATATCAACTAACGGTATGGATTAAGAGACCATCGTCACTTTAAATGTACATCTCAGCATTTCGAATCCAATTACATAGGCAAATGACATCAATTAAAATTTAATTCTTGAAATATAACTTACTAGTAATCAACATTTAAATGATATGAAACTAAACTCTGATTAATACTATAATAAGTCTGTGCACACACGATTGACTCGGATCCCCACTCAGATATGAATATGATGGCACAATGATCGAAAACGCTCCGATATTTTGATTTCTATGCCATGCCCAATGTAAATTCTACCCGTTACCCATTTAGATTGTATTTTGGAGATCAGACTGTGCCCCCTTAACAATTAATCTCAAAACGACTTTCGCTTGATCTTTTGAAGTTGAATTTTTATTGCCAACCAATTATGTGTGTTTTTATATTACAAGGTTCATTGTTTGTCTATCTCCAAACATAATATTTTGCACGTTCATCACGTTGAATGTCGTTCCGCACTGCATCGAGCATCTTGAACTGTCTGAGGTATCCTTTCTCCGAAGAAGGACTTCGAGGGCTCGGTGTGGCATCAAGAAATTGAGCTATTTTTCTGAGAGACTATATTTTAATATGATGATTTAAGATGCTTCTTGGTTTCTGGCTTCAAATGAAATTGCGTAGAGAAAATGTTCATCTTTGATTTTTCAATTTGTAGTTTTGAAAATTAAAATCTTGATAGAAAAGATGAAGAATGCCCCTTTTCTCTTCATTGGCTATGCATCCGATGATAGATAAAGAGGATATCCACTGGAAGATATCCTCGGGATTCAAAGTATCCGAGTCATTCTTTTTTTAAGGCATTAGTGTATGATAATGTAGATACGAATCGTATACAGCAATCGTGCATGTTGTTCATGGATTAACTGGTATAGGGTCAATCCTTCATTTAACTTCGGATGCCTTGTTTTTTGATTGACCTGTATATATGTCAAGTATAAACAAAGAACATGTGGTTAAAGTAGATGCAAATTTACCTTCTCCGTAAAAATCAAATTGCACGTTTCTCGAATGTGGTTGAATAGAGTCGCACACACATTAATGGGTAATTTATACCATAAGTAACGCCAGGAAGGCAAAACTGAATCACATTGAGAAATATTTATGTTTGATGCCAAAACAGGGGCCTCAGTCATTTAAAAAATCTTATCGTCGTATAGCTCGAGAAGTTAGGACACCATAAAGTTAAGACATATAAAATTGAAACTCTGGCTCCTATCGTAACTGAGTTGGAGTTGGAAGGAAGACAAGATGGGGGGCATGGATATGTTTATGGCTGCCGTGAGCAGCGCTGGAAAACTGCAGTCAAAAAGGGATACCGATGGCGTTGATAGAATAAACTCTGTAGGATCTGTAGCTTTACTTGCTGTGTTTGTGCTTCTCACTAGTACATCGTCTTACGTAGGTAAGGACGTCTTCATTGGGGAAATCGCCATTGTCATTCTCGACCGTAGAACACAGGGGTGGATCTGAAAACTAACAAGGGGTTCACATTTCAAGTCAGAAAAAAATTTGGGCCACTAACATCAAAGATTGGGTCCAAATTTTGAAAACTTAAGGCCCATTTTCTTTATAATGTGACCTAAAATATAAATAATAAGGCCTGAGGGGCCCACTGATGCCCTAAAAGGCCCATAATTGGGGCCTTACAATTTTGTGGGGCCCAACATTTTTCTGAGCCCATCCACCCCAGATCCGCTAGCGGAACACTGGTGTAAAATACAGCTAGACTCCGGAGACAAATTCACCTTTCTCCATGTCTTACTTTTTATAAGTCCATGTTAAAAACCCCGAAGCACAGTGGCTATTAGTAATCATAACCCTCTGACTAAAAGACATAGAGTTATAAATATAAAGAAATAATTGCCAGCGTCTTAATCTTGCCTTAAGACTTTTTACCCCTCCCCTCTGTGTTCTTCAAATTCCAAAGGTACGGGGGTACACTCTTGGGGCAAGACTACCTACAAATAAAGGTAGAAGAGGCAGGCTGAAGAGACGATGACAGCTATTTTGAATGGGCGTTCTTGCTTGACAAAAACCCGATTTGGGTGAGGCTAGATCAGAGAATTGTTTCTTCTTCCTTGAAAGAGTGAAGATGACGCTCTCTTTTAGAGACGCAGAATCAGGAGGGTAGAGGTTTTTGGGACAGGCTGTCGTTTTAACACTATATATTGTGAAATATATCTGTTACAACATTCTAAGTCTGTATTAAAGAACAAGTAACCTGTCATGTTCTGAAGAATATATTGAGCACCTTTGTTTGAAGAACTAAAAACCTACTTCAAGTTTGAATCACAATATGCATGTCTGTATTGTTTTACCCTAAATAAGGCAAATGTATGATTGATATATTGGACCAAACAAAAACGAGTGTTTTTTTCTTCTGACGAATATTTCGAAGTTTCATATGTACAAATCTAAAAGTAGTTGTTTTTATAACAAAATGGTTTAAGTTTGCAATATTTCGATTAATTCTATAATTTTTTTCAGGAACTAAAATATATACTTAGTTTCAGTTTGTACAAATCAAAGTATAGAAATGGTACAAATTAAAAAATCATTTTCTAAATCTGGTTTGAAATAAGGACACTAGATAGATACGTAATAAAATAGATTATGTAAACAACACCTTCAGTTGAAGATAAGTAGTCAGCAAATTCCATTGAAAATTTTAAAATCTGAAAATTAAAGCTATATTTCAAAAAGGCAAAATGAACAGATGATGGCTCAAAGTATTTATCTTGCATGATCCACTTTTTACATTCACTGATTAGAGCAGTTATGTGTCCGTTGATGTAACATTTTGTAATAACAATAAACCCCAAAGCTAAAGAGGGATAGGCAGTAATTATAAATGGGCGAAATCAGAATTTATTTGTATGTATTTGAAAGCATATTCCCGTTTGCCCTTCACCAGCATTCATTTCACTTGACAAACTAATCTTTGAGAAAACACGTACTTTATTCGTTTGGCGTCAGTGAGTTTGTAAAGGTTTCTATGGATACATTTAGGAATTCTTTACAGATGCGTGGTAGTCAGGTATAATTGCATGTAGTACATTCATTTGCCATTGGGACATGTGAATAAGGTGATGTCGATCAGATCCACTTGACTAACCCTTGCTTCAATATTGAGATGACCCGTTTTGAACCTGGACTTCCACTTTTTTAACATCACCAGTACGCTTCGGGAGTAGGCCTTTCGCCAACCTCGACAACGATTCAAACAGGATAGGAGTGTAACACTATAATCGAGACTTTTAAAAAACATAAGCGTGAATCAAGATGGATCAGTTCTTTTCTGCGTTTGGGGCTGCTAGTAAGCTCTCTCCGCAGTACGATGTTGACGGGTGTGATCGGCTCAATTCTCGCTATAGCCTGGGTTTGGTGGCCATCTTTGCGCTTCTTGTTGGCACCAACCAATATGTCGGTGAGTTAAAAAACTATTAATGAGGCTGAACCTTTAAAAACTGTTGGGTATAATCCATAAAATTTAATCATATAATTTGTGACGACGAATAAGTGAAGATTGCACATTAATTATCTAGTTTAATTATTCACTGTATGCATAGGTGACTTTGTTAACTCGATCAAAATTACTCTTTTGGATACAAATGTAACAAATTATTTATGATTGGTACCAAAACAACTTCGACACATTTGTTTGATATGACGCGTTAAAAATGTGGTTTATTGTAATGTTACCAGGTATCACAAGAAATAAAATAAAACATGATGTATGAAGTAAATCTCTTTGAAAGTTACTGACGCCAAACGAGTTACAACATCACGTTTACCAAGGACTTTTAAAATTTAAAAAACTGGAGTCACATCTCACGTATTGACGCAACCACCTCGGAACTTGCGAAACAAGCTACGATTATTGGAATTAAAACTTATTTGTATTGAATATTGAATAACAAGCTCAAAGGGAAATCATGGAGAAGTTTTTTTCTGCGTTTAGAGCAGTTAATAAACTCGCTCCTCATAGAGATTGCGATGGGTCAGACCGAATGAATTCTCGTTACAGTGTCGGGTTGCTTGCTGTGTATGCGCTGGTTGTGGGTACAGGCCAGTATGTGGGTAAGACTCCTTATAAACAATGTCTTTTGCAACTTTATTTTAATTTCGGGTGTAAGTGGTAGAACTTTTTTAATATGGCCGGTTTGCGCATGCAGTTTACGTTTCGTGTCAAATGTTTAATAAGCACTTAGCCAGTATTTACTTTTTCTAACCAGACATATCAAAAGTTCTTCTTTTAAGTCTTGAACAATCTAAATTGGTCCCAATGACTACACATTGGCCACAACTGCATTGTCATCTAAACATCAGTTTATGTTGTCAATAAGTACATCATGTGACTCACCACAAATTAGTCCTTTTTCTCAGTAATCTTACATTACAAAAGGCCTGTCTATATAAATGTGCGAGTCGGAATCTTGAAACCACATTTCTTTTCATAAATATAGACTTTTTGATTCCTTAGACTGTCTGATTATTGACCCGTGAATCTATTGAGCCCAGAGACAGGAATGGGAAACATAGCGTCCTTTGTAGCATGGGTGGGGTCATCCAGTTCGTCTTGAGAATGTTTGTGAAATATATGAAACACGAGATGTAAAATCACTGAAATCGTAGGGCATATTTAATGTTAAAACCTTTTCAGATAGGCATCTTTACATTAATAGTTGTTCATCAATCGTGAAAGGATCTCCATGTCCTGTCTTATCATTTGCTATCACATCATCCGTTACACCATTTTCTAGTTGAGATCAAATGTGTAACTTTACAATATAAAAGTGGATTAGATTAAATGTACCCAAACTAATATGAGTCTGGGGTACATTAAAATTATTGTAGAAGTAGCGCTTTTCAGGGTACAATTCCCCAATTTCTGGGTACAGCAGTGACACAGTAAGAGATAGACAGTCTGTTTAAAATGTCACGTCAGCCAGTACTTTTTTTACGATGGTAGAATATCACTTTGACATTGTGGCCCATTTCTTTGGATCAATAATGATTCTCGGGGCATTTCATTTCGCATTCTGTATATTTTCAACCAAAAGACAAGTAAGTGAGAATCACTTTGAATGGTCAGTTTGTGAATCAGTTGCTGATGCCAGTTACATGTGTATTACTCCCCCATAGAAAGATAAGACAATATGAAAGCGTTAGATAGGAGTGATTTCTTTATTAGATGACATAAGATATATTGTAAATAGATAAGGTTGAAGTTCAAGATTTAAGTGCACTGGTGATAAATTAGAGTAAGGCCTTCAGTCCTTCATGTTCTCTTGAATTCTGACCACAGTGCATTGGACATTCTTAGAGACAGCACTATGGAACAGTTTATAGGAGCAGTTGGTTCCATTGGAAAACTTGATGCTAAATTCTATGACGACTCCGTTGATAAACTTAACCATAGATACACAGTTGCTGTTTTAGCAGTTTTCGCTCTACTTGTTTCAACATCTAGTTATGTCGGTAAGTTAGTACAAGCAGTGACAGGTGCACGTCATCATATATGTTATATATAGATGATTATTTTGAAATATATGTTCTTATCACGTTTTTAGGTATTACTGCAAAATGTCTTGGGTCTGATTATTTCACTAAAATAAAATGTAGGACGCGTTTATATGCTTTTTATAGCCGATAAAATGTTATTTATAAATGCAAAGGTATGCAAAAATTAAGTGTTTGTCTAAAGATTCAAACTTGGGGTTTTTCATACTCGTTATTTATATCCAAGGTACAATCACGAACGTGTCCAATCGCTGACACTGCTAACATGTTTCTTTTTTAAAATGAAAACATGACTTAAAGCTGTTATTATATAACATGCGTT
Organism: Owenia fusiformis; assembly: GCA_903813345.2. Lineage (NCBI taxonomy): Eukaryota > Metazoa > Annelida > Polychaeta > Sabellida > Oweniidae > Owenia > Owenia fusiformis. Next base: position 9,606,556 of record CAIIXF020000001.1, read on the forward strand.
CAGTGATAATATCCCTATGGAGATAACGCACGAAAGAGACCATTTTGAGCGTAACGTTTTAACTGGTTTAATACCTGGTGTCAAATATCGGAAATAATCTCTATAAAATATGTTATTGGGTACTTCAATACTAAAAAGTAAATATTTAATTTGTTTTGGGCTGTGGCTACAAACACGTTTTAAGTACAGGAAAATATTGTTTAAAGGTAAATTACGTATTTCGGTGTTATTGACTTTTGATTCAAGTTGTCAATCGACGATTCATTGGTTGCGAAATATTTATCACTTATGATATGAAGAAATATCATCCAATCGGAAATAGCAGATACATGAGATAATAGGTACAAGTAAGCAACACGACGTGCCTTTGTTTATATATTCAAAGAAAAACTTTTTTATTTACCTATCCCATTGAAAAGTGTACTTTTGACTTCCGAGTTTACTAGAACATCCTTTTTTACGTTTTACGTTTATAAGATCACGTCGCCCTGATATCATTTCAAAGAAAGATTAGAACAATGACAAGTATACCACAATCCATAAATGCCACTGACAGTTGAAGATATATTACTTCAGTTATTTTATTATCACCAATACTAGAATAGAAGGTGACCAGTCACCCAGTGATAACAAAGGACGCTAGATACAACCCTAACGTACTCCAGACAATAGATACCAGACTCGTTTCTACTTTCTGATCAGTTGTAAAACTGATAAGCTTTAGTGTTCAAGTGCAAAGTTAAAATTATATGATAGGACTGTGGACACATTCATTGTATAGGACTCTCTTAGAGTAAGGACCATGGAACGGTTCATTGGAGCCATTGGCTCAGTTGGAAAATTAGACGCCAAACTTCACGATGATGCGGTTGATAGAATCAATCATAGATACACAGTCGCTGTTTTAGCAGTTTTCGCTTTATTAGTCTCAACATCTAGTTATGTCGGTAAGAAAGGATACATACATATTGTTAATAAATTTCGCGATCGACCAAAGTTCAATTTAGTATATATTGAAATTTAACATAGAAACATTTCTCACAAGTTGTCATGAGTTTACTTTAATTGAGCTATAGAAAACACTTTTGAATAAGATTACTTTAGTGTATAATTATGAGACGTCGGCCAGACAAAATTGGGCAATGAGCAAAAAATGTTTAAAAGGAAGAATCAATAATAAGTACTTACACGAAATGTAATTTCAATCATAGCAATGACGTTAAATGAAGCTTATAATTATCTCAGATTCGTTTTTGGGGCTTACATAGGTTTCGTGTTATTTTTCTTCGTTTGTGTGCTTAGATTGACGATCATGTACCTTATGTTGCGTCCTTAGAGGTGTGTGTGTTTATTTATTTATTTAGATATACACTTTTTTAACAGTGGCACTCTTACATTAAGGTGCATCTAATCGAAAAATATCCACAATGCCATGTTGGTTAAAAACAGACATTTTATCAAACTAAAATGAGTCTTAAAAAGAATTAAAACATAGGTATGTTGATATTTACTTAAAATCTTATTTAGAAAGCGTTTTTAGAGTCGAATAAGACACCATATTCGTGTTGTTGACACGATCAATTTATCATTTGAAATTATATCTCATGGACATATATTTATAAGATATAAGATATAACTTTGGTAGTATGATACCTTTAGGCGTTTTTATGATCTGGCTATCTGTCATTCGATTCGATCCTGTTTTCTTCTTGGGGTGACTTGTTGCAGTTTGTTCAGTAGTTATTTTGATATGATTTGTTTACTTTCTGCGATAAAGTTTCATAAAAAAGGATAGATATCCATATTTCTTTTATCTATATTTATGCAAAATAGTTTTTTGAGGGTGACTTTTACTTGTAATTTTGATATTACTTTTTTCAGTTGGTTTAGTTTGTTGAATAGAAGATGTTCAAGCAAATGATTTAAATAAGAGCTAAAAGTCAAGTTGAATTCTTGTTTTGGTCTAAATTACTCTCTTGTGGTACAAATCTTTGAAATATCAACTCGTTCGTAAGTGCTAAGCATAGATTGCAGCAACATTAGTAAAATTCAAAAAATAAAACACCCACAACCTGAATTAACAAAAAACACATTTAAAATGCATATATTTACAATGTCAGATGAATGTGGTTGTATCTTAACAGTTAGTTATGAGGATATGGATGTTTCGTCGAAAGTCCTGTGTACATTAATGTTGCCCTTAAGCGGCACGAGTATTTTTTAACTGTCAAGTTTAGCGTCATCGTTGTAACTTTACTACATTAACGACCAGACTCCTAGGTCATCGTATACTGTGAATCTGCTATAACGTTCCTAATTCAGTTTAAGTTCATTAATTTCAACTTAATGACCTAATTTATTGAGGTTCAAATGTGTGTATAATTAAGCAATACTAATTTACTACTCCAGTTTTATCTTATACTCCTTGGGCCTGAACAGTGCTGTTAATTGATCGACAGTTAAAAAGTTAAAAGTTATATAACATGTAGCTCTTCTGAATAACAGCAGATCTAAATTGATCCTTGTAGAACGCCATGTAGAATTGAATCGTTGTAAATTTAATGAACAATCCAGAATGTTCATTGTTTCTGGAATTCTATGACCACGATTATCAGGTTCAAATTCAATACATACATCGGGACAAAAGTTGTGATCTGTAGCCCCAATAAACGACTGGTATTGCAACTGCAGTCTGGTCATTCTATAAGACATACTGTGATAGACTTACATTAAACGCGCCCACAACGTCAAATTGATGATGAACGTGACTTTTGAGTTCAAACTGGCTGGTTGTCTGGTATTTCAATAAACAAAAATGCGTGCAGAATAAAATGTGACAGTTTTGAAATATGGAACAATGGATTGGTCTGGGGATAGTCTTGTAATGTGAAATGGACATTGTTTATTAATGGCTGTGGACAAAGAATGGCGTCCTTTATCGTGATATATAACTTGTGACCATACTCTGGACTCTGGACGTATCACTTCTCCGTTACTTTAATTTTACTAAAATATTTTAAGTATTGTTACAAATTGCCTTAATGGTTTCATGAAATAGCATAATATCAAAACAAATTGCAAAAATCCAAATATAAAATATTTACATTCAGTAGAGATGCTGAGCTCGATTGCCGTATAATACTTCATTTTAGGCACCATACGGCGATTGCCGTATCATACTTAAATTGTATAAAACCGTTATTTTTCAAAATAAAGCTCGGGCGTAAAGACGTATATCTTGAGTTTGTTCCATTTTTTAAGGTACGTATGTATATTTGTATGTTTAGATCTTTAACTTGCTATACAATTAGCTAAGCTTGTTTAGCGTGCTTAAAATAGTAAGTAAATGAATAGCCTTTTGAAAATAAAATACCCAAGTCAAAAGTACACGGATCACTTCTGAAATACTATAAAAATCGAGGAAAATAATATCCAGTAATTTTTAATCATTCTTTGGAAATATCAAAAATAAGTATGGAAGCTATTTTATTTCTCTATAAGAAAGAAGATTGTTTTAAATGTATTTCCCTCGAGGGAATTAAAATTCTATCATTGGGAATTCACGCTATAGTCTTATGAACTTTAATGAAGGACTTTACCGTAAATTGACGACGTGATTTGTATGCAGCTGTACGTTAACATATTCCTTATCTTAACTTACCTTGCGTGCGTGGAGCTAGGGGCAACGTGAAGTCCAATGGTCCTTTAGTCTAGTTCAATAAATATTTTTAAAATAAATATGCCGCCTGGTTCATAAGGGAACCTGGGATAAGATGGCCTTTAGTGATTTAGTAGTCTTGATCCAGTTTTGAAACTATTCTTGCTCCGAGTAAGTCGTGTAGGTGCCAAGTTGGAAGGTGATTCGAAAGAAGACTCTATTCTATTGTAGACAATGAATTAATGATTAGGTTGTTACAATTGGGAAACAAATGCAACGGGACCATTTTCCCCCAGTTTCCCTTATTGCATTTGAGACTTTGTTCGGGGTGGTGTCAATTTAAATGACTACATGGTCTGATTTTTAAACTTTAAATTGCAGTAATGAATAAGCTATTACGTAATTGTATATGGAGAACACTAAGGTACTATCTTGCCCCTGGCTCCCCTATTAGTGTGAACTTAATGTTGTCTTTCTAAAAAAACTAATTTACTAAGTTTCTTTCTAGACGATGGGGCGGTTCAAGACAAAACAACGTTGTGCATCCCAAAATATTCATGGCGAGAATAATGAACAAATGCACCAACTGATTGACTCAAAATATATAAAGGCTTCAACCAGAGACCGTCTGTGTGAACTTGCCCAAATAGACTTTTTTAGTTTTCGAAAAAGGCACAAACTAAAGCCCCTTTCATTTTGTAAATCCTGCATCAAAAACGTTGAATTAGAAAACGGTGGAAACGCACCCGCAAGAAAACAAAACCTATCACATGTTAATCACGATCATAGTTACAATTCTGGAGGGAAAAAAGACAATGATATATCTATACAAACAACAAATACTATTCTTGATCTTGGAGATAATCACCAAGACTTGTCGAACCAAATGGAGACGTTGCCATCGTCATATTTAAAGAACCTAATCTATGCACTGGGGAAAATTATTAAACAGGAAATAAAAACATATTCTAACAACTCAAACATTGATTTGGATTTTGAAAAATTACGCCTGAGCAATGCAGATTATTTCACGTCATGCCCAAAACTACTTGCAACATTGCTTTTAAGCATATCTGGTGTTCCAATGGACTATACGTTTAAATCAAGCAATGTCCCTGGTCAGTATCCAGATGCATTAGAAACCCTAGAATACACGTTTTAAATCAGCATGATGCTTGTACTTCAAGTAGTTACTACTTCATGTTTGCTCTACATACGCTTGTTTTACGTTATATAAAGCATATCCCGCAAAACATATGTAACGATTTTTATGTGAATAGAAAACGTGAAAAACAACTAAAAACTCGTGCGCGAATTATTTTTAGGTATTTCAAAATGCTTTATCACGCGTCAAATGTCCGCGCAAAATAATTTAACAAGGAATGTTTATAATGTTCCATGTTCAGTTTGTGCATTTTAGTGCAACATACTTTTCTAATGACAGTGTTTATAGGCCTACCAGATCTTCCAAAATGGTGAAACGGAATAAACGAATTCAAATTTTTCTTTCTATTGCAGTTAACCAGATTTCAATAGAGCTTTGAGTTGATATTCGGGTCATTATACGACGTTCATAAAATTCCGCCATTAATCGCCATCTCCATAATATGACTACACCAGTAATGCAAAAGTGGGTTTAAATCTAGGATGAAGAATCCTAGGTTTGAATCGATGAAAATGAAAAAGTTTCAAATAATTCCTATCCATTTTCGCACGCTCGGTCTTTACTGCGTTCGACCGACGGGAGCCGAGTGAACGAAGATGATTTCTATCGGCAATTGGAAAGATACGTAAATGGTTTTCAGTGTATCTTGATACTGACCCTTGTATTTCTCAGATCCAGACCAAGATAGAAACATGGCGTACAAAATGTGCAAAACTGTGGAGTCCATCCTAAACCTTACCTATTTGAACAGTGTTCTCCCAATCCATTTTAGAGAGTCGGTACTTTTATACAGTTTAACGGGCAGCAAAATTGCACTTACCGTTCTTAACAGAACAGGCCCATACGCCTCCTATGATAGAGTAAGAAAATGGCTCACAAATCTTGGGCAAAATACAATAGAGATAGTGGACCAACAAACCCAAGGGAATGATACTAGTATACTAATGGCATTCGATAATAACCAGGTACTTAAAAAGACCTGGTCAATTAGCACAAAGAAAAAATTCAACGCTAGTGTAGTGACCATGATTGTTTCCTTCACGATTGAAAATGAACCCCTACAAAATAAACCAATGTTTTCACCAAATCAATGGAAAAACAAGCCGTTGACTGATGATAAGATTCAAGAAATAAAAAATCCAGACGAAAATCCAGCCTTTGCTTCAATACAAAACAAATCAATAAAAGGCTTCGTAGAGAAACGATTAAAAAAAATCATCAGTGAACAAAAAATTCGAAACGGCAAAATGACAGATTTAATAGATGATACCATAGTTGAAAATAAGTACAATAAAATATTTCACGATCCATGCAACAAATGTGGTTTGGAGGCTATCCCAAAGTCAAAACGTGTATGTCCACAATGTAAACAAAAAATTACACGTCAAAATGACTTTAACAACGCAAAGGATAAAAGTGATAAAGGCGCTTGTGAAACAAAAAATAACCACACACCAAAAAGAACCAGAGAGAACGATTCAATGAAATGTGAAAAAAGGATGTCCGTAAAAAAATTATGTACGGGGAAAAGTATTGTTGAGATTGAAAATCCTAGGAAAATTAATACTGTATACGTAAATGATGTTCATGTTTTCCGTCCATATTTCGCGAACCCAAATTCATATGAAAACTGTCAAAACGTTCTCATTGACATTGGTACAAAAGCGGGTGTCAAACAATATGGAGGTACTGCTCGCGAGTGGGTTGCTGTATGTTGCGACGGGATGCCCTATAGTATGTGCAACAAGTTGCAATCGTGCACATATAGGTGTGGTTACTGTGGTGGTGTTTTTCGGGGGAAATCAAGTGTTAACAGTCACACATGTTCTGAAATAGTACAACGTCAAGAATCAGACATGTCCATAGAATTTAAGTGGTTGCTATTAATTCCTGGACCTGGCCATATAGAGATGAACATGCTAAAATCTTTAGTTTCACTTACCTGGGACATTTTCTGGAAGGAGATTGCCAAAATATTTAATTTTAAAAGCGAACACGCATTATCATATGCTAAGAAAGTCAGCGATCACCACAAAGGGTGGGAAATGCTGCAGCTAACATATGCTGCAGTCATCGATGAATTGCTGGTAGTCTACGTAAGAACACAACATGACATGGCCAACTCACAAGAACTTAGTTATAAACATTTCATAGAAATGATAGAAAAGTCGGACGACCCCAACTTTAAATTCATGGGAAATACGGTAGTCCCATTGATGAATTCCATATTACTCTACAGAGAAGGCGTTCGATCGAGCGATTTCCAAAAAATGTTGGCAGCGAGATCGCTATTTTCAAAACTTTTTGTAGCAAGACACCATCCAATCTATCGGGAACTGGAAGTGAACGATTATATGCTGTATGAAAAAGCTCCCGAACCTATTAAAATGTTTCTCGAGAAATGCAACTCTATTAATATTAGCGGGGTTCCAAATTCGAATGAGGGGGCCGATTTTAAATTGGAGGCGATCAATAAGAAAGCACAGTATTTCCAGCCACCGAGGCCAAGCAACGAAAGTTGGAGCAATGTTTGTGCCAACTTCGACAATTTGGAAAATATACGCAATACTGTTTTCAGAGAAAGTGGAACAATCGACCCTGCAAAGCAGCGAGTAGAATCTCATGCATCAGAGTCTGAAGATGATATAAATGAAGTACGATCATTATTTAGGGAACAGGCATACTTATTCCCATCTGATGAGAAAAAACACACCGATGTAACATGTTCTATCGAGTTAGATAAAGAGCTTATACATTTCAATGAAAAGGCTAAAAAGATGAGACAAAACTTTGTTCAAAATGTAGTTGATCACAACACTAATGAGGTTAAAAATGTGAACTTTAAAGAGGAACCGATTTTTGTAACCACTACAGAAAGGTCGGAGTACTTTGCATTAGAAAAACGATCAATCAAATCATTAACTTACCTCATCCAACAGCAAATTAACGAACTGTCAAGTGACGATGAGGATGAACTTATTCTAAGCTTTGCTACACAGTTACAGGATATAGTGTCATCGAATAAAAACGCAAAAGAATCAAAGACAATATTGATATCATTGTACAAAGATATAGAGGATTATAAACTCGTGAAAGCGGTAGCTAACGATTTTATACTGGAACAAGAAGTCAAAGATGAAGTGTAACATTTACTAATATTTCAGTAATATAATACCTGAGCGTGCATACATGTACTGACATTTACAGGAAATATATGACAATGACTTTTACAATAACAACATGACATAGAGGCAATTCTATGTGTTTGTAAACAATGATATAATAGTTTTAAACGATTATACGAAATATGTATGTATACATATGAATAAATATACCAAGTTAAATGACAGTTCATACGTAGCCTATACGCAGGATACGACATAACATGTATTAAAACAATGTGTATAAGAGAAAAAACAACGCTTTGTTATATATAAAAATCTGTGTTAAAACAATTTGAATTGAGACCAAAGTCATTAATCCATGAATACTTTTCAGTAAAAATACTCAATATTAAAATTAATCAAAAGAGCTCATTAAATTGAATAAATAAACAATTAAAAATATATGTATTGAATTGCACTGAATATTGATAAAGTAATAAATTATAGCCTGTACAGTAACATAAATTCAGTGTATAGGCGTAACTATGAGTTAAAGTTGTGTAATGTCATTCAAGTTAATAGTCGAAAAAATGTTCCTATCCATCGTCGCTGCTACAGGTTGTGCTGGTGGTAGTGTCTCAACTGCCAGGCCTGCTTCTTTTAAGCTGGCATATGTCTCTGCTTCCATCAACACGGCGGCGGACTGGCGAGGCACCTCTGGCGACATGATTGATTCCTGATCCTCTTTCTTTTCCTGGATGAAAAGGTATATATACAGATATATATGATCATGAATACTAGTATTTTAATAGTTATGCGAACTGCCATGCAGCATACAGGAATAATACAATCGCTTTGGTTTTTTTAATGATCAACATGCAGACATGGTTCATGGTTAAATAACTGCAATCAAAAACAAACATGGGTAAAAACAAAATATTGTTTATTCTTATTTTTCAATTTATTATATCAGATCTAATACTCTTAATTATTATCCATATCAAATTTGATACCTGCTCTTGAACGATAGCTTTCTTCGTCTTCTCACTAAGTATGTGGGTAGCTGCCCCCTTGTTGTTGTATCTCCGTTCATCCCCCCCTACTTCTGGATGTATCCCCTCCTCCTGGTATTTCACAAATGTGTCTTCGTCTTGAGAATACACAAAGGCATTCCCCGCCTCATCAACGTACCTCAGAAATATCGAGCCTCTGGTCTTAGTGCACAACTGGTCTGCTCGTTTGATCAGTCCAGTGAGCCTATCTTTCTTCGCCTGGGCCCGTTTCCTAGGCTCGGGCTCATATTCATGAGAAATTGGCCCCCTGTGGTGTTTCCAGTTTTTATTTCTAAATCAAAAGAATTAAATTAAAAGTATGAATGTCGGATACATAGAAGTAGGAATAACCGAAACCTTCGGTGAAGCGATATGGGGAAGTCCCGTCTGAAAAGCGTAATTGATAATCGTCCCCGGATCATACGCATTTCAACAGAAATTCTACTTTTAATTCAGTTGCAATTTACGAATTAGAATATCTTAGATCTTGAATCGGATAATAAAACACAAAGTTTACTTTGCATTTGTAAGTGGATGTTTCATCAATGTGTATAATAACGGCGAAGTGACAGAAAGTCAAGGGAGGACGGTCATTTTAAATCCCTGTTTTAAATGCAAGGGCAAATCAGTTTAATATATTGGCATGTTAGAGGTCATCTTGCCCTGTGACAAGTTAGTGTCAGACTGTCAGCTGTTCAATATACATATAGTGTAAGCGGTCAAGGGATCATTGATCATCTATGTACATGTAGATATTGAGTTGAATATCTGAATATTAATTCGAATAAGATCGTATCGTATTTTATATTTGAATTATGCAATGTGCTTTCCGGTTTGAGCATGCAGCCATGCACATGGAAAATTTTACGGTAAACTTAGCTTGGACAATGCAATTGTCTATAAATCTATCAGTTATTTAATTAATTTCCTTCGTCAGTTACAATTTTAGATGTCAGGAATTTGAAACACTAAAACTAGCACTAAGCACGAATTTTGGAATGAATCTGATGAATACGCGTGGCAAAATATCAGGCACATACATCGAATGTAGTATTTTTCAAAGTACAGTACTTACGCTTGTGGTCCAGTTGAAGGTCTCTTCTTTGTTTGTGACATTTTAATAATATTGTCTGCTCTCTTTGGGCGATAAAAGGTAAAGGAAGTAGTATGTATACAATTGAAGCATTATACGGCAACTGCCGTATGGTACTTAGGATGGAATATCATGAAATTGAAACACTATACGGCAACTGCCGTGTGGTACGTCAAATGAAATACCATACGGCAATCGAGCTCAGCATCTCTACTGACATTACGAACTCTAGTTTCAATTGTACTCATAAAAATATGAATCTGGCTTGTTTTACACTCATGTATATGTATATTTGTACCTTACTTCAAGTGGCTAACCAATGACACTTCTCGTGACCTTACTTTATCTATTATACTTTATCATTTTATTGTTACTTAGTCCTTTATTTTATTAATTAAGACAGTTCTTTGATACCAATATCGAAGCATCTGAGTATACCCTCTCAACGGATCGAACGCTCTCTGAAAATCATTGTAGCAACCCTATCGCGTTTACTTTGATGGCCACAAAAGTATCAGTTGTATTAATGTCAAATATTAGTTATAAATAGATAACTTGAAATTACTTTTGTCGGAGAAGACAAACCGTGTAAGACCAAAGATATCTTATCGGAGGATTAGAATATTTTGAACACCTTCGTATCGAAATCTCGATTTCAACATACCTTAGTCATTTCACTAGAAGTGGTACCGTCATAGCGCACTTGAAATCCATGGGAAACTCAATATCGCAATATCAAAGATGAATGATTGGTATTGAATTTACGTTATCTAATATGATAAACAATCAACTACTCTCAGCTTCATGGGAAAGCAACTTCAATCAAAATTGAATTTTATCTCGTCAATTCTGTAAATACGTTGCTCTTATCTTTGGAACAAAATTTATACCCTTCTCCCAAAGTCACACCTTTAAATATATAGGGCCAGGACACGTTTGCGTAAGCTATAAAGCTACACATGGTAAATATAAGGGACATTGTAGATTTTATTTCATCACATTCGAAACAATATATTTTTGAACCTTGAACTCCAATATTTGCACTCGAACAATTAAAAAAAATAATCAGCTCGTCAACGGTGATAAAGATCGTAATTCTAAAATTGCAAATTGACAACTTGAGAAAAATAAGTTGTTTCATAATAGCCATAAAGTCAAAATATTTCAGAGTTAATTGATTTTTATGTCATCAATGATCATAATTCCAGTTATTTATTTGCATACGTGGTTGAGATACGCTGGCTGTGGTTCATTTTGAAGGGTTCACAATTCATAAGTGTGTTGTAAACTATGTGGAGTGTGATACGATACACCCAGACATATCTACGTTGATCCGTGAGTTAACCAAGATACAACTTTTTGATATGTCTGTACATGACGTCGCATTTTTAGGCCACTAAGATCCAACAATCCATTTATAACTCTAATGTCTTGACAATGTTCCAAATGTCGCAGTAGCGCTTGTCAAGAATTAACGTAAAATATTAAAAAGCAATTCAAACATGACCGTGCTCTATTCGAATTTCTCAACCAATCAGAATGCAGCATAGCCAATATAGAACGTTCTCTAATTCTCCATAGATGCACGACCATGCTCTATTCAATCTGCAATTTGCATTGTTTTGTGTGACGTCACATCTCAGCTGCACATCTGGGGCTCTGTCCGGGGATAGCTGTTCTTTTTTACTCCCTCCGTAACTACTGTAACTATTTAACTACTGTTTGCATACACCGTATAAAATCTAAAACGGGGAGTAAAATAGAACAGCCCAAACAAATTCTAAAATTTTTCCGGCCGACTTCAGAATCTTGACAGCATGCGTATTCTTCCTTCATGCCCGTTCCACAGACACGGCTTTTACTAATTTTTATGTTTGAATCGGAATAAATAATGATAGGCCATTCAATATGGTGAAATTCAGCACTCGTTGGACAGAATGTTAGTACAAATGCACTCACCTTCGGTTCGTGCTTTGTACAACATTCTGTCCAACTCGTGCTGAATTTCACCATATTGAATGGCCTATCATTATTTATTCCTTAAGTTAAAGCAAATATCGATTTAAGATTTATCCGCATCCATTTCAAATAAAGAATGATGAGATTGGCCCTGGTATGTTTGTAGTTAGATTTGGATCACGCCTTTGATCAAACAAGAAGTCACTGATCCCTGCTGCAACTTCATCCATAAACAAACCCTACGTTGCTATAGGTGATAATATTTCAAATGAGAGCATGCACTAAGTTACCAGGTTATTCAAATAGTGAAGCTTGGTGACTGGACCCTCATTGATGCCTCAAAACCTCAAACGTCATTGACAAAAGTTCATCATGACTTTTGTGGTGTCCTTGCGCTTTGTTTGGAACACGATGTTGATGTCAATTGTGAGATTGTATGCAATCAGTTTCAGTGGTGATTTTCATTACAATTGGTTCCAGTTCATGATTGCTGCCTTCTCCAATATTATATGGAGTGTCTATTATTTATTCAAACATGACCGTGCTCTAATTGAATTTCTCAACCAATCAGAATGCAGCATAGCCAATATAGAACGTTCTCTAATTCTCCATAGATGCACGACCGTGCTCTATCCAATCATCCGGGAATCTACGTATTGTATTTGCATTGTGACGTCACACCTGGGAATGGCGAAAATAACAGCGAGCTCGAGTTTGGTCATCCTCCGAAGCAGGTGTACAGGAGAAGATATTCTGGATTTTGAAGCCCTGTGATCGGAGGATGGAGTTTGGTGTATCTCATGTAGCTCCAATCCCCAATTCTCTGAACAATGTTTTCATTTTTTATATGTTTGAATCGGAATAAATAATGATAGGCCATTCAATATGGTGAAATTCAGCACTCGTTGGACAGAATGTCAGTACAAATGCACTCACCTTCGGTTCGTGCTTTGTACGACATTCTGTCCAACTCGTGCTGAATTTCACCATATTGAATGGCCTATCATTATTTATTCCTTAAATATATACCACTATCCACACGTTCCATATATCAATAGGGAGTTTAAGCTTGCAATGTTTTTCACAACCTAAACGTATAAGGAAAATATTTAAGCGATGCATTGACGGTCGTTCCTCAACAATTTCATTGACTGCATTTGTAATCACTGTCTCTGTGTGTTCCAGGAGATCCTATGACATGCTGGACCCCAGCTCATTTCACGGGACAGATGGTCCAGTATACGGACGACTATTGCTGGATCAAAAACACGTACTATCACCCGATGCACGAGGTGGTACCGAGGGAGGGTGAACCTAGAGACTTTGACGTGACCTATTATCAGTGGGTTCCGTTGTTTCTCATGATCCAAGCCTTGTTGTTCTACATTCCCAGTGGTATCTGGCACATCTTCAACGATAAGACCGGTATCAATATACACAACATCATCGTAGCCTCAAACACAGTAGCCCAAGTTGTTCCTGAGGGTCGGGAGAAAACGATGAAACATTTAGTCAGACACATAGACGCTTACTTGGAACGCCAAAAAGAACATCGGAAAGGTAGACTAAATGCGGCACGACAATTTATGGCAACAAAGATGTGCTGTGTATGCGTCGGCAAACGTGCTGGAAATTTCTTGTTGGTTCTCTACATGTGTTGTAAGGTTCTCTACATAATAAACGTAATTGGACAGTTGTTCATGTTGAACGCTTTCTTGGGAACGAAGTACCATCTGTATGGGTTTGATGTGCTGAGAGATTTAGCAGCTGGCAATGACTGGACTGCATCACCAGTGTTCCCCAGGATAACACTCTGCAGCTTTAAGATGAGAGTCTTAGGTAAGAAAATTTGATACTTTTCTTTCACACGTTCATTCAGACAGTTTTTTGTTTTCACCAATATCTAAGTACTTTGCAATCGTTGTATGTAAATAAACATGTGTGTTAATGGTTATGGGTGGTATGTGGACAAAAATCAAAATAAGATATAACGAGATTAAGGATTGAGAAATGTGTATTCACATTGAATGGTTATATTCATGGTTATGTTGTTATTGTTATCCAGGAAACGTCCAGCGTCATACTTTACAATGTGTGCTTCCGATCAACCTCTTCAACGAGAAGATCTACGTCTTCATTTGGTTCTGGTACGTCTTTGTCGCAACAGTAACCTGCATCAACTTCCTCTCTTGGCTCACCAGGATCTTCCATGGAGCCAGGATGTCCTTCATCAAGAAACATCTCGCCTGGATGGGTAGGCTTAACGAAGAGGATGACCGTCAATTGTTCACTAGATTCGTTGATAATTATCTCCGCCCTGATGGATTTTTATTGCTGCGTTTGATCGCTAAAAATAGCACAGAGTTCGTAACATCAGAAATCATCGCTGGACTTTGGGATAACTACAAACGTGTGTATAGTGGAGGGATGAGCCTAACGGGCAATGATAAAGAAGAAAAGGAGAGTGAAGCATGACTAGACAAGGAGAAAGACAAAGAGAGTGCCCATCTGATGTAAGAACCAGATGTAAACCATTAGGTAGTGAAGCCATTCTGTGTACAAAAACGAGATCAATCACGTTTTGGATCAGATGGCAAAGGCGAGTGTTGATATTCCGATGATATTCACCAAACAAAACAAAAATGGGCCCAGATTTCCTTTTGAACACAGAATGTAGCTCTAGTAATGCATCTAATGCAAAAACATCTGGATAAGATAGAGAGTTCCAAATATTCAAATGGTGCTACAGGAGAATGGGACTTTAAATGGACAGTAAGCTTTACATAATTCATTTCAAAATGTTTCATGATGAGAAATTGTTCACTAATTCTTAAAAATATAATTTTTCCTAGAAATGTGAATCTTGTGAATTGGTTTTGGAATCTTGTGCATGTACAACATCATGACAGTTACGTTTGATGTGTAATGTCTACAATTTAAGTCTGCCATTAGTGTTTTGTATTAAGGACTGGATTGTACAACTACTAGCCAACCATCCTTAGTGTAATGTAGTGACATATATATTGAGCCAACGCCTGCTGTGAAGAGTTTTGTAAAAACTGAAGCTTGTTATTTATAAGTTAACTCAATAAGGGCAGGAGGGCGGGTGTATTTAGATCAACTTAAAGATCACATTAACACTGGAGCCAATATTTAATGTAGAAAAACTTAAAATGTCACCAAATGCAAACACATATCAATGTATTTATTGTATTTTGCTATTTTAAACTTTGTGTCTTTTATATAGCATACAAGACTTGTAAGCATGTAAGTTTTTAATATTTATGGCTCAAAATACTTAACAACAATACTGAACTGAAGGACTGCTTCAAATTTGCTCAAGCAGATATGCAACGCCAGAAAACCTGAATGTCTAAAATGGTGCCTTATTAAGCTGAAGGAAATTCAAGTAAAACGGTTTTCTACTATAAACATAGAGGCAAAGTATAGACATTAGACATATGTATTTTGCCAAAAAAAACATTTGTTCAGAAGAAGATTCTCTATCTCCTGATCAAGGACAGTTCCACTGCAGTAAAACCACAGGCTCACACACAATTCACCATAGTTACCAATTTATTGTTTGTATTTTAAAATACATAGTCTTACATGTAATATGGGAATTGTGCAAAGAGAACTCAAAAGGTCACATTACACTATATAGCAATAATTAGAGCATAACTTCTAGGCATATTAGATAGGACATAATTGTAAATTACATAATCAAATACCGCAATGAAATGTAATTTAACATATCTGATTTTTATTTCACAACTAAGAGAATGTATTGAAAATGGATCAAAGTCCAATTTTCTCAGTCTTATTTTGTATTTTATCTTTTCAAGCTGTTGTATGACCTCATTTAAAAGGCCAGTTTCGACGACTAAGATGTACTTTTGTTATATTAAGTATACATGCATGCATTATGTTACCCACAAAAGGTGGCCAAACTGCTGAAACAGAATGTAAACTCTAGAGATACCATTTCACAAATTATTATATAGCTGTATAACAATTACATATTATTTGAATATTTAACCTGTTAGTGTTTGAACGTTTATCACGTGTGCCTTGCACTGTAATTGTACTGTATTGTTCCGTTGGACTTACATAATACTGATAGAAATGAATTGTGTTTTAATTTTTTTCTATGCAGTCTGTATGACGCTGCACTGAACTCTACTATCAGGGGTTTTATATACTGCTGAATCTTACAATGTTATATTTTATGAAAATCTGTAAATAAGTGAATGGAAAAATATTTGTTATTTAAAATGCAGTCATTCATCAAAACAAATGTTGATTTTTCTATGTAAATTTTGGTCATTATTCATGACTTTGTAAATATTTGAAAATATGTATATTTTGCTTTCGGGAAGGAGAATTTATTTATAATACTTATAGATAGATAAAATAACGTAATATCAATAATCAATATCATTCCAGATTTAAGCCTTCTATATTCCCTTAGGAAATTGTATTTACATTGTAACTACATTCCAGTTAAACAATATCTTATTGTATCTACTGTAAACATGTTTGTAAACCTTACAATGATGTTTTTAATAAAGAAGAATTTAAAATTCACAATGTTTTTATTGTTTATATTGTTAGTATAAATCTAAAGAGTTTTAGGGTTGGTATCTGGTATTAGTGGTTGTGTGTTACAGTTTTATTGCACTCTGGCGAAATACAATGCAAGGCATTAACAAGCAAAATGTCCCAACCTGCCATCTGTTACAGATTCTGAATGCCAAACACCAAACAACAACTGGTGAATACTGAACATCAATTGCCGAACACTATCCACAAAAAGTTGGAGACTTTAACATTGTCACCACTTTAAATGGTGACATAATTATAATAGAAATTAATGAAATATGCACAAGCAAGGCTAAATATGCACCAGCAAGGCTAAATGTGCACCAGCAAGGCTTTAGCATTTTTATGTGAATCACTCCACTTTAAAGTACTGTATGCTCATTTTTGATGTTCATGATTTTGAAATAGATGAGAGTTTAAAAAAGTAATTCAGTTCATATATCATTTTTGGTGTTCATTTTCGGTGAATTATGACTCACACTTTAACCTAAAGTATTTTATGTTTAGCCCATCATGCTTCAAGTAGTTTAAACATGCAAAAGTTCATTTTTACAATAAACAACCCTCACTGAGTTTAGAATATTGGTCCTAATTATTCATAAAATGAAACATTGCAGATGTATGAAACTCTATGAGGAATGGTTGTAAAATGTTTTTAATTCACAACAAAAATAAAAGGAGTGTAACTATTTCAATGAAATTAAACAAATTGTTTATAAAGTTAAAATATAAATCATGACGTCAATATTAGTCAATAATTTTCAAAATTCAAGAGAAAAGTACTTTTAACATGTAATATACCAATACAATATACCGTATGTTTTATACTTTATATAATCAATGACGTTTTTATTGAAGTTTATATGACAATACGCGGACATTGACTTTGGCACTTCCTCACGCATTGCTTTAGAGATAAGCTTGCATGATTTGTAACAACATTCTAGTTTAGGTCAATGGACCTTTTAATTTAATTGATTCTTCAAGAATATTTCAACAAGTTTATTGGAACATACGCATGATATATTTCGTCATATTACTTTTATGTATTTTTTATTATTGATAATGACAAGGAGTGGTAATTTCCAGTTACAATACAATACAATTTTCAATATTTTTAATTCAAAATCAATATTCTTGGTAAATAAAATATTTACAAAAACATGAGAGGAACGTTTGTCAACATCATACATGCATATGATTGGGGAGTAAAATTGGAACATTCCTCCACAAGTGAGTCACACCAATCCAAATTCACTAGGGAACAGAGATAGTGTGCTGCAGGTATAAATCAGTCATCCACTTCATATCTCTGATATGACACCATAAAGAGTACAGACTAAGCGCCCTGGCAAAACAAGAAATGAGGCGGATGAAATCCAAGGTGTGTCTGGTGTGTAATTTTAAGTACGCAGCATCTTTTTTTTGGAAAAGCAGATAAATATTTGTTCTTTTTACACTAGGGCACTAGTAGTCAGAATGATGGCCCAAAAGTACTTTTTAATGTACAGTTACGACATATTGATGAATTTGGTACTGTTGGGAAGTTTACAGTGCCTGGATTTGAGATTCACTTCTTAGTAATAATGAAAAGTGGGCCGAATGTGTCTAAAATGCCTGTTGCGATAGTAACTATGTAAATATGGTGCTAATATGCAAATATTGGTTACTATGGAAACAGCCGTTTTTCATATTTTACCATTTAAATGTATCTAAATAGATCTTAAGTCAAGGCAAATAATGCAATACACATAAATAATGGTATAACTATATACTTGATATTATATAAATGTATCTTAAAAAAACAAAATATTGTCACATTGAAAAGTTATGACATCACAATTAATATGCAAATGAGCTGATTGCATAAATTTTATTATATCTGATTCTAGAATGCACAAGCTTTAATAATTTGATATCTTTATCATTACGATCGGAGTAATATTAAGAGTTATCCGCTAACTGCATTTTTGCTTATTGACATCATTTTTTATTTAGAAATGGGCAATGGCTAACAAGTGGATTTCGAAAACAGGCATCAATGGTACCAAATTCGTCAATATGTTGTAACTGTACATTACACTTCATTTACTTACATCCCATTCTGTCACTCAACTTGGGTTGTTAGTTAAGCTGTCATGACAACCTAGGAGTACCTGAGACATCAGAGACAATCAACAATTACAATATGATTACATCCTCAAGGCAACATGAAGAGAAAGTCTTTGATGGCACTCCATGGTTATCATTTACCATAGTAATCATTTACATAAAGTTTGATAAAGTATGGAATGAGAAACATACTTCAAATATCTCAATTCTCGTAATAAATAGATAAATATACATAGGAATGTTATCAGTGTATTTTTCATCAAAAACAGAAAATATTATTTTTTTATATTTTTATATTTTACAATGTCTGTACAAAACAGTTTCAAGTTGATGTAAATAGTGTAATGTCATGATTCAGTTCTATGGGCTGATTTGTGAAATACCATATTCATATTTTTATCTCTAGGAGTACATTGTACTGTCTACTCGAGATTTATAAGTACAACATGTACTATCTAGTACTCTACATGCCAACACACTCAAATCCAGAGAACATTTCAGAGTCACCTGCTGTCCTACAATGGTAGCTTTAACATTGCCATGTGTGTCTATATATTAACATTGGCAATTTGATGCGATGTATACATTTAGAGATTGGTTGAAATAAAATTGAACTATAAAAAATATTTTTAGTAATAATCTATGTTAATTAGTTTCAAATATTGCCCTTTGTGCACTCTGACAATCGGGACTTAAAAAAGAGTGGTTAATTATTAACCGATTGACCTTATGACCAGCACTTGCGATTGCTTTAATGTACACAGCCTCTTAACATTTCACATTCCATTTATTCAGAAAGTATAACAAAGAATAGTGGGTGTAAAGTGTTGAAAGCTATCATTTCAAAAATCATATCAATTAGACTAAATGTTTTCCAGAGCATTTTCATGAAAAAAGTCAGAGCTTTCAGAAAACAGATATGACATGGAATGTTGAGCAAAAAGTATAATTGCAAAAGTGTTACTCATCACTGATCTTTGTTGCACTTTTAATATAAAATTGCATTTAATACAAAACAGCATTGGGACATGTCTACATAATACATCTACTGACATATGTAAAAACATATAAATTCATTTCCCTATATGTCTCTGGTAAAATTCTATTAAACAATTTGTGAAAATATAAATTCCAAAACAGATCAATATCAGCCATGTCCAAAGTTTAATTAATTTGGAGTTTGGGGTAAATATTGATCAATATATTATTTCTTGACATGGGGGGTATGTACTCGGTAGACAATGTCGTTTGGCAAACATTGATGCATTACCTTAAATAACTGAAAAATTTGCTATCCAACTGGGAAAATTCAACAAATCAAATGCATTGTGTAGCAAAGTAGTTAGATATGAACACACTTCATCATACTGAGTGTGATCTCTCTGTTCATCTTTTTAAACTTATATAAACCTTTTAGCCTGCATGCCTGTGGTGTTAAAGTCATCAGTATGACTCTTGCCAACACCTGCTATTGCGTAGTATAACAGGATCACAGTTTCTAGCTTTTAACTTGCGGTCACTCAAAGTAAATTGATCAATCACAAATTGGCACAATTCCCAATATATAAAACACCGTGGCAATGACTAAAATGGCATTAACAAAAATGACAAAATGAACACTGACCCTGAATGCTGATGGCATAGCGCTGAACACTGTTCACAAAAGTTGGAGACTATAACAATATTTCACCACTTCTAGTGGTGACAAAACAATATTTCACCACTTCTAGTGGTGACATAAAAATTAGTCAATATTACCATGGACATAAGTAGCTCAAGTCCACAGTAATCATCTAAACAGATGTCACATAAGGTCATATAAATGAATTTTGCCAGCAAAATAGACAGTATTGTTTAATATATAAATTACACATTAGATTATATGACTTGGAAATCAGGGGAACTGGGAGGTGACAGTCTCTGGCTTGTACCTACAGGCGTACTTGTCCCAGAACTTATATTCTCTGATTTTTTATCTGTGTCGCTCAGTTTGTGCTTATCATGTTTATGCTTATGCTTTTTGTGTTTCTTATGCTTGTCTTTCCTTTTCTTTTTCTTATGATGTTTTGAACTAGAGCTATCATGTTTATCAGGGTGGTGGGAATCTTGGCTGGATTTTTCAGATTTTATTCGCTGCGATTCAGTGAAGCTTGATCTACTGTCATCATCCATAATTATGACCTCTTCTTGGATATCTGAAATAGGAAGTGGGTCAATAGGTTACGATAATTATATTTCTATTCTCAAACTCAGACTTATACTGTGTACTATATTCATTACACAACAGTTTTATATCAAATGAGTTTCTGTATAACAGCAGTTCTTGACATTACTTATAAATACCATTTTCATATTCTCTCTTAATGAGTGCAAATTGTGGTTTCCAAATTGAAAGTTAGAAGGGTGAGATATTGGAGAGATTCCATGCACAGATACAAAAAATTTAGAACAGAATATTGCAGATTATCTTTTAAGTTGTTATCATTAAGGTTTACATAATCTACATCTCTTGTATTTCTTTCTCTGCATTCAATAAAATATAATCATCAATCAATATCTTGTATTTAATAATAATCGAAACTAAAGCATTAAGTTTTCATTTTTTGAGACCATATTCAACGTAAAAATCACATCATGTGCACTCATTGGAACTATGCGCTCATTAGAGAGAAGACTGTATGCATATTACTGTAACATCAACCTCTTCAACTGACCACAGGCTGGAATCTAGAGTGGGGAAGATCTTTCCTATATTTGATGTCATTATGGGTGGGTAGGGCTTGTTTATAATAGAATCAAGACTGTAGAAGATCTTACCTATATTTGATGTCATTTTGGGTGGGTATAGGGCTTGTTTATAATGGAATCTAGACTGTAGAAGATCCTTCCTATATTTGATGTCATTATGGGTGGGTGGGGCTTGTTTATAATGGAATCTAGACTGTAGCAGATCTTACCTATATTTGATGTCATTATGGGTAGGTGGGGCTTGTTTATAATGGAATCTAGACTGTAGAAGATCTTACCTATATTTGATGTCATTATGGGTGAGTAGGGCTTGTTTATAATGGAATCTACACTGTAGAAGATCTTACCTAAATTTGATGTCATTATGGGTGGGTAGGGCTTGTTTATAATGGAATCTAGACTGTAGAAGATCTTACCTATATTTGATATCATTATGGGTGGGTAGGGCTTGTTTAAAATGGAATCTAGACTGTGGAAGATCTTACCTATATTTGATGTCATTATGGGTAGGTGGGGCTTGTTTATAATGGAATCTAGACTGTAGATCTTACCGATATTTGATGTTATTATGGGTGGGTAGGGCTTGTTTATAATGGAATCTAGACTGTAGAAGATCTTACCGATATTTGATGTCATTATGGGTGGGTAGGGCTTGTTTATAATGGAATCTAGACTGTAGAAGATCTTACCTATATTTGATGTCATTACGGGTGGGTAGGGCTTGTTTATAATGGAATCTAGACTGTAGAAGATCTTACCTATATTTGATGTCATTACGGGTGGGTAGGGCTTGTTTATAATGGAATCTAGACTGTAGAAGATCTTACCTATATTTGATGTCATTATGGGTGGGTAGGGCTTGTTTAAAATGGAATCTAGACTGTGGAAGATCTTACCTATATTTGATGTCATTATGGGTGGGTAGGGCTCATTTATAATGGAATCTAGACTGTAGAAGATCTTACCTATATTTGATGTCATTATGGGAGGAGAGACAAGTGGAAGTCCAGCAGGGATGGGAGGTGATTTCTGCTCAAACATAGGAGGCATAATCTCACTCACCTATAAAGCAAAGTTCATCATTAAAATGAAATCATAATTATGATTTGCTCTGAAAGTTGCATGTATGGTATAAGCAAGATGTAAAACTATCACCTCAGTAATTTCAGTTGCATCCTGATTCCATTCATAGATTGATATTGTATACCCTGTACACATTTTAACATGTCACAAGATAAAGAATCCCTCGTTTATTGTTTTGTATTGTAAGGAACCCCAAGAAATTTCTTGTTGATGAACTACTATTTTAACCTTTTGAATCCCAGGCTCTAAAATCAGTTTGAAACAGAGGATTTTCATATTTCAAGGTTTAAACATGGAAATCTAAAAATGGGAGGTATTCAGATAAGAGAGATCTTCAAATATACAGTTTTTACTATAACTTACCCCAGCAAACTTCATGTACTCTGAAGCAAATCCAGTAGGGGGAGACTTGAGTGGTGACGAGTCTGGGCTAGAGAGTCTAAGAGGAGCTCTATCCATATTAACATCCTACAATAATACATTCTTTATATACAACATTCCGAGCTACATGTACACTGTAAATCAAGAACAATCAAACTTGTAGGTCATATATTTATCACATAAAATCAGAACATAAAAGATATGAAGTCAAAATTAAGATATCAGTCTATTTATATCAGTGCAACAATGTAAATGATCTCCAAAAGGCTTTGATTTAAAACTGGTTGTCATAGTAACTGCTTAATAAAAAATTTTCAATGGATATTGTCTCAAATATTAGTCATTTACAAATCTGTATATCTTCCTCTATAATGTACAAGTCTACCAAATTTCATTCTGCTTAACTGAGGGGAGGGGTCGAACTGTATTTTTGGTGAATTTATTTGCATAACTATTCAAAACACTGATTTAGATAGTTAAATGTTGTACTGTAGAGGGCGACTGAACACAAGACTCTGCAGTTATTTTAGTTCCGATAAGCTTTCCGTATAAAAACAATATGGCGGCTCTAGGTGAGTCAAATGGATCAGTCAATTTTTAAGAAATAAGGGGAGTTTTGTAAGATCCAGTTTATTGAAAGTGTCTTTGAGATAAAGTAATCCATTTATAATGATTCTGAAAACATTATTGAGAGAGTATACTTATGCTATATAACAGTTAGAGGTGTTGACACAACGACCTCAAGCCTGTGAACCCTTGAGAATTATTCCGGAATTGGGCCTTTTATACTAAACAGTGAGCAACACCTGAAACAAGGGTTCAATTTGCTTAACAATATGCGTCACCCTTTAATGATGTACATCAACACAATATTTTACCTTAAATGAGAAAGCACTCATATCATCTTGATGCGATTGAGATTCTCCAGGGGGTGGGGGTCGTTGCACAGGTGAGAGAGGGGAGCTTGCACGTCTCTTAATGCCACTTCTAACAGGAGAAGTCTCCCTGTAAGGACTGTATCTTCCACCTAAATCTTCCAGAAGCTCCTCCTGTAAACAATTTAACAAAGCATTGTTTGAACTAGCAAAACAACAATTCCCCAGAGTGGCAAATCCCACTGAATGAAACATATTTCATGACAGAAAAAAATAGAGTAAGTAAGTAAGTAAGTAAGTAAGTAAGGTATTTATTAGAGTCTCACGCTGTACAATTTAAAATACATGTTGATACAATTGATTAAAACAACAGCTCAGCCGGTCCAGCTTATGAGAGACTTAAAGATCGAATAGTTCTATGAGTATAAAATAGACATAAGTATGGTCTCAAAATCAAAACCTATTACATGATGTTACACCATATTAGAAATTATTGCTCGTCTAAGAGAGGTCCTATGGCTCGTAACTTCATATGGCACAGGCCCGTAGCCAGGGGGGGTTCGCAGGGTTCGGACGAACCCCCCCCTGGCCAAAAATTCTTTCAAAATCATGCAGTTTTTCACCATTTTGAGCACTTCTCAAGTGATTTTAGCCATATTTGGGCAAAAATTGTCAAATGTGAACCCCCCCCTGGAAATTTTTGAAAACTGAACCCCCCCTTGGCAAATCCTGGCTACGGGCCTGTGGCATTAGCCTATAAATAATGAAGATGTTATTATTAAGACCAATCATTGTTTTGATCAAGTGTGTGGGCTATTTTTAGTTGCTGATTGTTGCTTATTTGAAACAAGAGAGTGATTGCAATAGCTCACCATTTGAGCTAAAAAGAGACATCATAAAAGACATCTTCCTGTAGAAGTTTTACATTTTAGAATCATACTAATATTAATTAAAGGCTAGATATAAACAGAACATACCTCAGATGCCTCCAATAAACTTGCATTCATTTGAGTTGTTTTCTTCTTCAGATTCAATACCATTACATTCTGTAACAAAATAAAGTAAATGAAATAAATCTGTTAAAAAAACGCATTTCCAATGGAATATATTTGCGAAAATACAGCCACCAATTCATACCGTTTTATCATCCAGGGATTTTCAGACAATTTATAGTTCATAAAAACATGTTTAAAGTCTTGCTTCAAGACCCTGACCCCCCTCCCTTTAACCATTTTACAACAGGTAGATGGGGGGTCCTGGGTCTTGAGGCAAGACTAACATGTTTACTTGATTTCTAGAGTTCAACAAAAAGGATATTGTTACATGTATAGTCATTGCATCACTACAGGCCTATATACTCTATTATTGCCTACTTGAATTTCTTTGGAAATTTGATTTTTTCTGATATATTCATTTATACTTGGTCATTTCTCGGTATTTCTTAGCTTTGTGAAGTGGGATGGGCGCTTATTAGAGAGTGGGCGCTAATTACAGAGCACACGGTACTTCATACCTCAGGTATAGGGAGACATACAGGTCTATGTCTTCCATACAGTGTGTAGTAAAGGTCAGCTATGTCACATCTCAGTCTCGTGTCAGATGACACCTTAGCACTGGAAAATAACAACTTTATATTATTTTGATAATACTGATAGTCATTATATTATCACGATTAATATAGTCGAAGTATAGTCTGAATTATTAATCCATTTCAAATATATATACATATATCAATTGGTAGATTTTTAAAGTGACTGGCATTATAGAGCTTACTTCATTAGTCCCCATAGTCTGTCAACCAGGTACTCTGTGTTCAGTTTGTGCTTCTTGTTGCGTGCAAATGGAGGCTTCTCAATCAGAAATCTCACGACACTATGTCTGAAAATGATTAAGTATTTTCCATAATTTTAATACAATATACAATTGTAGACCTCTCTTGAGGTCAACTGGCATAACTTTTTTTTTTCAAAAGTAGCGGTCAACAGCACCTAGTATCGGTCAACAGTACATATTGTTGACCACTAATCAACCAATCAGAATTGAGTATTTCAACTGATCAAGGTGCTAACAATAAAACTTGTGGATGTGGTCACTCATGGATACCTCAAGACAGTGCACCACTTGGAACTGTTCTCATAAAAGAGGTTCATTTTACATAAGTTATTGAAGGTGTTATAATGACTGGTTTAATATTAGGCATTAACATTAAGGCATTAACATGCAAAATGTCACCACCTGCCATTTGCAAAACACCGTCCACAAAAAGACACACTATAACAATACATCAACACTTCTGGTGGTGACATAAAAAGCAAAAAATGTGGTAATAGCAAGGTATAGTTTGAAAAATAATATCAAGAGCTTGGTTCATTTCATTTGGGTTTAAAAAAAATTTCTAAAATCAAATGCAAAAAATGATATTCAATGTATTTACACATATAAAGTTGTTCTTTGAGTTTCATTTACCACAGCTTGAAACATCATAAGGTAAATGATAGGATGTTACCTTATATGGGGATCGGGATCATATTCTACAACATCTAATAGTTCTTGGAGCTCCTTCTCACTTTCCTCAACTGAAACACATCATTAATCAACATCAACATACCATGCTTTACTACCTTGCACAATCACATTTCTGATAATTTAGAAAAAGCAAATCAATGTCCACTTTAAAATAGCAAAAGCAAATGTTCCCACTGTCCAAATCTCATAAAATTATTGCTTTCTAACAAATATAGACCAAACATACAGCGAATTTGGATCAATAGACTAGATGCGAGTAGAAATAATCTTGATTTACGTCATTAAATATTCAAAATTCAGTCAAAGTGATGTCATATTTGAAATCTACATGTAAAAGTACATCTAAATATATGGTTTCAAAAGTTGTTTATCAACTTTGACATTTTTTTTTTTAAATGTGACTTCTTGTTCGGGTTGATTCCCCATAGAGCCCATGTTACAAAATCACAAAAAGTGAAATTTTTTTTTTCTTGTATTGGACAGATAATATTTTCTTTTACTGGACATATTTTAATTTGCATAACTATTAGATACATAAGGGTTATATGAAAATTGAACCACTAAAACAGATGTAATTTAAGTTAAAGGGAACTTTCTCCTATACTCGCCATGCTATCTGACCCGAACGAGCCACCTGGTAATGAAACTGGTAACTACCTACTCGCATCTGCGTTATTCTATCTGAGCTAATATAAAATATGTTTTGAAAATTAAGCAAATAACATTTACTCACCATGGACATAATCCACAACTGCCTTGAATGCCTCTAAACGAAGTAGTTTGAAGATTCCTTTGTCTGTGTAGGCCTTGAAGATTGAGATATCACTGGGAAGGTGGCCAAATTTCTGCAACTTCCTCAAAGCCTTCAAACAACTGAAGTAAGAATGGTTATACCTTCAAGTTTAAATAAACTACTTTGGCTCATATTAGTCTTACCAAATGTTATCTAAATGTGATACGTGAAACTTTTTTTAAAATTTCAAGATGTGGTTTTGAAGGACTTTTGGTTCAAAAATGATGAATTTAGAGTAAATGAGTGATGAAAACATATTTTTAAACTATACACGAGGCCTTTAAGTCTACCAGTTGTTCTAAATGGTGGGGTAATAATCAAATTCAGCTTAACATTATTTATTGTAATATAATGATTCAATATTCCATTTTACCTGATAGAAACAACAAGACCATAGCAAGGCAAGAGTTTCTCCAGATTGAGGCTCCGTACAACTTCTTCTACGATAGCACGAGTTTCACTTCCCAATGAATTAACACTGGGGCCTTGTCTGAAACATGGAGAAACTATTGAAAACAATGAACAAAATTCTATGCTAAGGGCTGATGTGAAAAAGTCAGTCCACCCATGTGGGGATCGAACCCTAGACTCCTAGCTTAAATCTGCCTGAGCTACTGGACTGGCTGACTTTTCTTCATCAATATTGCATATTGATAGCATTGTAGGCTTGTAGCCATGCCATACATCAAAATTTCTTACTTTTCACACTAAACAATAATTCTATGGAATATTTAATAACAGACAAAATGTTACCGCCTGCCATTTGTTACAGATGCCAAACACCAAGAAATGAACTTCAACCACAAAATGTCATCAACAAAAAAGTTGGAGACTATAAAAATATAGGGTGGTAAAATAAAAAACATTATTTCAAGATATACATGATCTGGTATGAAGATATTCTTACCCAGGAAGTGCTAACATGGCCACTGCAGGGGTGATAGTATCAGCCAAGGAATCTATCAATGAAGCTTTGTAATAGTTGTCATCAAACTGAAAGTTAAAACATTACATTGAAAACAAATTGTTCTTTTCATTGGTGCAGATCCACCAGGTTGCTGTCAAAAAGTAATTTAAGGCTCAGTTTGATAAAATAAACCTGAATAAGGCGCATGAAAGAAACTATTGAAATCCTGATTATAAGATTCATGTAAATGTATCTCCACAACCAATAATGTGTAAACTTCGGCTTGATTCTCCATATTCATGTAATAATGTATATGTTTTCATGTGATTCATATAAATATGGAAAAAATTAGATTGATGTCTAAGGAACTATACCTTCGTAGACAGTGATTGAAAAGCATTGAATGACGTTTGCTCTGAAATAACAATGTTTTTTCAAAGTACAAGGTGAAAAACTTGGCCACAAGCACTTTTTGGATTGGCACTCAGCATTTTGTCAATTGAATAAATGGGGCTGTTGGGAGTGGGTTCTGGGGGTTCAAGGGACCCCCCCCCCTTGGTCAAAAATTCTTTCAAAAAAGTGCAGTTTTCACCATTTTGAGTTTTGAGCACTTTTCTAGTGATATTGGGCAAAAGTGTCAAAAGTGAACCCCCTTGGAATTTTTCGAAAACTCAACCCCCTTGACAAAGGTGGCCATGGGCCTTGAATGATACTGAATCAGATATGCCAGGGTTTTGGCATACAGTATTTGCAGTTTGCATGAATGAAATGAAGTGTTGACCTACCTTATTTTTGCCATTATCATTATATTTGACAAGGTCAAGAATAAGCCTAACAACCTCAGGTGGGCAGATGTTGTGGACATTCCTCAATGATGCCATAGCAACAGGTATACTCTATAAACCAAGGTTAAGATTATGACATTGTATTTTTACATTACGAAGTACTGTTCATTAAATGTGTTCAGTTAAAATACGTTTTTATTGGATAATAATTTTTTAGTGAAAATTATTAGGAAAACAAAGAAACTCATTTTAAAATAAGAAAAAAAAAAGTAAAAGTATATTTACAATGTACATTAAAGAGAAAGCTGACTCACCTTTTGTATGTAGTACTGTTGAAAATGGGTGAAGTTATTGAGACGTACAATGTTCTTGTTAGCGTGGGATCCAAACATCTTTTGGAAGATCTGTATCATAGCAGGTGGCCCAACCCAGTTGATGGACATAGCATTGGCTACCTACAAATGAAAAAACATGTGCATTTCCTAGATGTATAAACTTTACTCAGGTAATACATTTACAATTTTGGGAATATTGGTTAGCCATAATATAACCTCTTAGAATGTTGATACCTCCAGATTTTGATCTTGTGCAACTTATAAATAAATAAGAAAATATCTATATATAATATTGTGCATGGTACTGTACCTTAGCTAGACATTTAGCTGCAGACTGTCGCACCCTGTAGAAGCATTGCTCATTCTCAATACAGTCAGTAAGTGCCATGCGTGTTGCAGGGGTAGGGTAGCCTTCTAGTGCATTGATAGCCTGCAAGTAACACAATCAAATAGATTTTTATCGAATCCACTTAATAAACTTTGAAATACATGTTCATAATAATTAAATTTAATCAAAAATGAACTAAAAAAAACAAAAACAGGATTGGTGTGTAAAATAGAAACTTTTATGGGATTAAGATACCAACTTAGTATATATTCATCTTATTCATGAATAGAAAACTCAAAATGTTACAATTCCAACAGTGGATTAATCTTGAAATGCCCCAAATCATACATCTACTCATAGTTCTAATAGCAAACATAAAGTCTAACCTCCAGCTGGGCTATAATATCTCTCTCATGTCTTAGCTGGTACTGCCACATAAAGTCAGGCTGTTCCCAGACTACCTTGCGCAAGAGCTCCATATTCCCATCAGGCCTCAGCCAAAGAACTGGCGAATCAGCATCCATGAAACTCAAGTCAATGTCAACCTCCTCACCAGTCATTAATGGGATTTTCTTCTTCTTTTGTCTATTGAGAAAAATATGAAGTGATTCCAGGTACTATAGTAGTGTTTAAATAAAATACATGTATGATTGATCTTATGTAATCTTTTGATTTTATTGTAGATGTATCGGACTACAATATGTGTACATTTCTAAATACTGGAAAGATTGATGTTTCACTGCCAAGTGGCTAACTTGGGTTAGACCCCAGGGGGTTAGATAGTTCTTCCACCATTTAACAAAGCATTAAAATGACAAACATCACCAACATGTAAGTTATAAGTTGTTTGTTATAGATTGTTATAGACTTTTCGTTTTTTTCAACATGTATTTTATATGATTATGATTTTAGTATTAATCATATTCTTAAGGAGCCAAGCATCTAATTTCATAATTTGAAAAATTAACATGTAAATTTAATTTTTGTTGTTTATTTATTTATTTCAATTAAGGCAATTAAAGTTCTCCACAGATTGAAAATTGGTTACCCAAATTAAATATTAATAAAAAGAGTAACTGGAACTTGTGAATATTATGCTTGTTCTTTTTATAGAAATTCTCTGACAAAACAGTCCTATAAAATACTGCAAAAACCTCTTTTCACATCAAAACTATCATGGTAAAAACCACTCAAGTAAACTGATATTAGATTGTTAACAATGACTTGAAAGGTCAATTTGTCTATAGATAATTTTTAACCAGAGAAAAATGAACACTAAATCTATCAATTTCAGTCAAAATTCTGTTTTTAAATTGTCTTAGAGAGTGACCAGATCAGCTTGACCTTGGAGCTTTAACATAGGTATTCAATTTCACTTCCAAAAATAGAACTGTCAATCAAAATGTTAAACTGCATTGAAATAGAGTTAGTTATATTTAGCACAATTGTTGTGAGATTGCTGATTTGAGTTTTTCTCTGATCCTGAATTGAAGTTTTATTACCAGTCTTCAAACTAATTTACTAATTAACAATTTGAAATAAAATAATTATTTGATAAATACATAGAGGTCAGTGTGACCTTCTACATGGAGGTCAGTATGACCTATTTGAAACACAATTTTGAAATTAATGTTCTTAATAAGCACAATGACAAAAATGAAATTCCAGGCCTTTGTAGAATTGAAAATTGAAACAATATTGCAGTGAAATCCATAGTTGATTGAGTAAAGGGTTGATTAATTGATTGATGAATAAAATGAATTGGAAAATATGCTTCTTTACTCCTGGAGGCTTGAATATGAATTAAAAATGTTTAATTCCTGAATCAAAATGATTTAAAGATGAAACGCCTCCATGTGAAGTTAAAATTGCTTTGGTATATATTGTAGTCTAATGCTGTCCAAATGTGATATGTGAAACTTTTTTTTATTTTAAGGACTTTTATTTTGAATTCATTTGAAATAAAATTTTAAAATTTTGATTGTCATATTCTAGTGATAAGAAATTCTTTCCACCATAACATACATCGTAATCTAATTTTCGTATACAAAATTTAGATGACTGGAAAATTAACTCACAGGTGCAGAAAAGAGATTCAGAAAAATAAAAAATAATAGCTTCTATAATTTAAGTTCTCAATGCAATCAATGATGTAATCGGATTTAAACAAGGCATTAACATAACAGAATGCCACCACCGTTCGAAGGTCATTGAACGTCAAGATCAAATCTCAAATCTAAAGTTAGATTTGAACTTCTGAGACCTTGTAGATGATTTTGAAAAAATTAGTCAATTTGAAGCAAGCTGAAAAAAGACCTTTTTGACCTTCAATACCATGGTAAAAGATATTGGCAGAAATGTGCTGGAACTCATAACATTTTATATATGTTGACAACAAAAAGGTGAAGTCAGTCTAAACAGTACTTGTTTAGTTATTATAAGTTGGAAGAAATTGTTACAGATGCTGAACACCAACTGCTGAATGCCAAACGCCAATAGAGGAAAACCATCCACAAAAAAACTATAACAATATGTCACCACTTCTGGTGTAATGTCTACTTATTCTCACCTTCTGCTTTTAGAGTGGCATGTAATTTCAAACTTTGTTTTATTCTCCTCTATTTTGAATGTGTGTTTGAAGGATCCATCCAGCTCTTGTATGGTCATTGTAAGGGGGCCCTGATAAGAAAAAAACAACACATTTTAACCAACAATTGAAGCTCCATAGATACGTATGGAGGTGCATGTCCAATAAACTACCCAAGAAGGCTTCAAAACAACAATGGACCAGTACTGGAAAGAGCAACGCAACCTTCTGTAGGATTTCTTCATTGAAAATTCCTTTTCAAGCAGAAATTCAATGCCCATAAACCTTTATTCAATAAAATTGCTTTCCTATATCTCTGCATCTGTTCAGAAGATATTAAAACTTAACACAGCCAAATAAATCTTTAAACAAAGATGATGATAATGCAGATATGAAGAAAAGGTCCCAATACATAGGATTTCATACAATAGTTTAAGTTTTTAAGGTGAGGCTAGTGTGAATATTGGACATGTCTACCAGTATACAAGTTAACATGCAAATATTTCCACATTTGATTTACAGCAACCTAATGTCGGCTGTAGCTTCCCATATACGGGAGAATATGCAGCATAAAAAATAGGGATAAGAAGAAAAAAAAGTGATCATCTTACAACATATTTCAGATCTCCAGGACTAGAGATGTCCTGCTTCAGCTCAAGTTCTACAACGTTCCTCTTCCTGTTGAATACAAAATTCCCGCTGAACTTGGGACATCCACTCTGACACCTATTAGCATGTGAAGGAACTAAGACTTTAATTTACTTTTACACATTGTATTTGTATGCCACTACATCAAATGCAATCCAATTAAATAATAAAAAAAATTCAAACAAATATATGTTTTTTCAATAACACCTGTGAAATGATTTTGAAACTTCACTCTAACTCATAAAAATAACGATTAAGGATGACTAAAAGTACAATTTGAATTTAAAATAAAAATAAATAAAAAATTGGCCAATATTATTAATATAATATGAAAGGATACACCCATTGATCGATGAAAACTTGCACATCTTTCCCTGTAACAGTGGAGATTCCCCTCAGAAACTAAAACATAACAAACAATTACAACATTATATATTATAGCATAAACACACAACTACAACACTATCATACAAGTTGTATAGTATAAACAAACAATTGCAACAGTTGAAACTATACAAGGCACAAATAATTGCAATGAACTGTACAACAGACAAACAACTATCTGAATATATATATGAATCAAAATTAGTATTACCTTCCAATAATAGGTGTATAATAGGACTACTAAACATGTTGCTGAACAATTTGATTGCTAACAAGAAATGTCAAAAAATGTATAGTTACGGAAGATGTTGAGAGCAGCATATGTCCCCAAAGGTCATAATTGGTCTTTTGTGTTGATGCATTTGTTGCTAGGGACAACAATTTGTTAAAAACCTGAAAATAAATAGTTTTTATGTATCATAAAGTGTTTTGTGAGAAGACAGTATCTTTTGCCTTCTATGAATAAATGAATATTAAGAAGGTGGATCCTGGGTCATGTGGTTGTCTGCGGTCCCAGACCTAGGTAGCGCAGATTGGGGTCAGTTGCATTCTAAGCCAACCCATAACAAGCAACAGTTATTTCATGTTATATTTCAATCACTGAATTATAAGTGTTCTAATTCATTATCATTATTTGATATTGTTATTTGAAATTGTACACATTATTACTATATATTATTATTTGAACTGTACTGTACACATTATTACTATATATTCACATTATTGGGGTTGAAGGAGAAAACTGTCGGACCTATGCACGGAAAACATACATACTGACAGATGCACCTAGGCCAACAATATATATGGCCCCCACACTATGTGGTGGGGACATAATAACAAAAGGCAAGCACCCCCCTCTATGCCTCAGATTACCTGCTAGCAATGTTCAGTAACCCACGGCTGTGGGAATCACTTCTAGCCACTAGAACTTGAGCACATCCCTATTACTAAGGATGATCTAGCAATGCTAGAAGCAACCTGGGTTGTCTACATGGCCTTAACCTTGAATACAACCCATTGCCTAGATCTAATTGGGCTCAATCAACTAGTCTGAGACACCCAGCCTAGAGGAAGGTGCTTACCAGTGTTTGTTTTCTTGTTTGTGTGTAGTTAAGCAATGGCTGGAGACGGTTTAACCAATTACATATAAAACTATATTAAGCTTTTATAGAACACTAACTGCTTTCACGAGCTCTCTCCCAAAGTTTCATTTAAATAAGAATTGCTTTTGGTAGCATAATGTCAATTGTCTTAATGAAAAGTCACCCAAATCACAACCTAATAAATCAATTAAACTCTATTTCAAATCATAATATATTTTAATTGTCAGCTTTCGATAGCTTTAATTAAAACTATGACATTTATGAATATATTATTCTGATTTTTCTGGTTCTTTTTTGAGAAATGTCACTTCCTTTTACTGAAGTATACCGTTTCCAACAATCAATTACTGACATCTATAAAGAATATCAACTTGCAGGGCAACATAACCTCACAAGCGTTAACTGCATTCACGAAACTACAATGTAAACAGAATCCAAAGAAAACCTCATATTCACTATACCAGTAAATCAATATACTTCACTGATAAAAAGCACAAAGGGTAATGTTCGGTAATGTTCGTCAAATAAATAGTACCGTGGGTACTGGGCTCACATGATGTTGCTTAAAAGTGAATGATGGCTAAAGTGGAAGAAAATGAAATATTTGAAAATAGGCGAGCTTTTGAAACAGGAGGAGTCATAGGGGGGTTTTCTATATTGATGTTGAACAAATATAGCTTAAAAACGGGAATCCAATTGACAGAGGTTTTAGAACGGGCCAATTGTTGACAGACGGACAGATAGAAAAACAGACAGACAAGTGAGTGATTGCAATGGTTCACCATGTGAGCTAACAAAACAACATAAACCACAACAAATTTTACTACAACTTTATCAAACTAGCAATGAACCTCCCATTACTGACATCTATAAAGTGAATGATTTTATAAGAATATTATAGTGCTTCAGTAGAAATGATTTTATTCATTATGGTGCTTCAGTAGCTCCTCTCAGTTTAGTTAGTTACACCTATGATAGAAACCAATATTTTGTGTACTTTAGTAAATCATGTTTAAAGACATGTTAAGCAGATAAGTAGGTCAGTATTACATAATCATGAAATGAATCAGTCTGAAAATACAATTGGTCAGAATGTACTAAAACCTGCTTGAAACTGAAAAACATTGCATGCTCTATTCCACACAATTCGGAAGCTTTTGAAATTCGCAGTAACAATGAATAAGCAGCTTGTATATAATCATTGCATAGAAAACACTTCATGTAGTGTTTATCAGATGTATTGAGTTGACCAAAATACTCCTTTGTTTACTACATACTGGACTACATACTTGCACCCTTACATATATGTTACTGTACATATTGTAGAATTAGCCCATAAGAGCTTTGCAAAATCAACATCTTATACTATCAAAGTAATAGACGGCTTGCCCAACCTTACAGGCAAACTATTATAGACAAATTTGAAGATAAGACTGATATTGTCACATTGAATTATGATAATAAGTAAATAACATTTTGTAATATTTTGCACGGGTATAACCATGCACAGTAGAATAATACACAGGGTTACCCTAAATTGTAGAAACATGAATATGTTTCTAACTTATAATTAATTAATTCATATATCCCAAGGATTTCACCTGTTCCCTTCCTGACAACCTTGTTTTATTTTTGATTTATACAATAAAATAAACTACTCTATCACTTTTATTTCCATTTATTGACATGAGAACTCAAATGATCAATGGGAAAACAATGCTAAACTTGCACACTGAAATAGGTATTCCAGCAGGCCTAGGAAAATATGGCTAGAAAAAGATAATACACCTAAGGGCTACAGGTGGACAAACTATTCCCCCTGAAAAGTTTTTTAAGGGTCAGATCATTAAATTCCTGATTGCATTGAAAAGCTTTGAATGCTAATTTTCAAGAATGGATGTATTACAAAAGAAGAAAATATGAAGAATTCATATCGTTTATTTCGAGTGATTATTGAGTGTCAAGTTTTGTCTCTAGTGACAGCATGTTACTGAATATCTCATCAAGTGACCTAAACTACAGCAGCTAAAATAAGCATACCGAAATATTATAATTTAGTATGATTCAGAGAAAGGGATTATACAGAGAGATTAGCAATTTATCTATTATCTTACAATTTAGCTCAATTCTTGAATTTGAAGATCTACTGCTATATTGTTTAATATGCATTATAACAGATCGATTTGATGGTAAGAACTAGTATGTGATATAATTGATTTTACCTTTTTGTCATCATTGCTAAAGAATATAATAATACCATTCCAATTAATGATAACTCACTTATTGTATTACTTCCGCTTGATACACATGCTGGAAGATATGCTTTTAAAATTAGTAAACCATTACCAAAACTATGGTTACCCTGTAGGTGTGAAAGGCACATTAAAATGAATATCACCCCCTTCAATCTATTTTTACAGGTTTTTATGATTATTTCACGTTTTGCTATATTTTGCGTAACCAGGATGGTGAATTTTCTTCATTTTTCTTCAAACACTTCGTCTTACCAATATTCATTATATATGTCAATTTCAAGAAAATCGCGCCGCTACGTTTGAAAATAATCCAAATTATGTCATTTTTCCCATTGAGCTCCATTATAAAAATGGAATTTTCAAACTTAATATTTTAAAATTCTACGTGGTGAAAAGTTGCATATTGAGTAGGTAGTTAATGTTATGGTGTAAAAAATTCAAAACAAAAAGGAATAAAGAAAAAATGCCACGGAGAAGTCTGCTTAACATGTCTTTAAGTATACTGTAGTGAACTAAGTTTAGTACTTTAGTGTTGGCTTTGCTGTACATTGGATGATAAAACTGTTGTGTTCAAACATGCTTCAATATACAACTTTGCTTTATGTTTGAATAAGGTTAACAAAGTGATACACTAGTACATGTATTCAACATTTAGATTAAGAATAACACACACTGAGAAGCATTCAAACTGTATATGCAAGCAATGCCACTATAGTATAAGTTAGACTAGTTCTCATGTGCATATCTTGTCTACTCTCTAATACAGCATTAACATTTTACATTGATCCTGAAGTAGATCAACATATTGAAGAACTGGGAACTGGGAAATAAAGGATACCTCATAAGTACAAGTGTTTCATGAGAATGGAGATCCTTATAGACCACATTGATCACATAGTTCTCACTGTTGTAGACATGGATAAGACTATCAACTTCTATACAGATGTACTAGGTATGACTGTAACAACATTCAAGGGAACAAGAAAGGCACTAGCATTCGGCCAATCAAAAATCAATCTCCATCAAGCCGGGAAAGAATTTGAGCCTAAAGCTAGAAGTCCTACACCTGGCTCTACTGATCTGTGTTTTATCACAAAAACCCCCATTGATGCTGTGATTGATAGACTGAAAGATCTGGGGATACCCATTGAAGAAGGCCCTGTAGAGAGGACCGGAGCTCATGGTACAATTCTCTCTGTGTATATAAGAGATCCGGATGGTAATCTGATTGAGCTTTCCAACTATGTATAACAATATCCAAAACAGATTGAAGAAAACCACAAACTATATAATATATTAAAAGTACCTGTTTGCATGGATTGATTCATAATTGTTACTAGACTATTACATGAATAGGCATTCACACAAAGCTAGGAAAAGTGTGTCCGATTCCAGCCAATCCGAACACAGTCTTTCACATAACTGCAGTGCATTATATCACTAATAACCGCATTCAAAATCATTTGTTAAACAGTTGTTAAACTTTGCATTCCTGCTGCGCGGTCATGCAAAGATTTGGAAACAATTTATTCAATGGAACGCTTCAGCAAATATAAGTTCAGGGCTTAAATCCTTAATTCCTTCACTAAGTTCCTTCACTATGTTGATATGCTCATGAAATATGAACTGACTTTTGGACATATGTAGTACGTACGTCATGATAACTAAAGAGCAAAAAGTAGTCACATAAATAAATGTAATATGAATACACCATTATTTCCATAAATGTTTCATAAACTAAATAAAAATGTCCCAGTAAATAGTTTTTTTGTGCCTGTAAACTAATGGCAATAACCCAGATGACAGTAGGAAGTTAACAATTTCACCACCAGGTGGCTAATTCAGGTCAGATAACATGGTCGATACAGTAGAAGGTTCCTTTAAAAGATATTTCACTTTTTTTGATTGTATAACATGAGCTATATGGGGCCTTTGAAGTCTTATTTTCAAAGAAAATTCTTATCAGTTAATCATACTGACATAACCTTTTGTCAGTATTAGAACTTTACAATGGAATTCCAAGGTCTTTTCTGTTAAAACTTGTAGTTATAGAGTGTAATATCATATATGAAACATAGTTGTAGTTTCTAAGCAACCATGTTTCAGTAGACGATTACTGCCAGACAATGAACATCATCTCATTTATACAATGACAAATATCAGACAGTTTCAAATGCTAAAAACAAAATTGAATTATAATTGCTTGATTTTTGAGATATTGCCTGTATAGTTGGATTGATTCAAAATTGTATTCTTATTTAAACTTGTAAGGAAAATACAAGGCATATTAACATGCAAAATGCCATTTGTTACAGATGCTGAATGCCAACCGCCAGACTTTGTCACAAAAAATCAAGAGACTATAACAATATGTCACCACATGTGCGAAGTGCAGGGTTCTCATCATAAATCCCATTGTTGCATGTAATGCACACTGTATCTTGCAATATCATCATACCCATGTATGGTAATTCCTCAGTTTTTTTCCATATATAGTAATTCCTCAGTTTTTCTCCATATATGGTAATTCCTCAGATGTTCTCCATATATGATAATTCTTCAGTTTTTCTCCATATATGGTAATTCCTCAGTTTTCCTCAACATACTGATGACTATTCGATGTGGTGAGAACATAGGTGTGTATAAAATATACGAGGGTTGTCCAAAAAAGATAACTCACCTGTGTAAGTAATTCTGGTCCAATTCTAAGCTCCAACATGCGTATAACAAGATGAGCCTTCTTCTCCATCATTTGGGCGTACCTGGGTGAGATAGTGTGTGGGTGGCGTATCGGGAAATATGTACAATGCTCAAGACTGGAGGATGGGTCCAGCACGATACCACATACATTCTGCTCATAGTCAATCACAGACTGCAGCTCCTAAAATGTCATTAAATAGTCACACTTTTTGGACATTGTAAATAAATGATAAATATTATTTCTGTTGCTTTAAATTAATGTTAAATAACTTATATAATGCTGCGGTCACTTTTGATCGACATCAACTGTGCGGTGGCTGTAGCTTCCCAAGATCAAAAGAAACATGCAGCATAAAATATGAGGATAAGCAGTGAGATTTCAATTTTCTATATCGATTTTGTGAAGCTACGGCAGCATTGCAGCCGCCATAGAGTAAATGTGACCGAGGCTTAAAGAAGGGCACTTACTTCATAAATGTGGTATCTGTATTCATTGGTTCCAAAGAATCTCTTCACAAACAGAGAGGCAAGGTATAATGATATTCCTTTTGGCAACCAAGCATCTGACCTGCATCAATAGTTCATAATTTCATAAAAGATGAACTTAGAATCTAAAATAAATTCTCTGAAATTCTCCAAGTTAAGGAACTGAACCCTTGATGTACAAATAAACACCACATAAATGTTAGCTATCTTTCCCCAATCATATTGCTACCCATACATCAATGTAATAAATGCTGCTCACCAAGTATCCATGGTGATGAATGTACCAAAGAATTGCCTGGCGATTGCCTCAGCCATGATGCTACGCGATAGGTAGGTCTGGTCAATGATGCGGGAGGAATGCAACAGATTTGAACTGAAAATGATAAAAGCTCTTGATGCATTTGTTCCAAATATGCTTTGACAATAATAAAAGAAAAATCATTGCACATATGTGTTGGAATGAAATAAGCATTTGATTACTTGTTGTACTTTTGATATTATTGTTGTAGTTTTAAGATCGTTTTTAAACAAGAAATCTGCCTGAGAGACCTAAAAGGGTCTTCATGCAATTATGCACCATAATACATTAAACAACAAACACGTCCTGTTTGGCCGAGTAGATGGTTAAGTTTCGAATTTCATGAGTTATAAATCATTATATTCAATAGAAATGAGAACTTCCTGATCTATAAAACATACCTTAAGAATGTTAGAGTTGCAAAAGATTGTGCATCATCATATGTCTGGTCCACAAATACCTGCTTGTAGCAACTGTAGGGGTAACGTATGGACATCAACTCCTCATAGAACTCAAATGCCTACAAAATAAATCACTGAACTACCACACTGGCATATATACTCAAATGCCTACAAAAGAACTCACTGAACTACCACACTGGCATATTTACTCAAATGCCTACAAAAGAACTCACTGAACTACCACACTGGCATATGTACTCAAATGCCTACAAAAGAACTCACTGAACTACCACACTGGCATATATACTCAAATGCCTACAAAAGAACTCACTGAACTACCACACTGGCATATTTACTCAAATGCCTGCAAAATAACTCACTGAACTACCACACTGGCATATTAACTCAAATGCCTACAAAAGAACTCACTGAACTACCACACTGGCATATATACTCAAATGCCTACAAAAGAACTCACTGAACTACCACACTGGCATATATACTCAAATGTCTACTAAAGAACTCACTGAACTACCACACTGGCATATATACTCAAATGTCAACTAAAGAACTCACTGAACTACCACACTGGCATATTTACTCAAATGTCTACTAAAGAACTCACTGAACTACCACACTGGCATATATACTCAAATGTCTACTAAAGAACTCACTGAACTACCACACTGGCATATTTACTCAAATGCCTACAAAAGAACTCACTGAACTACCACACAGGCATATATACTCAAATGCCTACAAAAGAACTCACTGAACTACCACACTGCCATATATACTCAAATGCCTACAAAATAACTCATTAAACTACCACACATATATACTCAAATGTCACAAATGCAAGAATTTATTGAGCTATTATATTACCATACATATTCAAATGTCACCAATGCAGGCATTTGAGTATATAAGCCAGTGTAGTAATTTATTGAGCTACTTCACTGGAATATATACTCAACTGTCACTAATCCAAGAATTTATTGAGCTACTACATTTGCATATATACTCAACTGTCACCAATGCAAGAATTTATTGAGCTACTACATTTGCATATATAATCAATTGTTACTAATGCAAGAATTTATTGAGCTACTACATTTGCATATACTCAAATGACACTAATGCAAGAATTTATTGAGCTACCACATTTGCATATATACTCAACTGTCACCAATGCAATAATTTATTGAGCTACTACATTTGCATATATAATCAACTGTCACTAATGCAAGAATTTATTGAGCTACTACATTTGCATATATACTCAACTGTCACTAATGCAAGAATTTATTGAGCTACTACATTTGCATATATACTCAACTGTCACCAATGCAATAATTTATTGAGCTACTACATTTGCATATATACTCAACTGTCACCAATGCAATAATTTATTGAGCTACTACATTTGCATATATACTCAACTGTCACCAATGCAATAATTTATTGAGCTACTACATTTGCATATATACTCAACTGTCACCAATGCAATAATTTATTGAGCTACTACATTTGCATATATACTCAACTGTCACTAATGCAATAATTTATTGAGCTACTACATTTGCATATATACTCAACTGTCACCAATGCAATAATTTATTGAGCTACTACATTTGCATATATACTCAACTGTCACCAATGCAATAATTTATTGAGCTACTACATTTGCATATATACTCAACTGTCACCAATGCAAGAATTTATTAAGCTTCTACGACACGGACACTATATATACATAAATTCAATTACCTTTCAAAAACTGAAGATGTATCATCATCATTTAAGGTGTATTAACATATATTTAAATGTTCAAAAAAGACACACAGTTTGTAAATACATTGAGAGACAAAATTCCATACCTCGTGTAGAAATGCTGTGGTGTGCTGCAGTAAGGGTTTCAAGTGAGGCAGACAGAAATGAGTCACTTCATGCATATTTGGGTCAACTAGTACCTCAAATGGTCTGCAAATATAAGATGACAAGGCATAAACATGCAAAATGTCACCACCTGCCATTTGTTACAGATGCTATGTTAC
This sequence comes from Owenia fusiformis, assembly GCA_903813345.2. NCBI lineage: Eukaryota > Metazoa > Annelida > Polychaeta > Sabellida > Oweniidae > Owenia > Owenia fusiformis. Next base: position 9,648,981 of record CAIIXF020000001.1, read on the forward strand.
AGACACTGAACACCAACCGCTGTCCACAAAAAAGTTGGGAGTCTTGTGGTGGTGATATTAGAAACATAGTATATATCAAGCAATATCATAAGCATTTGAGCAATAGGGCACTACACCCTGTTCAAAATCAGAAAATGATGCACCGTCCTATTGAAAATCTCTACTTACTTAAAATCTGCAATAGAGCATGATAATATACATCAAGGCCTTATCTACACAGCAATTGAACACATTTATCAGTTACTCACCCAACTGCAAATGCAATATTGAAAGCAGAGGTTGGAGTAGACAGGTAGTAATGGTATGTCTTCTTACGCATATCTTGTGTATAAACAGTATCTACCAGATCCCCACAAGATACAGCTATCATATCACAGTCAACCGTAAACTCCAATTTCCATGTACAAGGCTCGGCAAAACTATCGATACATGGGAAACACAACCTGAAAAGAGAATTTACATTATTTATATGGTCCGATCGAACACATATGCAAAAGTGCTAAAGGGTTGAAGAAGAGGGACTGATTTAATTTTGAGCTCATCTTCCTCATGTTCGTTATCCAATCAGAGTGCCAAATCAATTCGTTATGCATCATTTATATTAAAGTTTTATTAGGTAGATCATTTTGATATATGTACAAATTAGAAGTACATGTGTAACTTAAAACTGTTGATAAAATATTTTAACTATGAAATCATTTATTGTTTATACTGTAGTGAAGTTTATCTTTAGTAGGCTTTATTTCATGCTTTGTTGAGCAGATATGTTTTTAGTCTGAAAAATATGTTTTGATTTTAGACTGTGTAACAGTTTACACTTGTCTGATTCTAAAACACGTAATTTACCCCTTTATTCTATTTATTGAATAAACTAATATTGTGTACCAGTTTAACAGTAACATGGATTTTCTGTTCCACTTTTTAATATGTGACAAGGAGCGTAATATTAAAGCCTCAGCCATATTTGCTCGCAGCGGAAGTATGGTGGCTGTAGCTTCACAAAATCCACGGGTAATATCTAAAGCCCCGCTATGATTGAAAAATCGCGAGCAAGTCCCCGCTGAAATCGCGAGCATAGTCCTGTTTATTTGTATCACTTTGGAAAATGAACCAAAAGGATGAAAATACTTATTACCGTTCTTTGATACTCCAGCAAAACTTTGAAAACAGATATATTTGACAAAAAATGACATGAAAAATGATTATTTTGTACTTGCATGAAGGAAAGGGGCGTCAACATGCACGTTTGCATAATTTACTGTTCATATATTACCTTTATCGTTAAAATAAAGGCAATAAATACGATTTACATACTCCATAATAAATATCGGATCAAGATGGTCTGTATTGATAAGTTACTGGACAATGACACCTGCCATGGGGGTCGTAATACATCATTAAAGGTGTTCCAGTGGCCCCGCTGAAAAAATGAGGAGGCCCCACTGAAAACATGAGGAGACCCCGCTGAAAACACGAGCAAATTTCACGACTACCCGCTTCGATCACGAGGAAAGCTTCATCATTATTCCATGAATATAGTGAGCTTCTTTATATGAACGTACACGAATGTGCAAATAACGTATTAATGACAATCACTTAACATATCATTCTATGGCAACATCAAAAATATTTCTTCTTCAACTTCAGGCAGTCTACTCCATCTGTCAGCGGCATGATCAATGTAAATAGACTTTGTGCATTTCGGAGTTAAATGTACATTCTACATAATTAACTATTCCAAGGATTATACTTCTGAGGACAAATATATTTCATTGGTTTCTTTGTCCGACCGTTCATTTGTGCGTGCATTCGACCGACCGTTCGTTCGTGCGTGCGTTCGTCCGACGGTCCGTTCGTTCATGCGTACGTTCATCCGACAGATTGATCGTTCGTGCGTGCATGCATCGCCCAATCATGCGTTCGTGACAGCGTTCGTCCGACCGTCCATTCGTTCGTTCGTGCGTGCATCCGTGAGATTGTCCGTCCGTTTGTGTGCGCATGCGTTCGTCTGACCGTCCGTTTGTGCTTGCTTTCGTCTGACTGCCCTTTCGTTCGTGGGTTCGTCCGTCTAGCCGTCCGTTCGTCCGTGCGTGCTTTCGTTCAACCGTCCATTCATGCGTGCGTTCGTCTGTTCGTTCTTTTTGCGTTCGTTTGTGTGTTCGTTCGTTCGTGCGTTCATTCGTGCGTTCGTTTGTAACTACGTTCTTGCGTGCGTGGGTTCGATCTTTTGTAAATTGTTTACTTCTATCTTTCCTTCATGCGTTCTTTTGGCCGCCTATCCGTCCGTTTGTTCATTTATTGTTTTTTCGGCTGTTCTTCTGTCCATCCTTGCGTTCTTTCCTCGTTCGTTTGTTCGTTTGCAGGTTTTCATCAAAATTTGTCTTTCCACTGCCATATGAAAGAATGTAAATAATCAAGAAAGCAAGCAAGGATGTGAGGAAGTAAACAAGCAACGAAGTAAGTAATTGAGTTAGCAAGCAAGTAAAGAAGGGATGGAGGAAGTAAATCGAAGAAGTGAAGGTGGGAGTAATATAAGTAAGCAAGGTAGGAAAAAAGGAAGGAAGGAGGGAAGGAAAGAAGCAATGAAGCAAGGAAGGAAGAAAGGAAGGAAGTGAGGAAGAAATTTGTGAAGGAAGCGAGGAAGCAAAGAAGGGGGAAAGAAGGGAGCGAGGAAGGAAAAAAGCAAGGAAGGAAAGAGGGAAACGAGGAAAGAAGGAAGCGAGGAAGCAAGGTAGGAAGTGAGGAAGGAAAGATTCCGAGGAAGGAAGGACGCAAGGAAGCAAAGAAGGAAGGAAGGAAGCAAGGAAGCAAGGAAACGAGAAAGCGAGGAGGGAAGAAAGTGAGGAAGCAAGGAAGGAAGGAACTGAGGAAGAAAGAAAGGACGGAAGCGAGGGAACAAGGAAGGAACGATGCGAGGAAGGAAGGAACTGAGGAAGCAAGGAAGGGAACGAGGAAGAAAGGAAGCCAGGAAGCAAAGAAGGAAGGAAACGATGAATCAAGGAAGGAAGGAAGCAAGCAAAGACCCAAGAAAGGAAGGAAGGAAAAAAGCAGGGAAGGAAGTAAGTAAGGAAAGAAGGCGAGAAAGCAAGGAGGGAAGGAAGCAAGGAAGGAATGAAGCGACAAAAGAACAACGCGAGGAAAGAATGAAGGGAACGAGGAAGCAAGGAAGGAGGAAAGAAGGAAGTGAGGAAGGGAGGAAGCAAGGAATGAAGGAGGGAAGTGAGGAAGGAAGGAAGCGAGGAAGGAAGGAAGCGAGGAAGGAAGGAAAGAAGGAAGCGAGGAAGCTAGGAAGAAAGCAAGCGAGGAAGCATGGAAGGAAGGAATAAAGCAAGGAAGGAAGGAGGAGAGGAAGTGAGGACGAAATTTATGAAGAAAGCGAGGAAACAAAGGAGGAAAGAAGGGAGCGAGGAAGGAAAAAAGCATGGAAGGAAAGATGCGAGGAAGGAAGGAAGCGAGGAAGGAAGGAAGCGAGGAAGCAAGGTAGGAAGGAAGCGAGGAAGGAAAGATGCGAGGACGGGAGGAAGCGAGGAAGTAAGGAAGGAAGGAAGCAAGAAAAGAAGGGGCGAGGAAGGAAGGAATGAATGAAGCAAGAAGGGAAGGAAGGAAGTGATGAAAGAGAGAGGCGAGGAAGCAAGGAAGGAATGAAGCGAGGGAGGAAGGAAGCGAAGAAGCAAGATGGGAAGCAAGCGAGGAAGGAAAGATGCGAGGAAGGAAGGAAGCAAAGAAGGAAGGAAGCAAGAAAAGAAGAGGCGAGGAAGAAAGGAAGGTAGGAAGCGAGGAAGGAAAGAAGCAAGGAAGGAAGGAAGCGAGGAAGGAAAGAAGCGAGGAAGCAAGGAAGGAAGGAAGGAAGTCAGGAAGGAAGGAAGCGAGGAAGCAAGGAGGGAAAGAAGCAAGGAAGGGAGGAAGCAAGGAAAGGAGGAAGCAAGGAAGCAAGGATGCGAGGAAGGAAGTAAGCGAGGAAGCAATGAAGGAAGGAAGCAAGGAAGGAACGAAGCGAGGAAGGAAGGATGCAAGGAAGCGAAGAAGGAAGGAAGTGAGGAAGCAAGGAAGGGAGGATGCAAGAAAGGAAGGAAGGAAGCAAGGATGGAAGGAAGGAAGCGAGGAAGGAAGGATGCAAGAATGCGAGGAAGAAAGGAAGGGAGGAAGTGAGGAAGGAAGCGAGGAGGGAAGCAAGGAAGGAAGCAAGAAATAAAGGAGGGAAGTGAGGAAGGAAGGAAGCAAGGAAGGGAGGAAGCGAATGAATGAAGTGAGGAAGCAAGGAAGGAATGAAGCAAGGAAGCAAAGAAGGAAGGAAGCGAGGAAGGAAGGAAGCAAGGATGGAAGGAAGCGAGGAAGGAAGGATGTGAGGAAGCGAGGAAGGAAGCAAGGAAGGAAGGAAGCGAAGAAGCAAGGAAGGGAGGAAGCGAGCAAGCAAGTAAGCAACAGGAGATTGATATAGGAATAATATTCATAAACATTATTCTGACTAAATCATTTTAGGTTGACCTAAACGCACGCTTATACGTGTATCTTACTGAATATCGACTTGTACTCAAAGATGGAACAGAGGGGACAGTTGCAATACAGAGAATACAGAATATCTTATATTACTTCAAATTATGAAAATGAGGTTAAATGTTTAACATTTCGTCCGATCTAATACTCATCACATTTCTCAGATGATCTTTCTTATTCTGTAAAATGGCATGGAAATATGATACTGCAGTTTTCCATAACAATGTATCATAATATGAACTATATTAAACAGTTGTGTTTGCTGTTATTGAGAATTGTATTGACAAATAATGTATTCATCAAACTGGGTACAATAGTGGATCAAGGTGGGTACGAAAGTGGGAAATTTCCAGGGTAAGATCGGGATTCACTCCATTTTTGAGAGACACTTGCTCCTGTTTTCAGCGGGACCTCCTCATGTTTTCAGCGGGGCCTCCTCCTGATTTCAGCGGGATCTTTGCTTAATTGCTCCTGCTAGAAGCGGGGCCTTGAGGGATATGATCAAATTTAAATATAAAATGTTCTGTAAAGCTTTAGGAAGTGAAACTCGGTACATCTTTATTTTATATCACTATCGTTATTTCAACCACAGGACAACATCGTTCTTCACCAATAACGTATAGAAATATATAGATAAAGATTCAAAAAGATACTTTCTCTCTTCAATTGACAAATAACGAACCACAGAACGACCGCTCGTGATACATTTTTTCCAGCAGTTGCTTTTTTAGTCTCAATACCATGTAATCATTGGGGAAAATTAAAAGAAAACGTTTTGTAAATCATACAATTCAAGAACACAAAAAAGAACCCATGACTTATTTTTATTCCTCGCGATTTCAGCGGGAACTTGCTCGCGATTTTTAAATCATAGCGGGGCTTTAGATACTACCCGTGAAATCTATATAGAAAATCTGCATCGTACTGTTTTATCTCTATATTTTATGCTGCATATTTCTTTTGAATTTGGAAAGCTATGGCCGCCATACGCCCACCCTAGAACAAATGTGACTCAGACATAATGAAATTGGGTCAACCCACCAAAAAGTATTCTGTAGATCAACAAAACCAAAGGCGATTCAAAAATTCCAGTATGCAAATCTCTACTGAATGTAATCTTTCTCTTTGTGAAAGGAAGAAATAGATCTTAAAGGAATTGTTTATAAATTGCTACCTAGCTGCATTCTCCAGTCTGTAAGTGAACATATGAGCACTATTCTCAGCAAGGCTCCCTTCCCCTTCAGGAACCACCCACTGGACACCACTACTGGGTTCCTCAAGTGAAAACTCTAGGATTAGCCTAATGGGCTGCATTTCTAAACAAATAACAAAATGAAAACAAATAATATTTAGAGGTTAGGTCACTATCGTGGCATATATGCCCGAGGTCTCAGTGATATATGGCTCGACCTTGGGAGGGACATTGATCTCTGAGAACCGAGGGCATATGTGCCACGATAGTGACATCAACGATTTATAACATACCTATGATGATGTAGACTGGTCAGAGAGTACCGTTTTCTTATAGAATTGACAAACAAATGGTTTGAAAATGATTGAAATGAGTTTAGAAAAATTGCTCAATCTTCGATTGATTGGTTATGATGTCAGCGCCTTGACCAATCAGAAAGTTAGCGGGCGCGGGCTTTTCAAAACTTATATTGGCCCGCTGTCTTGTGTACACTTTGCACTATACATCATCATAGGTATGTTATAAATAACTCTATTTGACATGTTATAAAAGTGCACAAGGCACTGAAATAAACAACTACTTACTTACTTAAGATTTGATAAATAGAAAAATATATTGTAAATAAAATGTCAGGATCTTTTTCAGAATCAAAATTAGAAACTTTAAACGAAGTCAAACTTGTTTGAATTGCTATGGCACAAGATTGATGTTCATATTGAACAATGTTCTCCTATTCTAACTACAAAATATTTGTTCTTTGGATGTTTAGTCATCCCTGGGATATTATCATAATGATATATAAGCTATGTCATAAAAGAGAGCAACAATGATAAATGAAACATTAAAAAAATTCAAATTTAATGAAAAAGCCATCAAATGGTTCAAACTTTTATATAAAAAATCATTCTTGAATATTAAACAAAATAGTTGGCTTTCTAAAGATGTTAATATTGAACGTTCTTGTCGTCAAAGTTGCCAGGTGTCTGCAATGGCATTTATTTTGTGTTGTGAAGTCATGAATCTAGCTTTATATCAAAATCAGGAAGTTAAAGGTTTAACAATAGGTAAAAGTGAATATAAAATTTCGCAATACGCAGATGATACTGCACTATTTCTAAAAGATAAAAACTCAATTACACATGCACTTTCAACAATCAAAACATTTTCTAAATTTTCAGGGTTAAGGTTAAATAAAGATAAGACTGAAGGAATTTGGCTTCATAGAAATATGATAAATGATGAAAAATATGAAAACATTTCATTCACAAATGAACCAGTGAAATATTTGGGTGTTTATATAGGACACAAAAAAAGAGAAATCTCATAAACTGAATTGGGACGATAATGTAAATAAATTAGGGTTTACCTAGGACAGATAAATGACAATAACATCAAAAAGATGTTATATTACATTCTTTGAAGAAGGAAATAGGTATAAGAAAAAATGTATTTTACCCACAATTTTGGAAAATATGTGACACTATCTTATTATTGTAACATTGAAAAAAAACCAATGATATTGATGATGAGTCACGGGAATGCAGAAATCCACAAATATTGAGAAACCTAATCCCCTTTCTAAAAATCATTTTTTGCAAGTATGTTGTACATTATCCCGAGCTGCTTCATCATGAAAATACATAAGCAAAACCCTTCCATTCCTGAACCAGAGAGGATATGGTTTGTAGTTGGGGAGGCCTTATATTTAAAGCTAAGTATGCTTTATAAGAAGACGTACCTGCTACAATGGGAAAGGCCTCATTTGGCAACCTGAGTGTGATCTCTCCACTCCCGACACTGGCATCAACACTACATACAGCATCATTGTATGCATTCATGTATGTGTCCAGATTACGCCTAAATAAAAATATATTAATACAGTTTTTATTCAAAGTAAAAAATAGCAAGACACACAGGTTTAAATTATCACACTTTTTTATTAAAAAATTCAAAACGGTCATCAAGTTATTTACCCAGCATGCCCAAGATTTTGATGACAAGATTCATGTGGCGCCCTCTGCCCACCCAATCACACAAACATACATCCAGCAGCACAATGACAATAGAGCAATTTGTTTGAAAAAGAATTATGACGAAACTCAACATGACAAACTTTACAACAATTATGGTGACTTACGTTTTTCCTTCCCCCTGTACAGCTTCTAATGTGGGGTCATTATAGAGGAAGGGGATCTCCCATTTGTCATTGACACTAACTCTGTAGATTTCTGATACAGGATAAGAAATATACTAACTGTATGTAAAGTTTAAGGGTACATGTAATAAAATGTTTCCACTTAAGGTAAGAGAAATTAAATGCAAAATCGTTCAATATTCAAATCTATTTAGTCCAGGTACTCTTGTCAAATGTCAAGGTAATATGACAATATGTAACGGCCAAACTGCCCTAATACGTCACTTCCGCTGAATAGAAAAAAGTAGTTTTAAAAAATGAATGTAGTCCCAACACAGTTGTGATCATGACAAGTCAGTAAGCTAGTATGTAGGTACAGTTGTCATCTTTTTGCAATGACAACATGCCATTTCTTCTGAAAATGCGTTTATTTGGGTTATCTGAAGGAAAATTTTGAGTCAATTGGCGTATTAATTTTGCCATCATTTTTGTGAATTTCAATTTCTGTCAGCAGAGAGAGGGGGTAGTGTCACAATTGACCAATCATTTCAAAAAGTAAATGTTTGGCCCCTATTGAGTTTAGCGTCAAAATGTAGCTTAGACATAGCTTTAGAACCTCAGATAGGTCAGTGAGGCCACATAAATCCATAACCCGAGATAAAAAGTCAGGCTTTTGTCCTTTTGCCCATTGACTAGTATGGTGACGTGAATTAGGGCAGTTTTGCCAACCACAGATATAAAGGCCATAAAGGCAGATGGATGAGTGGGCAATTTCATGAGTCTATTCACAAAATCCATTATATTTAAATTATTAAGAGAAGTGACCGATTGAATAAATATGTTGTGATGATACCTGACCATTTAAGCGACCATTGGGTTTCATGCCTAAAAAGTTTAAAATGCCTTATATCATAAATTCTACTTACCATGCTGCATGAAAAAGAATGAACAGCCAATTTGAAACAATTGATCTTTGAATGGCCAAATTAATAACATATCTCAGGTTCTGAGATAATCCATGGGCTTTCTGGGACTCTCCAGCGTTTTGGGGCTAATACAGTATATGGGACATTCATTTCCAGTTGCATGACATTTCGCAGGTAGGTCAACACATTCATATTTTGTTGAAGATTTTCATGTCATGGTACACTGCAATTCCGCAGCATGTCAATATTGAACAAATATGTTTTGAAAGATTTATGATTAAATTGACACGTCCAGGGATATCAATCCAGTATATTTATTTTGTGTCGAATATCACTTTTTAGTTTAAGTACAAACTGTAAGAGGTTTTACCTCCCGGATTTTAACTTTCATTGGGTTAAAAGGTACAACTACAAAGCACCAATTTTTTTAATTCTTATACTTTAAAGGATACTGCATTGTTTACAGTTGAGTTTTATTCTTCTGAGATCCTGCCTTAATGGATGGATTGTCAACTCAGTATAGCCCTGGAACAAAAGAAAACATATATTTTCAAGACAGAATATTTCCCTCTTACCCTCTAGTTTTTGAGTTTTTGAGGACAGGAGAATATTAAAGTATTAGAACTCAATTTAGCACTAAAATTCAAAGACAGCATGTGTTATTGTAGAAATTAATTTACCCAATATTCATTTTATCTCGTAACAATTTCTTGTTATGAAGTTTTTCTAAAAATCTTAAAAATTAAAATTTTATTCAAAGGATTTCAATATTCATGTTCATTGCATATGGTATATTATACCATGGTCAGAGCAAAATCAAAAACAATTTTTTGCATTTTAACTGTTAAGAAGATACAACCATGCATACTTTAATATACATGTATCAGGGCTTTCAATAGCAGGGGGCGAGTGTCTGAAATCGGCGTTTGTTTTCGATAATACGCCGCTTGTTAGAAGTCAAATATTGTTTTGGGGGAAAATTAAAAGTCTTCTATAGACTATCCTTTATTTTATTTAGCGATCTTGTTTTGCACTTCCTTAGTTAGTTAGTTATTTTCCACTGGACATGCAGTTACATGTATGATTGATACAAATCTGTCCAACCAGTCACAGTGCAGTCTTTCCAATAGGTGTAAAATTGTGTTAATCAGTTAAAGGCCCCATATAAAGTTTAAACCACTTTGGCTTATATTGTTGTCTTATCCAATGTTATCAAAGTGTGAAATGTGAAACTTTTTATTAATTTCAAAAATGTTTTTGAAGGACTTTTTGTTCAAAATATCGTGAATTTATTTAAAACTAACTTTAAGATGACACACTTATCCTTTAAAACGATAATTCACACCGATGCATAGCAATCATCCTCACTTGTTTTTTGCCGAAAAAAATCAAGAAAATTGGTTGATAGATGAGCGAGCAATGAACTCATCCATGCATGAAAGTGGTTCAGGGAAAGATGCATTTCAAAATTTTAATTCTCATTGAAACCAATGGTAAAATAATATTGAAAACATAATATATTCATCCTTTTAACCTGGTTAGACAGTCAAAATTGGTTTATTTTTTAAGTTTAGCATATTTAGAAAAGATTGACATTGAAAGATGTTGCCACCTAAGTGATGTCACGATGTGGTCACTTAGGTTGAAAATATTTTCGATATGCTAAATCATTGAATTGGCACATTAGATATAACATTTTATTCTTAACATAGTTTGCCCGTTGTTCAATCTTTATATTGGTGTTAAAAAGATATAGAGGTTCTTATATGAGTATCTGTGCAAGATCGTCCATTCTTGATGAGCTTTCATAATTCTTCTTTATCGAATGGCAGACGAGATAAAGAAACATTATCAAAGCGACTGTCAGATAAATTTTGGATGTAGTTTCGCACAGGTGTCAACGGAACCAAACCGTGAACCCCGCTTTCCCAAACCCGAGTTTCCAGGATTCGCCTCGCATGCCTTCGACTCTTTCTCAAGATTTGGGCCCTATATTGTACCCCTACCTTATCATCCTGGTGTCTCGTTTATAACACCCTTGTAATTACAATGCGAAGTTACTTAAGCATGATAAAAAGTGTATGTGTGGATGGGGGGAGGTTTGAACCTCCACTTATATACATGTATACCTTTATATACTCAACCAGCCAAGTATTAACAGTACAAAAGGGAGAAAAAATCCATCAGGTCAATAATTCTACACGTTCACATGCAAGTTTAAAAATCTTAAATGTATTTAGAACTACGCCTTTATACCAGTGACACACTTTCACAGGTGCGTCTTTACAATGAAACACAATAACGAAAATTGCAACTTAAAGATCTTGAAAAAAGTTGCAATATCCTTCCTGGTTAGAATAGGTTTCCACGTACAACTAAAAACATTATATAAAACCAGAACAACGGCAACGCCAAAGCGTAGCGAATCCCATCGAACAGAGATGGCTGGCATTTTTACAAACGAATAGCAAATATCATAAAACAACACACCAGAAAGGCCACCATTTTAAAAATGGTTGCTCACTAGCCAAGGTGTCATTAGAAGAAATAATATGCTTTTAAGTAGCCACCTCTAAAACTTGTAAAAGAACACACATAAAAATGGTGGCCATTTTTCAAAATGGCCGAGTACTCCCAAAAATTTTTATTAGACAATGTGCCATGCTTACAGTATTCACATATCAAATATGAACAAAATCGCTCTACTACTTTTTGAGTTATAGTAAAATATGTTAAAATGGCGGCCATTTTACAAAATGGCCACCTTCTACCAAAAGTGTCATTAGAAATAGACAGTGTGCCATGCTTATAGTATTCACATACCAAATATGAACAAAATCGCTCCACTACTTTTCGAGTTATAGTAAAATACGTTAAAATGGCGGCCATTTTCAAAACATTTTTCAAAATGGCCGCCTTCTACCAAAAGTGTCATAGGACAGTGTGCCATGCTTATAGTATTCACATACCAAATATGAACAAAATCGCTCCACTACTTTTCGAGTTATAGTAAAATACGTTAAAATGGGGGCCATTTTTCAAATTTTTTTTCAAAATGGCCGCCTTTTAACAAAAATGTCATAGGACAGTGTGCCATGCTTATAGTATTTACATACCAAATATGAACAAAATCGCTCCACTACTTTTCGAGTTATAGTAAAATACGTTAAAATGGTGGCCATTTTTCAAAATGGCCGCCTTCTACCAAAAGTGTCTTTAGACAGTGTGCAATGCTTATAGTATTCACATACCAAATATGAACAAAATCGCTCCACTATTTTTGTGTTACAGCAAAAATCGTAAAATGACGAGTAAAGGCCGCCATTTTTCAAGATGGCTGCCATGCGCTTCTTTAATATCTACATTTGTAGCATTATTAATGTCCTTTATAATTTTTTACATTTAAAACATATTGCTATTACAGTTTTACATATTGCACCTAAATTACTGTAAAATCGGCACTAAAATGGCCGCCATTTTGAAATGAGCCGCCATTTTGAAAATCGGCTTTTGAGCAGAACTTCTACCCCCATAGGGTATATGTGTACAAAATATGAACAAAATCGGGCCAACGGTATTTGAGTTATTGCCCGGACGGACGTACGGACGGACGTACGGACGGACGGACGTACGTATGGACGGAGGCGTTCCCTATATCCCTCCGAACTTCGTTCGATGGGATAATAACTATCTATACACCATCAATGCAAATATATGCTTTCTTCCATTCTGATACTCGTAGCATCTTTCTGTTTCACCTGAATCATCTCAGGGCTGAGAAGAAATGAGATGACATGGTTTATATTATGATGGCTTTCTTCGAGAATACATAATGCGGGCCTGAGAATGTGGGATGTCACATTCATTGCAACACACCTTGCAACAATGTCTTATAAGGGTAATTTCTTATATTGAGAAGTTTATCATCTATTGAAATTAAATACTTGTAGCTACATGCAAGTAGCAACACATACAAGTCTTCCATGCAGATGGCGGTGCGAATTCACATTAACAAATCGTCGCGTGAGAATAACTTTGTACTAACTGCCATTTTCAAAAAAATTGAGATAGACATGGAATTTTACTATTTGAAACACAGGCTTTCATCTCAGATACATGCCCCATCTCAATTCCCTCTCATTAAGCTAGAATTCAGATTGAAATTGTACCATCTCCAGACAAACAGCTTATTTCTAATTTCAAATTGTCATATCTGATATCAACTGTTTCAACCAATCAACTCTCTGAGAATTGGTCATGTGACTTGCAAAACTTGGAGTTATAACAATCTTATATTAAAACGAAGTATGCCAATATGCATGTTATTGTATCTAGAATGAAATAATGTTTTGTAACACAATACCATGCCAGTTTGCATGCCTGGCCTTTCATGTTTTAGTTTTAGAACTATTACAAGTAGATCAAAAAAATAAAATGATACAGTATGTGTAATCCCATGCATATTCAAATTATATGCCCTCAATTACTTTTTGTATTATGGATGGTCATTGGATTATTCATGGCCACATGATATGAAATAGAATTACTAATTTCCTCGAAAACCTAAATCCTTGCTACCAGGGAAGATGAAAAGTACAAATGACCAGTTAATTAGATCATGTGAGCAGTCAAAAGCACCCTTTATCTTCCCTGCTACCAGGTCTTATAGGGGTTTGAATGGCCAAATGCAATAGAAATGCATATACGAAGCTGTCATCATTAAATGTTGAAAATGAAAGACTACTTATTTGTTTCTTCAAATAGAGTACATAATAATAGGTCATATATACTAGATATAGTAATCAAAACAAATAGTAACTGTCATATTTTGCACTACATTGCTCAAAGGCAATCACTGTCTGTATACTATTGAAATCTCTTTCAAAATGATGTTTTATAGTTTGTGGAAAAAAGCTAAATCTATTTAAACTAGCTTTAACTTTTACTGACCATACACTATATCAATAAGGAGTTATCTTTATGTTAGTATAGTCCCTTAAAACACTTATTTTATTTTCTCTTCATCTATGATTTACTTTGCGCTTTTCACTGAACATCTGGGATCTTTTTAGTTATTTTATTAAAAGTATGTTTTTCAGATTTGTCCTTTCTTTTGTATTTTTGGGATCTTTGTTTTTAGATCGTCTACATTTTATTTTGGAAAAGTAACAAATTGGTTCAATTTCTTTACAAAGAGCCACTCTTATTCTCCACTTCTACAATTGCTTCAATTCCCAATTGTACTCCACAGAGTAGCAAACAACAGAAAATGAATGGATAATGATAGCTGCATCCCAATGAACAAAATGTGATTACCTAAATTGAGGTTTCATCACTTTCATTAATCTAAAATGAATTAGAAATTACTTTTCTATTTTCAAATTTCTTCCATGTGCATGTAATAAAAATTGATTATGTCTTAGGCCCCAAGGATCTGAAACCTGCTGGTCAAAATGGAATTACGGACCAGTTGCAATGTTATTCTCCTATACCCAGTGAAAAAATCAACTGGTCTGTATCAAAAATAACCTGATAATGACCAGCTGACCGGCCCTTAGGGGCTACATTGTAATGTGCTGGGAGGTTTAGGCTAAAGGGTTTATACCGAGGGAAATATGTGGGGGACCGTATTAGCATCATTGGTTTCAATGCATTGTACTTCTGCCTTAGTTTCAAAGGCAATAAATTCTTTTTGAAAGGTGTCCTGAGATTCCAAAATTAAGAAATAATTGTACTTATTTGAGAAATTGATTTTAAAGTTTTATAAATTGAATTTTCTTTATTTTATTAAATAATATTCTTTGGTTTTTGAAGATTTTTTTACAAAGCAAAACATTATTTTTCATTCTAGATACAATAACATGCATATTGGCATACTTTGTTTTAATATAAGATTGTTATAACTCCAAGTTTTGCAAGTCACATGACCAATTCTTAGAGAGTTGATTGGTTGAAACAGTTGATATCAGATATGACAATTTGAAATTAGAAATAAGCTGTTATTCCGGTGGGAAATTGTATCAACTCCATTTCCATAGTTTTAAAAAAGGATCTTGTAAATTGTTTCAAGGTATGATATTTCATATAAGATATCTCTAGGGTGAGACCAGGTGACATACAAAAAATCAAATTTCACATAGCAATACTAAGTAAGATACAGACCTCTAAACTTTCAAACCTTGATTTCTCAGTTCCGTAAAAATGTGAGATAGTACAAAGTTATTCTCATGCGACGAAATTAAGATAAGATCCATAATATGTTATCAAATGGTTAAATGCGCAAAATGTGTAGATATGTTTTCCTTAATAATGTGTGAGGAGGCCTTTCAGGCAATTTTCAAAAACGTAGTGAGAACAAGTTTGGTGGAGAGGGGAGGGGGATATCTCCCACCTCGGTCTCTCGCTAATGCCTAGGCCACATATGCGCCAGGCGCTGGCCGATGAGTAGTCATCGGCCGATTTCTAAATCAGTTTCGACAAAAATTATGTAATTCGGCAATTTTAGTTACAAAACATGAAGGTACATTATGTAAAATTTTGAAGACAATTGGTGTATATTTAATAAAATACCAGCACCAGTCCTGTTACTTTTGGAACACCCTGGAGGTGGTAAAAAAACTAAAATGAATCTGATATACACCTAATCACAAGTGAATCATCTATTAATACATCACTCTCATTTTAATAATTACAATTCTAGATTTTGATTTATATCAAAAGTGCTCAATTCAACAGTTATCTTATAAAAGGTAAATGACATTCTATATAAGTTGCCCTAGTCATTCCACAGTTCCAGGTGTTATTTTGTGGAGCCCATGTCTTGCCACATCACACGTGGAAATGACTTTGACAAACCTTGGACATCTTTCTTTCAGTCCATGGACTCTAAAATAAGAAGAATTTGCGTTGTAGGGAGCGTAAAATTGGTTATTTTGAATGCCGCCTCTTGTATTTTTCTACCCTTTGCATTCGTTTGACTTCACTTCTTAAAAGAGAGCTTCGTCTTCACTCTTTCAAACTAAAATAAACCTGTGAACTCACCGCGCCAATCAGTGTTCGTCGGCCAAATTTGACCGACGTTCTTTATATGGTCATTCCTTCTGACGTCATCGTTGAGCCCGGAATTGACCAATGACATGCGCATATTTAATTAGAACGCATTTGGCATATATGTTTCTTCAAGCTCGCTGATTGGTGGAAGGTCAGCGCGTAGGTCAAAAGTGATTTACCCAAACTGTCAACGGTACCCGTCGTGGGGGCGGGGCTACTAAACTGTAATATGGTCTCTACTAGGCAGAGTGTAGTTTAACTAGACTCTGCTCGCAGGGTAGTATTTTTCATCTGCCTCTTGTACACAAAGTTACTGAAACCACTGTGTATATATAAGTGCAAAATCCTATATTATACAAACATATTTGGGGTGGCAATGGTAGGTTAATTGAATTCTTCACTTTTCAGTTTCTAAGGGCCAGGAATCGTGCAAATATGAACGAGAAATATTGGACATTCAACCACCTTAATTCCTTAACAAACATCATTTTTAGATTTGACTGAAAAAAATATATGGTCCAGCAAGTGTGAATAAGTGAGTGTTGTCTGAGAGTCTAATTTATGGGAAGTGTGTGGTTTACCTGACCTACCAGATGTTTGAAAATCAAGGATTGCGAGTCTCATACTGCACAGTTTTTCCTCAAACTTATGCCATTCAAATTAAAACAAAATTGCCTTTCTGTTGGTGCATTGCTTTCTCGTTTTAGCAGCGTTTTGGTCTTATGAGAAAGGCTTCTCATAGTTGGGGACCCAAATGCCACTGAAAGTAGGGACTCTGTAACATTTCTTGGTAAAATATCCTTCTCAAATTCCTTCTCAAAATGAGAATATTTATAGTGATACTACCACTTTAAACATTTGAAGATAAGTCAAATAAATCAAAAAATAAATCAAGTAAAATTCTTGCTATTTCTTGGTAAAATATCATACTTAAATTCCTCTTCAAAATGAGAATATTTATAGTGATACTACCACTTTAAGCGTGGGAGGATGTATACTATAAAAGGTAAACATGAATTCTATTTTGAATAAGATGTTTTTGTTTGTCCTGACCAAGACATACACACACACATGTACAAGGTAAGAGGCAACATAATATTAACATATTTATTAATCATCAAGGATGATACTATAAGAGAGAGAGAGAGGTAGGTGTGTTAGAATTGTGTTGAAATGTTCAGTCAAATGTGAAGCACTGATCACAAAAGGCTACTAAAGTTTTGCATCAAATGGGAATAATATTTCTAGTGTCTCGCCATTTTTTCCACACTATTCACTGAACAATGAACATGTGCCGCGTTGTTTAACAAATAAAATTGGAAGTGACACATTTTTTGAAACCTCACACATTTTCACAACATGAATTCACAATAAAATTAATCAATTAGAAATTCAATACAATATAATTTTCACATGAAGGTGTGGAACTAGTATACAAGGATTCAAGATAATAAATGCAAATTCAATGTTCTCAATTTTATCTCAAGTGGGTGCAGAACTCTTATTTTTCATAATTAAAACCAACTAATATAATAAATCAAATGTCGATTTCTGATAAAAACAACTTAAGTTAAAGAGAAAAAGGTAAAAATTTATGTTGCAAACTAATGATCAATTATTCCCGTAGTTAAAGGCATAAGCTTCAAATTAACCAGTAATTCAATTATCTTTGACTTAGTTAATGAATGTTTTTGTTAAAAATAACTTACCACATACGACTTGGTATTGAAATTGAAGCCTGTGATGCAGAGTGTCTGGTGTGCTGGAAATAAAAAAAGTGATAATGATGTTTAATCATTTTTAATGACACAAAACAAACACTATAGTTTTTCATCATGATGATTATTATGATTTCAATAAAATTATAAATTATCAAATTAAAGACATACAGATCCTCAGATTACGTGCAGTCATGGTAGCATCAAACTTAAAATAATAGGTAACAAAAATGATGCATGCTTTAACTGCACAGTGTTCATGCGGTTTATATTACACATTTCAGAAAGTTGTCCTGAGATGGTGGTAAAAATACAAAGAGTTATTAACATGAGGACCATTTAAGTGTGGTGCTTCACTGTGGATAAACCCATCTAACCGTAAAACTAAAAATAAATGCCATGTATTCAGTTATGCACACGCTTCTGAAAAAAGTTTCATGTGAAAAGGTAGCACAAGTTCAACAGTAGTCAAAACAAGGATCAGAACCCACTTCTTCAACAGGATAAAATTCAGCTGGATTCAAAATTACAGTATGTAGGATATTTATTTGTAATTACTAAAGAAATTAATTGTGAAAAGAAACAATCAAAATTACCTCTATAATGAATATGGTCCTCTACAGTGCTGGTATATATTAATTGATCAGTCGTTTAATTGGCATATTTTCTTGAATTTTAACATTTAATGTTCCAAACTCCCACAAACTGCTGAAAAGTATACACCATAAATCATATTTACCAAAATTAGTGTCTCCAAGGCTTCACACCAGCGTATGCATTATGCATTTGTCATGAGTTTGAGCTGAAATTTCCCCAAAATGAAGTAGGCTAAGGGTGGTCTCTGCCAGGTTTGTTTATTGTGGTAAGCTTGTAAGTGCTCAGAAGCAAATAATTCATGTGCGCAAAACAATCAAATAATCTGATTGGTTTAAACTTTGCTGCACATGCGCACAATGTGTGCCATGTTTTTTTCTAGTGATTTCGTTTCGTTTCGTGGAGTTTCCGTTTCAGTGTAACTTCCGCAAAAATGGCTGACCATAGACAGAATTAACAGGTAAAATCACTTCAAAGTTTCAAGAGAACTTTTACCTATAATAGCAAAACTTTTGTTTTATTTGTGCATTCTATCTATCAGATAAGAGTCTCAGGGGTATGTAGGCAAATTCATTTTGGTAGGAGCACTCTGTTTAGTTTGAAAACGCACCCTTAATTATCATATATCAGCACTATACTTATGCCTAGGTCACATTTGCTGCGATTCAACGGCCGGCGCCCGGCCAATTGAGTATTTTGTTCAAAATTGAATACATTTCTGAACAAAATACTCAATCGGCCGGGTGCCGTAGTGAAAATCTGAGCAAATGTGACCATCATGACATTACAGGTTGTTCAATAAGTCTTAATACAACTAATCTTTTATGATTCATTTATATTTCCAAATCATTTCGATATATCTAAATAAATTCAATAGATAAATGATTACTCGGCCTTAAATTTGGTTAAAAGACCTTCAAAACCAAAATGTGGTCATGATTATATTGATATTATCCCAAGATTATTGTGTTACCTGTACAATACACCCAGTGATAGTTCTCATATTATGGAGATCAGTCATCAGCGTGATATTTTTCCAAAAATCATTATCAGCCAAATGACAAAAATGGTAACCAAAATAGAAAAATAATACATTTCTGTAAAAATCTTTAGTTTCCCTGAGATAAAGTATGCAGTTTGGAGATTTTTCAGAAAATTGACAAAAATATTCTAAAATTGAAACATTTTTATTCAGCTTGCTCCCTATATCTGATAAACTATCAAATTTAATTTCCCAAATACAAAGTCATTCACACATATCAATGCCTTGCCACTCTATGTAAGGAGAACTTGATAAACAAAGTCAAGGACAAGCGGTCAGGGTCTGTTTCAGTCGTCATTTGTGAAGTTTTATTTCATTTCTATTATCTTATTTCCCAAATTCTAAGAATTATTTTTTTTTCAAAACAAACAAGGCACAATGTACCTTATAAGTCAAATGCAACATTAATCTTGTGGATGTATGATCCAAGTATCATGTATGCTTTGCAAAATGCAGCATTAATTTATAACAAGAGGAGGGAAACCCCAGAGTTCCTAGATGACTTCATAATTACCTCTCTTGATTACCACCTCCCATTTGTCACAAGATTTCTACCATCTAGTATATCTAAATGCCATACGTTGATGCAATGTTTTAATTGATGTAAACATATTCATTGTATCTTTCTTCATCTTGACATGAAATAGCAAGCTATAATATTGGTAAATATGCCAGAAGAATTCAACATTACTACTATATATTAATTGACACAATTTTACAAAATGTTAAATCCGCCATTTTGTTTCTGTTAGCCCCCATGTTATTTGACCAATCAGCCATGAGGCCCATCTCTACATGAAAGTCCACTGAAGCGAGGTCATCTCTGAACTCTGGGGGTTTTCCTCCTTTCATTAGAGAGATTTCGCACATAAGTGAAAGTACAACTTATACATATACGTATACTTTAAAGGGTCATGTCGAACTATTATATTTACTAAAATCAATTTTAAATTGTACTAATGGAACATGGAACTAGAGACTGTGAATGCACTGTCATCTGCACGTGTAGATTATGCACCTTATCAGGGTTCGAACTTAACTTTTTAGACTGGTAGTGAAAATAGTTACCTGACATTTTTTCTAGGTAACTAAATTCCAAAGTAAGGTAGTTTTTTTACCGGTTGAAAAAATTTCGATAGACACAGTTTTCCTTGACACTAAAAACAAATCTAATGATCTGTTGATCTCAAGTTTATTATAGTTTACAAAATAAACCCTCCCCCTTTAATATGACATTAAAATAAGATATAAAAAGAACTGGATCATACAGGACTATCCTTCTTTCCAGAATGATAGATATAGATATATTTGCCTCAAAAAATAGTATTTTTCTGACTCAAAAGTAAATAGAACTAGAAAAACAGCAACTCCACGGAGTAGCAAATCCCACCGAACAAAACATGTTTTGATAAAAAATTTGAGCCAAATTCATCGACTGGTATTTGAATTATCAAAGATTATGTTTTTATGAAACATGGTTGCCATTTTGAAATTCAGCTGTCATCTTTAGATTTCTTCTTTAGCAGAGAATGTCAGTCCAATGGTATTTGGGTTATCAAAGATTACTTTTTTAATGGCAGCCATTTTGAAATTCAGCTAACGCCTTTAAAATTTCTTCTGAAGCAGACCTCCTTTTTCCCTAAACATCAGCATATAAAATTGGAACCAAATCCATCCACTGGTATTTGAGTTATCATTAATAACATTTTTTTACGAAAAATGGCGGCCATTTTGAAATTCAGGGGCCATCTTGAAAATTTATTTTTGCGCAGAACTTCTTTGTCTCTAGGCATCAGCATATAGAATTTGAACCAAATCCGTCAACTGGTATTTGAGTTATCAAAGGTTACGTTCTTTTATGAAAAATGGCGGCCATTTTGAAATTTAGCTACCACCTTGAAAATCCCTTCTCGAGCAGAGCTCCTATGTTCCTAGGCATCATCATGTAAAATTTGAACTAAATCCATTCAATGGTAATTGAGTTATCAAAGATAATGTTTTTTATGAAAAATGGCCGCCATTTTGAAATTTAACTGCCATCTTGAAAATCCTTTCTCGAGCAGAGCTCCTATGTCCCTAGGCATCAGCATCTAAAATTTTGAAATTTGATGGCCATCTTGAAAATGTCTTCTTGAGCAAGGCTCCTTTGTACCCAGGCAACAGCATATAAAATTTGAACCAAATCCATCCACTAGTATTTGAGTTATTAAAGATTATATTTTTTCCGAAAAATGGCTGCCATTTTGAATAAAGTGGCCATATTGAAAATTCCTTCTCGAGCAGAGGTCCTACATCCATAAGGCATAAGCCTATAAAATTTGAATGAAATCCGTCAACCGGTATTTGAGTTATTGCCCGGACACACGAACGGACGGACGGACGAACGGACGGAAGAACGGACGGACGGACGAACGGACGGACGGACGAACGGACGGACGGACGAACGGACGGACGGCTTTTCTATATCCCCCTCGAACTTCGTTCGGTGGGATAATTAGCTTTAAAAGACCTTAGAAGAATGTTTCAAGTCAATAGAGAAAAGATGTTGTCTTATGAGAACATAAACATTGGTAGTCATGTGATCAGACCAAATTATAATAGACCAATCATGTTGTTTCAACATTCAAATTTAAATTTCCCACTATAATAAACATTCCTAAGTGGCTCAAAGTGAAAGGTCAACCTGCTTAATTTATGCAGCTGTTGCGTTTGAGAGTTTCCCTCCCCAAGATTTTATTTTTTTATTTCAAATCTACATGGTGAAATGGGAACTGCAAACTTTATTGAAGGGGGTATGCTTATTGAAAGCAATTACTAGTATTTTTCTCAATAGATGTCTCCCTCACTCACTAATCAACAGGAAGTTAGCAATCTTCAAAAAGTATCTTAATAATACGGTGATTTTACCTGAAAATTGCCGATTTTTAAGACTTTATTTTAGAAAAATAAGAAACTGTATGGTAAGTAAACACTTTATCTTATGTTTTGAGAAGTTATAGCCTAAAAGCTGAAGTGAAAGAGGACGAAAAGTGCCAAAGAAAAAATGTTTTATCACGGAAGCATATTTTCATTCTCAGCATTTTTTCAATTGAGAAGTTGAGTTGACGATCGTATAGAGATCTTCCCATAAACCAGGAAACTGTTTTCGTTACTTGGGCATGTTGCTAGGTAACGATTTGAGAAAATGAAGGAACGAATCGTTACTTCCGCAACGCTAATTTCGAACCCTGCTTATAATTAAATGCTTGCTTCCGTGTCCTTGTAGTTGTAGTGTATTATAAACACGATCCTTTAAAGTGAGTCATGATTCTTTAAAGTGAGTCATTACATAAACAAGTTGATTATTTCAATGTTTTCATGATCAGTATAAGTTCAATGAACTTACAAAACGGTATATTTACGTAGATGATAACGTATACAGTTGGATCTCTGTATAAAGATTTGCCTACATGTGTGTGGAACAATTGACCGCAAGCATTTTTAAAAATTAATTGGCTGAGTGGTAACAGTATCCAATCAAATACTTTAACCATCAATTTGAAACACCAATCAAACCAGTAGGTTCTAGCAATTTCTGGAAACGACCCATTCAGTAGATCAACAAATGACATACAGGGTGTTTCATAACGAGCATCTCCAAAAAGTCAATTTGAGAAGAGATGGGTCTATAACATATGTACTATATATGAGTCTATTTTATTCTAGACAAACACATTTGGATCAACTAAACATGCTACCATTCAAGAAAGTACAAATGGCATCCCTTTGACCTGTATTTATTACAGTCCGAGAAGATCTTTCCTGACGAAATGCCCACATTATGAAACACCTTGTCATTTACCTATAAGTATAAGTATACGTTATAAGTTGTACTTTCACTAGGTGCGAAATCTCTCTATTGATACACAAGATTGTTTTATGGAGAGATGGGAAGTATCGTGTATGCTTCGACTTTTGTATGCGGATTTTTACAAAATAATATAAAACCCACGCTCAAGCCTGCACGTAATGAGTTATTATTCATTTCACCTCTCGTATCAACCTAGAAAGGATCATATCTGAGTTATACTTGAAAGTCATAAATAACTCAAGATTCCAGACTTTTTATTTAAAAAGTGATTTTATATCTGATCATCAAATAATCTACTCCAGTTATATTCCCAGCTATGGTCAATTGCCAAGCAATATTTCAAAATGTTTTTTCAATGAAACAAAACAGATACTCATGAAGTAGATTAGTATATTTCAAGTTAAAAAATAAATTGTGTTAAATTATTCCTATTTCTGAGTAAAATTTCATGCTACAGTATTTTATTATTAAAATTATTCGATTACACCCCGTGATTCTTACCAAAATATTGAACAGTAATGTGGAAATTTCAAAAATTAGGAAAATGACCTTGATTTTGACCCTGACCTTTGACATTCAAAAATGTGAGTTTACTGACTTTTTTAAGTCTTAGATTGCTTAAACTTATTTTAAAGTCAAAACAAAAGATTTTGAAAAGGTGACCTTTTTCAACTTTAAAAGCTCATCAAAGGTCTCAATTTCTATTTCAGATTCTGAATCCAGAGCAAATTTCCTATCTAACTGAAACCTATCTTGGCAGATTTGGAACACTATAAAATGCATCCTTTTTTAAATTAGTAAGAATTTTCATTGTGACTTAGAGTAAGGCAATCATTGAAAATACTAAGAAGAATTAAAAAATTTTAGGTCTTGTTTTATTGTTTTAACTTATTTTAAAGTTGATATAAAGATTTCAAAATTTGACTTTTTTTCTTAAAAGGTCATAGAAGGTCAACCAGAATTCAGATCTCAATTTAAAGTCCCCGTCTAAAGTTTGAAAATATTATTTTATCATTCATTTACTATTTGCCAGGACTTCAGAGTGATTTTAGAGATTTTTGAACAAAAATTTTTTTTTGAAAAAAAAGTTGTGAGCATTTCATTTCTCAAATATTCAAATTGAAATTTCTTAATCATCAAATATTTCTTAATGCATTTCAAAAAAGATTATATTTTTAACACCAATGCAAAGATTGAACAAAAGACACACTATTTCAATAATAAAATGTCATATTTAATGGGCCACTTCAATGTTTTAGCTTATCAAAAATATTTTGAAACATTAGTGATGTCACTAAGGTAACAAAAACTTTTTGAAAAAAATTGAATTTTTTTTTTCGATGTCAATCTTTTCTAATTATGCTAGACTTTCATAAAAAACCAATGTTGATTGTCTAACCAGGTTAAAAGGAAGAATAAATTATGTTTTAGATATCATTGTACCATTGGTTTCTATGAGAACTAAAATTTTGAAATGCATTTTTCTCAGAACCATTTTCATGCACTGACAAGTTCATTTCTCGCTTGTTTATCAACCGATTTTCTTAATTTTTTCGGCAAAAAACATGGGAGGATGTATGCTATGCATTGGTATGAATTGTGGCTAATTAGAAGATATGAGTGACCTCTAAAAGTTGGTTTTAAATAAATTCACAAATTTTGGAACAAAAAGTCTATCAAAAAACACTTTTTGAAATTAAAAAAAAAAGTTTCACATATCACACTTTGATAACATTGGGTAAGACTACAATATAAGCCAAAGTGGTTTAAACTTTACATGGGGCCTTTAAGAGAAATCAAAAAATGGATGGCACACTCTCAAAAGCTCTCTATCTGAGCTACACAATGAAAAAAAGATAATAGACAAATTGTAAATTTGACCTAGATTTTGACTACTGACCTAGATAAAAAAAATTGACCAAATTTCCCAGTAAGCCAGGCACATACCCTGACTGGCCATATAAATAGAATTCACAACGAAACCCTAATTAACTCATAAATAATTTGCGAACAAACTATATCTCTATTCTTATTCAACAAGGTTTGATTCGAAAGCACATACTTAATGATCAATTAATAAAGTTAATCCATAAAAAATAATAACAGCAACGGGCGAAACATGAATGTCATAAATGTCATATAAAGGTAACGGTGGCGCCAAGCTTACACGATTACACTACCACGGTCATGGCAAGCATTGCAATATAACGGAGCATTGTCGCGGTTATACCAGGCTTTCACGATAACACTACCACGGTCATGTCAGGAATCTTGCGCTACTAAAAAGACTGAATAACATGGTGACAGTTACGCCAGGCATTAGTCTTGCAGTAGATAGGGTCTCTAGACAAGACTCAATGAACACTACAGTCTGTTAACTGTTAAAAATAACTAGAAATCGAAGATTGCAAGCAATCTTAAGGAGGCCCCGACCTTTTGACCTTTTGGAGTTCAGCAGGTCGAAGGTCACCGAAGGTCAACCAAAGGTCGGAGGTCAAAAGTAAGGACATATTTGAGTTCCTGAGATCTTGTAGATGATTTTTAAAAAAAAATCTGGTTTATTTGAAGCAAGTTGAAAAATGACCGATTTTTGCCGATTTTTGACGTCAAATATCTCAAAAACGGTAAAAAATTAACGCGTACATATAGTGAGCAATTTGTAGAGAATGCTTATATCTAGTTACATTTTAATTCATCGCAAGAAATAATGAAGTATGAGGACGAAATCTGAGAAACTTAGAAAACACAGTTTGTGATCTTGTTTGATGACCTTGACCTTTGACCTTAAAAATTTTACTTTTTTAGACCTCAATATATCTTTTCTGATTGAATAAACTTTAATTTGAATCCAAGAAATCAATTTAAAAAATCAACTTTTTTTACCTTTCGAAGGTCACTGAAGGTCAAGTAAAGGTCAAAGGTCAAAACTAAGGTCAGATTTGAGTTCCTGAGATCTTGTAGATGCATTTTAAAAAAAAGTTTGGTCAATTTAGAGCAAGTTGAAATTTGACCTTGAAAAATTTCGAAATTTGACCTTTTTTCAGTTTTTGAGTTCTAATATCTCAAAACTGGAGCAAAATTTTAATAAATTGTCAATTGCTAATATGTGTAGAACCTTAAGATGAATATATATTCTGACTTTCAGTAAAAAAAATTGATTTGTAGTCTCCAATTTTGAGAAACTTAGAAAACACAGTTTGTGATTTCGTTTGATGACCTTGACCTTTGACCTTGCAAATTTTACTTTTTTAGACCTCAGGAGGTCTCTTGTGAATAAATATACCTAAATTTGAATCCAGAAAATCGATTTGAAAAATCAACTTTTTTGACCTTTCGGAGGTCACTGAAGGTCAACCAAAGGTCAAAGGTCAAAAGTAAGGTCAGATTTGGAATCCTGAGAATTTGTAGATGAGTTTTTAAAAAAAATTTGGTCAATTTGAAGCAAGTTGAAAAAAGACCTTTTTTGACCTTTTTTTGACCTTCAATATCTCAAAATCTAGGCAAAATTTCTCTAGACGGCAAAAGGTTAAGACTAATAGAATCCTAATATCTATCTGTATGCAAAAATTCAGCCAAAAATATTGAAGTGTAGTGTCAGGATTTGAGAAACTTAAAAAAAACTTAGATTTGACCAAGATTTTGACCTTTGACCTTGACCTAGATAAAAATTCCTTTCCCGCCAAGTTCAGCCTAGGTCCCTAGTAGGGTTATGTAGTAGCTAGCTGAAAGCTAGTTGGAAGTAGGAGAAAAAGGTTTAGGAAGAATAAATAAAGAATAACTAGATGTATAAGATTGCAAGCAATCTTACGGAGGCCCCGTAGGCTTTTTGAACATTTAAAGGTCAGCCAAAGGTCAAATCTTAAATACAAGGTCATATATGAACTCCAGGCATCCTGTAGATGATTTTTAAAAAAAAGTTTGGTCAATTTGAAGCAATTGGTGCAGAATTTTAATAGATAATCAATTGTTAATACGTGTAAAACCTTTAGAGGAATATATATCCTGACTTTAATTCAAAAATATTGATTTGTAGTCACAAACTTTGAGAAACTTAGAAAACACAGTTTGTGATCTTGTTTGATGACCTTGACCTTTGACCTTGAAAATTTTACTGTTTTAGACCTCAGTATATCTTTTCTGATTGAATAAATCTAGATTTGAATCCAGAAAATCAATTTGAAAAATCAACTTTTTTGACCTTACAAAAGGTCACTGAAGGTCAACTAAAGGTCATAGGTCAAAACTAAGGTCAGATTTGAGTTCCTGAAATCTTGTAGATGCTTTTTAAAAAAAAGTTTGGTCAATTTAGAGCAAGTTGAAATTTATCCTTGAAAAATTCCGAAATTTGACCTTTTTTCAGTTTTTGAGTTCTAATATCTCACAACTGGAGCAAAATTTTAATAAATAGTCAATTGCTAATATGTGTAGAACCTTTAGAGGAATATATATTCTGACTTTCAGTAAAAAAAATTGATTTGTAGTCTCCAATTTTGAGAAACTTAGAAAACACAGTTTGTGATTTTGTTTGATGACCTTGACCTTTGACCTTGCAAATTTTACTTTTTTACACCTCAGAAGGTCTTTTGTAAATAAATGTACCTAAAGGGGACATGCCATTAAGAGGCCATTCTCGGACTTAGTCATTTTTTCAAAAGTGTGAAAATAAAAAACCTCATGAAAAGTTCTTAAAATATCCTGAATAACAAGTTGAATATATATATTTAATGATGGCACAAGCAAAAGTCTGAAAATTAACATGAAATGAGGGGTTTTGACTGATGCAAAAAATGGTAGATTTGTGATGAAGAAATAGAAGTTTTTGCAGTAACAACACAATTACCTCGAAGTTATCAGTTATGAGAGGCTGAGGACTAAACTTGACATAATACTCAATCTCAGATTATCAGTAGTATCATGGGCTTTCAATCTAGTTGAAAGCCCATGGTAGTATCTAACTTAAGCCGGACAGCCACTCAAAATGTATATGGAGCCCATAAGATACATTTTTCTCAATTGAAATCACTATTTCTGTTTTTAGCTTCAGAGGATAGGAAGTACATGAACATGCTAAGTTTACCTAGATCACAAGCCTTACCACAAATATAAAGTATATAGGAATAGAGTTGATATGTGTGAGAACCTTGAACTTCCCATTTTATTGGGGATGGGACTTGTGATTCATGTGTATTTCGAACTTCTTCACATGTGCATGGATCTAAAATTGTGGCAGCCATCTTGGATTTGTCATATATGTGGACATGGTTTTGGTTGTGCTGAATTTGTTTCAAAATAACATTTCTTGTATACATACGATAAGTGAGATAGGCATTTGAAATTAAATACAGATAGCATACTTGACATTTAATGCAGTAAACAGTATACAATAATTCATTCTTACATAATAAGTGAGTCCAGACAAAAAGTTGTTATTGTGTTAGTTTAACTGGGCATAAATTACACTCATTGGGCTTGGTTTTCTTAATTGGCTTGGATAAAATGTTGTTCTATTTATTCAGAAAAGGAGTATAGTTCAATATACAAGTTCACATTCATTCCATCCTCTTGTAGAAATGAATCTCATATTACTTCATCTCGAATATGGAACACAAAAATATAATAAAAAAACAAGTTTCTATTAATTGTAAAAGTTAGCTTCCATGTCATGACTGAGTTTGGGTTCCGCTTCTAGAGAAAAAAGATATTCCCTCTAGAAATATCGTATTGACCATTGCTATACACTCCATATTTAATCCTCCCTGTAAATAACATTGATATACAGTATAAATATGACACCGAGGATCTGGAGTTTGGGTAATGTGAGACATGAGTTGCTACTTTTGAATCTCATATTCAATATTCTTTCTTTAAAACCTCATATTTAATATTTTTGGAGTGGTAATTCAATTATTTACCTATTTGTTATTCTTCATCCCATAGTTTGGCTCTGTTCCGCTATGTTAGGTAACATGAAAACATATTTATGATATTTTGCAAATGCGTGGAAAAAGTGATATCTGTGGAATACGGCAAATATTTCACAGATATCACCTTTGCCAGGGATTTGAAAACTACCACCAATATGATGTGTTTTGTTACATAGTGATTTCATGACATTACGGGGATGAATGAATAAATAGATGTTGTTTTGATATGTTTTGTTTAGTTTTATAGGTGAACTATGGGATAAATAGAACATCCTATGATTGTTCGTGATATCGTGTTAATCCACTCATTGATATCAATATCTGCGCTAATTGGCTATACTAACTTGGCAAGATTGATATCAACTCGGAGATAAAGATAAAATCATTTAAAATCATATGATATCCTATACATATCCTTTACTGTGCCACAACTTTCTCATATGTTATATTTGGCACAGGCCATCATTAATTTTCCTTGAATTCATGCTTTTGTTCCTCGTTTTAGAAATGAGAGGAAATCTTTGATTTTCCTTGTATTTGAGTTGCTTAAATGTTGCCCTGTTATGTGATAAAAGTCAATAGTATCCACTACAGTCACAGTTGAAATGTACCCATTGCTAGCCCAGAACCTACCAAAATAGCATTTGCATTTTGCCAATATTGCCCTATGTGCTTTTCCATGAAAATAGTTTTAATCGTATCTTTTCTTCAGTATTTCATATATTGCATTTTAATATATTAAATTGGTTTATATTTATATATCATTTACTTAGACTGCAATAAATAAAGATTTTTTTGTAAAAACTCCAAAAATGGTATATGATCTTTAAATGACATCAAAGCTCAAAATTCGCTGAAATTGTAATTTTATAAAGCACAAATGATTTTTCTTCAATATGATATGCATTATTATCAGATATCTTTGGGGGCTAAAAAGGGCCCTTATTGACACCCGTCCTTTGAATCCAGAAAATCGATTTGAAAAATCAACTTTTTTGACCTTTCGGAGGTCACTGAAGGTCAACGAAAGGTCAAAGGTCAAAAGTAAGGTCAGATTTAGAATCCTGAGAACTTGTAGATGAGTTTTAAAAAAAAATTTGGTCAATTTGAAGCAAGTTGAAAAAAGACCTTTTTTGACCTTTTTTTGACCTTCAATATCTCAAAATCTAGGCAAAATTTCTCTAGACGGCAAAAGGCTAAGACTAATAGAAGACTAATATCTATCTGTACGCAAAAATTCAGCCAAAAATATTGAAGTGTAGTGTCAGGATTTGAGAAACTTGAAAAAAACTTACATTTGACCTAGATTTTGACCTTTGACCTTGACCTAGATAAAAATTCCTTTCACGCCAAGTTTAGCCAAGGTCCCTAGTAGGTGCATATAGTACATAGTTGAAAGGTAGTTGGAAGTAGGAGAAAAAGGTTTAGGAAGAATAAATAACTAGATTTTGGAAATTGAACGAAGTTCAATTTCAGACTCCAGATCTAGACTTTTTTTAGCCGAGTCATCCAGAATAAGCCGAGTCATCCAGAATAAGCTGAGTCATCTAGAAAGAGATGGATAAATAAAATAGGAAGGTAGGATAGGATAGAATAGGAAAGAACGATAGGATAGAATAACAAAGAAGGATAGGATAGAATAGAACAGGAAGAAAGGATAGGATAGGATAGGAAGGAAAAGATATGAGGGAAGGATAGATAGGAAGGATAGGGTAGGATGAGAAAGGAAGGATGGATGAATTTTTCAATATTTTCTTCTCTACTCTTGACTTTCTATCAGGATACCATCAGATCGATTTTTCTCGAAATTTCAAAACGCTATCACTTCCGAACCGGAAGTCGGATCGAAATTTGGTTTGCAGATTCGGATTCCTGACAAAATTCTACCCCTAATTCATAACTCATACGTTAAATATGGAGATTTTTTATTTTGACCTACTTTTCGGACACGCCATAACTTCCGCACCGGAAGTCGGATCGAAATTTGGTTTGCAGATTCGGATTCCTGAGAAAATTCTATACTTAATTCATAACTCAAACGTCAAATTTGGAGAACTTTTTATTTTGACCTACTTTTCGGACACCATATCTCAAAAGTGGGTCAAAATACTTTCTGACGGCAAAAGGCTAACACTATTAGCATATTCTTGGCTACATGTATACACAATTTCGAAGAATATAATTAAAGTGTAGTGTCAGAATCGAAAAAATAAGGAAAACCTATGAATTTGACCTAGATTTTGACCTAGGCATTTCGGTGTCCAAATTGTGAAGCAAGTAGGCTTTTAAGGTCCCCTTCTTTTAAAGGCTTTGATTATATGAAGCTGAACTCAGTCTATATTCCGTATTTTTCACTTCAAAAAAATATTTTTTCCCATTGACTTAACATGGGCACCAAATTTAGCGATTTTTGAGTTTTCAAAACGCCATAACTTCCGGACCGGAAGTCAGATCTAAATTTCGTTTTCAGATTCGGAATCCTGAGAAAATTTCCTATAAGAGTAATATCCTGGACATTTGATTCGGAGAACTTTTTTTTGGACCTCGTTTTCGGACACTGATATCTCGAAATCGGTTTGAGATATCAAAAAACTAAATCGACCCTGGGTTTCCTACTTTTTTATAAGGAACACAATGAAAAAAACCCGGATAGAAAATATTGAAGGACGACCGAGAAAATCGAAAAAAGTGACAAAGTACTGGATTTGACCTAGTTCTTGACCTTTGACCTAGATAAAAATTTGACCCAATTTCCGAGGAACTAGATTCTGGACCTAAATTGACCAAATGACTGACTTTACTAAAAACCTTATGGTTATTGAGAAAACTGGTTTAGAATAATAATAATAAGAAGAATAAGAATAAGAAAACTGGCGAAAACAATAGACTCCAGATTTCATCTGGAGTCTAATAATAATAATAATAACTAGACTTTGGAAATTGAACGAAGTTCAATTTCAGACTCCAGATCTAGACTTTTTTTAAGCCCAGTCATCTAAAATAAGCCGAGTCATCCAGAATAAGCTGAGTCATTCAGAATAAGATGGATGGATAAAATAGGAAGGTAGGATAGGATAGAATGGGAAGGAACGATAGGATAGAATAAGAAAGAAGAATAGGATAGAACAGAATAGGAAGAAAGGATATGATAGGAGAGGATAGGAGAGGATAGGAAGGAAAGGATACGAAGGAAGGATAGATAGGAAGAATAGGATAGGATCAGATAGGAAGGATGGATGAATTTTTCAATGTTTTCTTCTCTACTCTTGACTTTCTATCAGGATACCATCAGATCGATTTTTCCGAAATTTCAAAACGCCATAACTTCCGAATCGGAAGTCGGATCTAAATTTGATTTAAAGTTTCGGATTCCTGACAAAATTCTACCCCTTATTCATAACTCATACGTCAAATTTGGAAACTTTTTATTTTGACCTAGTTTTTGGACACGCCATAACTTCCGAACCGGAAGTCGGATCGAAATTTTAATTGCAGATTCGGATTCCTGACAAAATTCTACACCTAATTCATAACTCATCCGTTAAATTTGGAGATTTTTCTTATTTTGACCTACTTTTCGGACACCATATCTCAAAAGTGGGTCAAAATACTTTCTGACGGCAAAAGGCTAACACTATTAGCACACTATTGGCTACATGTATACACAATTTCGAAGAATATAATTGAAGTGTAGTGTCAGAAACGCAAAAATAAGGAAAACCTTTGAATTTGACCTAGATTTTGACCTAGGCATTTTGGTGTCCAAATTTTGAAACTAACTGGCTTTTGAGGTCCCCTTCTTTTGAAGGCTTTCATTAAATTAAGCTGAACTCAGTCTATATTTCGTATTTCTCACTTCAAAAAAATCTTTTTTTCCCATTGATTTAACATAGGCACCAAATTTAGGGATTTTTGAGCTTTTAAAACGCCATAACTTCCGAACCGGAAGTCGGATCAAAATTTGTTTTGCAGATTCGGATTCCTGAAAAAATTCTACCCCTATTTGATAACTCATACCTTGAATTTGGAGAACTTTTTATTTTGACATACTTTCTGGACGCCATTTTTCAAAATCGGTAAGAGTAATCAAAAAACGGATGGACACATATGAAAGGGCTGTTTCTAAGCTACATGATGAAAAAAGATGAAGACGTTTCGATAAATAACAACGAAGATAATAGACAGAAGGTTGAAAATGTAAGATTTGACCCAGTTCTAGGATAAGATAGGATATAGAATAGGAAGGAAGGATAGGATAGGAAGGAAGGGATAGGAAGGAAGGATAGGATAGGAAGGAAGGGATAGGAAGGAAGGATAGATAGGAAGGATATGATCAGACAGGATAGGAAGGAAGGATGGATGATTTTTTCTATATTTTCTTCGCTACTCTTCACTTTCTATAAGGATATCATCAGATCGATTTTTCTTGAAATTTCAAAACGCCATAACTTTCGAATCGGAAGTCGAATCGAAATTTTGTTTGCAGATTCGGATTCCTGAGTAAATTCTACCCTTAATTCATAACTCAGATGTTAAATTTGGAGAACTTTTCATTTTGACCTACTTTCTGGACGCCATATTTCAAAATCGGTAAGCGTAATCAAAAATCTAATGTCATATCTTTGCTT
Source organism: Owenia fusiformis (assembly GCA_903813345.2). Taxonomy (NCBI): domain Eukaryota; kingdom Metazoa; phylum Annelida; class Polychaeta; order Sabellida; family Oweniidae; genus Owenia; species Owenia fusiformis. Next base: position 9,682,533 of record CAIIXF020000001.1, read on the forward strand.
TGGCTTTTTTTAAGCTACATGATGAAAAAAAGATTTAGGAGTTACGATAAACAACGAAGAAGATAAATGACAGAATGTTGAAAATGTAAGATTTGACCTAGTTCTTGACCTTTGACCTAGATAAAAATTTGACCCAATTTCCGAGGAACTAGATACTGGACATAAATTGACTGACTAATGATCTTTATTGGAAGCCTTATGGTTATGGAGAAAACTGGGAAAGAATAATAAAGAATAATAAGAATACTGACGAAAACAATAGACTCCAGATTTACATCTGGAGTCTAATAATAATAAGAATATCTATAAAATTAATAGGAGGCCCCCCGTTGGGGCCTCCTAATAATAATAACTAGACTTTTGAAGATTGCAAGCAATCTCACGGAGGCCCTCTTAGGCATTTTTGACAATTTGAAGGTCAACTAAAGGACAAATATCAAATCTGAGGTCAGATGTGAACTCCTGAGAACTTTTAGATGACTTTCAAAAAAAGATTTTGTCAATTTGAAGCGAGTTTAAATTTGACCTTGAAAAATTTCGAAATTGACCTTTTTCAACTTTTGAACTCTTATATCTCAAACTGGGACAAAATTCTATTAGATAGTCAATTGCTAATATGTGTACAACCCTTAGAGGAATGTGTATATTTCGACTCCGGATTAAAAATATTGGTTTGTAGTCGAACTTTGCGTAACTTAGATAGCACAGTTTGTGACCTAATTTCATGATTTTGACCTTTGACTTTGAAACGTTTTACATTTTTAGACCTCAGTAGGACTTTTGTAATTAAGCTCACCTAAATTTGAATCCAAAGACTCAATTTGAAAAATCAACTTTTGTTACCTTTCGAAGGTTATCGAAGGTCAATTAAAGTTCAAAGGTCAAATCTGAGGTCAGATTTGGACTCCTGGGAACTTGTAGATGAGTTATAAAAAAAGATTTGGTCAGATTGAAGCAAGTTGAAAAATGACCTTTTTTGACCGTTTTTTTACGTCAAATATCTCAAAAACGGTAAAAATTTAATGCTGACATATAGTGAACAATTTGTAGAGAATACTAAAATGTAGTTTCAGTTTAATTCATCGCAAGAAATAATGAAGTATAAGGACAAAGTTGAGAAACTTGAAAAAAATTTAGATTTGACCTAGATTTTGACCTTTGACCTAATTTGATAACCGTGACCATTGACCTTGAAAATGTTACTGTTTTAGAGCTCAGTAGGTATTTTATGATTAGGCTAACCCTAAATACTGAAATATGAATCCAAACACTCAATTTGAAAAATCAACTTTTCTGACCTTTCGAAGGTCACTGAAGGTCAACTAAAGGTCAAATGTCAAATCTGAGGTTAAATATGAACTCCTGAAAAGTTGTAGATGATTTTTAAAAAAAAGTTTGGTGAATTTGAAGCAAGTTAAAATTTGACCTTATAAACTTTGAAAAATTGACCTTTTTCAGTTTTTGAGCTCTTATATCTCAAAACTGGGAAAAAAATTTAATAAATAGTCAATGACTAATATGTGTAGAACCCTTAGAGAAATGTATATCTTGACTTTCAATTAAAAATATTGATTTGTAGTTTTGAACTATGAGAAACTTAGATAGCACAGTTTGTGACCTAATTTAATGACATTGACCTTTGACCTTGAAATTTTTACTTTTTTAGACCTCAGTAGGCTTTTTGTAATTAGACTGACCTAAATTTGAATCCAAAAACTCAATTTGAAAAATCAACTTTTCTGACCTTTCGAAGGTCACTGAAGGTCAACGAAAGGTCAAAGGTCAAATTTGAAGTCAGATTTGGACTCCTGGGAACTAGTAGATGATTTTTAAAAAACAATTTGGTCAGATTGAAGCAAGTTGAAAAATGACCTTTTTTGACCGTTTTTTGACGTCAAATATCTCAAAAACTGTAAAAATTTAATGCTGACATATAGTGAACAATTTGTAGAGAATACTTAAATGTAGTTTCAGTTTAATTCATCGCAAGAAATAATGAAGTATAATGACAAACTTGAGAAACTTGAAAAAAATACAGATTTGACCTAGATTTTGACCTTTGACCTAATTTGATAACCGTGACCCTTGACTTTGAATATTTTACTGATTTAGAGCTCAGTGGGTCTTTTATGATTAGGCTTATCTTAAATTTGAAACCAAAAACTCAATTTGAAAAATCAACTTTTCTGACCTTTCGAAGGTCACTGAAGGTCCACTAAAGGTCAAATGTCAAATCTGAGGTTAAATATGAACTCCTGAGAAGTTGTAGATGATTTTAAAAAAAAAGTTGTGTGAATTTGAAGCAAGTTAAAATTTGACCTTATAAACTTTGAAAAATTGACCTTTTTCAGTTTTTGAGCTCTTATATCTCAAAACTGGGACAAAATTTTAATAAATGGTCAATGACTAATATGTGTAGAACCCTTAGAGAAATGTATATCTTAACTTTCAATAAAAAATATTGATTTGTAGTCTTGAACTATGAGAAACTTAGATAGCACAGTTTGTGATCTAATTTGATGACCTTGACCTTTGACCTTGAAATTTTTACTTTTTTAGACCTCAGTAGGCTTTTTGTAATTAGACTGACCTAAATTTGAATCCGAAGACTCAATTTGAAAAATCAACTTTTCTGACCTTTCGAAGGTCACTGAAGGTCAACTAAAGGTCAAATGTCAAATCTGAGGTTAAATATGAACTCCTGAAAAGTTGTATATGATTTTTAAAAAAAAGTTTGGTGAATTTGAAGCAAGTTTAAATTTGACCTTATAAACTTTGAAAAATTGACCTTTTTCAGTTTTTGAGCTCTTATATCTCAAAAGTGGGAAAAAAATTTAATAAATAGTCAATGACTAATATGTGTAGAACCCTTAGAGAAATGTATATCTTGACTTTCAATTAAAAATATTGATTTGTAGTTTTGAACTATGAGAAACTTAGATAGCACAGTTTGTGACCTAATTTGATGACTCTGACCTTTGACCTTGAAATTTTTACTTTTTTAGACCTCAGTAGGCTTTTTGTAATTAGACTGACCTAAATTTGAATCCGAAGACTCAATTTGAAAAATCAACTTTTCTGACCTTTCGAAGGTCACTGAAGGTCAAGTAAAGGTCAAAGGTCAAATCTGAGGTCAGATTTGGACTCCTGGGAACTTGTAGATGATTTTTAAAAAAAAAATTGGTCAGATTGAAGCAAGTTGAAAAATGACCTTTTTTGACCGTTTTTTGACGTCAAATATCTCAAAAACGGTAAAAATTTAATGCTGACATATAGTGAACAATTTGTAGAGAATACTTAAATGTAGTTTCAGTTTAATTCATCGCAAGAAATAATGAAGTATAATGACAAACTTGAGAAACTTGAAAAAAAACTTAGATTTGACCTAGATTTTGACCTTTGACCTTGACCTAGATAAAAAATATTTTCCCCCCTATTCCAGCCCAGGTGTCTAGTAGGAGCATATAGTAAGTAGTTGAAAGCTAGTTGGAAGTAGGAGAAAAATGCTTTGGAAGAATAATAAATAAAGAATAAAGAATAAAGAAAAGCTACAAAAGCTATAGGAGGCCCTTTCAGGAGGGCCTCCTAATAATAATAATAATATCTATAAAATTAATAGGAGGCCCCCCGTTGGGGCCTCCTAATAACAACATAACTTCGACATATGAGTGTTACCTGATGAATGGGACCCTCACGTGCCTTCCAAATGGTAGTACACGAACTCTAGTGTAACTACATCAGCTTATCTTTCCGTCCGATCAACAATAAGTACAGTTATACAAGAAATGTAAACGAAGTGAAAATATTCCCAAAGATTTTCCGAAAGGCATGGCATTCCGGAAGTTATGATACGTTATGGTGTCACTACGGTAAATCATTGAAAAATATTGAAAAAAATCACAAAATTCAAGTTCTGGTGTGAGGTTCCATATCCATCCGCTAAAAGGTATGACACTATAAAGTCCATTTACAAATTTGTGGTTTTGTTCTAAATAACGCCATAGTTGGCTTCTAGGGTACCTAGTATGCCACTATTTCATCGTATCAAAATAAAGAGGAGGAGTTCAACTTTCATTTGAATTACGAAAATAGCGATGTAGGTCAAAATAGTTCCGGCGTGAGCATGTTTACTACGCGTTTGCCCGTCATCTCAGAAATAAGGAAATGGTAGCAAACGCGAGTTACAATAAATGTACGCTGATATCTCAAAAAGTAACCTGCCTCCCTATAATTTGATGTAGATCAATCGAACCCCTATATGAACAGGTACATTTTGATATATAACACTATGGGGGGGGTAAGCGTTTTATAGTTGATCACAAACGCCATATGTGCAAAGTATTGTTCTGAATTTTCGAATTTGGTGTTGGATTACAATACTCACACCTTCTGGGGTACATATTTCCATTTTTGAACGAATTAGCCCATACAATGACTATATTTTTGCAATATCCTATACATAACCTTCATCTTGACGCTATATTTAACATAAGGTTTGCGTCTCGATTTTTAAATATCACTACGCCAACATAGGGACTCATTTTTATGTAAAATCCCTGCTTCAACGATGAAAATTAACGAATATTCTTGAGATTTTTTTCTAAAAATGGCACATTTAGAAAGTACTTGGCCTCAGCTTTACATACATACCTCAAATGGCCATAGTGCATACACTTAAACCTACTATACACACCATTGAAGTTGGCAAGAATATGGTCCCGTAAACAGGAACTACTTTATTCGTTAATTTTCATCGTTGAAGCAGGCATTTTACCTAAAAATTAGTCCCTATGATGGCGTAGTGATATTTAAAATCTAGACGCAAACCCTATGTTAAATATTTTATTTATTTTCTTTATTTTGATACGATGATACTAGGTACCCTAGAAGCCAACTATGGCGTTATTTAGAACAAAACCACAAATTTGTTAATGGACTTTATAGTGTCATACCTTTTAGCGGATGGATATGGAACCTCACACCAGAACTTGAATTTTGTGATTTTTTTCAATATTTTTCAATGATTTACCGTAGTGACACCATAACGTATCACAACTTCCGGAATGACATGCCTTCGAAAAATTTTGGGGAATATTTTCACTTCGTTTACATTTCTTGTATAACTGTACTTATTGTTGATCGGACGGAAGAATAAGCTGATGTAGTTACACTAGAGTTCGTGTACTACCATTTGGAAGGCACGTGAGGGTCCCATTCATCAGGTAACACTCATATGTCGAAGTTATAGTTATAGTTATTCACTGCTAGGTCATTCTGACCTGTAGCCGGTCTTACCGCAGAGCTGTCAAGTGTCCCGCGAATGGCGGGATTATCCCGCGAATTTGATCAAAATTAGGCTAATTTGCGTGTCCCGCATTGTCCCGCGAAGTCACGCAAAATGTGGCTTTGACCTCCGCGAATTTTTGAATATCTTGATTATCTTATCTTATATAAGAAGCTAAGTTTTTGCACTTTTGAGGAGTAAAGTTTACCTAATTTTAAGTACATAGCATCAAAATAAAGGGGAAGGGTTCAACTTTCATTTTAATTACGAAAATAGGGATGTAGGTCACAAATAGTTCCAACGTTGGCCTTTTTACTACCCGTGTGGCCTTCATCTCAGAACTGAGCAAATGTTAGCAAACGCGAGTTACAATAAATGTACGCTGATATCTAGAAAGGGTTTGTATAAAAAACCGGGTACCGGGTAGTAAATCCTCCATGCTGGGTTCAAACTTGGTACCCGGTCAAAAAAAACAGGTACCCAAAAAACGAAAAATACGAATATATAACATAATTAGATTATGAGAAAACGTGTAAGATTTGTTTTGAATTTGCAAAAATGTATGTAACATGATTCAAAATTGAGCTAGAAGCTTCAAATAAAAAGCATATTTTAAGGCACTTTTCTTCCTCTATCGTTATGGCCATATTTTCATTGGTTATGGGGGGGGGGTGCGATCGCATCATCGCACCCTCTCCTGGCTACGCCTATGACATTGTAAGACATAACAATTTACAATTCAGTGGACATTTTGTCATAAATTGGGATAACTTAAATTACGATTAATAATCAAAATCTTACACGTTGCATCATGCAAATTAACACACGTCACCTCTCTGCTAAAGCAACGATAGCTATTTACAGGTTTTTTATACAAACCCTATCTATAAAATTAACCTCATTCCCTATAATTTGATGTAGATTAATCGAACCCCTATATCATGGGCTTTCAATTGAAAGCCCATGCCTACAGTATATGAATAGGTACATTTTAATATATAACATTATGGGGGTAAGCGTTTCATAGTTGGTCACGACGCCAGAAGTGCAAAGTATTGTTCCGAATTTTTGAATTTCGTGTTAGATTACGGTAATCACACCTGAAGCATGGTTTTTGTTTTTGATAAATTACAATAAAGTTTAATAATATTCCTATGCGTATTTTGTGAAATTGTGTTTACGTTTATTTAAGTTACAATGTAACGGTGCATTATATTTGATTAATCAGTATCTGAAAGTTTGATTTAAGTACTTCTACACGCTTTTACATTAGTCCCAATCACGCAAATCCCTTGAATGTCCCGGGACATCCTGCAAATTTAGGTGGATGTCCCGCGAAATCCCGCAAATTTAGGGCACTTTGTCTAAAAAATCTGTCCCTCCATGAAGTTTTTGGTGGTACACCTGTTAACTGTCCCGCAATTAGGGTGTTTGTCCCTCGAATGGTCCCGCGAAATCCCGCGAATTAAAAAAAAAACCTCCTATTAGCGCAATCACGCAAATCCCTTAAATGTCCCGTAAAATCCCGCGAATTTAGTAGATGTCCCACAAAATCCCGCGAATTTTGGGCACTGGGTCTAAAAAATCTGTCCCGCGAGAAAATCTTTAGGGGTTGACAGTACTGTTACCGTTAAGTTATGTTGTTATTATTTTTAACAGTTAACAGACTGTAGGCACTGCTTCGCCAAGCTAGATCTGTGCCCATGAATATATTATGAATTGAAACGTTATAATGGTCTTCAATGGGATTTTCCACAATCTTGACCCATAGTAGTGTTGTTGCGATGTGCCATAATCGTACATCGATGCATCGGCAATTTTCAGTAGTAAACAACGATGCACATCGCGATGTACATCGAGAAAAAGTTCGAGAAAAGTGCACTGAAATACCGAACGCTAATGCACTAAAATATCGAACAGAACAAATTAATAAGAGTACGCTGGTACATCCGGGAACATAGTAACGGTGAAATGAAAGTAAAGTAATTTTTTGATGGTTCATTTCGACTAGCTAAAACAGTTTTAAAGCGAAAGAATATCAGAAAACATTTGAAAATGAAATAAGACATGAAAAAAGGTAAGCAATTTGAGTCAAAATAAGATAAGAAAGGGCGATTTTTAGCAAATTAAAATTTTTTAAAAACATCGATGTTTTGTTTCAGACATCGATGCATCGCCAGAACCAGCTTTGGCGATGTATATCGCGATGTATCGATTAATCGCGACAACACTAACCCATAGTGGACTTCCCACAATCCGTGCATTGTTGATGTAGAATAGAAACTCAATCTTCTTTATTCTTAGGACATCACCTGATGCCTGACCAGTCAAATGAATGCTTGACAACAAAGAAATGATCCTGTTAACATTATGACAAAAAATGTTTGCTTACCAAGTCTATACTGCCTCGTTAAATCAATTTTTGGGTCTTTACTTTTCATTTTGTTTTTCAAATCATATTATCGCCCACTCATGGCGGGAGTACGTCGCCAATTATTAGGCACTCCATTTGACGTTTAGTGAACAACTGTCTTGCTCTCATATGCTTGTAAGTCTGGTCTTGAAAATGGTGAAAATAGAGATGTATCAATTAAACTTTTTTAAATTGTTCAATTAGAGATCTATATGTCTCTAGAGTGTGTGACTAAGAAGGGTGTCATATATAATTGACTGTTGATGTCATAGGCCAAGGGTAAAGTAATAGTAAGCCATATATAGAAGAGACAGGTGAACAACTCTGACTTGGACTACTTGTTAAGATGGAGATTTCAACAATATTTAGTGTATTATTTTCAAAAAGCCATGGGGAGTTGATAGAAAATTGATAGTTTGTAGCTCTTACCTAAGATTGAAACTCAGTCAGATGATATAGAGTGAATAATGCTGTCTAAAAGAGAGAATTTCTGAAAACCTGCAATTGCCTGGCAAGTTCATTAGTAAACAAGTGATCTGATTGGTCACTGCTGACCTCCCTGACCTCCAACAGTGACAATCAGTTTCAGCTTGCCAGGCAATTGCAGATATCCAGAGTTGTTGTTTTATATGCAGTATTATATGCAGTTTTTAGATAAAGATTTGAAAAAAACAATGATATAAGTTTGAAAAACACTTTGAAGAAGATTTTGAAGAGATTTGGGAATACAATTTGATTCCAGTAAGGAGAACTAGTGCCAAGACAGTTATACAAGAAATGTAAACGAAGTGAAAATATTCCCAAAGATTTTCCGAAAGGCATGGCATTCCGGAAGTTATGATACGTTATGGTGTCACTACGGTAAATCATTGAAAAATATTGAAAAAAATCACAAAATTCAAGTTCTGGTGTGAGGTTCCATATCCATCCGCTAAAAGGTATGACACTATAAAGTCCATTTACAAATTTGTGGTTTTGTTCTAAATAACGCCATAGTTGGCTTCTAGGGTACCTAGTATGCCACTATTTCATCGTATCAAAATAAAGAGGAGGAGTTCAACTTTCATTTGAATTACGAAAATAGCGATGTAGGTCAAAATAGTTCCGGCGTGAGCATGTTTACTACGCGTTTGCCCGTCATCTCAGAAATAAGGAAATGGTAGCAAACGCGAGTTACAATAAATGTACGCTGATATCTCAAAAAGTAACCTGCCTCCCTATAATTTGATGTAGATCAATCGAACCCCTATATGAACAGGTACATTTTGATATATAACACTATGGGGGGGGTAAGCGTTTTATAGTTGATCACAAACGCCATATGTGCAAAGTATTGTTCTGAATTTTCGAATTTGGTGTTGGATTACAATACTCACACCTTCTGGGGTACATATTTCCATTTTTGAACGAATTAGCCCATACAATGACTATATTTTTGCAATATCCTATACATAACCTTCATCTTGACGCTATATTTAACATAAGGTTTGCGTCTCGATTTTTAAATATCACTACGCCAACATAGGGACTCATTTTTATGTAAAATCCCTGCTTCAACGATGAAAATTAACGAATATTCTTGAGATTTTTTTCTAAAAATGGCACATTTAGAAAGTACTTGGCCTCAGCTTTACATACATACCTCAAATGGCCATAGTGCATACACTTAAACCTACTATACACACCATTGAAGTTGGCAAGAATATGGTCCCGTAAACAGGAACTACTTTATTCGTTAATTTTCATCGTTGAAGCAGGCATTTTACCTAAAAATTAGTCCCTATGATGGCGTAGTGATATTTAAAATCTAGACGCAAACCCTATGTTAAATATTTTATTTATTTTCTTTATTTTGATACGATGATACTAGGTACCCTAGAAGCCAACTATGGCGTTATTTAGAACAAAACCACAAATTTGTTAATGGACTTTATAGTGTCATACCTTTTAGCGGATGGATATGGAACCTCACACCAGAACTTGAATTTTGTGATTTTTTTCAATATTTTTCAATGATTTACCGTAGTGACACCATAACGTATCACAACTTCCGGAATGACATGCCTTCGAAAAATTTTGGGGAATATTTTCACTTCGTTTACATTTCTTGTATAACTGTACTTATTGTTGATCGGACGGAAGAATAAGCTGATGTAGTTACACTAGAGTTCGTGTACTACCATTTGGAAGGCACGTGAGGGTCCCATTCATCAGGTAACACTCATATGTCGAAGTTATAGTTATAGTTATTCACTGCTAGGTCATTCTGACCTGTAGCCGGTCTTACCGCAGAGCTGTCAAGTGTCCCGCGAATGGCGGGATTATCCCGCGAATTTGATCAAAATTAGGCTAATTTGCGTGTCCCGCATTGTCCCGCGAAGTCACGCAAAATGTGGCTTTGACCTCCGCGAATTTTTGAATATCTTGATTATCTTATCTTATATAAGAAGCTAAGTTTTTGCACTTTTGAGGAGTAAAGTTTACCTAATTTTAAGTACATAGCATCAAAATAAAGGGGAAGGGTTCAACTTTCATTTTAATTACGAAAATAGGGATGTAGGTCACAAATAGTTCCAACGTTGGCCTTTTTACTACCCGTGTGGCCTTCATCTCAGAACTGAGCAAATGTTAGCAAACGCGAGTTACAATAAATGTACGCTGATATCTAGAAAGGGTTTGTATAAAAAACCGGGTACCGGGTAGTAAATCCTCCATGCTGGGTTCAAACTTGGTACCCGGTCAAAAAAAACAGGTACCCAAAAAACGAAAAATACGAATATATAACATAATTAGATTATGAGAAAACGTGTAAGATTTGTTTTGAATTTGCAAAAATGTATGTAACATGATTCAAAATTGAGCTAGAAGCTTCAAATAAAAAGCATATTTTAAGGCACTTTTCTTCCTCTATCGTTATGGCCATATTTTCATTGGTTATGGGGGGGGGGTGCGATCGCATCATCGCACCCTCTCCTGGCTACGCCTATGACATTGTAAGACATAACAATTTACAATTCAGTGGACATTTTGTCATAAATTGGGATAACTTAAATTACGATTAATAATCAAAATCTTACACGTTGCATCATGCAAATTAACACACGTCACCTCTCTGCTAAAGCAACGATAGCTATTTACAGGTTTTTTATACAAACCCTATCTATAAAATTAACCTCATTCCCTATAATTTGATGTAGATTAATCGAACCCCTATATCATGGGCTTTCAATTGAAAGCCCATGCCTACAGTATATGAATAGGTACATTTTAATATATAACATTATGGGGGTAAGCGTTTCATAGTTGGTCACGACGCCAGAAGTGCAAAGTATTGTTCCGAATTTTTGAATTTCGTGTTAGATTACGGTAATCACACCTGAAGCATGGTTTTTGTTTTTGATAAATTACAATAAAGTTTAATAATATTCCTATGCGTATTTTGTGAAATTGTGTTTACGTTTATTTAAGTTACAATGTAACGGTGCATTATATTTGATTAATCAGTATCTGAAAGTTTGATTTAAGTACTTCTACACGCTTTTACATTAGTCCCAATCACGCAAATCCCTTGAATGTCCCGGGACATCCTGCAAATTTAGGTGGATGTCCCGCGAAATCCCGCAAATTTAGGGCACTTTGTCTAAAAAATCTGTCCCTCCATGAAGTTTTTGGTGGTACACCTGTTAACTGTCCCGCAATTAGGGTGTTTGTCCCTCGAATGGTCCCGCGAAATCCCGCGAATTAAAAAAAAAACCTCCTATTAGCGCAATCACGCAAATCCCTTAAATGTCCCGTAAAATCCCGCGAATTTAGTAGATGTCCCACAAAATCCCGCGAATTTTGGGCACTGGGTCTAAAAAATCTGTCCCGCGAGAAAATCTTTAGGGGTTGACAGTACTGTTACCGTTAAGTTATGTTGTTATTATTTTTAACAGTTAACAGACTGTAGGCACTGCTTCGCCAAGCTAGATCTGTGCCCATGAATATATTATGAATTGAAACGTTATAATGGTCTTCAATGGGATTTTCCACAATCTTGACCCATAGTAGTGTTGTTGCGATGTGCCATAATCGTACATCGATGCATCGGCAATTTTCAGTAGTAAACAACGATGCACATCGCGATGTACATCGAGAAAAAGTTCGAGAAAAGTGCACTGAAATACCGAACGCTAATGCACTAAAATATCGAACAGAACAAATTAATAAGAGTACGCTGGTACATCCGGGAACATAGTAACGGTGAAATGAAAGTAAAGTAATTTTTTGATGGTTCATTTCGACTAGCTAAAACAGTTTTAAAGCGAAAGAATATCAGAAAACATTTGAAAATGAAATAAGACATGAAAAAAGGTAAGCAATTTGAGTCAAAATAAGATAAGAAAGGGCGATTTTTAGCAAATTAAAATTTTTTAAAAACATCGATGTTTTGTTTCAGACATCGATGCATCGCCAGAACCAGCTTTGGCGATGTATATCGCGATGTATCGATTAATCGCGACAACACTAACCCATAGTGGACTTCCCACAATCCGTGCATTGTTGATGTAGAATAGAAACTCAATCTTCTTTATTCTTAGGACATCACCTGATGCCTGACCAGTCAAATGAATGCTTGACAACAAAGAAATGATCCTGTTAACATTATGACAAAAAATGTTTGCTTACCAAGTCTATACTGCCTCGTTAAATCAATTTTTGGGTCTTTACTTTTCATTTTGTTTTTCAAATCATATTATCGCCCACTCATGGCGGGAGTACGTCGCCAATTATTAGGCACTCCATTTGACGTTTAGTGAACAACTGTCTTGCTCTCATATGCTTGTAAGTCTGGTCTTGAAAATGGTGAAAATAGAGATGTATCAATTAAACTTTTTTAAATTGTTCAATTAGAGATCTATATGTCTCTAGAGTGTGTGACTAAGAAGGGTGTCATATATAATTGACTGTTGATGTCATAGGCCAAGGGTAAAGTAATAGTAAGCCATATATAGAAGAGACAGGTGAACAACTCTGACTTGGACTACTTGTTAAGATGGAGATTTCAACAATATTTAGTGTATTATTTTCAAAAAGCCATGGGGAGTTGATAGAAAATTGATAGTTTGTAGCTCTTACCTAAGATTGAAACTCAGTCAGATGATATAGAGTGAATAATGCTGTCTAAAAGAGAGAATTTCTGAAAACCTGCAATTGCCTGGCAAGTTCATTAGTAAACAAGTGATCTGATTGGTCACTGCTGACCTCCCTGACCTCCAACAGTGACAATCAGTTTCAGCTTGCCAGGCAATTGCAGATATCCAGAGTTGTTGTTTTATATGCAGTATTATATGCAGTTTTTAGATAAAGATTTGAAAAAAACAATGATATAAGTTTGAAAAACACTTTGAAGAAGATTTTGAAGAGATTTGGGAATACAATTTGATTCCAGTAAGGAGAACTAGTGCCAAGACAGTTATACAAGAAATGTAAACGAAGTGAAAATATTCCCAAAGATTTTCCGAAAGGCATGGCATTCCGGAAGTTATGATACGTTATGGTGTCACTACGGTAAATCATTGAAAAATATTGAAAAAAATCACAAAATTCAAGTTCTGGTGTGAGGTTCCATATCCATCCGCTAAAAGGTATGACACTATAAAGTCCATTTACAAATTTGTGGTTTTGTTCTAAATAACGCCATAGTTGGCTTCTAGGGTACCTAGTATGCCACTATTTCATCGTATCAAAATAAAGAGGAGGAGTTCAACTTTCATTTGAATTACGAAAATAGCGATGTAGGTCAAAATAGTTCCGGCGTGAGCATGTTTACTACGCGTTTGCCCGTCATCTCAGAAATAAGGAAATGGTAGCAAACGCGAGTTACAATAAATGTACGCTGATATCTCAAAAAGTAACCTGCCTCCCTATAATTTGATGTAGATCAATCGAACCCCTATATGAACAGGTACATTTTGATATATAACACTATGGGGGGGGTAAGCGTTTTATAGTTGATCACAAACGCCATATGTGCAAAGTATTGTTCTGAATTTTCGAATTTGGTGTTGGATTACAATACTCACACCTTCTGGGGTACATATTTCCATTTTTGAACGAATTAGCCCATACAATGACTATATTTTTGCAATATCCTATACATAACCTTCATCTTGACGCTATATTTAACATAAGGTTTGCGTCTCGATTTTTAAATATCACTACGCCAACATAGGGACTCATTTTTATGTAAAATCCCTGCTTCAACGATGAAAATTAACGAATATTCTTGAGATTTTTTTCTAAAAATGGCACATTTAGAAAGTACTTGGCCTCAGCTTTACATACATACCTCAAATGGCCATAGTGCATACACTTAAACCTACTATACACACCATTGAAGTTGGCAAGAATATGGTCCCGTAAACAGGAACTACTTTATTCGTTAATTTTCATCGTTGAAGCAGGCATTTTACCTAAAAATTAGTCCCTATGATGGCGTAGTGATATTTAAAATCTAGACGCAAACCCTATGTTAAATATTTTATTTATTTTCTTTATTTTGATACGATGATACTAGGTACCCTAGAAGCCAACTATGGCGTTATTTAGAACAAAACCACAAATTTGTTAATGGACTTTATAGTGTCATACCTTTTAGCGGATGGATATGGAACCTCACACCAGAACTTGAATTTTGTGATTTTTTTCAATATTTTTCAATGATTTACCGTAGTGACACCATAACGTATCACAACTTCCGGAATGACATGCCTTCGAAAAATTTTGGGGAATATTTTCACTTCGTTTACATTTCTTGTATAACTGTACTTATTGTTGATCGGACGGAAGAATAAGCTGATGTAGTTACACTAGAGTTCGTGTACTACCATTTGGAAGGCACGTGAGGGTCCCATTCATCAGGTAACACTCATATGTCGAAGTTATAGTTATAGTTATTCACTGCTAGGTCATTCTGACCTGTAGCCGGTCTTACCGCAGAGCTGTCAAGTGTCCCGCGAATGGCGGGATTATCCCGCGAATTTGATCAAAATTAGGCTAATTTGCGTGTCCCGCATTGTCCCGCGAAGTCACGCAAAATGTGGCTTTGACCTCCGCGAATTTTTGAATATCTTGATTATCTTATCTTATATAAGAAGCTAAGTTTTTGCACTTTTGAGGAGTAAAGTTTACCTAATTTTAAGTACATAGCATCAAAATAAAGGGGAAGGGTTCAACTTTCATTTTAATTACGAAAATAGGGATGTAGGTCACAAATAGTTCCAACGTTGGCCTTTTTACTACCCGTGTGGCCTTCATCTCAGAACTGAGCAAATGTTAGCAAACGCGAGTTACAATAAATGTACGCTGATATCTAGAAAGGGTTTGTATAAAAAACCGGGTACCGGGTAGTAAATCCTCCATGCTGGGTTCAAACTTGGTACCCGGTCAAAAAAAACAGGTACCCAAAAAACGAAAAATACGAATATATAACATAATTAGATTATGAGAAAACGTGTAAGATTTGTTTTGAATTTGCAAAAATGTATGTAACATGATTCAAAATTGAGCTAGAAGCTTCAAATAAAAAGCATATTTTAAGGCACTTTTCTTCCTCTATCGTTATGGCCATATTTTCATTGGTTATGGGGGGGGGGTGCGATCGCATCATCGCACCCTCTCCTGGCTACGCCTATGACATTGTAAGACATAACAATTTACAATTCAGTGGACATTTTGTCATAAATTGGGATAACTTAAATTACGATTAATAATCAAAATCTTACACGTTGCATCATGCAAATTAACACACGTCACCTCTCTGCTAAAGCAACGATAGCTATTTACAGGTTTTTTATACAAACCCTATCTATAAAATTAACCTCATTCCCTATAATTTGATGTAGATTAATCGAACCCCTATATCATGGGCTTTCAATTGAAAGCCCATGCCTACAGTATATGAATAGGTACATTTTAATATATAACATTATGGGGGTAAGCGTTTCATAGTTGGTCACGACGCCAGAAGTGCAAAGTATTGTTCCGAATTTTTGAATTTCGTGTTAGATTACGGTAATCACACCTGAAGCATGGTTTTTGTTTTTGATAAATTACAATAAAGTTTAATAATATTCCTATGCGTATTTTGTGAAATTGTGTTTACGTTTATTTAAGTTACAATGTAACGGTGCATTATATTTGATTAATCAGTATCTGAAAGTTTGATTTAAGTACTTCTACACGCTTTTACATTAGTCCCAATCACGCAAATCCCTTGAATGTCCCGGGACATCCTGCAAATTTAGGTGGATGTCCCGCGAAATCCCGCAAATTTAGGGCACTTTGTCTAAAAAATCTGTCCCTCCATGAAGTTTTTGGTGGTACACCTGTTAACTGTCCCGCAATTAGGGTGTTTGTCCCTCGAATGGTCCCGCGAAATCCCGCGAATTAAAAAAAAAACCTCCTATTAGCGCAATCACGCAAATCCCTTAAATGTCCCGTAAAATCCCGCGAATTTAGTAGATGTCCCACAAAATCCCGCGAATTTTGGGCACTGGGTCTAAAAAATCTGTCCCGCGAGAAAATCTTTAGGGGTTGACAGTACTGTTACCGTTAAGTTATGTTGTTATTATTTTTAACAGTTAACAGACTGTAGGCACTGCTTCGCCAAGCTAGATCTGTGCCCATGAATATATTATGAATTGAAACGTTATAATGGTCTTCAATGGGATTTTCCACAATCTTGACCCATAGTAGTGTTGTTGCGATGTGCCATAATCGTACATCGATGCATCGGCAATTTTCAGTAGTAAACAACGATGCACATCGCGATGTACATCGAGAAAAAGTTCGAGAAAAGTGCACTGAAATACCGAACGCTAATGCACTAAAATATCGAACAGAACAAATTAATAAGAGTACGCTGGTACATCCGGGAACATAGTAACGGTGAAATGAAAGTAAAGTAATTTTTTGATGGTTCATTTCGACTAGCTAAAACAGTTTTAAAGCGAAAGAATATCAGAAAACATTTGAAAATGAAATAAGACATGAAAAAAGGTAAGCAATTTGAGTCAAAATAAGATAAGAAAGGGCGATTTTTAGCAAATTAAAATTTTTTAAAAACATCGATGTTTTGTTTCAGACATCGATGCATCGCCAGAACCAGCTTTGGCGATGTATATCGCGATGTATCGATTAATCGCGACAACACTAACCCATAGTGGACTTCCCACAATCCGTGCATTGTTGATGTAGAATAGAAACTCAATCTTCTTTATTCTTAGGACATCACCTGATGCCTGACCAGTCAAATGAATGCTTGACAACAAAGAAATGATCCTGTTAACATTATGACAAAAAATGTTTGCTTACCAAGTCTATACTGCCTCGTTAAATCAATTTTTGGGTCTTTACTTTTCATTTTGTTTTTCAAATCATATTATCGCCCACTCATGGCGGGAGTACGTCGCCAATTATTAGGCACTCCATTTGACGTTTAGTGAACAACTGTCTTGCTCTCATATGCTTGTAAGTCTGGTCTTGAAAATGGTGAAAATAGAGATGTATCAATTAAACTTTTTTAAATTGTTCAATTAGAGATCTATATGTCTCTAGAGTGTGTGACTAAGAAGGGTGTCATATATAATTGACTGTTGATGTCATAGGCCAAGGGTAAAGTAATAGTAAGCCATATATAGAAGAGACAGGTGAACAACTCTGACTTGGACTACTTGTTAAGATGGAGATTTCAACAATATTTAGTGTATTATTTTCAAAAAGCCATGGGGAGTTGATAGAAAATTGATAGTTTGTAGCTCTTACCTAAGATTGAAACTCAGTCAGATGATATAGAGTGAATAATGCTGTCTAAAAGAGAGAATTTCTGAAAACCTGCAATTGCCTGGCAAGTTCATTAGTAAACAAGTGATCTGATTGGTCACTGCTGACCTCCCTGACCTCCAACAGTGACAATCAGTTTCAGCTTGCCAGGCAATTGCAGATATCCAGAGTTGTTGTTTTATATGCAGTATTATATGCAGTTTTTAGATAAAGATTTGAAAAAAACAATGATATAAGTTTGAAAAACACTTTGAAGAAGATTTTGAAGAGATTTGGGAATACAATTTGATTCCAGTAAGGAGAACTAGTGCCAAGACTAAAAAAATTTGAAAAATTTTCAATCTTACTTGTGGACCTGTCTCTTCTATATTCAGCTTACTATTACTTTTCCCTTGGCCTATGGTTGATGTACCATGCTCATTACCTCTGGGAATGGTTCCCGGGGAATGGTTGTGAGACTCGATTCTTTAATCAGAATCTGAAGTACACGTACACTTTGTATTCTCACTGGCGGATTAGGGGGGGGGGCCAGGGGCCCGGGCCCCCCCCCTTGGGTGGGCCCAGAAAAAAAAAATTGGGCCCAAAAAATTTTTTGGGCCAAAAATTTTTTGGGCCAAACAAGGCCTTCAGGCCCCAAAAAGTGGGCCTTTTTGGTCATTACTGGGCCTTTTAAGGCCTTATTTGTTAATTTCAGGCCAAATTTTGAAGAAAATGGGCCTCAAAATTTCAAAATTTGGGCCCACTTTTGGATTTTAGGGGCCCAAAATTTTTTTCCGCGCAAGCGCGGACGTTTTTTCTCTGACCTGAAATTTGGGCCCCCCCCCTTGTTGGTTCCTGGATCCGCCCCTGATTCTATTGTGTTTTAGGCCTATGTTACTGTTCTAATGCGAAAGAATAAAAATGCATATTCAAGGTTCATGTTTGTCAAATGACGATATTCTGGAATTCGGGATAGTTGCTAGACTACTGCTAGCCGTTTCTCCGGGCCCCTGCCTGTTTGACTAAAAAAGTAAATGTCAAATGGAGTATACATGCCGCCAAGGGCGTGATCACCGAGCTGTTCCTATTGGTCGATGCAACTTCACATTTTCCCATAGCACGCCATTTTGTTTCTCATTTTCACATATCGTAAAGAAGAAGAAAACGTGATAAATTACCACTGCAAATAGAACAACTTTTGATATAAGTCGACTACATACCGAATATTGACGATCACACAGTCTATAATCACAGCTATTATTCTGATAAGGCTGTTAAATTAGGTAAGATATAGGCAGACAGTTTCGTGTTTCATTCTTTGTCCAGGACTTATGATCGTCTTTTATGATCACTTTCAACTGTTCATCCTGATGTAATCGACAAAGGGATACAGTCAGTAATGACATCGTATTCACACCTGAGTTTGGCGTGAGTTATGACAGCGTTTGCCTAAAATACGGACAGTTTGTAAGTATCGATGTGTACTGTTTATCAATTTAAATTTCTAAACATTTAAGGTATCTCCGTATGTTCAGAAATTTAATGGCTTCCTATTGGAGCACATAATATTTTCAGGTACATATATATCATTTCATACAACGTCTTTATCTTTCAGTCTTGCACAAAGAGTACATAAATGTATGTAGAGTCCTACATTGTTAGTTATTATGTTAATAATTTTCTATATGTATGACAATTTAGAATTTAGTGACTGATTTTCAAAATGTAGGTCACTGAGTTTTCCAGAACATTCTTCTCAAATTCAAGATGGCCGAAACAGAAAACACATTCTTTAGCATATTTTGTTCATTAAAATGTATGTCTTTCAGTTTGACATCATCTCAATTTTGTTTTTCTAACCTATTGTTTATATGAGGAAGCTTACTATGGAATTTATAAACAGAAACACTTAACATGTTCTAATGAGAATTTGAGCCCCTCAAAATACAACAGAACAAAGGAGAAAAAGAATACCATGGGAAAGTTCCATAGACATTTTTGGAAATTTCTTAAAATCATCATTAAAATAAGCCCCCAAAACAAACAAGCTTGAGAATTTTGAGATAGTTCTTAAAAATTGAAAAAAAGAAAAAACTGTTTTGAGAATTACACATTTTTCCTTTGTTTCCAAAAGTACAAAAAACAGGCCTGACTGAATTTTGTCATTTTCATACATTCTATATAAAAATCTTCTTTAGACACTTTGAGATACATAAGTGCACTCTTTGTGCAAAACTGAAAAATGTAAATAATTTGGGAAAGGAGGATTGAAAAGTAACATGTGACTATGAGGATTGCATCAAAATGGCCGAAAGTATACATTCACCTTACTTGTCATTCTTTTTCATCTTCAGTCGTTTTTAACTACTGTATTTGTTGGTTGGTTTGTTAATTGGTTGGTTATTTGGTTTATTGGTTGGTTGTCCGGTTAGTTTGTTGCTTGTCTGTTTGGCTGAGTATCTGAATGTCTAGTTGCTTGATTTCCTGATTGATTATCTGATTGCTTGCTCAAGGTAAGTGGCTTGCATGGCTACCTTTTCATTTGCTTGCTTGGTTTCGTGCTTGCTTGTTGGGCTACTTTATTGGTTGCTAATTTAGTTGCTTGCTTCTTTATTCGGTTGTTTGTTTGATTTTTCTTGGTTATTTGCTTGGTTTTTTGTGAACATTTCCTGAACTTTCTTGAACTTAGAAACAACAGATTGAGTGTTCTCTTACCCATAATTGGAACTAAAATAGTATTTTATGGGAATTATGAAAGTACGGCAGGAACCTAATCAATTGTTGCCATAGCAACAATTTCTGAAAAACCTGTTGGTCATAAACTTTTGTTAATTATTGAATACTTTGTTTGACTGGCTTGAAATATTTTAGAAAAATCAGTGACCATGCAGACTCATTATCACAGTTCGTGAAAAATGGTAATTGAGTCGGGACCTCTGAAGGATTTTATCACCTACATGTGCTTTGAACTTCAAGAAATGATACACATAAATTACCTCTATTCAATCAATTTAATGATATAAAGAGACATCATAGCACTATTCAAATAAAAATTTATGTATGAACTCAGACAATAGAGTATCACGCGGTACCAACTTTCATAGCGTATCGAAATCTACTACTCCATGAAAAACCGTTAATTTGAATTTTTGACCTACCAGGTGTTTGGAAATTAGGATTGTGAATCTCATACTGCACTGTTTTTCTTCAAACTCATTTTATTAAAATCAAAACAAAAATGCCTTTCTGTTGGTACATTACTCTTTTATACAGAGTCTCTCCATTTAATGGTATTCAAGTCCAAAGCTGTGAGAAACTGCAAATTTCGGTAGGTCTAGATACGCTATGAAAGTTTGACCTATGTGAATATTAGTATTATGGAAATAAGATTTGATTTGATTTGATTTGATTTGAAAACTATATTTATTCTGGGTAGCTCTATCAGTACAAAAACTGGTCTTCCTAGAGGCCCAGTAATAATTTACAATTATTTACAATGTGTACAATAAATATAGAAACATACAAATAGATATATAGGACATATAGAACAATTTGATATATATGCATCTTCAAAGTATGCATTTACATGAAACATAGAGAACAACTTATAAGAGAATTACATGAATATAAGGAACAATGTCTTTAAATAATGCATTTACATGATTTTCATTTTCTGATCTGATACACTTGTTTATATGCTTTCTTAAAAGAGTTTACAGAATCAGACTCTTTGACAGTCTTATCAAGCTTGTTCCAAAGATGTGAACCACTGTATGATATGCTTTTCTTAAATATTTCAAGTTTTGGTTTTGGTACATAAAGTGAATTTTCCACAACTGCTCTAGTGGCATAATTATGTATGGACTTTGTCTCTTTGAAACATTTTTGAATATATGGGGGAGAGATGCCTGAAATGGCCTGGTACATTAAAATTGATTTCCTATATCTAATCATTTCCTGAATTGGAGTCCAATTTAGGGACTGAAATAAAGTGACACTTGAAATATCAAAATTAGCTCTCAGTATAATTCGTGCTGCCATCTTTTGAAGTTTCTCTAGTCTAGTCAGATAGATTTTATTAGAACATTCTCCCCAGACAATTGAGCAGTAATTAAATTCTGGTAATATGATTGTATTATAAATTGTGATGAGTGCTTCCTTTGAAACAAATGGTTTAAGCCTTCTTAAAATACCTATCTTACAAGAAATCTTTGAACAAAGCTTTTCAATATGTACTTTGAATGCTAATTTGTCGTCCACAATAACACCTAAATATTTATAAGTTTCAACATTTTCAATCACATTATTTGATATTGTTATGGTATCTTCATCATTTCCATACTTTGAGGTATTTCCTATTTTCATTAATTTTGTTTTACTATAGTTTAAATTCATCTTATTACATTTCATCCATTCATCAATACAGTTAATATCATTTTGAAGTAGTGTATGAAGAGATGGTACATCACAAGTTGACCTAGTTAAAGTAGTATCATCTGCAAACAGTCTGATGCAATAGCTGCTAAGATTGAGTTGAGGCAAAAGAAAATAGGTTCATGGAAACATGTAAAGAAGATTTCAAAATTGAAATAAATTAGATTTGATCTCTATCGCCGAATGTCAGGTGATAAACACCTCATTTAATAGGAAAGTTCAATCAGAAAATGTTAATTCTTTGCATAATAAATATAAATGTCTAAGTACTAAAAAATAAAATTCATATTGAGAATTCAAATTCTTCTAAAAACTATCAAAAAATATGTAATATTTGCTAATGCTAGACTATTGGCTTCTTATAAGTAAAAATAGAAGCCATCATTATTATTCAATGTTTGATAACACCAACTAGTAGTAAGTTTGTCAATGTAAAAATCATTGGAATCAAATTTTGAATTACTTTCACACATAACATGATGTCAAAATCCAGCCAATTAAAACATAGTAATTCAAATGATCTGCATTTTTGATTTATAACAGACAACATGACTATTTTTCAATTCAGTGAAATTGCTAATCTTGATCAATTAATTAAGTTATTATAAGGGCAATGCAGGTGCTTTTGTGGGTCAGGCTCCTTTATTATAAGTTTGATACAATTACTTTTAAACTGTATATGATTGATTGTGGTAAACATTGTAGCAAACAAATTGATAAGTAAATATTTAAAGTAAATTTTGAGTTTTGATAAATATAAGTCCACGGTGACAATTTTACACATATGCTGCGTTCACATTACAAGAATATAAAATAGGACAAGGGATTGGTTCAACCCAATGATAACATTCACATATCAGGCTTTATTTTGTGTTTATGTGAAATGCTTAGCAGCTATTCAATGTAATATCTAACTTCTGGTAAGAAAGTTTTTATATTTTTTAATTATGAACTATATGTATAATTGTAAAATATTTCTTGTTGTTTAAATGCATTGAAGGACTGTTTATTAAGGTAGATCTTTATGATAGGAATTGCTATAATTTTCATGATAATGAAATAAGTAGTGTTTTTCACATTTTTATGGACATCAGCTCTAATGACATTTTATTCTACAAATGCTTACCAAATGGCTCTTACAAAAGTTATAGTTTACACTTCTCTTTTTATGAAAATCAATGTAACATGTACATAGGTTATAGCGGCTATGACCCCCAGGAGGAAGTATTTGGTGCCAGATAATGGTACATAAAGATTTATGATGTGTGGTAGGAAATGTACATGGAATTGTATGCAATATTTTAAGTTTGCGCCATGGTAAATAATGATCAAAACTAAGTGTTTTAAGGTCAGGATGCACTTCGAGGAAATTTCATGACCATGTGCTATAAACATCACTCCTTCCAAACATCATCTACATCTTTCATTCTTGCACAAAAGATGCATTAGTTTACCTAGACTATTAATTGAGGGTTGATAATTCTTCAGAATGTTTGAATAACTAGAATATTCAGTGGTTTACTTTTTAAAATTGCAAAAAAATTCCTAAGTGCACTCTGGCCTTAATAGAAATGGTTGTTTGTCTCTTCTACAAAAACAGGTGCATAACAATGACATTGGTATGAGAAGTAACAGAAATATACCAATATATAATATCAAGATAACATTATAAAATATAAACGGCTAACATATGTGAGGTTTAACAGTAGTCCAAGGAACTAATCTGTCAAGTTATAGATTGAAATAAGAATATGTGTTATAAAATACATGTATCTTTGAATTAACACCTGTTTTTTCTAGATTTGGAAATGGATAGGTTTCAATAAAAAATGAGAGAACCTCGAGTACAGGGCTGGCTGAAGGAATGTTAAGCAAGATGGCGATCTTGTTTCCTCTCTTCTTTCTCTTACTAAAATACAACCCAATCAAAACTTGCTGCAGTATTTGCAGCAGCTGGCAATTTATAAGGAAATTGAAGCAGCATATGATAAACAGGAAATGGTAATATGCAGATGACATTGGATTTTATCTGCAGTATTACATTCAAAACCATATGCATCTGAACATCTAGTAGAGTTGTCCTGAAAAGAAAATTTACAGTTGATTTTCTTTTCATCTACTATCTGTTCCAGTGCCTCTGTTCAAACCTGTGATGTCGCTATTTGCTGAAACCACCTTCACCTAGGACCTTAGTGCTGTGTAAATATTATTAACACACATATGGAAGATTAAAAGAGTTCAAAATCCAATGAACTCCAAAATCTTGGGACTTGATATAGTTTTTGACAGTGTAGCATAAGAATACCAGTTGAGCAGATTTAACCTTCATGATAAACCATGACATCTCATTTCTTCTCAGCCTGTAACCATGTTTCAGGTGAAATAGAAAGATGCTATGAGTATCAGAATGCAGATTACCGTACTACTATAAACTGAAGTTCGTCCAGCCCTTCTATCCCTCCTTGTGTGGTAGGTTTTATCAATAATGTCACCACCAGAAGTGTTGACATATTTTAATAGTCTCCAACTTTTTGTGGATGGTGATTGATAGTTGGCATTCAGTGGTTGGTGGTAGGTGTTTGTTAGTTGGTGGTAGGTGGTTGCAAAATGTAACAATTGGCAGGTGGTGACATTTTGCATGTTGATGCCTTGTTTATTCTTTGAGGGAGGGTAAATGAGTAGACAATGACACTAGATCTATTTGGGCGAACAGTCTGATATGTGCAGATCATATAAGAAGAATTAGCTATACTGTAGATCTGGAGGAGGTGATGAATATACATAAGAATATAGCAATGCTTTTGAACAGTTCTACGAGGCCATAGATAGGACAATTTGAGAAAGCCTGCTTTCTATAACCTCAAGTAACCCCCACACACATATCCTACCATCTCTTCACCTCATAAGGTGATAGTTGAATATGTAGTATGTTCAAACATATCATTTTACAATCTAAAACAGAGAAACTGCAACTCTTTACTGAATGTTAATTCCATATCAGCTCAGCCTTACATAGAGAGTGCAAATGACATATTTAATTGTGTGTAGTCTTATAAAAAACAACTTGTAGAACACATATTTGTCTTGAATGTTAAAGCTGGACTGCGCTCCGAAACGCAATCTTGGGTTGTTTCGGGGGTGAACTTTATCATTTTGAGCCTAATGAAAGATTATAGAATGATGAACAAATGGGGCAAATCTTGTGTAGAAATACTTACGATAAATGTGTAATTTCAAAGATTATTCATTGAATTGCTTCGATCGGCGCCGACGATATGATTTTGGAAAAGTTTCTAAATGAAGAACGTGACGTCACTTCCGAATCATAGCATTCAAAATAAGTAGCGTTTAATTACTTCTAACATTCATAAGAAGACGGTGGTCTAGGGGTACAATTCACGCTTAGCACGCCGGAGGCCCGGGTTCGAATCCCGCACTCGCCTTTTTATTTTTTTAACTAAATGATTGTTCTTTGATATAACGCAGAAAAAAACAATTTTTATTTACATAAACTTTATATTAGAGCTTAAAAATGTAAAAACAATATATGTCAACATATTGCGTTTTGGAGCGATGTGCAGGTTTAAGATTAAAGCTAAGATGACCAAAAACTCTATACCCACCTATGAAATTCAAACAGTTTGCTTTTCAATTTCTTTTTTTCAATTGACATACTATAAAAGGATATCATGCAGGTTTCAGACAGGCATATAAATATTTAATAAAAATGGGGTAAACATTACAATGTGGTCTGATCAACATTTTGAGATTTTCTTTAAGCCATGTTTATACAGGATTTTCTTGAAGCCGTGTTTATACAACATGTGTGTTGGTATATCCTTTTTACTTTCCTTTTTCCTGCTTTTCATATTTGGTTTACACTCAGCTCCCCAGAATGGGATATGTCCCCATAGCATGTCTAAAGTTTTGTACATATGTATTTTATGAATTAAAGAGAGAATCAGATATAGCGAGCAGGCTAAACAAAAAATTGTTTCAATTTTAGAATATTTTTGGCTTATGTCATTCCTTGTCATGTCTATTTTCTAAAAATCACAAAAGTGCATACTTTATTTCAGGAAAACTAAAGATTTTTACAATAATGTATTATTTTTTTATAAGAATGGTTACCATTCTTATTATTTGGGAGAATTTAAACATTTTTCACCCATTTTTGCACTTTGAATCATTAATAACTTCACCAATTTACAACATATTGTGAATCTTTTGGGAGATATTGTATTTGATATTGTAACAAATAGATTGGTAGGTCAATTATACATGTTGCTTGTAATTTTGTCACCCCTATAGATCAGATTCTGCCTTTAAGGTTAATAATATTTGTTTTTGTGCTTACCAAGTATTACCAAGTATTTATATAATGTTACAATGAGGGTGGATTGTGTTTATATTTATATAATGTTTTAGCCTAGTCACCCATTTTTAGCAAGGATTGTATATTGAATTCAGCTTTGATAGTTACACTTTTGTAATGGCGGCAACTCATGTCATGATAATTTCCCTCAATTTTTTGAAAATAATGCTCTGTGATTATCTTTCAACGGATTGCTTCTAACATTTTACAACCTTTGTCCCATCTAATTCCTTTAATGCCTTGTTTAATTATGGCTTCACATTTGATTCACATTTTCACATATCGGCCAAGCCTTGATCAATGAGGAGATTAATAATGCAACCGCTTTGTGCCTAAAAGTAAATTCCCTGCATTCCCAAATTGATTACTCTGAATACAAAAGTAATACTTGGTTAAATCTATTTATAAATACAAAGCGTTAGCAAAAGCAATTGATAAATACTTAGTAGAGTGTTCTGAATCATAAAGGTGAATAGAGAAATATGCCGAGACTTATATGACATCTGAGCTTTTGTTAAAATGCAAAGATTTCTAAAAAAATTATTTCTTTGCTTCCTTTATCAAATACATAGAAAATGTTATATTTCATCAAAGGCCTCCACATCTGTAGGTAAAGGTCCTCATAAACTGGTTACCCTGAATGTCACTCTGTCATAGCTGTATTATTAGGTACAAAAAGTACCTTTAGAACCTTTCTTATGGAGCTGTCAAACTGAGACTGTGTGGGCTCACTGTTCGCCAAGGTGTGAATAATTTTGGACAGACATCAAACTGTATTAAGTCTAGCTACAAGCTCTTGTGACCCCCCCCCCACTGCTTGACTCCACACCTTCTCACTCAAATGTGGGTAAAGAAACAGGCTCTTGAAGTAAGACAAGATCAGTGTTCATAGAAGAGGATCTAATGTAGGGTGAATGACTCAAAAGTTCATGACATGTTAAGCATGTATCATTATGGTGATTTAGTGTTAATTTTAACGTGGTATTTTGGTCCAGACTGAGGTTTTATACAGCATTTTCATATTGATTTATTTCTTTTTAACCTCTTAATGTCATTAAGACATTTAAGTATTTTACGGCTGCCGACCATAGCGACATTTACGTCATTTACCGCTGCCCACCATAGCGACATTTATGTCGTTTTGACACATGAAATCATCAAAAGGAAAATAATCGTCAATAGCTTTATTCTACCAGGTTTTCCTACGTGTTTATCCAACTGGAAAACTCTGGTTCATGATGACATTTCCAATAAATAAAGCAAACCAGTAAAAGCTAAACAGTTTAATTCATTCATTTCTTTCTATATTTGTACTTTGCAGGTAACCGCAAGACGGCAAAATGTCTTTTACAATGGCATATTTTGGTCTACTTCTTCTAATTCTACAAATCCATGTCTCTAAATGTAACGTTGAAACAAATATAACTGTAACAAACACAACTGAATTTTTCCTACAAGAACTCGTACAAAAGTATGGAGACCCAAAACGTGGTGTGATTACATTAGAAGGGTTCGAACATCTATTAGAGAGTCTTGGCCTGGGGAACATTCATATGGATGACCATGATATTCACGATCATCATACAAGCACTGGCTTCAAAGAGTTCCATCTCTCTCATGACCATGATAATGTGGAATTTGGGGAGCATGATGATCATGATCATGAACATGAAAAAGCATATTCCATGAAGACTTCACCTGAAGTGGAGGTTCACAATGAGCAATATCATAATGGATCCTTACATAAAGAAGATCATGCTCATGACACTCAACATGAAACACACAAAGATACTCATCACCATGATGACACATACGATCATGATGACACACACAATCATGATGACACCCATAATCATGATGAGCACGATGACACCCATAATCATGATGAGACTCATAATCATGATGACACCCATAATCATGATGAGAATGATGACACCCACAATCATAATGGGCATGGTGCTACCCACAATCATGATGAACATGATGACTCCCACAATCATGATGTTACTGACCATGGTAAAACTGAAGGTGACAACTCTAAACCAGGTGAAACCTCCTTAAAGGAAACCACATCACCTAGTTCTGATGTCGATCAGTTCTTAAGTTCCCTTTCTCTTGTTCAAAATCGTGATGATGAGTTTGATGTTAAACCAAAGAGAAAAAAAGGAAAGGGAAGAAAAAAACAGCGTAAAAATAGGCGCAATAAAATGGCTACAACAGTATCACCAACAAGTAGCATCCCAATCAGGAAGAGAAGAGAAACTGCAGAACACAATCATGGGACTGATGAGCACAGCCATGGAGACGATGAACACAACCATGGGAATGAGGGACATAAACATGAAGAACATACACATGGACTTGAAAGGACTGATCCTAAGAAATTATTGAAAAAGGTATATTCCATACCATACTTTATTATTAGCTGTTTAATTCACAGTAATTTAATTCATGCATCATGTTCTATTGTAGTGTTGTTTTGTACAAAATTCAAACTTAATAAAATATATATGAATCTGAGCCACTTAACTGGTGAAGGCTTGTGAGTCTCTGACTTGTAGCGACACCCTTGTTAGAAGGTAATGTGTCATACCGTAAGTCAATTTACATCTTATATGTTTGATCCAGAATTTTCCCTAATGTCTTTTCCAGTGTCTCACTGCTACAGAAATGATGGCAACCTTTAATGTCCCAGCAGAAGGTATTCATGTAGTGGAATTTCTCAGGCTCTCCCCAGCTATCATATACCAACTAGATAGCCAGATTTGCATACCCCAGTCACATAGGAGGATAGACCATTTCCATGACCATGCACACCATAACAGCAGTCAAAAGTCATTTGATTTAGGAAACATTCCAGCAAAGGGTGAGTTTTGGTTCGAAATGTAATAGGGTTGTTGTCTCGTCCGTAATAGAATTATATAAGTGAAAGAAACCCACATTTTCAAAATATCGATTATCAGAGTCTTTTTGACACAACAGCTTGGTGTCACAATGTTAACCATAATGAACTTCTAGAATTGGCTAGAACAATTTTCATTCTAGCCATGATATCAGATGAAATAGGTACAACTTCCAGGCAATCATGTTAAAGTTTAATGTATACATCTGTGTGTTTTGTATTTCAGTGTGGGGTTTCTCCAGCTTGGCTGTGTTGATCATCAGTCTGGTTGGCCTTTTAGGAGTAGCAATTGTACCCCTCATGCAGAAGGTCTTTTATAATCACCTGCTTCAGTTCCTGGTTGCCTTGGCAGTGGGTTCTCTGACAGGCGATGCTTTGTTGCATCTTTTGCCTCATGTGAGTATATATATCTTTTATTGACTCTTCAGATGTCATGCTCTTCTAAGCTTTTATAATACAGACAATTTATACAAAGAAACTTGTTATTTACATATTTTACAATATACTTTGCGTGTGATGCACCCAAAATGCTAATCTCGATGCAAGTTTAAGTTTTTGAATGATTTTGTAATAAAACTTCCAACTTGCTTACTGCTCATAATGTGCTCTCTTATTTTATTTTATTTTTATGAAATCAAACATGATAAAAGACATTTTGCAAACCGTTAAGCTCAACCACTTTCACACCACCTCAATTCATTCAGACATTTGCAACAGTCATACCCAAAAGCTCTGGTTCATTATTTATTTTGATGGGAAGCATTTTCTGCAAAGCAAAATTTTATTGGTTAGGCTGTTTCATTGAGTGAAGTTCTTCTTGGGTTTTAATGAACTTATTATTATGCCCAAAATATGAAAGTAAACCAGGTCACCTTAAAAATGATAAAATACTTTATACTCACTTTTTCTGAATGGTTGACCTCACTATTGAATGAATTTAACTGTATAAATATGACAAAAAGCAGTTGAATGAAAGAATGATAAGTTTTGTACAATAAAAGTGCTAATAGGCCCTTTATAGTTTCTTTATTTTGTTTCATCAAAATATTTCAAGAACTATGAATACTTGTTACTCTAAATGTTTCACTCTGAGTAAAACAGGACAAAAGCATTCATCTTGTACAAGTGCATTTTATCTTATGAACTAAGGTTTGCATGAGACAATTATAGTAAACCTGTGTCTATTGAACATTTTTTTGCCAAGAAATGTTGGTAGGTGTTTGCTACAGAGAGGGTAATTTATAAAGATGTCAGTAAAGATTTGTGTGGTGATCACTAAGACAGGTTTTACCGTACATAGTTTACATTTCGAGATTTAGCTGATAAAACGTTTACACCTTTTAATTTGTGATTTTAGCTCGTAGCAATAATTTTTTTAAAATTGATATTATATGTGTATTCCCGCTATTTATATTTATTATAAATAAAATTCAAGATATTATTTTGTTGCAATGAAGCAATATGATTTAACCTCATTTTTCTAAAAAGGTTTTTGAGAGAAAGTTCAATACTGGTGGTAGTAAATAGCAGACTCAGCCAATGGAAGAGTGAGAAACAATCAAATGATATAATATAAATGAATATCATCCTCTTATTTCAGGCAATGATGTCATCAGATGGCCACGATCATTCCGATGGGGAAGGACATGACAAATCAAATGCATGGAAGGGCATGATGGCACTCGGTGGACTATATTTCTTCTTCCTAATGGAACGTATCATGGCCATATGTACCGATATGAGGCGAAACAGGAAAAACAAGAAAACAAGAGTGAAGGTAAATTTTATATTCAAATTAATTTTATGTTTCTTGAGTCTTAACTGTTCATTTCTAGATAAATCACTTAATGGATTTATTTGATATGTTTCTTGTTGTGGATTGGAAATCTAGAACTGATTTGTTCTGATTGGGTATCCAAGCCTGAGTGAATTTTAAATGGCCATTTAGTTAGCAAATGTTACGCCTTCGTGTATAGGTCACATATAGTGATGTAATGTGCTACTCAAGTATTCACTGTTATTAGGGATTTAAGCCCTGGTCTCAGTGCAATGTGGAATGACCATTTCTAGAAGGTGTTGATTTCCAAAACTTGCACAAGATGTCGAGCACATTCCTGAAAGGAATGGTCATTACACAGCGTTGGGTCTTGGGCATTTTACTAATTGTAAAATATTTTTTCCAAAATCATCTTAAAGATACGAAATCACCAAAAGAACATATTTTCAATGAAACCTTTTGCAAGGGTCAAGCTGGCAAAGTATCAGTTTCAATTTGCAGAGTCCAGTCATCACCATGCCAACCATTTAACTAGTAACCTTGAGTTTGTTATTGGTTATATAACGGAATGCAGTTAGTGAAATCGCATGTTCTGATTTGCCAAGCTATATGTGGATGATTGTTTTAGTCTCAAACTTTCTTTCGGATGACAGTCAGTCTGTAACAAATGACAGGTGTTGACATTTTGCATGGTAATGCCTTGTTGCAATTATTGTTACACAAGATTGTTTTGAAAGATCCTGATGTTCAGGCATCTATTTTCCAGGAAGCTGACACAAGTAAAAGCTCAGGTACAGAGCTGCAAGCTATAGGGGCTAAACTCTCTGAATATCAGGCACCAGCAAAGGATTGTGAAGACTTCATCATGGTGGTACATGGAAATAAAGGTATGCATATAATGTATAACAACAGTAACAACTTTCTTAAACAACCTATATTTCTTATTTATTTAGTGAGAACATTTCAGAACCTTGTTATTATTATTATTATTATTATTATGTCACCACAAGAAGTGTTTACATATTGTAATAGTCTCCACTTTTTGGGAATGGTGTTTGGTATTCGGCAGATGGTGTTCGGCGTTTGTAATAAATATGGCAAGTGGTGACATTTCGCATATTAATGCTTACTCTCCTTAAAATAAATAAATATAGGTTGTGAGGAAAATTGTTTTGATGTTGATTATAATCGAACCTGACAGAAGTGCTTAGGACATAATGTAGTGATCTCCCCAGGATTTTTTCTCAAATGGGTGCAAAATTCTCATATTCACAATTCAGACCAAAATTGATCAAAATATCAATTTTTCATGATTTTTCTCATTTTCAAGTGGGTGCAAATGGATTTTCAGGTGGGTGCAAAATCTCAAGTGGGGGCTGCGCCCACTTGCTTTAATGCTGGGGAGATCACTGTAATGCATGTTGTGATTGTAATGCATGTTCAAGTCTAGTCAAGCTAGCTAAAATACTGAAGAATTGAGTAAGGATTGTTTTCAGTTTTCATGATGTTGTTATGTATAATTGAGTACCTAGTTGTAGTTTATTCGCATGTTTGCATACTTGTTGTATTATTTGTTTTAGTTTCAAGCTGTTCTTGTTAACAAGTTACTCAGTTCTGAATTTTTATTCTAATAAAACTCAAGATTGATATTACTATGTCTAACTTACTCGACCAATTGCCTTATTTTTTCAGTAAATATGAATTTATTAGGGAGGTCAAGCTACATGTATTTTAATACAACTTGAACTTGAACATGTAGAATTATGGTCCTATAGGGTTAGCTCTCCCCTTGGAAGTAATTACTTGCCCAATTGAGTATAAAGGTATAAGGGAAATAGTTGAAATTAGGTCCCTGGAAAAATCAATTGTGGGAGGAGTCGAGGACAGAATTCCTTGTGTGTCATAATATTACACATTCCATACAAGTTCTCTTAAAAACATGTAGCCTAACCAATTACCTCCCTATTATTAAGATCAGAATAAGAGAATGTGTCTCTTTTTGATTGAATTGTATGTAAGTGCATGTTGATATTGATATTTATTACTTTACCCAGAACAACTTAGCATAAATCACGAAAATAAAATCACCTGAGTAAATTAGTCTCTGTTTCAAGGATGATTTGAACTGTTTTTTTATTGCATGATTTTTATTATAGATGAAGAGAATAATTATAAAGAAAAACATAGATTACGCTATAGTGGAATATTTGCTCAGCGATTTGAGATTGAACCAGGTATTTGATCCAGATGTCAGCACCTTCTCATGCTTGCCTCATTGCTATGACAATATTCCAATACTATCGCTATGGTTGCCACTATTCTAGTGATACAGAAATATTGTCATTCTGGAAAATAAAGCTTTTTATTGACAAAACAAATACTAAGGATGATTAACATAGTCATATAACAAACATTGTAATTTCATTATATTGGTATATTTCAAGCTGACATGGGTATGTATGTACAGACTGCAGATATACATGTACCTCTAATGTGCACTGCACATGGGTTATTGAAACACTATATTACATCACTTTCTTAAATGCAAAACAACTCACTAAATCTATTTTCTTTCAAGTAAACCACCACCATAACAATTAGTATAAGGTCTCTGGGAAGAACTCTGCAATAAAATGCATTATACATCAGTTAATATTCTCTGTAGCTTTTCTATATTGTATGAAGGTTTTGGCTGGTACATAGAATGACGTGTTATTCAGTATATACTAGAATACCCGACTCTATGCCATTTGGATAATATGATATTGCTTCATTTATTAAAATACTTAGCTAACTTATTTAGTAAGCATAGAGCATGCTTAATAACTTATAACGCATATAACTCCATTTTGAAATTATCTTCTCCACAATTATTTTTATGTCACCACCAAAAGTGGTGACACAAAAGTGGTGACATATTGTTATGGTCTCCGTTTTTTTGCGACGGCGGTTGGTGGTTGGCGTCCGGCGGTTGGCGTCCGGCGTCTGTAACAATTTCTTACAACTTCCTATAACTTAACAAATACTGTTTAGACTGACTTCAATTTTTTTCTAAATCATCTACATGTTCTCAGAAGTTCAAATCTGACTTTAGATTTGACATTTGACCTTCAATGACCTTCTCAAGGTCAAAAAGGTCTTTTTTCAACTTGCTTCACATTGAATAAATTTTTTTTCAAAATCATCTACATGTTCTCAGAAATTCAAATCTGACTTTAGATTTGACATTTGACCTTCAAATCTGACTTAAGATTTGACATTTGACCTTCAATGACCTTCTCAAGGTCAAAAAAGGTCAAAAAGGTCTGTTTTCAACTTGCTTCAAATTGACTAAATTTTTTTTTCAAAATCATCTACATGTTCTCAGAAATTCAAATCTGACTTAAGATTTGACTTAAGATTTGACATTTGACCTTCAATGACCTTCTCAAGGTCAAAAAAGGTCAAAAAGGTCTGTTTTCAACTTGCTTCAAATTGACTAAAAAAAATTTTCAAAATCATCTACGTGTTCTCAGAAATTCAAATCTGACTTTAGATTTGACATTTGACCTTCAATGACCTTCTCAAAGTCAAAAAAGGTCAAAAAGGTCTTTTTTCAACTTGCTTCAAATTGACTAAATTTTTTTTTCAAAATCATCTACATGTTCTCAGAAATTCAAATCTGACTTTAGATTTGACATTTGACCTTTAATGACCTTCTCAAGGTCAAAAAAGGTCAAAAAGGTCTGTTTTCAACTTGCTTCAAATTGACTAAAAAATTTTTTCAAAATCATCTACGTGTTCTCAGAAATTCAAATCTGACTTTAGATTTGACTTAAGATTTGACATTTGACCTTCAATGACCTTCTCAAAGTCAAAAAGGTCAAAAAGGTCTTTTTTCAACTTGCTTCAAATTGACTAAATTTTTTTTCAAAATCATCTACATGTTCTCAGAAATTCAAATCTGACTTTAGATTTGACATTTGACCTTCAATGACCTTCTCAATGTCAAAAAAGGTCAAAAAGGTATTTTTTCATCTTGCTTCAAATTGACTAAATTTTTTTTCAAAATCATCTACATGTTCTCAGAAATTCAAATCTGACTTTAGATTTGACTTTAGATTTGACATTTGACCTTCAATGACCTTCTCAAGGTCAAAAAAGGTCAAAAAGGTCTTTTTTCAACTTGCTTCAAATTGACTCATTTTTTTTTTCAAAATCATCTACATCTTTTCAGAAGTTCAAATTTGACTTTACAAGTTCTCAGAAATTCAAATCTGACTTAAGTTTGAACTCATAATATTGTGAGCAACTAGGTGGTGACATTTTGTCATGTTAATGCCTTGTTTTACCTTTCATGTCTCCTGCTTTTTTAATCCCAAAGAACTTGTCTGATAGGGATATCGTGAAGTCCTTCGTCCCGTTTTCCAGCATAAGAGTCTTGTTCCTAAATTCCATCCTTTAAACCCAGGCCTCCAGAATTCGTACCTCATTCTTCAAGAAAAAGGAAGGAATGTAGTAAATGATTTCTGGAGGATGCTTAAATCCTTAAATAGAAATATAATATGTAGTAAAATAAAAAATAAAATTAAATACTTGAGCTCACTTCGATGAAAAAAGAACAATAAGTCAACTACATGTAAATAAGTCTACTACAGCTTTGTAAATAGAATTCAGTTCTGTATTTTTGTATCTAAATCATCATTCTATTTCCAGCTGTGAGAGGCTATGCAGATGAAGTACATAACGATGAGTATGGTGCAGATTGTGAGATAGAAGAAGTTGTAGGACATAGTCATCAGCAGTCCCATGGACACGGACATGGGCACAGTCATGGTCCTATTCCCACTACAGTCAGTGCAATTGCCTGGATGGTCATCATGGGAGATGGCCTGCATAACTTTTGTGATGGTCTTGCCATAGGTAAACAATAAAACGATGCTGCATGATAAATGATTCACACGTTGAATGTCACATTTGACAAATCGGAAGTTTTCTGTTGAAGATGTCAATTTTTGCCCACCCTGTATAATAATAGAGTGGCTACCCAGTAACAACCTTTTTAGTAGACATTTTGGTGCCTTTCAGGGTTTTTAACTTTTCAAAAAAATTATATATTTTCTTATCTTGGAAAGTAGTGATCTTACTTCTATAAACATTCCTTCAGCTTTTTTCCATTTTATGAAATGATATTCACAACTTATAAGTATAATACATTTATCATGAATTTGAATCCCCGCATGATTTTAATCAAACTAAAATTGATACATGAAATCATAGGTACATTTGTATCACTTCAGGTGCTGCGTTTGCCAATAGTATGAGTGGAGGTCTTAGCACTTCAGTTGCCGTATTTTGCCATGAATTGCCACATGAATTAGGTAGGTACTCAATAGGGTTTTCAGTATTTCGATAGTACAGGGCGATTCCAAATTTTTGATAAAATGCTCTCTTTTGTTTTTGGATGATATTTGCTTGTTTTGTGTATAAAAATCCAGGTTCCCCTGAGAGGAAATATCCCATAATTTATAGCTTCATTTATGAACTTTTGGGTGTTTCCCCATTTGTTTCCTAAAAACCTCCAGTGTATTTGTAATATGATTAATTATCCCATCGAACGAAGTTCGGAGGGATATAGGGAACGCCTCCGTCCGTCCGTCCGTCCGTCCGTCCGTACGTCCGTCCGTCCGTCCGTCCGTACGTACGTCCGTCCGTCCGTCCGTCCGGGCAATAACTCAAATACCGTTGGCCCGATTTTGTTCATATTTTGTACACATATACCCTATGGGGGTAGAAGTTCTGCTCGAAAGCCGATTTTCAAAATGGCCGCTCATTTCAAAATGGCGGCCATTTTAGTGCCGAATTTACAGTAATTTAGGTGCAATATGTAAAACTGTAATAGCAATACGTTTTAGATGTAAAAAAATTATATAGGACATTAATAAAGCTAGAAATGTAGATATTAAAGAAGCACATGGCAGCCATCTTGAAAAATGGCGGTCTTTACTCGTTATTTTACGATTTTTGCTGTAACTCGAAAAGTAGTGGAGCGATTTTGTTCATATTTGGTATGTGAATACTATAAACATTGCACACTGTCTAAAGACACTTTTAGTAGAAGGTGGCCATTTTGAAAAATGGCCACCATTTTTCAAAATGGCCGCCATTTTAATGTATTTTACCATTTGAAAAGTAGTGGAGCGATTTTGTTCATATTTGGTATGTGAATACTATAAGCATGACACACTGTCCTATGACACTTTTGGTAGAAGGCGGCCATTTTGAAAAAAATTTTTTCAAAATGGCCGCCATTTTAATGTATTTTACCATTTGAAAAGTAGTGGAGCGATTTTGTTCATATTTGGTATGTGAATACTATAAGCATGACACACTGTCCTATGACACTTTTGGTAGAAGGCGGCCATTTTGAAAAAAATTTTGAAAAATGGCCGCCATTTTAACGTATTTTACTATAACTCGAAAAGTAATGAAGCGATTCTGTTCATATTTGGTATGTGAATACTGTAAGTATGGCACACTGTCTAATGACACTTTTGGTAGAAGGTTGCCATTTTGAAAAATGGCCGCCATTTTAACGTATTTTACTATAACTTGAAAAGTAGTGGAGCGATTTTGTTCATATTTGGTATGTGAATACTATAAGCATGGCACACTGTCTAATGACACTTTTGGTAGAAGGTTGCCATTTTGAAAAATGGCCGCCATTTTAACGTATTTTACTATAACTTGAAAAGTAGTGGAGCGATTTTGTTCATATTTGGTATGTGAATACTATAAGCATGGCACATGGTCTAATGACACTTTTGGTAGAAGGCGGCCATTTTGAAAAATGGATGCCATTTTTGCTATATCCTTTGTTTGTAAAAATGCCATCCATGGCTGTTCGATGGGATTTGCTACGCTTTGGCGTTGCCGTTGTTCTGGTTTGAAAATGTGAAGTAGAATGCGAAATCTGGCTTATCAAAAAGGATATCCTATTAACAACATGTCCAAACTGCTCCAACATCTCGGCATGTAGTAAACTTGAACATATGAATTATCTGTGATTTTCAGGTGATTTCGCCGTGCTCCTGAGAGCTGGTATGTCTGTTAAGCAAGCTCTCACATACAACATTGTCTCATCGGTGCTCTGTTTCGTGGGTATGCTCATAGGTGTCTCGATTGGCAATGTCGGGGATGCCAGTCTTTACATCTTTGCAATGATGGCTGGTGTGTTCATATATATAGCCTTAGTTGATATGGTAAGTGGTTTTATTTTGCACAAACAAATATACATTTACTGTCATAATTATTTCAACACCTTAAAATTTGTCTAATAAAGTCAATTTCTGTCTTAGTGGTTTTATCTTTGAATGTTGGTGAAATTGTGTCATGATTGTGTCAGTGTCCTATTTTACATGGTCAAAATACCAACCAATTTGGTGATGATATAATCCTAATCTCCAGCAGACCAAGCAGTTAGTCTGGATTTGAACTAAAAAACACTGAATAACTTTTAACTGAACTGAATATATTTACATATTGAACAATTAATAGAATGTGATATATTTTTCCTTCCAGCTTCCGGAGATGAATGCAGTAACACCAAAAGCTGGTGAAAATCCATTTTGTCATTTGATATTCCAAAACTTTGGTTTACTTACTGGCATCAGCATCATGGCTCTAATAGCCATGTTCGAGGACAAAATCACAGTGAATGTAGGATCCTAGTACAGTATTTCCTTCCATCAGCTTGTATATACTTTTCCTTGGTATTTATTTGAAATATGATCCAAGTATTTAGAGTTGAATGACTAGACTTGATGTCCAATAAACATGATGTGGATTGAAGTTTCCAATAGGACTATTTTTGGGTTTTTGAGGTGGATTCACAGTGGTTTCGGATGTATAAAAATTAGGGGGTCCCCACAATACATTATCTAATTATCAATATGTTTATAAAAACATGTATTTAGGTAAGGATTGGCATGTAGAGAAACAATATGTTTTCAATGAAAAAACCATACTCAGAATTTGATGGACCGTGATATGGTCTTAAATGAACATCAAATGAGCAATTTTTTCAATACATGTACTATGATGTATCTTGGGATCCCCACTTCACATGTATTGCCTATGTGCTTGGTTGTGGCTTGTGTACAGTTATAACTGTTATGAGTGATGTGCAGTTATGCGTGTATGTTTCATTCTCATTACATGTACAAGTACCTCTGTATTTAGATAGAGAGGACTTTGATACGCACCAGGCCGTTCCATGTTTCTGATTAATCAGTGTCTGAGTCGAGTCAATGTATAGATTGGATGTCTCAAAATAGAAAAGAACGTTCACTTGGTGTTGAAAGAGCTTTAAATATCCCATGCTTGCTCAACAGTTCCATCTGCCTCATTTGAAAAGAAATTATTTGCTCATATGGGATTTTTCAGTTTCGGCCAACAGCTTGTAAGGGATTCAAATAGTCCAGGAATGAATCATACAGAATATTCCACACTACTATACCTTGCATTTGGTGTTCATAAGCAACCCATTTGGCTTATTAGTATTGATTATGTTAATTGTTTTTATGTGTCTGTTCCTTATGAATGGTTTATCGGATAACTGTTATATGTTAATAAGGTACTTTCAAAACTATATGAAACAATACAGACAAACAGAGTATCTTATGCATTTCTAGGGGTTAGGTATAGCAGAGTGTATTCATCTCATATGAAATACTAAAACATATAGAAACAACAGAGCAAAATGAGATCTGATTATTTATGCTTCAATGTGTGTTCATTTCAGCTCTGCTTGTTTTGATGTAAATACATAATAGACTGTTGCTTATATTCATGTATATAAGCTGAAAAGTGTCAAGTTAAAGGCAGGATCAGATCTATAGGAGTGATCAATTTGCAAGAAACATGTACAATTGACCAATCTATTAATTGCCATCTCAAAATATCTCCCAAATAGTATATTATTGTTAAAATCTTAAGTTTTCCTGAATAAAATACATGTCATGACATGAGCCAAAAAAATTCTAAAATTCGAGAAACAATTTTTTTATTTAGCTTGCTCGCTAGATCTGATTCTCCTTTTAATACAATTCAAACTATCAGAGACTAATCTATTTTTCTACTCCGTTGTTATTTGAGTTTGTGAACAAAATAATTTATAGTAATATGAGATCTAAACAAGCAGTGATAATTAACATATGTTTAGGCTGCATATTTGAACTGCCCTGCACTGTTATTGGCTAAGCAGCAATGCCTGTTGGTCATGTTACTATGGAGATAACTCATATAAATATTACACAATGGACTTATGCCACAGGAGTCAAAAACCAGGGGTTTCACTAGAATTTCTCACAACAGGCTAAATAAATGAAAACAACGGGCAAGATTAATGGAAATCATAAATTTAACAAACAACAGGCGATTTTGTGAAAACAATTGGCGAAAACTGCCTGTTGCCTCGTGCTAATGAAACCCCAGAAAATGCAGCCTAATTGTAATTGTATTCATAATGCATGCTTTTTACAACAAATAGCACAAATGCTTAAGTAAAGGTTCACGTAGGTTATCGCAAACAATTTCAGACAGTTATATCTTCATTCATTTTGGTCATCCAAAATCAACTTTTCCTTTAAGGAAATAGAACATGTCTCAAAACACTTTCTAATTATGCATTCAACAATATAATAAAAGGTTCCATTTTTTGTGAAAATTAGGTCAACATTTTTAAAAAAGTATGTTGATTGGTCCATTGCCCCTTTATATCACTTAGGTCTGATTAACTAAATCATCATTATATCCACTTTTCTTGAAGATGACAGATAGGTCTAAAAGATACATCCATTTTCATGATCAGAAAATATTCAATATTCAAGTTAAAATTATCTGAAATTGTTTGCGATAACCTATGTGCTCCTTTCAGCTGATGACAATCAGTGGAGTAAAAGTCCTGGTTTATCCAGTTAATAAAAATATGTTTACATTCAATGATTAGATCGAGGAAGAATTTATTTGATTGTACATTCATAATTCAGAATCAAGTGATGCTCATCAGAAAGTCTGTTAAGTATTTTAGTTACATTTTTTCAACCATTTACAAGAAAATATAAAAGGTTGCGTCTTCAATGAGCGAATGGTTCTGGTTCAGTCCATATGTCTGTCCAGATAAGTAAAATTTTGATGAATTAAAAGTATAAACTGTATTTATCCTCATGCAGAAGTGTGTCAGTATTTTCATTAAAAATTCCTGATATGCTAGCCACTTTGAAAATTTATAGCTACTTTTGAATCAAATCTTTTTAATTGGATTTTGAAATTAATTGAACATTTCATATTGAACTTGTTTAAAAGTGGGGTCAGTATGGCCTCGGCCTTTTCCAGGTCAACCTATGTTTCTGTATAAATATTCTTGCTTCTAGCTAGCTTTATTCTACTAACAGTCCATGCAACGGACATATGTGCCAGCACAGTGCTATGTAATGCGTATTGTTTATGTGTACCAGTCAGATGCATTAAATAAGAAAGATGTGTTTTCCATTGGCAATTAATTGTACATGTGTGTGGAAAGTTGGAAACCAACATGTTCTTTTTTATTTTTTGACATTTGCCAAATATGTGTTGTCAAGTAGTTAGACTCCAGATGTCAATCTGGAGTCTATTGTTTTTGCCAGTATTCTTCTTTATTATTATTATTCTTCTACCTACGTTTTCTCCTTAACTAGAAGACATTGAGTCAAGTCCTGTATATGTTCAATTTAGGTCCAGTATCTAGTTTCTCGGAAATTGGGTCAATTTTTTATCTAGGTCAAAGGTCAAGAACTAGGTCAAATCTTACATTTTCAACATTCTATCAATTATCTTCGTCATTATTTATCAAAACGTCTTCGTCTTTTTTTCATCATGTAGCTTAGGAAAAGCCCTTTCATAAGTGTCCCTGTTTTTTTTTAATTACTCTTACCGATTTTGAAATATGGCGTCCAGAAAGTAGGTCAAAACAAAAGTTCTCCAAATTCAGGGTATGAGTTATGAATTAGGATTAGAATTTTGTCAGGAATCTGAATCTGCAAACCAAATTTTGATCCGACTTCCGGTTCGGAAGTTATTTCGTTTTAAAAGTTCAAAAATCGCTAAATTTGGTGCCCATGTTAAGTCAATGGGAAAAAAGATTTTTTTGAAGTGAAGAATTCGAAATATAGACTGAGTTCAGCTTAATTTAATGAAAGCTTTTAAAAGAAGGGGACCTAAAAAGCCATCTAGCTTCAAAATTTGGACACCAACATGCCTAGGTCAAAATCTAGGTCAAATTCAAAGGTTTTCCTTATTTTTGCAATTCTGACACTACACTTCAATAATATTCTTTGAAATTGTGTATACATGTAGCCAAGAGTGTGCTAATAGTGTTAGCCTTTTGCCGTCAGAAAGTATTTTGATCCACTTTTGAGATATGGTGTCCGAAAAGTAGGTCAAAATAAAAAGTTCTCCAAATTTAACGTATGAGTTATGAATTAAGGATAGAATTTTCTAAGGAATCCGAATCTGCAAACGGAATTTCGATCCGACTTCCGGTCCCGAAATTATGGCGTGTCCAAAAAGTAGGTCAAAATAAAAGTTCGCCAAATTTAACGTATGAGTTATGAATTAGGGGTAGAATTTTGTCAGGCATCCGAATCTTTAAATCAAATTTCGATCCGACTTCCGGTTCGGAAGTTATGGCG
Source organism: Owenia fusiformis (assembly GCA_903813345.2). NCBI lineage: Eukaryota > Metazoa > Annelida > Polychaeta > Sabellida > Oweniidae > Owenia > Owenia fusiformis. Next base: position 9,725,230 of record CAIIXF020000001.1, read on the forward strand.
TTTTGAAATTTCGGAAAATCGATCTGATGGTATCCTGATAGAAAGTCAAGAGTAGAGAAAAAAATATTGAAAAATTCATTCATTCTTCCTATCTGATCCTATCCTATCATATCCTTCCTATCTATCCTTCCTTCGTATCCTTTCCTTCCTATCCTTCCTATCATATCCTATCATATCCTTTCTTCCTATTCTGTTCTATCCTATCCTTCTTTCTTATTCTATCCTATCGTTCCTTCCCATTCTATCCTATCCTACCTTCCTATTTTATCCATCCATCTTATTCTGGATGACTCAGCTTATTCTGGATGACTCGGCTTATTTTAGATGACTGGGCTTAAAAAAGTCTAGATCTGGAGTCTGAAATTGAACTTCGTTCAATTTCCAAAGTCTAGTTGTTTTTCCCGTCTCATGAATATTCTCAGTGGCATATCAACAATTGTGTTAAGGGGGTTAGAATTGATGAAGTGATGTGCAAGATGCAAATGTTTCTCAATATAAGATTTCCAAAATATCCCTGTCATATACATATCTGTGAGACCCAAGACATTACATTTTTATTAGGAGGCCCCAACGGGGGGGCCTCCTATAGATTTTATAGATATTATTTATTATTCTTTATTATTATTTATTCTTCTCTGCACTTTTTCTCCTACTTCTAACTAGATTTCAACTATCTACTATATGAACCTACTAGGGACCTAGGTTGAACTTACCGGGAAAGGAATTTTTATCTAGGTCAAGGTCAAAGGTCAAAATCTAGGTCAAATCAAAGTTTTTTCTAAGTTTCTCAGATTTCGTCCTCATACTTCATTATTTCTTGCGATAAATTAAAATGTAACTAGATATAAGCATTTCCTACAAATTACTCACTATATGTTCGCGTTAATTTTTTACCGTTTTTGAGATAATTGACGTCAAAAAACGGTAAAAATTGGTCATTTTTCAACTTGCTTCAAATTAACCAATTTTTTTTTTAAAAATCATCTACAAGTTCTCAGGAACTCAAATCTGACCTTAGTTTTGACCTTTGGTTGACCTTCAGTGACCTTCGAAAGGTCAAAAAAGTTGATTTTTCAAATTGATTTTCTGGATTCGAATTTAGGTACATTTGATCACAAAAGACCCACTGAGGTCTAAAAAAGTAAAATTTGCAAGGTCAAAGGTCAAGGTCATCAAACTAAATCACAAACTGTGTTTTCTAAGTTTCTAAGTTTTGGTGACTACAAATCAATATTTTTTCATGAAAGTCAGGATATATATTCCTCTATAGGTTCTACACATATTAGCAATTGACTATTCATTAAAATTGTGTACCAGTTTTGAGATATTAGAACTCAAAAACTGAAAAAAGGTCAAATTTCGAAACTTTTCAAGACTAAATTTCAACTTGCTTCAAATTGACCAAATGTTTTTTAAAAATCATCTACAAGTTCTCAGGACCTCAAATCTGACCTTAGTTTTGACCTTTGACCTTTGGTTGACCTTCAGTGACCTTCTAAAGGTCAAAAAAGTTGATTTTTTAAATTGATTTTCTGGATTCAAATTTAGGTATATTTGATCACAAAAGACCCACTGAGGTCTAAAAAAGTAAGACTTGCAAGGTCAAAGGTCAAGGTCATCAAACTTAATCACAAACTGTGTTTTCTAAGTTTCTAAGTTTTGGTGACTACAAATCAATATCTTTTCATGAAAGTCAGGATATATATTCCTCTATAGGTTCTACACATATTAGCAATTGACTATTTATTAAAATTGGGTACCAGTTTTGAGATATTAGAACTCAAAAACCGAAAAAAGGTCTAATGTTGAAATTTTTCAAGGTCAAACTTCACATTGCTTCAAATTGACCAAACTTTTTTTTTAAAATCATCTACAAGATGCCTGGAGTTCATATATGACCTTGTTTTTAAGATTTGACCTTTGGCTGACCTTTAAATGTTCAAAAAAGCCTACGGGGCCTCCGTAAGATTGCTTGCAATCTTTATACGATTGCTTGCAATCTTATACATCTAGTTATATCAAAATAGATGAACTTCCGTCAGATGAATTATTTATTTTCATCATTTTCCCCAAGAAGGAGGTCTATTTGTATCCAAATATTTATTTTAATAGCGACATCCAGTTACTGAAAAGCGAATCCGTCATGAGTATATACAACCAAGGCCTCCAACAATGCAGTGAGGATTCCTCACTTTGATTATTGAAGCTGTTGAATATATTTGTGACTGACTAGCTTTTCTGGAACCAGATGTTACTATTAAAATACTTGGATACAAATTGACCTCCTTCTTGGTGAAAATAAAAATTTCTTCCGACAGTGGTCTATCTATTATTTGTTATAAAGACTTTGAAACCAGGTCAGGACTAGTCCAGGGACAAGATGTTTGATGAGATTTGCTATGCCCCGGTGTCATTGTATATATTGTTGAAATGCAAATGTATATATACGAAATGTTGAAAACATACTGTGGGTACTTTTTGTGAAAAATATGCCAATGAAAAGGTGCAATTGCTACATATAGACTTAAGAAACCATAAAAGGTGCTATAGGAGTATGATGAGAAAAGTGCATTTGTTAAAGTAGCAAAATTTTTGATGTCAATAGAACACGCTTTTTTTTGTGTAATATCGGACACATTATGTTAAATGAATGTGTAATGTTAGTAAGGGAGTGTAGGAATTTGTGTCTGTGCTATGACTAGTGTTAAAATCTTCAATGTACAGAATGTTCATCTCAGTTAAATAAGAAAGAACAAGAAATGTAATGGATGACATCATATCACTAATCAGGTACAAGAAAAATCTTAAATGGCAGAGAGAATCCAAGATGTCCAGCCAAAACCTCATGAACTCTAATACTTGTCATCTAAAATTTGTACAAATATAAGTAAATCTCGTTAGCATTTTTTTTCTCGATTCAAAATGTCAAAAAAAGTGTGATGTCACAGTCATGTCAATGAAATATCAAGAAAAAGAATATGATAATGGGATAAATTATTGCACTAAGATTGCAAATTAGACAGAATGTTTCATAAAACTAACAGAAAAATATTTAAACATTGTTATTACTGTATTTTTATAAAATTCAATTTGTACACAGAAGAGAAATCATTCTTACATGTTTTTATTCAATGAACCATAAAATTGTACGCAGTTATATGGAAATCATGAATTACATGTATCCATTTAATAAATGATATTGTACGCAATTATATGGAAATCATGAATTACACTAAATTTTGATTCATACAGAAATAGCTGGCACCAACATTGGTTGTATAAAATAATATAAAAATATTGTGATGACAATACAATAGATGTGAATACTAGCACTGAATAGGAAAAGTTGCACTGAATCAAACCCCTAAAAACAATGACAAATGTTGTGCTACATACAATCCTTCAATGGTGAATATTGCATTACGTACATTCACTCACTATGACGATGAATGTTGGTTACTGATTAGTGATCTCAATGATATTTCATTTGACATGTATCTACATTGTATAAATGTAGCATCTTGTGTATCTTACGTATATGAGGGAATATGGTATTTCCATTTGTTATGATAGTTCAATTATTCAAATTGAAATAAATGCTTTCTGAAGCACCAAATTATGTGTTATGTTTATGCTAACTGGCAGATCTAGATTCCCAAATGAAAAACTGGGAAATTACCTTGAAAATTCCAACGAACAGCAAAAAGTCTAGCATGGTAAACTGACATTCGTTTTACAATATTTCAGAAGTTCTAATAAAAAGCCCTTTGTATATATACATTCATGTTTTATCATAATGTATACAACATGAAGTGAGGCATTAGATATTATATTTATAGTTGCACATTTGTGTTGTCAGCTGAATTCAACATGTGATGAATAAAATAGTTCACAAACTGAATAAATATGTGTAAATACAGTGTATAAGTAGTAAATGATAATAATATTGTTCAATACAATTACTGTAATATAGGTCACAAAATCATTTCTAATTGCTCTACATGGTAGACATTCACTTAATTTTTATCTAAACCAAATTGCTAATATTTCATTGTGTACTGAAGCAGCTTACATGTACATGTATATAACGATAAAAATGAGCAAGAATATGAGATTTGCTCCAAAATTGATCCAAGTCATTCCAGCACTGTACAACCAGCCATTTTCAGAACATCCATGATCTTCAGTGTATTATTTTATTTTTATTGAAATCTAAATTCATGTAGCATAGCTATTATATAATCATTCTACCATCTAATCAATCCTACTGCACTGCTCTATTTTTTACACTACATACTAGTATTTATATGTGTCATTTACATGCTATACAAATTCATTCCTAATCTAATGGCACCTCACACAATAGCCTTCAAATAAGAGGAAGGAAAACCCCAGAGCTTAGAGATGACAGACAATTACATCTCTTGCTTACCAACTTGGTTTGTTTGAATTTTCACCGGCAAGTTTCTGAATAATACAACGTCGTTGTGATGTTTCAATCGATGTTAGCATATTCCTAACATCTTTCTTTGTCTTGATGTGAAATAACAAGCAATTATATTGGTTAAAATGCCAGAAATTAACATAATATTATTTGAAGCATTTTTAGAAAATTCTGAAATCGCTAGCGAATGACATGATTTGTCTGTCGATTTGACCAATCAGGGAGAATGTCTTCTCGATGCACATTTTGTGTCTTCTCTGAACCCTTGGATATTCCCCCTCTTCTTTTAAATGTAGGTGTTAAATCTCATGGAGCCCATCTTGACCTAATGACCAAATATAAATTACTGTTGAAAATGTTCAACTTTGGTCCTAGACTCCTAGCTAGGTTTTATATTGACACACATTTGAATCAAATCCCTACATGTTGTGAGGACTGAATGCTTTTAAATACTGGGACATTGACAGCTTATATGAATTTCAAGATATGACATGCAATCTCACTGTTAAAACTGTAATAGGCTATACATCAATGTTTGTATATCAATGCATATTGTAAGCCAATGTTAATGCTCACAAATGACAATTAAAATAAATTGAATTTTTCAATTAGTTAAGAGATCACACTGACCTGTAATATTGATATGTATCGATATGTTAAAACAGTATTTTTACACCCATCTGAATACTTAAGATGATGTACTTTGACCTGACTACCCCCCCCCACACACACACACAGTTTATCATGAACATATTAGTGAAATTCTCAAGCATACAAACCATATAACCTCGAACAGCTCTGAGAATGTTTTAATAAACCAACAGCCTTTGGGATCAGGTCAAAATCCACCAAGATGTTTTGGTGGAAATATTGATCATTCATAAATATCAATACATTTACATGTATTGATTTCCTAAAATTATATGAAGGAGATTTTGTAGAATTGGAAACATGGATCTTTTGATACAATCCCTTATACAATTAAATAAACCACCAAGGACACTCAATACTTGATCTTAAGTGGTTTTGTTTCAGTAAAATGTGCGTATGTTGCCTTTGTAAAAATTGAAGTGTTCATTAAAACTTGAGATGTGCATAATTTGAACGTGACTTCTTGAACCCGAACCTTTAAATATCTTTGATGTGTGTTAGCCTAATCAGAATGACACAAATACACAACTCAAGATTGTACTTTTAGTTTATATTGCCAAACTCCCAATTGTCTGCATCTTTCTTTCCTCTGTTTTTGAAATAATTGAAATCAGTTCTGATTTAGAGATGTGGTTGGTTAATAGGTACGTTGGTACTGTGCTGGTTGGTTTGATTGGTAGGGTGAGTACTGAGCCTGGGGGGAGTACTGTTGTTGGTACTGCTGATTAGATTGCTGACCCTGGGGCTGACCCCCCTTCTGCTGCATCTGCGGGACCCCCTTGCGGTACACCAGCATGTTCAATGTTGATTTACGCTGGATGTAATCTATGGCTTTCTTGTGTGTCACTACTGTGTAGTCATGACCATTTACCTGGAGGAAAATAAGTTGGGGAAATGGAGATGTAGGCAAACATTTAGACTTAAAACATGCCTTACAGAAAGGCATTTTCTGTAAATGCTAATGCATGATAAAAAGGTCCTTGCCTATAAGTGCATTTTTAAATGGTGTACTTTAGGATCAGAGAAGCACAGAGCACCTTTACTATATGAAGTACAGATAGGTTATTACTAGAGAAGATACTCTCTCCAAAATGTCTCTTCATTTAAATCAAATCAATTTTGTTGGGAAAATGGAAAGGGGAGAAATGTACATGTATTACAATAAATTATTGCTCATAATTAAAGGTAAGGTCAAACATGAAATAATCCATTCTTACCTCTAGAAAGCAGGGTGAATTATGTGAACACTCACCTGTAATATTTTGTCATGGATCTGTAGACCTGCCCTTGCAGCAGGGCTGTTGTCATAGATATAGGTAATGTAGACACCCTACAAGTATAGTAGTATCATGTACCATGTGATATTAAATTCACCATTCAACAAAGTGACACTAGAGAGTAAGAGTCGGAACCTGATACTAAAATAAGTACAGTAGATGAATATGATGTGGATACCAGTGTAAAAATAGGGTGCACTGATTAAAATACACACTCTTTATACAGTAACAGAAAACATGCACTATGGTGGTATAGAACTTGTTCGTTTGTTTGTTATTTTGTTTGTTTCCTTGTTTGTTTGTTTGTTTGTTGAGCAAAGCCATGAAGGTTTTACTTGCTATACCTTATCTGGGTATCCTTGGGGACTTTTAGTTGGGTCTTGGTCAATGCCACCACCTATCTTGAACCCGCATCTGAACTGTTGCTTTCCCTCCCTGTCAAACACTGTGTTACCATCTGGGTCTGTAGCAGGATCCTTCTGTAGAACCAGGGGGATCTGCAGATAAACAAGTATAAGAAAAATCAAATCATTTTACAACTTTTCATTTTTCAACTTTTTTTGTTGGAGAAGTATGATGAATAAAATACACATATGCAGTACATAAAAACAAAAACAAAAAACGAACAATTACAAATTTTACCATTCAATGCAGCCTACTCTTGTCATGTTATACATACATGGACACTCTAATTTAACCATTCTGTCATTAATTACATCATATATTGATCAATGATTTCAATCGTCATTTTGAAAAATAGGGAAAATCCTAATGACAGGAATCCTAAGAAACCTGTGATGTATTTTCATGTACATGTAAATCCACTTAAAATAGTGAAATGCTGAATCACTATTTGAAAGCATGGACTACTGAACAGCATGCTATATAAAATAAGATATCAAATTATACCAAACAGGAGAGAACCATAAATCATCAAATTAGACATTTATAAAACAAACAGCAATCAGTTAAGTGTAAGTTTGTAAATATAGAAGCTTTTTATCTTAAAACATCCGTGGGTTAAAAATACCCTACTGACTGCATTGAAGTATCTTCAATCAGCTACTGCTGATAAAATTGGGAAAAAGAGTATTTCACTTTTAACAGGATTCATGTAAAGAAACATGATCAGTATTGTATAGCCTTATTGTACATGGTTACATTACAAAAATAAGAGAATATCAGTAGATTTTTGGATGGCTTTTGTCCAAATAATTCATTGTTTCAAAAAATGTCATGATGGGATCATTATTGACTTTGATGTCGAACTTTCCCTTTGACTGACAAATTAACATTCCGACTAATGATGCCAGGTCTTATGGCCTAGTCACATAGCCCGGCCGATGTCTGGCATCGGTAGAGCTCGGTGGATTTTTTTGGTGCCACCGAGCTCTCCTCATCGGAAGTAGAGCTCGGTGATGTGAACGGACTCCGTCCGGACATCTTCAGGCGACCGACCGAACATCGGCCGGTGACCGTACGGAGTCTGTCTCAAAATGGTAGTTTTTTTCTGCCGATGTGGCAGCAACTACCGGCCGGAGGTCGGCCGGACATCGGAAGGAATACGGCCGGTACCCGAGCAGGTAACAGGACACCGTGCGATCGCCGGCCGGGTTGTTAACGGGCTTTGAACAGTGACCGGCCGATGCTCTGTCCCACATCGGCCGGAGCTCGGTCGGAGCTCGGCCGCTGTCCGTTAAAAAACCTCGTCCTCTGGTTGTCTCAGATGCACGGGACACCGGCCGATACTCGGCCGTGCACCGGCCGACATGTTTTCCGATGTGGTTACGATGGTGCTGCGATGACATGATGAGGGAGCTCGGTGAGAGCCCGGTGAAATTTAACTCCGAAGTTAAAATTTCACCGAGCTACCACCGATGCGGTTTTAAGCAACAAACGCCACGGATGTACGGCCGGTGTTCGGCCGAGTTCAGTGAAAATTGCATCGCTGGCTCATCGTAACCTCATCGGCCGGGCTATGTGACTAGGCCATAACTGAAAAACTGATTCAGCATCAAAAAGGGTGATTGCGAAAATCTATCTGCACAGGGATTCCTAGATTTTATTTGTGATAAGGATGGTAAACCAGTCCACCTTGTCTTTCTTATTGGTCTCAATTAACTCTCTATGCTTTTAATTTTTTAACAGAGAGTATAATAGAGTAGCCACCATACATATATTGTTTCTGATAGACTGTTAGAAACATCTATATGGTTCTAATTTTATGGGGCATAACTAAACCACTGTAAAATAATAACATCAAATATTATCGGGTAGTTTTTTCACATCCCAGTGATATCTCCAGGATTTTTTCAAACTGGGTGCAACTTTTTGTCGTAAAAAAATTACTGCAAGAGCATTCTATTCTAAGCTCAGTGCTTTATACCATGATATTCAACACTGGTAAAATTAACATTAAGCAATTATAAACTCTATTGTCTGGTTGTTATGAATGGAATTAGAATCATTCCTGTGAGGCAGACAGATGTTTTCAAATAGGCGCATTTCATCATCTGGGCGCACCTTTAGGTCCAACTGGGTGCGCCGCATGGAGAAAAGTGGCTGGGGATATCATACCACCCCTATTAAGTATTAACTGTTCACCTCATTTAAATACCGCTATAAATACATGTATGGTTATGCCAGGGATCGATTGTATAATTGCCTGCTGCAATCACTGTGAAAATGAGATGTGTGAGGCTGATCCGAGAATTATAAGTCTTAATTAACACAAGTTTCAAAAAAATTGATCAAATTAAATTATATTAGATTCAGAATGAAAGTGCCCCATCCATATTTCATATTCAATTTAAAATATTTACTGCATTAGGCAAGTACATATATAGTCCTTTTTATTGAAATTCTCTCAAAGTGTTCATATTTTGTCTGTACTAACTCATCAAAACTTTCACCTGTTGATGAATATGACATTGATATAACAGTGTCTACTGAATGATAATAGAAAATCTCAAGTACTTTTAAAGGGCACCTACTCATTATTTCTTAGGAAATTCTGTTTTATTGATGTCTTAAACAATGGTTGCATGGCAATAGTTTCATCTAAATATAGCTTGCTTTTCTAATGAATAAAGAATACAATATAGAACAAAGTAATCAATGATACAGAATTTCTAATATAGAATGCAACAGAATTTCTTATTGCAATTTAAACATAAGCTGGACCAGTTAATTTTTTAGAAACAGGGGTGCTTAGTTACAATTGATGTCCTGTGAAAACTATTTAGAATATATTATTTATCAAAATGTTATAATCAGGAAAAAGAAATTATTGATTCGATGCTGAAGTCTGCAGAAAAATTGTAAAAACCTAGTTGGAAAATCATGACATTGACTGATGACTAAGAGGGACAATAACTCCAGGATTCAAAGAAGACATTTATAATATAAATCTGTATTGAGAAGACATCCTCGCTGATTGGTCACCTAGACAGACAAACAATGGCAGTTTCAAAATTGTCTAAACACACTTCGAATAATATTATATTAATTTCTGGCATGTTAATTAATATCATACCTTGTTATTTTACATCAAGATAAAAAAAGATGTAAGTAATATGCTAACATCGATTAAAATATCAAGACAACATGTTGTATTCATAAACTAGCCGGAGAAAATTCTGACAAATGAAGGTGGTAAAGAAGAGACGTAATTATGTGTGTAATCTCTTTAAGTTCTGGGGTTTTTCCTACTCTTGCATTGACTGAAATCACAACATTGGTGATAAAGCATCACCCGTTTACAAGAACAATATTGCTCAACCAGTTCATTATAACAAAATGAAATGCAGACAAATAATCATTTATCCGCATAAACTGACAAATTAACGCACTGAAATGCTCTAAGCTGATTGGCTGAGACACACTTGGTATGTTCGAATAGCTTGTAACAACCCTGAAATTGTTGAGCTTGTGTACATGCAGCTAATTAACATTGCAACCAAAAGGTTGTAAATATCAACTACAAACAATTACCGGGATTACAAAAATATTTGCTGATTAACAAATATTACTAATTCAGCAGACATGTCCCCAATAGTCGTAACTGATAGGACTTATTACAATCTCGAGAAGTAAAATGCTTATGCTATTACATATCGCTGGTAATTTGGATAAATAGGACATCGTAAAAGGGAAACACAAAGTTGAATAATTAAATAAGTTTGGAAAAGGGCAAAATGAAAAAGAAAACATTGGGACTCTTTTTCCTGACTTGTAACATTGCAGTATGTTTATTACTATACATGATATTGCAAATACACAAGTTTGGAAAACAAATTCACAACATCGATAGTAACAGATATACACATGACTTAAGCGGCTCATCATATCAAAAACCTGCTGTCGTATATCCGCGGATTAATCAAGATTTTATTTACCGAACTTTGCAACTTGAAGACAGTGTGAATCTTTATTTTAACACCATTGGTGATGCTATATGTTACACAGAAGGCACCACCAAGATAAGCATTGAAGATAAAACTTGTGTATGCAGAAATGACTATAGTGGAAATGATTGTGGAATACCAAAAGCAGTGGCGGATGCACCCTCATACTCAACACTGAAATCAAAACTGAGACGCCGGCTGAAGCCAAGGCGAGTGGTAATGGCTTTTACATTTAATCATGAGTTTGATCAGCTTGAGGCACGACTACATGAGCACTACAAACATGTTGATGTGTTCTTAGTTGTCGAATCAAATTATTCCTCGCATGGTGATCCCAAACCATTGAGACTCCTAGAGAAACTTAAGAATGGATACCTTGCAAAATATATTCCAAAGTTATTATATATTTTCTTAGATACATTTTCTCCCTCAGGGAGAATAGACGGTTGGGCTGCAGAAAATCATATTAAGAATTCTGCCTCTATTTTGGGACTTCCTAGACTGAACCAAACAAGACCAGATGACTTGTTCCTATTTTCTGATGCTGATGAATTGGTCTCAAAGGAAGTAGTAATATTTCTAAAACTTTATGACGGCTATCCAGAACCAATGTCATTTTCACTGAGATGGTCAACATATACATTTTATTGGAAAAATAAGGTCAACACAGTAGTTACATCTGCTTGTTCATTGAATATGCTGAGGAGGCTCTTGGAGAATAAGTCAAACAATATACGAGCAGCTGCCAGAGAACTGTCGTCATCTAAAAACCTTAATAATGTCATGAGATATCGCAAGCTATACGGTGATGTGGGCATTTGGGTGGTAGGGTCCACAATGCACCCAGCTGGTTGGCACTGCTCCTGGTGTTTCAGCCCTAAAGATATCTTAGTGAAACTTACATCAGCAATAAATGCTGATTTCCCAAGATGGGGTGATTATCCAGAAAAGAGGAACCTCACTTATATTTCTAATTTAGTTAGGACTGCTACATGGTTTGATGGGAAAAAATTATCAAATAGACCTGTAGTACAAGTTGACAAATATTTCGCACCAGCATTTTTCTTGGAACAATCTGAAGTGTTTAAAGATTTGATACATCATAATATGACAAACAAAAACATAACATCAGGGATATACAAGAAGAATGTATGATCATATTTTTATCTTGACTACAAAACTAAAGATGCTTTTTTGGTTTGACTGGAGGTTGAAAATTTTTTAGCTTTACTGTCTTAAGCCTATCTTGATTCAAAAGGTTTCACCTGCTCCAACTTCACCTGTAACATGCTTCTAAGTAGGTATTTCTCAAAATGGCCACCTATTAGGCAAAGTGTTAGACAATGTGCCATGCTTATGAGTATCAAAGATGAACAAAATCACTCTACAACTTTTGGAGATATAGTTAAGTGTCATCAACAGCTACCTTTTGCATACGTTTGACTTAGTTCGCTTCTTCACTCTTTCAGTTGACAATAAATCTCTGAAATCTCCAAGCCATTGAGAGTTCGTCATCCAAATACAGACGATTTTCTATATATGGTAATTTACTCTGACATTATCGCATAGTTATGAGCACGCATTTAGCATGTGTTCCTTCCAGCTCACTGATTGGTTAGAAGAACAGAACATGATACATAAATTTATGAAATAAATATTGTAACAACACATATTCCACTTCCAAATGGGCCATAGATATGTAAAAATCATGCTTGGTTCAAGGGTATTTCAATTGTTTCACTTAGCAAAGCAATGCCTGGTCTTTATACCACAGATAATGAGGGCTCCCCAAGAGGGAGTAGTGGGGTCGCTTTTGTCACTTTTAAGATTTCAAAATTCTCACTTTGTCACATTTAAAATTTACTTGTCATATTTTGTCAGATTCATTCCTTTTTAGTCAGTCAAAGTATTTAATGCACTAAATAGTCTGCTATGTTACATTGTTTGATTACTGGTTAGAATAAGTCATCTTAACTAGCATCAATTTTCATTCAGAACGAATTATCTATTTTTGTCACTCTCAAAACACTTGTCAGTCCGATAAATATGCAAAATTGTCACTTGCAAGGATTAAGGATTGATTTGTCACATTTGTTCATTTTTAAGTACCCCAAAGTTCCATTTAGTCACATTTTTAGAGGCCAGGTCACCTTATCACATACCCCTTGGGGAGCCCCATAATGGGAAGTTCTCCATATATATATACTGGTTACTCTAGGTTTGGCATCTTGAATCAGAAAAAACTGGAGCAAGTTTAAAAAACATTGTTTCCAATTTGGTTCATTATTTGACCGATTAAGCCAGTTTGAGGTGAGAAAAAAATTATATTTTTCCTAAAGTGTTAAGTTCATACATGGGCTTTCAACTAGACATATTTTAGGGTGTGCCAGGAGAATCATGTAAACAAAACAAGTCAAAAATAATTCTTTAATTTACCCTATTCTTCTTATTTCAAACATCTATCCGCACTTGTAGTGTAACCTATAAATAACATTGGGGGCTTCTGTTATGCTAATGATAACCCCTTGCACTGATAGTGGGAAGTCCTCCATCTAGGAGGTATATACACCAGGTAATGTTACTTAAAATTAAAAAAATATGGTCACCTGTCCTCTAGATTCAATTTTTGAATGAATCGTAGCATAATGTACAGATTATTTGATATCATGCTATTCTTGAAACATTTATACGCAAAAATAACTGGGTCGCTCACCTCTTATGCCTATATGTGTTCAGTAATCATCAATTCTCGTGAGTAAAATTTCTCCAGGCCATTGAAAGTTCCGCTCAGTAAATTGACAATTTCTACTGCGCATGTGTCATAAAAACCCAGCGAAAATTTTTGGGAACACTATTGCGTTTTCTACCTTTTTTCCGGCATTTTTGGCATCATAAAGTAATTCTCGAAGAAGAGTTGTCTTAGCAGTTCCTGCTTGACCTACAATGCAAACATTATGACCAGCAGCAACTAAATCCTTGACATTTTCCCGTGGTAAATTCACAAACTGAGCCATGTTTCCGGGTACCGTTGTGCGCATGCGCGCCTTTGCGTGATTTGCTTTATTCTCGCGAGATCCGGCGCTCCGTCCCCTTAAATTTTTATTTTGAACAACCATTATGATTTGGTGCATTATCTGACCAATAAAGCAGATTTGGAGGTATGAATATTTTTTTTATTTTTCTGTTTAGTGTTTTCTACAGGCCCTATGTGTCTCAGGATATTTGTTTAACGAAAACTAGACAAATAATTTATTTTAAAAATACATATTTTTTATTTTGGATGGAAGCTGCGTAACCTGAGAAATAATATAATAGTAATATATGGAGGACTTCCCATAACCGTGCCCCTATGCATAAAACGTTGCGAGAATTTGACACAAAGCTGAATTCTATCTAAATAACCACCAATCCAGCTTATTTTCAACAGCAAGATTTCAATACACAAGTATTTGTGGGGTGACTCACAGATATTGGCCAGATTAATTTGTAGTAGGATCTCATAGGCTCAAAGAATAATTCACAAGATACGACTATAAATTGGAAAATTTCAAAAAAATATGACCACCTTTTAAAAATGTTTCTTATACAAAATGGTACCTGCTTCCCCATGACAGATTTTGCACTCATTTTATAGCTGAGATCTTCATCTTTCTATTTCTACTTGTTTGGTTCGAGTAAATAACCTATGGATGCAGTTATCTGACTTTTAATACGGCGAATATTTTTCACGAGATCCGGACTCTTGTGTGTCCAAATATCATTGTACTGATGACGTCACATTTCTGGAACCACGGGAGCACCATTCAGATTTGGACAGACAAGAGTCCGGCGATAAAGTATCACTGTTTTGGCCTCTTATCAACGCAGACTTGCTTGAATAACGGTCATTGGTGATAAAAAAAGTTAAAGAATAACAAGATGCTTCGAATGAGGTATGATTTGTCTCATATTTTTCAGAAATGGCTCCATAATTGTCATTTTAAAATTTGAAATTTTCTGAGGTGTCTCATCTTGAGGAATATTTATTGAGCTACTGATCCTGCTTACAAAAGAGTGAAGACGAAGCTCTCTTTTAAGAAGTGAAGTCAAACAAATGCAAAGGGTAACGATTCTGTTGTCCTCTAAGCTATTTTTTCGCAAACATGTACATTTTCAAAAACATATGATACTGATACACGTTTGTGAGAAAGAATGTCGTGGGGAATCTGCCTACAACGCGTGAAATAAGGAAAAAGAAAAATCGTACCTTCGACGTTCCGACAAACCTTTTCGCTAACCAGTGTAATCAAGAGGATCCCCAGTATATAGGATGTATGATATAAATTAGAAAATGTACTGATCTCACTTGAGAATGAAGATATTCTAATTCTCATTGTCTGAATTTAAAAATGTTTAAATAATATGCAGTAACTGTTTCAGAGAAAAATGTCATATTTGTTAATTTTAATGATTCTTCATGTTTTTGGGGAAATCATGTTTTACTGTTCCAGAAAGGAAGAGGAGTTCTATGAAAGCCATGACACTGTAGAGAAAGTTATACCCTTAACAAGAGCATACCAAAGTTTTCCTTATCTTAGCATTAAGCATTATATAGGATCACAAATACATTGCAAATATGAAAGTCAGAAAAACCTGTATACAGCTAGCTGTAGCATACTTTGTTCTGTTGGCTGGGATTAAATTTCGAAATAATAAACATGACCGAGATTTGGTGTGAGACAAGTCCATACACAAAATACTCAAGAAATACATGTACATTAACTGACTTATTACCGCCTTTTAAAAGACTGAAAGACACTCCACCCTTATACCCCTATAGAATACTCCCCCACAGACTACCACCACCACCCCCTATTATTAACCCCCCCCCCCCTTCATAATGCCTTTGCAAATACCCCCCCCCCAGAATATTCCATGGTCAATACCCCCCCCAGAATTTTTTCGGTCTCCTACCCCCCCCCCCAGAATTTTTCGGTCAACACCCCCCCCCCAGAATATTTTGGTCTCCTACCCCCCCCCAGAATTTTTCGGTCAACACCCCCCCCCCCAGAATTTTTTGGTCTCCTACCCCCCCCCCCCCAGAATTTTTCGGTCAACACCCCCCCCCCCCCCAGAATTTTGCATCCATACCCCACGTACATTTTTTAAATGGAATGGCCCATTTTAAAATTTGAAATTTTCTGAGGTGTCTCATCTTGAGGAATATTTATTGAGCTACTGATCTTACTACAAAAAAATCTGGCCGGGATCTATGGGGTGACTTGAAACATCAACCCCACATTTATGGGAAGGATAAATAAAAACATCATCTTTTCCAAACCCGGAAATGCCAAAGCTTTTGATTTTAAATTTGACAGGATTTATTTTGCCAATAAATCCTATCTATCTAATAACTTTAAACTGTACAAATTTGACTCCTGTTTGTAGATAAATACTTTATCTTTTGAAATATAGCGGTATATATATGATATTCATGATATTAAATTACTTACACTATAACATTCCAACGGATCTCCGGCTGTATGGGTAGCCATTTTGAAATTCTGATTAGGTTTCTACGAGATGTACATTTTGGTAACTATCTTTAGACTGAAAAATCGACTGATATAGCACAATATGAATTATATCTTCATGTAAAATTATACAAATATTTTAATAAATACATCTGATCAGAAATTAGTTTGTTGAAATTATTGACTGATGTATTACGTAAGTGCTACTAAAATTGTTGCTGGTTGTCGACCGGAAGTGATTTCATCCAACATGTTTTCAGAAATTATTTCCAGTCATTTTCCCGAAATAGACAGTGAATACTTGGATTATGTTACTGGTAAGTATTGTATATGTGTAGAGTTATACTTTAGTAATATGTTGTATCTTTAAATTTTCAACTAAATCTATAAATATAAAAGTTTTTATTGATACAAAAATTGACTTCATCATTGAGATCAGAAAAATTTTCATTCATTCATTCATTGCACAATACTTAGCAATTACCAGAGGTTTTTGGCCTATATAAAGGTGGCAGAATTATATTAACCATTCTTTTTCTGGTATTCTAGAGATTTCCTATGTACTTTTTGAATTCCAATTTATGCCCCAAAAACGTGACTCTCAATGGGGTTTGTGTAAAAAACTGGGTACCTTACGTTCCTACCAGGGTTAGTAATTTGATTTTTTCCCCTCAAAAAAGCTGAACTGACCTACTCAACGTATAAGTCATACAATCAAGCAAACAACCGACCAAGCAACCAACTACTACTTTTTGCAAGGCCTGACTTCGTCGCTAACATGCTAAATATAAGAGTTAGCTGACGTTTGGGAGTCTGACTTACCTTCTAAAGGTTAGAACCCGAATCTTAATGAAACCATATCACCTTTGTTCCGTCAACCATGGAGCATTTGCCACAACATCCAAGAGGTAAATCATGGACCGAGAAAATGAATGATTTCCTTGTAAGTTCCGGAAGTTTCAATACGAAAAATTACTGAACATATATGAAAACCGAATATTTGTTCGTTGTTTTCACGATTTACAGGTTCGTATGTTCTTCAATGTTTTGGTCTAAATTATAAAGCATCACCAACAGGTCTTACTCTATTAATGGACTAATACAGCAGACGGTTCATATTTCTACGTAGCATTTCGTTCAGACAAATAGTGGGACTGTAGATCACGCAGTTTCGTTCGTTGCGTACTTCACTCGAAATTGGTAATTTTATATTGGCTACTTCACTTAGCTTGGCGGATGTAGAACATTGCTTAATATTCTTTTAATTTTCACACCAGACATGCTTGGTTGACACGTCAACAAAGTAAAGTTCAAGGGTCAATGCGTTATTTCGTGATAACTACAACGCCTTCCCGAAAGTCAACATTGATGAAAAATGAAAAAGTCGGAAAAGCATTTACACTAATTTCTATCAAATGCTATGTTTATGCATCATCATCGACGCAACAAAGGTGATATGGTTTCATTAAGATTCGGGTTCTAACCTTTAGAAGGTAAGTCAGACTCCCAAACGTCAGCTAACTCTTATATTTAGCATGTTAGCGACGAAGTCAGGCCTTGCAAAAAGTAGTAATCTACCAAGAAACCAACCGGCAAAACAAACATCAACATTCTGTCAGTCACTCAGGCAATAAAAACAAGCAACTAAAGTTGTATTGTACGTCATAAGTTAATTGATAGATTATAACAGCAATAAAGTATCGATTTATATATTAGATATAATATGGACAATGGACATGTCTTGTATATTTATCAGTAGTGCTGTTTTAGAAAAAGGAAATGTAGATTTTAAAAGTACCACTTCAATGTCCTTTGGGAACCTGAAAGAAAAGTTTAAATAAATTTGTCTAGGACAACCATTGACATATACCAAGGTTATTGCAGTTTTGCTTTTTAAGGTGAAGATGAAGTTCTAAAGATGTCTGAAACAGGAAGCGCATGTTTTTCAGTATATTTTTCAGTGTTAGTCCATCAAAATTTATGCCTTTCAGTTTATCTTTGCTTCAATTTTGTTGGTTCCATCTATCATTTATTTTGATTTGACTAAGCTCACTATGGTAATAGGGAAAGAAACACTGAACATATTGAAATAGGAATTTTAGTCCTCTGAAGATATGACAGATAAATGGAGAAAAAGAATACTGTGGGAAAGGACCATGAACAATATTTTGAAATTTCTTAGAAATGTCACTAAAGTAAACCCCCAAAACAAGCGAGCTTTAGAATTTTTTACTAAGAAGTGTTCATTTTCCTTATTTTGGGCGCTATTTTTGTTAAAGGCAATTTCATTTTTCCACTTTTATTATTTGTTGAAAAACATTTTGACAAATAATAGCTTTGTATAAAATTCTTACTTTCGTTCAATCTGTTAATTCAGGTATCCTCTCTGAAGGCAGTGATGAATTTTCATCATCAGATGATGTCTACGAGGCTGTTGGGGAGGTGCTCCAAGGCTTGGATGATAAGCCAGATGATGACATTGAGAAACTCTGCAAGGAGCTCTTCAACATGATGAAAGAGTGAGCACATTAAAATATTACAAACTGGCTCACAAACTTTCAAATAACTAAATGCATCAATAACATCATCATATGTTTCCTCTCATATATTTTTCCTGTTTTGGTTGCTTTGTTTAAAGGCCCCATATAAAGTTTAAACCACCTTGGCTTATACAGAATATATTAAGTAGTCTTGCCCAACATCTCTAAAACAACTTTTAAAGGCATGAAAATAGTAAATGAACTTATTTTCAACATTACACAGGGCCTTTAAAGGTAATTTCTGGTGAGAAATGCATCCGTATCAACTAAAACAATGGCTCTCAGTAATCTTAATTCAGTTCTTTGTTCAGCCAAAGTAAAAAGGTTATTAACTTTGTAAACAGGATTATAATGCATGGAAAAGGTTAGTTAACAATTCTGTTGTTTTTCAGTGATAAAAAGGCCAGTAAAGGTCCAGTACGGATCCTAGATGCCCCAATGCAGATGGGAAGTTTAACTGATGCAGGGAATGGTACAGGAGATGATCATAGCATATGGATTGCTAAAAAGGATACTTCCTCGGTACTTTTAATGGCATATATATTAATTACAGGTTTTTAAAAACATATTTATAACCCTTTATCAAGTTTAGTCATCTATGAAAAACTGTATAATGAACCTTTAAAAAATTAAAATAGTTTGAATAGGGGCTAAAACAGATATTAAGGAATTCTTGAATGTTTTTGGGAATTATTTGTACATACATGTATTTTTCTATTTCCAATTATTTCAATCAAAGTTAAATACTGTTTAGATATAGGACAGAGTATTCATCAATATATTTAAACTGGATAATATTAGCTTTTGAAAAAACTGTTTACATTCAACAATATGTTTTGAAATTTCAGACTGTTGACAAAAAAAAGTTAGGAAAGGCTGAGGAGAAAATCAAACAAAAACAGGACAAGCGTGCTGCAGATGACAGCAAATTTAGAGCTAAACCAGCAGAGAAAGGGTTTGAATTTAATTTACTCTGCATGTTGTGTTAAAGAAGGCATGTAAATGCCAGTTTTATTCATTGATTCAGTCTTCAACTCACAATTTTTTTTTTATTGTATATCCCATAAGTATTATTGTTGCTCATTGGCTTATATTTGGTCATATGATATGAAAGTGAAAAATATCTGCCAGCAAAAAATGAAAAGGTACTGATGACCAGTTAAGTCATGTGACCATCTAAAGAATATTCATCCTGGAATATCAGGCAGTATTCAACTATATTGACATCACTAGATTGTGATATCAATAGATTTAGAACAGAATGCCAAGGTAATGTGTAACGTTGAATTGCAGTATGGCGACTGCTAGTCAACAGGAGAGCAGGAAAGATGACTATGAAAACAATGACCCAAGTGTTAAAGTCTCAGACATAAGAATAGACAACTTTGATGTCTCATTTGGTGAAAGGTAAGTGCAAAGTAAAATTGTTCCCTTTTTGACTATTTTTGGAGAAAGCCCTGTAAAGTGTAAATTCCAGTATAAAATTATGCTTTATACAAAAAGAATGTTTTGATAATTGAGCAATCATCTCATAGATACTGTTTTTTTAAAAATAGACCAAGAGTTATGATTGGTGACATCATTAAAATGTTATGTTCTTTTTCAGGATATTACTCCAAAATGCTTCTATACTTTGTGCCTTTGGCAGGCGCTACGGGTTGGTGGGCAGGAATGGTGTGGGAAAAACCACTCTTCTTCACATGATCTCAAGGTTAGTACAAATAATGATTTCACCTTTTGGTATACAAAAATATTTCAAAATTTGAAAATGAATAAACATAATCAATATCAAAAAGATATTTTTGAAGATTAATCTTCCACTTGATTTTTGGCAAAAACGAAAGGCAGCTGATAATCTACAGACTACATAATGGTCAGACATCACAAAAACCTTTAGCAGAAGAACTTATTTCATTCAGTGCATACAGAAAAAATAGCGTTCCAAAACATACTACAGCAACTATCTAGTCTCAATGAATCAGTGATGACCTAGTTTGTTTGTGCTAAAGGAAATGGGCATCTCCAAGTCTCTTGATACAAGATAAGTTAACAATATTCATCATGTCTGTTTAGTGGCATATTAAAGATTCCGGCGTGTATAAGTATACTACATGTTGAGCAAGAGGTAGTTGGAGATGACACGCTAGCCATACAGAGTGTTCTAGAAGCTGATGAACACAGAGAAGCTCTCATCAAAGAAGAGAAAGAAATCAATGCAACTCTGAATGCAGCTGGCTCTAAAAGGTACATTTTGTGAAATGTCAAGTTTTGTTAAAGGCCCCATATAAAGTTTAAACCACTTTGGCTTATATTGTAGTCTTACCAAATGTTATCAAAGTGTGATATGTGAATTTTTTTTTTTAATTTCAAAATGTGGTTTTTGATAGACTTTTTGTTCCAAAATTTGTGAATTTATTTAAAACCAACTTTTAGAGGTCACTCATATCTTCTAATTAGCCACAATTCATACCAATGCATAGCATTCATCCTCCCATGTTTTTTGCCGAAAAAATTAAGAAAATCGGCTCATAAATAAGCGAGAAATGAACTTATCAGTGCATGAAAATGGTTCTGAGAAAAATGCATTTCAAAATTTTAGTTCTCATAGAAACCAATGGTACAATGATATCTAAAACATAATTTATTCTTCCTTTTAACCTGGTTAGACAACCAACATTAGTTTTTTATGAAAGTCTAACATATTTAGAAAAAATTGACATCGAAAAAAGAATTTCAATTTTTTTCAAAAAGTTTTTGGTACCTTAGTGACATCACTAATGTTTCAAAATATTTTTGATATGTTAAAACATTGAAGTGGCCCATTGAATATGGCATTTTATTATTGAAATAGTGTGTCCTTTGTTCAATCTTTGCATTGGTGTTAAAAAGATAATCCTTTTTGAAATGCATTAAGAAATATTTGATGATTAAGAAATTTCAACTTTTTTGGAAAAATGGCGGGAAATTTGAATGTTTGAGAAATGAAATGCTCACAACTTTTTTATCAAAAATCTTTTTTTGTTCAAAAATCTCTAAAACTACTTTTTAAGTCCTGACAAATAGTAAATGAATGATAAAGAAATATTTTCAAACTTTAGACGGGGACTTTAAAGAGAGATAATCAATCAGTCTGAATGGTTCAATATTTTTCCTGAATAGATCAGATATAGCATGGGCTTTCAACTAGGATATAGATTTTAGAAATACATTGCCAAAAGCCCCCAAATAAACACGAAATTAATGTTTTACCAACCAGGAGCTAAATATTCTTTTTTTAAATCAACACATTTTTGTTAACACATTAAAGATAAAGAATCCTAAGTTTGATGTTAGTGAAAAAGAAATTGGCTTGAAGAAGAGTCCCTAGAAAACATAGAGCCTGAAAGTGATGGTTTTGCATTTATGTTTGTTATTACAGGGCTCGATCAGATAGTAAACTGAGTGGCAGACTAGCAGAGATTTACCAAGAGATGGAAGATATTGAAGCTGACAAGGCCCCAGGAAGAGCTGCTGTTATACTCATTGGTTTAGGCTTCAGCGACCAAGACCAGCAGAGAACAACAAAGTAAGCATTGGCTATATAATACAATATGTTGGCCCTAAGTGTTTATTTGTCTTGACTTGAAGAAATCAACTTTCTTGTTGACAAAATATCACATTTTTTCACAAAATACAAGTCTGTATGATTTATTAAGTTCCCAAACTGGATAATATGTTTAATTGATATTGATTTTGTTTAGGGTCTGTTTCAGTTTCCCGGGTTTTATAGTTTATTTTTTTCTAATCACTCTTTAGCTGGATTTCTTAATCTGTTATCCAATAGTTTGCAATGTAATTCACTCAATGATTTCGTGATGAGGTAAGGTGATTCTTTTGATCATATTCAATCCTCCATTGTATAATATGGTTATATTTATCATTTGACCTACTTTTGCAACTTGACCTACTTTTTAAAAATAAGTAAAAGGAATCACCATGTTAGCCCTTTGAATCATGCTATTTCTACTCACTGATAATAGCTAAGAAATTAAAAGCAATGAAATGATTTTACAAGTAATAGATGGGTCTGCATCTGTCCCATTTCGAGCATTTTATAATAATCACTAAATAAGATCATGGCACAATCTCTTATTTGCATCTTAAAATTTCTTATTCTTCAGAGAATTTTCGGGAGGTTGGAGAATGAGATTGGCATTGGCCAGAGCTTTATTTAAAAAGTAAGTGAGCATTTATTCCATACTTATAAACTTCAATCTCCATATGTTATCATTCTAACAATGGCTTTTATATTACTGTATCTGACTTTTACGATATATACTTCTATTGTTGTTCAGTATAAGTAATGTTAATAAAAAATGTCAAATTTCAGAACTTTAGAAGGCCAATTTTGAAATTGCTAGAAATTGAATTGATATCAGAATTGACCTTTCTTTGATCTTCTCGGACCAAAGAAGGAGTTAAAGGCTAGAATTATCTGCCTAAGTCATTAAAAAATGTCTCTGTAAGATTGTTTGCAATTTTAAATGTGTAGTTATAATATGAATCCCCATCTTCTCTCTTCTAGACCAGATCTGCTTCTACTTGATGAACCCACTAACATGTTGGACATGAAGGCCATTATATGGCTTGAAAGTTACTTACAGGTAAGAGCTTAAGGCCAGTTTTGACTTTCAGTTACCATATAATCGTCACATTATCGTGGAATCAAAATCCTTGTGATGTGTGTTCATTTATCATGTGTCTCTGATTTCAATGCTTTTAAGTAGTAGCGCTAATTCAAGAGAACTTTTTCTATGGGTGACATATTATAATGATCTTCCAACTTTTTGGTGGACAATGTTCAGTGGTTGGTATTTGACAGTTATGGTTTGGCATATGTAGCAAATGGCAGGTGGTGACATAATGCCTTGTTTACTCCATATAGTGACCAAGGGGATTGGAGATGCATAGTTAAAAACAATACTTTTGTCTTTTTTGAGATATTTTGTCATCTAAATATGAATAATTTCATTGTTTTCAGACATGGCCTACCACACTATTGTTAGTGTCTCACGACCAGCAGTTCCTCAACTCTGTTGTGACAGACATTTTCTACATGCACTCGCGGCAAATAGATCACTATAAAGGAGATTATAACATGTTTGTTCAGACTAGGAATGAGAAACTTAAAAATCAACAAAAAGAATATGAGTCACAAAAAATGTATAGAGATCATATACAGGTATGTATTTGACTGAAGAATGTATGAATAGTACTATTGATTCAACCATAGCTGAATGCAGGGACTGTCAAACAATCAGATCAACATATTTACTATTCATTGTTAAGCAGCTATGAATGCTTTCTTGTGGCCAACTGCACTGCTCAAATCTGTGACATAATTGTGGTTGGATCCATATTATAACATCATTTCTAAGTCAGGCTGAACTCCAGTCAGTTCAGCATATAGTATATCTAACCTACACATTCATTGTATCTGGTTTTTATGTTGTGGGAAACACATAGTTGAATTGCAAATGTATGGTACTGTAAAATATGGTTCCATATGGAATCGTAGACTAAGACAGTATGGCACCACACTGGAATGGTACCATACTCTTACTGTACTGTATGGTACCATAATTTCAGAGTGTGAATTAAAAAATTTACTTTTTTCAAAAAATCTCTTTCTATACAAAAAGTGAACATCAGACTGTCATCAACCCAAATAAACCTCTTTGCTTTCAGACGTTTATTGATAGGTTTAGATACAATGCCAAAAGAGCCCCACTGGTACAAAGCAAACTGAAGTTACTTGCTAAATTGTAAGTTGAAACATTAATTATTCTTTCAATATTTTCAGGTATTCATAGATAGGTTTAGATACAATGCCAACCGAGCCTCAACAGTCCAAAGTAAAATCAAGCTATTAGCAAAATTGTAAGTCTTCATCCTATGCCACATAGCATTTATACCATATTGTACCATATACTCGTACAGTACATGTTTACGCATGTCAGTTAAAATTTAGTGATTTTTATTTTTACTAATTACCAAAAATTGTTAAAATGGACTTTGTGTAATTTTCATAATGTTACATCATTCGTAAAAATTAGATTTGTGATAACATTTGCATCTACTTTTTTGACAAGTATATCTGGTTGGTTTAATCCAGTTTTGTTATTTTCCAGACCGGAGCTGAAACCAGTTGAAAAAATCTCAGAAGTTGTGCTTAAGTAAGTATTTTTCTTGAATACAAATCATTTCCACCAAATAAATATTTTTAAATACATGTTATCAAGATAATAA
Source organism: Owenia fusiformis (assembly GCA_903813345.2). Classification (NCBI taxonomy): domain Eukaryota; kingdom Metazoa; phylum Annelida; class Polychaeta; order Sabellida; family Oweniidae; genus Owenia; species Owenia fusiformis. The sequence goes on from CAIIXF020000001.1 coordinate 9,750,349, forward strand.
AAGTACATTCACACATAGGTAAGGTAAGGTGTGTCTGATTCCAGCCATTCCGAACAGAGTATTTTTCATATCAGTAGTGTGTGAAATAATCAATAACGCATTTGTTTTATGTCGTCGTCATGGTGAGGGAGCATGACTCACTGAGTTGCCAATTTGACCCTTGCAAAAAGTTTCATCGAAAATATGTTTTTTTTGTAATTTTATATCTTTTAAGTTGCATGGAAGAACATATTTTGCAATGTATGAAAAGAATTTAAGCCCAAGATTCAATACATTGTGGAATGACCATTCCTTTCAGGTGTTGTTTCCTAAAATTAACACTCAATGCGAAGCATCTCGTGCAAATTTTGGAAAGCAACACCTTCAAGAAATGGTCATTCCACATTGCACTGAGTCAAAGGCTTAAATCCTTAAACAAAACTTACATAAGAAAGCATTTTAAAATGATAGAAAAGTGGTCTCATATTTTGGAAGTCCTATTGCCTTTTGTGCCATTGTATAAGAATCCACTTAATGCGAACATCCACCAGTATGAGAAAATGTGAACACTTGTATGAGAAATTATGCTGATAAAAAAGCAATATTTGAAGAAATAACTTTCACACCAAGTATCTTCTCAAAACCACCATAGTTTTATCTGGATTCAGTTGGAACATTGACTTTAGACATGTTAAGTAAAAAAACTAATCTGATAGAGTGAAGAAAGTGAAACTTGTAAAGTGGAACAGATCAAGAAGTGGACAACTGAATTAATGTTCAATGAACATCTATAAGTGGAACCCCTCTCGAGTGGAACACTTTTTAGAGGTACCAAAGGCGCTCCTCTTATACAGATCTAACTGTAATTCTACTTAGGAGCAAACTCCTGTAAACTCTCCCTTTTTACAGATTCCCTGAAGTTGATAAACTAAATGGGACTGTCCTCCAATTGGATGAGGCCTCCTTCCACTATGATCCTGCAAAACCCATATTTGAAAAGATGGATGTAGCTGCCTCCATGGATTCAAGAATATGTATTGTAAGTTCTCATGTATATATTTTTGTGAAATAGTGATATAAATAAATGGTATGTGAAACTAACACTAGATAAATGCTTTCCTTTGTCTGGGAATAATTTTCCAGAAAATCCTCCTCATAGTTCATCCAATTACAGTAGCACAATCAGATATATCACATCTAAGAATTTAAAAATTTTCTCCTATTTCTCATGAATTCTTACAATTGTGATTTATCAAAAATTAAAGTAATAGTATGAGTTAACATCTCCAATGATATCTCATATGTGTGTATTGCTTTATTATGCCCTCTCAGTCAGTGGGTAAAATCTGGATTTTCCTGTGAGTCGGATGGTTTAAATGCATCTTCACCAGGGGTTGAGCTGATAGCCATAGTATTCTCCAATACCTGCTGAAATAATCGACTGACCAGTTTCAAAAGTAACCTGGCAATAACCAGTGGCCCAGCCCTTACCTCAACCCTGATCTTTACACTTCCCATTGTATTGTATACATGCATAATTTCCAGGTGTAACCTGGCAATAACCAGTGGCCCAGCCCTTACCTCAACCCTGATCTTTACACTTCCCATTGTATTGTATACATGCATAATTTCCAGGTGGGAGAGAATGGTGCTGGTAAGACCACCTTACTGAAGCTCCTACTAGGTGCACTGGAGCCAACCAAAGGATTCTTGCATAGACATAGGAATATAAAGCTGGGATACTTCAGTCAGCATCACGTAGACCAGCTGGACATGAACTCAAATTCTGTTGAAGTAATACAGAAACAGTTGCCAGGTAACTAAACAATAACCGATTTATGCCTCATGGATGGTCTGAGTACACATTAAGAACCACTACTGGCAAACCTGTCATATACTCTGACGATTGGGATATCAAAGGACTCACCTGAGCTGTATGTTAATGATAAGCAACTGCCATTTAGGAGCTACATTGTTTCTTGTTCTGTCCTGGTAAATCGTTTGAAACTTAAAAAACTGGACTGTCAGTCATTTAGGACTGTTTGACATCAACAGATGCCAAATTTAAAAAAGAAATTATTTAAAATTGCAGATGACATGAATACATCGTTATTTTTTGTTTCACAAAATTATATGTAGATTTTCAAATAAAATTATTGGATATACTATTACAAATACCTACTGGTATACATAAAACTACTGACATACATGCATGTATTTTGTGCAATTCAGGTCATCATGTAGAGATTTATCGCGGTGCACTGGGAGCATTTGGTGTCTCTGGGGAACTAGCTTTGCGTCCAGTTATCAGTCTGTCTGGAGGACAGAAAAGTCGTGTTGCATTTGCAGTCATGTGTTTTGGAAGGTGAGCGGAGTTTATTCTTTGATTCATTGACATAACCAGCACTGAACACCAGCTGAGTTTTAATGAATTCGCAACACTCTAATTGTATGTACTTGAAGCTATGAGTGGATTATGAGATTGAACTGAACTGATCGATGCTAGATCATTTATCTTGTATGGATACTGTATTGTAAAATGAAACTGGCATAATTTATTGATTATGTAATTTTAGTCCCAATTTCCTGATACTTGATGAACCTACCAATCACTTGGATATAGAAACAGTGGAGGCATTAGGGCATGCCCTCAACAAGTTCAAGGTCAGTGGATGTCAGTGATGTCTAAAAATTGATACATGTACATTGTAGTACATACTTTCTTGATTTTGCCTTTGTGGCTCCAATGGGTATTCTCAGATCCAGCAAAACTAACTGGGACATGTAATCTAGACATGCTCATTCATAAAAATGATATTCCTCAATCCTATTATATGTGTTATTATATCACCACCACAAGTGGTGACATATTGCTATTATCTCCAACCTTTTTGTGGACAGTGTACGACATTCTGCTGTTGATGTTCAGTGGTTGACGTCTGTAACAGATGGCAGATTTTACATGTTAATAAGCCCATGTTTCTACTTTGCAGGGAGGCGTCATCCTAGTATCTCACGACGAGCGTCTGATCAGAATGATATGTACAGAACTTTGGGTTTGTGCTAATAAGACAGTGACAGCCCTAGAAGGTGGCATAGATAAATACAAGGAACTTGTTGAAAGTGAGATCAAATTTGCAGAATAGGATGAAATCCACTGGAAGTGATTTGATAAGGCAGAAAATTAAGAAAATAAACCAAATCTTGGTGTCAATGTGTCTAATGGTTGGTAATTCTCTTTGGACTTTCCAACTCTTGCATCAAACTCAGATATCTACAAATATTGTACTTTCCCACCAGCATAAATTCATTTAAGAGAGAATGAGTGTCCGGGGCTTGATTCTTGACTTTGTGATCGATATCCATCAATAATTACTCCAAATATTGTGTTTTGTCTTGTTCTGCTGGGCAGACAGAAGTGTTCATGGGGGGTAATTTTAGAAAGCATTCACAGCGAGCAGCGAGTTCCAAGTGCAATTTTGTTTTATATTATGTTTGATTATATCAAGTTGGTCGTAAATATAAAGATCATGATTCGGTTCTGAGTACCCTATATGCATTTCTGAAAATAAATAAATTTTGCTGAATTTGGATTGAACAGTTTATTGATTACAGTACTTAATTGAGATGAAAATAAGCTGTAAACATGCACAGAGAAAAAATGTACATTGTATATTATTAAGCAATAATCTCCAAATGCATGGCTCAGAGAACCACAAGAAACCAGTGGAGGAGTGTAGCTCTGCCTTTGGAGAATTATATAAAAAAAATATCTCATTGTCTAAAAGTGTATTTATTTATGACTGTGTCATACCAGAACTGTAGGAGTAAAGAAATAAATCATTTTAAACTAAAACATGCTAAATCAGTTATGTTGGACATGTGTAGTTTTATTTTGGTTGCAGATTCAAGAGCATGAAAAGTGAAAAGTATTACGATTGTTTTGTTTGTTTGGCCCTAGTTCATATATGTTTTCAACATTTTTATCACACTTTAAATGAATAGGTGACCATCATGTTATACAATCTAAGGATTGTTAAAATATAGAATTTCGTTATTGGCTCATGCTTTTATGCAACATTGATCTGAAGACCTTGAGACACAACAGAAAAACAGAGACCTCAAAGATCCATTTACGGGATGCCTTAAATAACTTTATGATCACTAGTTCATTCATATTAAAATGACCAGGACATAATTATGCTTCATAATCAAACAAAAATGTTGGTGTCACGGATAAATTGTATAGATAGTGTACCTTGAACACCATTTTTTATGAATGCTGGGGACTCAGTATTTAAAGGATAATTTCAAAATATATAGGTCTGGGAAAGGTTTAAGGCACACTGCGTCGCTATAGAATGAATTGCGCTACTATTTTCACAATTGTATTGATATTTGGTGTCAAATTCACATATCTTGGTATATTTGAAGTCCCAAAACGGATTAATTTCAGAAATATCCCAAATTTAAATTCAAAAATGACCGTTAGCTCTGCACCCTCCGCTCATTTGCTCCGCACCCAATATTTCCCACAGGCTCTGTCTGCATAGGGTGAAAACTGAATGACAGGATTTTTAATTTTTGCACACTGGAAAGTTAAATAATTTAAGTTAATTTAAAGAAAATAACAAAATCGCCACCTGCCATTTGTAACACATGTCAAACACCAACTGCCTTCCACAAATAAAAAATATTGGAGACTATAACAATATGTCACCACTTGTCAACTTGTGGTGGTGACATAAAAATCATAGGTCACCAACTTTATTTTTTATTACAGCTCTTCAAAATCGTTGTGCTAATTATCCCAACTAACAGAAGTTTGGTAGCCATATAATGAAGCCCTTGATCAGTAAAACAATCAAAAGTACTCAAATACTAGTAAATGGATTTTCTTCATATGTGGTGGAACGTGTGAGTATGATTTGGGTATACAAACAAAGAATCAGTTCCATAGGGAGTGACAAAATTACAAGAAACATGTACAGTTGGCATACCAATATGTCTTTCAATCTCCAATACTTCTACAATATCTCTCAAAAGATCCATGATTTGTTATAAATTGGTGAAATCATTAAAGATTCCGAGTGCCAAAATGGGGAAAATTTTTTAAATTCTCCCTAATAACAAAAATGGTGACTATGTTTATAGGAAAATGAAGGTTTCATTGTAAAAATCTTTAGTTTTCCTCAAATACAGTATACACTTGGGTATTTTTAGAAAATAGATAGGAGCCCAAAATATTCTAAAATTAGACAATTTTTGCCAAGAGTTGTCAGGATCTTGCTAGATCTGATTCTTCCTTCAAGGACTAGGCTACCTTATAACTGAGGAGTCTAAATTTAAATGCAACACAATATTGATTTAACATCAAGGGAATGGTTAAAGGAGTCTACCGAGTCTATGAAAATACTGGCATCTTCCACACATAAAACTAAATAAAACATATTCCAATTTTTTAAATAATTTATTTGTACAAAGAACTACAAGTTAACTAATGAATTACTTGTTAACATGTAAAATGCATGCCAAATACCATCTTCGTGAATTAATCTATTTTTTAAATTGAGGGATGGCCTGTTTATAAAGACATGAAACAATATAAGTACAAAGGATGAACACATTCTTTGTGCTGATATACACCAGAAGTTTAAGGAGTGACTCAACGCATTGCTACTTGTAATGATCACACTCAAGGAGGATTGGCTCCCAAGGTTCCCATTCCATATTTGACCTTCATAATTAGTGATCAAAAAGAGTTGAACTAATATCTTGATCATTTTTTATGGCTTTTGTGTGTTTTTGAAATAAGACCCAAATCTTACAATTCAAATTCCAAAATGAAAAATGGAGGCTGTTTGATTTTGAATTGCCATGACTACATGACCATATATGGCAGAATATCAAGTTGGAATTGAAACCCTGGGAGCTTATCCTCTTTGAATCTCACTGCTATATCCAAATGGTAGTTGCTTAGCAACCTGCTACCTCTGCCTGCGCTCTCCTTTAGCAGTTCTTTTCTTTTCATTCTCTTTTCTATCTAAAGCCTTTTGTTTCTGTTTTTCTCTATCTAAGGCATCTTTCATTTTCTTAGTGTCATGTTCTAACTTCATTTTTTCCCGCATCGCTTTCTCAGCCTGATCCACTTTGGAAGCATTAATGTTCTTTGTTTCATCTTCATCAGATGTAAATATGGTTAAGGAGACAAACATTCTATATATGAGTCATTTATATATACATGGAGTAACATTCACAAGTGAATCACTAGAGATATCTCTAGTGATCCTCTAGTCTTTCACTGGTTAATCACTATATTTCTCTAGATACCTCTACTTCACTAGTGACAGAGCTAGAGACACATATTTCACTAGTGAATGACTAGTGATTCTCTGGTTTTAGCTATGATTTCACTAGTGATTTCTGGTAGAGATAGAGACATTTTTGGTGAGAGTGAACAAGGCATTAACATGCAAAATGTCACTACCTGCCATTGGTTAGACACCGAACACAAAAAAGTTGGAGACTATAAAATATGTCACCACTTGTCATGGTGACATAATTATGATTATGAAAAAATTATGAGTTAGGCCTATAATAATAAAATTGTGATGATAACAATAAAAACTTTTTTGTAAAGGATATTCTTCTCCATCTGAGACAACTGAGTACTGTTGTAAAATTGCCTCTTTTCTCTGCCTCTCCTCCTCGGTGATTTCTCTCTTAGTTACAGTTGTCAAGTTCTGCTTCTCCATAATACTAGCAAGCTTCTCATCAAGATTAGGCTTTTCCACAACTGAAATAGTTGATGAACTTTTTCTAATATGTTAATTGACATAAATTGTGGAGGGCCTACCCTGCTCGCAGAGTCTAGTTATAAACTACCCTCTGCCTTGTATAGACTATATTACAGTTTAGCAGCCCTGCCCCAAAGATTGGTGCCTGTGACAGCCCTGGTAATAAAGCATTTCAAATCTACCACGCTGACCCTTTCTCAACCAATTAGTGAAGTGGAAAGAACATGTGCTATATACATGCATATTTATTTTGGGATGATGTCAGAGGAAATGACCATATTATAAAGAAAGTCGTCCGTATTTCGACGACGAAGTCTGATTGGCTTGTCGAGATCAGAAATTTATTGTAAACTGAAAGAGTGAAGACGAAGCTCTCTTTTAGGAGGTTAAGTCAAACAAATGCAAAGGGTATGGAGGGCCAAATTCATGAACTTCATGTCTATGAACAAATTGTAAGTACATGTACTGTACTTACAATTCCATGTACAACTGTGCATCATTTATGCAATTGTGTGATTTAATAATTATCTTAATTTTCCTGATTTTATCAATAATGGAGTAAAGATGGTTTTCTACTTGTGAATACATATTTCGTAAAGTATGTGAAAGTTCAATGGTTGAGACACTAAAACAATTGTACAATCGCAGGGCTAACCAATTGGCTCTGCTCGACATTTAATTTCTTCATCACAGTAAAACTGGTAAATATATTATAAGTTGATCTTGATTTAACATACAGAAGTATGTGAAAATGTTACCTTCTATTGAAGCCTGGTGTTCTTTCCACTTTACGATAATTTCTTCACACAGCTGAGTCACATTCTCTGGCTGGAAAAATACCAACATTATTACAAATATAGCTTGACATATATTAGCATGTTCTGCCAATCATAGCATAGTGGAGACACGTATGCTTAATTAATCGCCCTGTGTGGGAATGGAATCTATCCATTAGTCTGAATTCAAAGTCTGATGCACTACCAACTGAGCTATAATGTCTTTAGCCACTGCAGCTGTACTGTAGTAGCAACTTCTTATCAAGGGTTACTACACTAGGTTTGTTTCAAATAGCCTCTAAGGGGGGAATATTTTTGGTGTACCCTACATATTACATAAACACTTTACGACAAGCCAATCAAATTGCTGGAGTTTTCAATATGACCAATAACAATCATCAGTGACATGCCTTTGACAATGCTGAACTAGGGTAGCCTCGTAATCAGGCCATTAAAAAATCAAAACTTTGTAGGTTTGTAATTGAAAAAAAAAAGATAAATAAGTGTGAGAATGTTAAATTAAATGTGTAATTTATCAAATAATATTAATTAATAACTGCTGTGATTTGATTGGTCGACTGCAGAGACATCTTTCAAGAAAACAAGATGGCGATTGGATGTCAATTTGTTGTGACCATGGGTTGCTCGGTAAAAGCCAGCTGGACACAAACCCTAGATATTGTCAGCTATTAACAACCAGATTGTTTCGTCCATAAGATATTTATATACGTAATTTGAGAATTTTAGAGTAAATCATTGGACATAAAGTGAGATTGAGCATTGAGCTGTTAGAGAGGAGATTTGGATGTTTACGAGGTGAGCCTGTATTTTTTCACATTAGCGATACAGTGACTTGGGGGGGGGGGGGGGGGTGGTTAAATCTTCCTGTGCCTGTGGTTTGAAAAATAACATGTGACTCAATTGAGGAATGCAGCAAAATTCCGAACATGCACCCTGGCCTAAATCCACACTCACTGTATACTCTACCAAATGCATAGTGAGTGGGAGATGGACTCTTGTTCCTGTGTCTGTGATTGGGAAACCGTGATATCCCTAATCTTGAGTTATAAAAATAAAAATGATGATGATGGATGAATTCAGTGTCACTCAATTCATTCAATCATAAAAAATCTAGACTTACTGAAACTTCTTCAAGAAGACCAGACATGGAGTCTATTTTTTCTTCATCATCTTCCTCACCATCGAGTACACCTGCTATGTATTGCACAAATACGTCAAGGTCTACATCTTCGTTTATAGCTTTCAATTTATTGCCCAACCAAACCTCAAATTCACCGGACATTTTTACACACTTTGCGGCCGAACAACATTGACAGGAAGCTACAAAACTTGTAAATATAGTGCTGTCTAATTGAAGGTCTAAATCATATTTTTCTCTGTCTACTGCTGATCATGGTAATTTTTGTACTTATCTTTATTCAAGAAAACTCAATGTGTTGTTAATGTTCATTAGATTACAAAATAGAATAATATTTTTATATATCAATGCGCGCCAGGGTACATGATCATTTTCTTTCTTATTCTAATAAAACACAATCAAATGAAGTATTATAACACAAACTAATTTCCTTTTCCAAATAAAGGTATAAATGTTACTTCTAGAATTAAAACTGCTTCTTATTAATGACATCTGACACTTTTGATCATAAACATTTACATTTTAAAAATATCAGAATGAACGGTCCCCTAAAAACAAGTGCGCTAGGAAAACACTATTGCATTAGTATTTCTTTAAAACATTACTATTTAGTTTACATTTATTTAGCCACTCTTTATTTATATCATACGTTACTTTTTATATGTAATATAATTATTGTTTAGTTAAAAGGTAAAAAATTTATTCACGGATTACAAATCTACTAAATATCTTATATTATTTACCCAGCACTTGTCTTTTCTTGTCACCATAATAATCAAGATGGTGGACCAAAAAGAAGTAAACATAAAATTTTAACACTTTGTACGTATGTATTAATGATGTTCCTGAAGTACGTATGCCTTTATTTGTAGGTTTTAAGTATTGTATGAGGGGTTTCATCTTTTTGTTGTTAGACTTTACTCAAATCAAGAGGATTCTGAAATTTTGGCTTCTTTTGACATTTTGATTTTCACTTTGAATTTCAGCCAATTTTCAAAAAATGTCAGAACTTTTTAAGTTCTATATAACCTATGGTCTAATTCATTATTCATACAGTTTTTCTGATCGCTGAAGTCAGTGAACAATCACAAAACTGCTAAGCATAGATACAGTACCTAGGCTTTGGCATACAGTCTAGCCTTTGCCATACAGGGTGACACTATAGACAATTAAAAGTACAATAAAATTATCCCATGTCAAAGCTGTCACTATGGTCCTGAGAACATCCAAAACTGTTGCCTATATGATTACAACATGAGGGAGAAATCCACTCTCTCACACATAAAATACCTACCTCAATAAATTCCTGTGTATTTTATAAATATTCTATAATTTTTTTTCCCTAAATCTTGACATATATTATATATCAACCATCATGGGAATTATTTTTCAATTTGCATGGGCTTTTAAGCCCATATTGTTAGCGACTTACAATTTAAAATTTCAGAAACAAACTGACTATCGTGTCACCCTGTACAAGAAATTCATTATTCATTAACTGCCTATCAAAGTAATAGTATTTGAATTTTCCAGGTCACATGAATTGAGTTGGACAGTGGACTTACTGATCATGCAAACAATAGAGGCATGAATCGTTCAGGCAGAGGGGAAGCTATTCCCCTCTTAGAGACGAGTGAAATGAGGGAGGAAAGGGAAATTGAGGAAGGTACACCCGCTGAGGACAAAATCATATTTGCTGAAAGTAAAAAACGGGGAACATCACTGATCTTCAACGATGCAATTTTACTAGTTTTAGAGTACATTCAAATCTACGCATTGTTACATGCCATGTCTTTGAGATGGCCCTGGCCAGAGGGATGGATAAAATCAATGAATTTTATTTTCTTCGTCAATGTGGACATATGGGAGTTCATGAAAGTACATACAAATGGAACTTATAAGAATGTACAAAGTCATTATACTGAAAGTGATACTGTTCCTGTGAACTATTGGTTTATTCTTTTAGCTTGGGGGATTGTCATGTTCCTTCTCATTGGCATTTTTGTCATAATCTATATCATCTTGCTGTGCAAGAGAAACCCTATGCTTCTCATCCACATATCCCGCATGCAGCGAGTCTATGTCATAATCTTCCAAGTCCTAGCGTTGCCATTTTGTATTGCATGTGCGAGAGTATTCCACTGTAATGGAGATGGTTTCGTAGATGTTGACAACTCACTTCAATGTTTTGGAAGCACGCATTGGGCTTATATCAGTCCCGCACTTGCAGCATTTCTGGTATACTTGATCGCATTTCCATATTGGCTAATCAAGAAAACAAATGCTGAAGTTCTAATGGATAACAGCGATTCCCATGAAGGATATCTCCAACTGAAAGAGACTGAATATGTTCAAGGACTGGATAACACTTACGAAATCAATAATTTCCATATATTTTCTTCGTTTAAACGTAAAGGAGTACATATGCGAGCTGCAGTGCATGTACTGAAGCTAGTCCAAGTTGTTTGGTATGCAGCCCTTTTTCAACATATCCTTGCCATGGCTGCACTGGTGAATGTCTTTCTAATAGCCATGCTACTGACTTTCATCATTATGCGTCCGTTTAGGGTTGGCTGCTTCAACATCATCCTTGGTATCACATATCTTTGTCTGATGGCAAACAGTCTCCTGGGAACCATGTTGACATCATTTGATGCATTCAGTGTCAGGTCTCCTTGGTTGACACCCACCTATATGACATACATGCTGATTGCCATTAACGTTGTTTGGTTGATCTCTGTCATCGTGTTTATCATCTACCTGGTTGTACGCCACTTTGGGGGCTGCAGGAAGTATCTTCAACCATTATGGCCCTCCATCACAACACACGGGCTGAACAAACTCACACCAGAGACTAGGAAGTTCATGAGAGCCATCTTGAAAGCCAAGCAAATAATGGGTAAATATATTCCCAGTGATATTATCCTTGAAACCATTTACAATAAATGATTGAATAAAATTGCATTATGTATTTGGATCTGTAGTCTCTGCAATCTGTCAGGTCTATTTATTATGTTACTATCATTCAAAACAATGTTTCAGAGAGGGCAGTATTGGCTCCACCACTGTTTGCTCCTGCCCATGAGTTAGCACGTCAGATCCAAGTGATCAATGCATACACAAGAGAGGCTGAGATGTTAGATGATCAAGTTCATACCACACTACTTGACACCCTTGATGAACTCATAGAGATTCACTCCCAAGTCTCTCCAAGATCACTCTTTGCTGGTAAGATATTGTTTACAAGTAAAGTCAGTTATAATGTACTTACTTATTCATTTTTTGATGAATCGATTTATTGAAATGTCGTTTTTCAGGTTATATACATGTCCAGTGTTTCCAGTGTATATACATGTAGATTAATTTGCTTTGCAGAGAGTGTTAAAGATTCGATAAGGGACACGGCTGAAGCTCTTATGGAGATCATGCCTATGTTTGTGAGACGTTTGGCACAGAGGGAGTATGACTTCATCTTAGTGAATCCTGTGAAAAGAAGATTGCTCCTAAAGATGTATTGTCTAGGTAATCTTTACAGTACTTTACTTAGAAAATATTTAAGAGCTGTTTAAATAGTTTTAAAAGAAGGATGAAATCTCAAGAGTGTATTATAATATAATATAATATAATATAATATAATATGATATGATATGATATAATATAATATAATATAATATACATGTATTGAATAAAGTTCATCACACTCAGGATTTGTCTCAACTTGGTATTGCTGTTGTCTGGTTATAGCCTCCTAGAAACATTAGAAAAATTGCAAGTAAAGATTAATCAAAGTTAACAGATTAATATTAATGAACAAAGCATTTGAAATATACATGTATACTCAAGTCAATTATGTTTTTCACTTAGGTTTGTTCCTTAATGGTCGCTCAGAGAGAATCAAGAAGCAGAAGTTGATGAACACAGGAACTGCCCAGTTATGGCACGAGAAAGAAGAGGACGAAAGTCCAGGTAGGACCTCAGTTCTTAAGGAGTTTGATTCCAGTCTGTTTCTAACTCTCTGGTGTTATATACACTATTTACTGTATTCCATCTACATGTATATTGTTTAAAGTGTTTGGAAGATAATAGACTATTCATTAGGAGGGCTAACAGAGGTCAGAGGCTTAATGTGATACAATTTCAGACCTCCAGGTCTACATTTTTTCACAAACATGATTCCATAATAATCATCCCATGTAGTAATTGAGTACATCAAAATATTCCTTAATCGAAGTAATCCAAGTTGTGTTTTTTAACTTTTATCATAAAAGTACAGTATGCTAGAAATATATTCAATTTAACACCATTATTACACTTAGTTCTATGGGAAACCATTTGAATTCTAGTTCATTATTTTACATGCATTACAGATGATGGCTACTTTGATGACCTCTGAATTTCAGTACATTTATTTTACATGCATTACAGATGATGGCTACTTTGATGACCTCTGAATTTCAGTACATTTATTTTACGTGCATTACATATGATGGCTACTTTGATGACCTCTGAATTTCAGTACATTTATTTTACGTGCATTACATATGATGGCTACTTTGATGACCTCTGAATTTCAGTACATTTATTTTACATGCATTACAGATGATGGCTACTTTGATGATCTATACCCTGGTCATTTTAATAATAGAAACCAGACCTATTCACCATCCCTGAACCTCACCGAGATGGACATGACTGAAATGGATGGCCCTAGGCTGACTGATAGCCAGGCTGTTGATATGTGGGACCAACCAGGCACATCACAAGATGTTGCAGAATTCTTAGCTGTAGATATGGACTCCAATCAGGCAGGTTCGAGTCTGTATAATGATACAGATTCATTAGCACTGTCTGAAATGATGCATGGAGTGCCGTCCCTATCACACCATAGTCACAGCACACCCAGTTCTGTCTCACAGTAAGTAACTTAAATAATAAATTTGTAAGACATGAAATTAAGACATTATATACTTCAAGAGTGTCGTAGATTCTCCTTCTAATCTGATTATTTCAGTAAATTCATGATCTTTGTTTTCATATGCTTTGTGTATACATTGTTTTTCTAGTCAAAGTTCCCAGCGCTCTGTAAGGCCAGGCTCCAGTGTATCCCGCCATAACCCTCGTCCTGCATCTGCCATGTCACTGACCCCCATTAGACCAGGCTCCCCTGCTAGACCAGGCTCTGGTGTCTCTAGGACCCTCAACATGGCACATGTTCCTCATAAACGTAAGCTCAATTCAATGATTTCGATTTATCACATAATAATATTCAAATTCACATGAAAGACTATGACAGCTACTTTTGGGATCATTTAGGTCTGAGCAGCATCAAAACTGCATACCAGTATTTATTTGTCATGTTCAGAGGTTAGTTATTATTTCTAGTATCCCCTTGGCATCAGGGTTATACACTAAAATTATTAATATTATGTTATTGCAGAGATTGAAGAGGCCAATGTGAATGAAGAAAAGAAACCTGTTAACAAAGATCCTGCAGTTGTGGAGGAGGTAATTATAAACCCATATTTCATATGATTTAACATTTATGAAATATTTGTTGATGTTTTGAATTAACTCACAACACCTGTCAATGGAGAACCTAAACTGCAGTTTACGTCATCACTTATGGTGGCTGAAGTAGAATGAGTACCTAATCTGGAGCATATTCTTTTTAAAGTAGTTAGACTATTAATTTTGTTCATTATCCTGGCTTTATACATGATTAATAAGCCATGTGGCATCAGTAGACAGTGTAATTTATGTATTTCACATCAAAAAAAATTCAGCAGCAAAAAAGCACTGTTTGTTACTTTAACTTTGCTTTGTGTTTTGCACAAAATTGTCACTCAATGTTTGTTTTGTTTGTTTTTGATCCTTCCGAGCAACATTCTGTGTTAAATATTTGCAGGTCTCTCCTAGCAATAAATCAAATGCTGAACCAGATAAGAAAAGCAACAAACTGGAAGAAGTAAAAGATGAGGTTGCTGACAAGCCCAAAGTATCAGTAGATGAACCCAAGGTTGAAGAAACAAAAACTGAAAGTGAAGAGACTGAAGCAACACAGAAGAAACACAAGAAAAAGAAGAAGAAAAATTCCAGAGAAAAGGAGGAAAATGTTGATGGAAATGATAATGATAACCAAGATAACATAGATGGAGAAACCCAAGATGACGTCAAAGAGCGAAAGCATAAAAAGAAGAAGAAAAAGTCGAAGGATAATGGTAATGAAGAGAATGAGTTGGGTGATGGTGATGGCATTGAACAGAGTGGAAAGAAGCATAAAAAGAAGAAAAAACATTCCAAAGAGAAAGAAATAAAACCAGAAAATGAAAGTGCAAATCAAGATGGGAATGAAAATACTGTTGATGAAGCAAAGCCCAAAGGTGAAGATAATGGTGCTTTTGATGGAAAAGATGTTCCAACAACAGAGTTATAATACCCTAAATCTTTTGAATGACCTTGGAATTTACAATACAGTAAAACATGTGAAGTGGAACACCTCCATAAGTGGAACACTTTTTAAAGTTGTGTTCCCTTTTAACTTATTGTAAAATGAACATTATTATTATGTTATTATATTATTAATTTGAACACTATTTTGATATACCAAATGTATTTCACTTCCACAGGTTTTACTGTTTATAAGTGAAGAACACTCCATATAAATCTAGGAGGGTACTCATAATGTTAATTATTTTGTACAATTTTAGATAAATCTGAATCAGCATTGACTTTAACAAGTAGCCCCCTTCCGTCCAGTTTACGTATTGAGATATATTTTTTACATTTATTTTATGCACTGTATTTACAGATTGACCGTCCATTTTAACAACCATTTATACATGTACACTTCTATATATGTTTCATATCAAAAATGTTTATAATATAAAGATGTAAAGTTAAAGAAAACCATTGTTTTAAATAGAATTGTATTATTTTTTATTACCAAGCAGCCACTGAGAGTAGCAGGGATACTTTTTTTCACTGACCCCCATGGGGGTAGAGAAATGAAATCAGAGGTATTTTAAAGTCAGTCACATATAATCTTGCTATTTTTCTGATTTGTGCTTTGAAAATTCAAAATGGCTTCCCAAACATTGAATTGGTAGTACTTCATTGATGTATGCCATGTGCAAATTAAAGGTTTTTAACAGTAGATTGTATAGGCTATATTATACTGTGACCTATTTCAGATTCATGAAAAATTTGTTGTTTTGGACCTGCTACTCTATGGAGTTGCCGTTTTCTAGTTAAATTATGGCTGGACCATATTTATTAATAATAATTAAACCATAGCTTTAGTAGATATTTTAATCACTACATGTATTTATATGATTTTTAGAATCAAAAATTTAATAAATAACATTCGCAATGTAGAACAATTTTGTGATATTGTTATGTTTGAAAAGAAGTTGGGTTTGTGAGTAAAATTAATTTTGCAAATGTGGTCTTGAAATGTCGATCTATTGGAATATGTACACCAAGGGAAGCAAACTGCAAATTATGACAATTATATTGTTGATTGTTGGATGCATCGCCTCAAATGCTTTAAATTAAAGAGATATCATGGCGTGGCCAGACATAAGGAGGCTAAGCAAATGCCTCACAAAAATTTTACATAAATACATTTTGTCAAACATTTTTTCCAACCAAAACTGGAAAGGTTCAGATGCACATGTAGCTCTGCATCTCCTCTAGCCTAAATGCCTCACCTTTCAATTTTGGCCTCACTTGTTTATATTTGCCTCACTTAAATTTGCCTCCCATATTAAAATCTCCTTCGCCTTTCAATTTTTGCCTCGCCTATTTTAGATCCTGGATATGTTCCAAAGGCAATTTATCTATTTGGTTATGTTTTCACAGGGATATCCACTAGACTGAAAACATTACATCTACATTGCAAAGTAATGATGTAATTTCATTTGTAAATCAATGAGTAGGGCTAGAAATAGTCGAGTGACTTCCTGTTAACAGTGAATTGGATTGATTGAATATCCTGGCCTTCGTAATGTTGGCTTGTGATGAACAGGTTTCATACAGGCATATCAAGTTACTGTCTAGATCTACACGGTCGAAGCATATGTTTTCGTTCACAAAACACTATATTATTTCACTGTGATGTTAAATTATTATTTTTTGGTAATAAGACGGAATCCATCAACTACTGAATGAATGAAGTTTTAAGCCCAATGATTTAGGTTGTGATGACATATCTATTTTGTTATAAGGGTGGTTTCCAAATGTCAATATCATTATTAAATGTCAGCTTCGTACAGAATTGGAATATAAATTTTAGTTATAAATGTCGTTTACACTGGGGACACCCACAATATGGATGGATTCCCATTAGCAGATATCTTCACTCTTGCTTTTAAACTGATTAAACGGGGATCAGAATCAAAATTAGGTGGTCAAACAAAATATAGTGAAAAAACACCAAAGACGTTCCAGCTTAAGTTCATCTTTAATGTATAATGAGGGGTCTTGTGTAGTCCTGTGAAATTCTGTGATATCTAAACATTTAAGTGAAAACTTCATCACCGATATTGGGTAGAAAGGACAGACCTTGCACTAAATGCCAATGGAAAATATGGCACCATTCCATGGGCTCACATGACCAGTAAAAATATTCTGAAGAATTTTATATTTTGATGACAGCAAAGCAGATTTTTCCAAGAATAGGATCAAGGATCAATGGTGTAAATAAATTAAAAGTATGGACCCCATACAATAGATATGAGCATTAGTTTAGACGAAAGGGCTTTTTTCATATATACAAGAATTGTTGACGGATGGACAGGAAGACAGACCAAAAGGTGAATGGGCAAATCCGAAGTCTCACAAGGTGAGCCAACAAAAAGAAAAATGTCAGCACCTGTCATTTGTTACAGACAGTAAACACCAAACACTGTGACAGATGCCAAACACCAACCACCAAACAATGGCCACAAAAAAGTTGGAGACTAACAATATTTCACCACTTCTGATGGCGACATAAAAACTGCCTCATATGAATAAAATCAAACAAAACAAATTGAGTTCAGCTACACGTGTTCATATATTACCTAATATGAATATTCTACATCCATATATTAAAGATATACATCATTATTTTTATTAATCATTTATTTAATTTTATTGCACTGCTTCTCAACTTAAACAATACATAGTTGCCTTTAAAGTACAAGTTAAACAACACAGACAAACAGTAGATCTAGCATGTAAAACAAGCGAAATCGAGAATTACAGAACAACTTATACAGTAGGCTTACAATAACATGCGATTCGTGAATAAATTAAAATGAAATGAAAAAAAAAACCATTTCAAAATGCTGGTATAAAGTTTCAATAATAATATGCTGATCTTTGATTTTTTACACTCAATACAAAATTGCTATCAAAGCTGAGGTAATGGTTAAATAAAAGTTGTTCTCTAACTGGATTTCGAAAGATTGAGTATATTCGCATGGGACTAACATTTGAAACACAACATTGCCAGTCTAGGCATAAATGTCAGTTCTATCATTGAAGAGAAACACATGAACATGGTAATGAGAATTTACAATGACTAAAGAGTTCAAACAAGTGAATTCACAATATGATCAACGATTTACAAAATGAACAATCTTTTACATATTTTAACGAATAATGTCATCATATTTGACATTTGACTTTTATGAAGAAGCAGAGAAAGCAAATAAATAATAATTTTTATACATTTATTGATATTTAATTAAAATGTATTTATAAGACTTTTTCCTGATTGTTCTCCATTTGAGACAAGATGCCTTTGTTAAATTGTGTTAAAGCATTTGAGTCCCGGGATTTGAGTTCAAGATCTTGGCTGAGATTCAAAATTTTGCATCACATTTCATTTCTTGTTTAAAGCAATCAGTATGTGCATATCAATATAAGTCCGAAAAGATGCTCTTAAAATACAAACCGAAAAGTCATGTACCAATACATGGTGTCTAGGAAGCCCCATTGTTAAAGTCAATTGACAAGGATTTCTAGACACCCTATATGATGTTAGAATAAATGTAGCCACAAAAGTGAAATCAACTATACATTATTTTTTCATTACCATATCAATTCTCTCATTTTCTACAAACCAAACAAATTAACTTGGTGGCAGCCAGGTTGAATATTTCAAATTATAATATCAGATATTTGTGTTGCAATAAAGCAAATACTGTAGAAATCTTTTCTAAAATCCTAGTTCATTCTATACAACACATAGGATTGATAAACTCCACTGTACTGTATTGTACTGCACTGTACTGTACTGTATCGTACTGTATCATACTGCACTGTACTGTACTATACTGAACTGTACTGTACTGTATTGTACTGTATCATACTGCACTGTACTGTACTGTACTGTACTGTACTATACTGAACTGTACTGTATCGTACTGTACTGTACTGTACCATACCCTACCGTACTGTACATAAACTAAACTCTCTCACAGATATAACAATCTAATTAATCATCATTCATCTAAGCTCATAACAATTGTATACATATAATCTAAATGTCATTGATTTCAGTCATTAAACTGCTGCTTGAAGGTTATCACAGCATTATATTGCACAGCATTAATTTGTTGGGAGGATTTAACTGCAACTAACACAGCATCGCAATGGTTCTGATTGCAAGGAAATCATGAGGAGATTTGAGTGCCTAGAATTGCCACAGCATCCTAGGTTTTCCCATTGATAGAGGTTTGTTATTATAACAAAGAGACGAGAGCTTTGTCTGCTGAGTAAGAGATATGTACTGTATCAGTTACTGATTCTAACGATCAAACAATTTCAAAGAATCAAAGAATTTTGACATCTCTGGTATTACACTGCAATGGAATAATAATTCTTGATGGATACCAGATTGTTTTTGTTTTAGTCAAATCAATGAAATCACCCTTCACTCAATACCACTCCCACTTAATAGGTAATAGAAACAGTGTTACCCTTCTTTTACCATAACCACTATGGCTAGAGTACAGTAAAACCTGTATATCCAAACACCTCTCTAATTTGAACATCTCTTGATGTGGACAGATTTTTTGGTCCATTTTTTAATCTGCTATGGACTTTTATGTTAAAAACCCAATCTGCACACTTTTGGTTGTTTCAAGTGGTATTTGGATTCAATAGGTTTTACTGTACAGGTATTTAATTACCCTGTTTGTAATAGATGTTGCAGCGATTTAATACACATATCAAGGTAATTGAATCATCAATATTGAAAGACAGGTAACATTGTTTCTGAAATAAAATCAGTTAATTATTTAACTCTGATTCACTCTTCATAGAAAGTCTTAGTTCAGAAGGTTAAGATTTCTCAATTTCAAAGAAAACTGAACAAAATTCTCAATTTTATCCGTGTTACAGTTTTAACTAAATGTAGGAACACCTTCATAAACAGGATCCCACACACAAGGAATGATTTCTCAGAGAATATAATACAAAATAGAATAAAAGGATTCTGTAGATTCCGGAATTTAAATCCCATTGGATTGAATCAATAAAAATAGTACGAACTAATAACAATGTTTTTCACTCATTTTTCACAAGATATAAAAAACATTGTTTCCAATGTTTCTTGTCATGGAATGTGATTGATTTGTACCTAATAATGCCCCAAGTATTATTAATAACAATAATCATGTCTTAAAGACTTCCTATATTTTCATAAGCAATTTCTATTATACTGAGCTACTCATTGTCAATGTCCAATGTATGTTATTCAACACAGGTTAAAATAACTCATATTACATGTGTAATAATAAAGCTATCGACTAGAGAATGTCTTCGAAAACAACCCTTGCTATTTGAATTAGTCTGACGTGAAATATTATAGAATTCATTGCAATAGAGACCTCTGTACGTGCCAAGTAGTCAATTAGACATATGTGTACACAGCTTGTGTGTATTTCATATACAGAAGCAGACAGCAAGGGTCGTGGTGGCAACATACATGTTAAATTAGGGCTTGCCAAGGTTACATACACAAATAGCAAAAGAAACCACGACAAGAGTGATATTGGAAAACGTTGCATCTAATTATTTAGTGTATTGACAGTCCATCAAAACTGTAATCTACAATCAATAGCCAGCTTTTAGTTTTGACTTGAATTCCTTACAGACTACAGTGGCCTTTAATTGAACGTGATACATAGATCTGCTCAGATATTTGATTTGCTATTAGGATAAAGCAATAACTACTAAAATTGCGGAATATCCTAGAACTATAAATTAGGAGGTGAATTAGACATTAAAATCTACATGAAAAATGATCTTAGTTTATGTGTGAGGTTAACATGACCAAAGTGAAACTTCATGCACAAATATCAATCTTCTCCCACCCATAGTATCTAGAAACGAGATGATGTCATTTGAATTATTTCCACGATTTTCAATCAATGAATTTCGAAACCAAAAATGATCTCCATGACTTGCATACAGAAAAAGAAGTTTTCATGATTGTTGTGATATATATGAACACTGTATAGAAATATTGCAAAATAATGTTAAATGTCTTATAAATATTCCAACAAAAATGTCCTAAACCCCAAACTCTCAATACAGTGGCAGTTTTTAACATACCACTGTAGTATGAAGACTACCCCTGCCACTGTGGTATGCCAAAAGCCCAATTATGCGGATAATTCATGGACATATATATTATATGAATTAATTCATTTTCCATGATTGCTATCAACTTCTGCAGTTGATACCAAATTATGAAAAATGGTTAATTCTTTTACTCACAAATTCAACATGATTCCATAAATAAATCAAGTAAAAATGTATAACAAAGTATGTGAATACATGAAGACGATGTGAAGATATTCCAAGTTTTCAGATCATACATTCATTATAAGTTGCTCTATCAGATTATATTGATGCCCAGTAATTAAATACTGTAAAGCTGAGATGTGCGTGTAATGCAAGAAAGCCAATGATATTGCAGACATTTCAGATAATGTAGAACTATTTGCACAAGTCTATTGTGGAATAGTAATGCCAATAATCCAATATGGGGATTCAAACACATTTTCTCTATGTACTTTCCTATTTGCTCTTGCCAATGTCAAACTACAGCCTTCATAAATCGTGGGAAGAAAATTATGAGTTTCTCATCCTATATCAAAATGATGATCCCTCTATAAGAGATTAAGGCTTGGAGTGCTAAGGCAAGACCTTTTGAGAATATTTAGGTGGCCCACATGGTACAACACATGTACATATATGTCTACAATATCAATGGCCACTCCCCCATATTTGATACCATAGTGGTTATGCTTAGCTTTAGAGTGATACATGGTTAAGCTTTAGAATGATACATGTAAATGACAGAAGAGATCTTAAGACCTTTTAGAGTACAGCTGTTTAACTCATTGCTATTATCTTGACTAACACGCTCTCGTTCGAGATTGAAATTAGGTTGATCAAAACCACCATGTTACCAGGGGGAGATTTTATGTGCTAAAGCTGTAGCTAAGCTATTTACATATCAACCTGGAATGCCTTCTTTACACAGCCATAATATACTACATCATTCATAATATTATAATTATTTCAATCTCCTACTATGTACAATATGTTCTTCTATATACGGGGCTAGTCAGTATACATATACACTATGCACAAGTTATATTTATTCATTAAATTAACCTACTACTCTAGGGAGGAATAAATACCTACGTCCTCGCATTTCTACCGTTTCATCAACTGAATCCTGATGTTGATGCGTTCATGAGTTTGCTAATTACACTACCAAATATCAATACTGCTTGCAATTAAAGCAACAATTAACATTCAGCTTTAGAGAAACATGAAAAGTGTGCAATGTTAAAGTGTAAGTTAGTACGAATGAAGCAATATTCCTCTTAGCTCACTCAGCTGTTAGCTATATATTGGGGTCCAGGATCAGGGGTCCGTTGATAAAACAGCAGAATGGTCTCTATGGTCCTTTTATGTGTTGTCATAGTAACCCACACATTGTGCACATGTTCTGTGAATGTTCATCTCCAATACAAATTGTACACTCATCCAAAGTGCTAAATCGCTAGTCGTTATAGAGACTATGTTTAAGAGTAGGTAACATCTACAATCAGTGCCATCTTTTAGTTAGTTCTAGAGTGATGTCTTATGGCTTGAAGGGATGTTAACACTGACATTGCTGGTTCTGTTGATTTGGGTTTTCAGTAAGACGCGTTGTTTTATTTGCACTATTCACCGCTGTTGGGTCGGAATCTAAGCTTTCGGACATCTTGTCACAAATGATATCTACGAGTCGCTCGAATACGGCTTTTACATTGATGTTTTCTTTGGCTGATGTCTCAAAAAATTCTAAACCTGAAAAATATACTGCACAGAGTTAAGATCCTGAAAATTAGTGGAAAATGCTGATGTGTATATCTATAGTACTATTTTATATTTTAAAATGCATGCCATGATAAGTGCTGCTATTAAATTCAACCAAAAGCATGAGCTACACTAATATATTCTAAGCAAAAGTTGAGCTTTGTGAATAAAAATGTGAAAAACTATAAACAAATAGATCTATTATATTAAAATGGTATGTGTATAAAAACAAAGCTTTTAATAATCCAAAGCATCTATATTATATGTATAATTATATGTACAGTGTCATATCAAAAATAGATCTAGTAAAATCTAGGCATTTAATACTAATTTTGTAAATAAAAATGTTCAACAGTGAATGTTAGTTACAAAAAAACATTGTTGCTGAGAATTCACGGATTCTACGATCACTTGTGTGTTGATTTATCGCAAACCAAGCATTTGATTTGGCTTAAATTACATTAACATTGATTTTTGCATTGCGTGAACCCCTTCAGAGTATGAGCAATATATCACAATGCCAAACGGTCTGAGGGAAATCGCAAGATTTTCCAATAAGTGTAAAGCAGGGTATCTTATTTGAGACTTAGTTTCCAGGAAATACTTTATTGATTTTGTAGATGGTGTTGTATTTGCCATTGATATTTGATAGAGTGAAACGGGGGCTATTCTCATGTTAAACCAATCGCATGTTACAATGTTATTGTGAGGCTAACCAATTCAAATATACTTGTACAATTATAGGTAATCTTGAAGACATATTATAAGATGGCTCAATAAAATGCGAGATGTGCCCAGGGGGTACGAGAAAAAACAAAGAACAATTGCAAATCCTATGTTGAGTTATTGACCAACAATCCATGATCAATCAAAAATTTCTACACCACTCTATAATTACAATTGTGCAACTTAGAATGCATGGTACTAAAAAAATCAATTTGAGGATCTTATACTGAGCCAGCGTATATGTCTTCAGTCTTACCCACAAAGACAGGCAAACAGCCAAACGTGTACAGTATAACAACATAATACAAAGGGTGCTCTTCCGCGTGGGTATCAAGCAAAAAGGTTATAAAACAAAAGAAACTATGTTTACACATTGAGCAGTACTTGGAAGTCTGATAAGGGTGACAGATTACCAATATCCTCACTATTACAGTTTACAGAATTCATATATTATGCCAGAAAACAGATAAAATAATCCGAAAATATCAAAAGAACTTTAGTCCCTATCCCAAATGAGAAAAGCCAAGCCATTATATATGACGATTTCTATTGGAATGTACTCATAGATCAATAATATGTACTATGCACTATGTGTTTCTGTAAATTATTTATCAATGTACAGTGCTAAGAATAAGGAATCAATAACGAAATCAATTATTTAGGCGAAGTCGATATGCAGATCCAGTATAAAATAGGTTAATGGTGATTCCTCTATGGTTAATTCTTTAAATTTTTTTAATGGATATAAAATATTTGATAAATAAGATACAATGCCCGCTTGATATTGATCTGATTTACCAGAAACTTGTCAATAAGCAGAATTGGACTGGTATTATCAATTAGAAAATGCAAGTAGATCTCATCTTCGTTCACTCGACTCCCGTCTGAACGCTGTGAAGACCGAGTGTGCGAAGATGAGTAGATCTACCATAAATAAAATTGATGCACAAACATCATAATATATGTATACAAAAAATTCTTCAAAGATTCATGTGATTGTAAATGTTTTCTTAATATGACTTCGGAAATAAAAGAAAAAAAATATATATATAAAAAATTATTGGTTAATTTGATGAGCACATTCCAGTACAAGAGGTGATTTTTTTAGAAACATTGCTCTAGGATCAATTTTTGTGTTATAGTAACAAAAAATTGAACAAAATCATAACTAAATGAGAGAATTGATTTACTAAATGAATGGATTTGTCAATCTATTCACTCATGACAAAAATGAAAAAAGTGCATTTTTGTAAAATATCACCCAAGATATCCTAGCACAACTGATGTGATGAAACATATAAAGGATCCACAGATTAAACATTTACAGCACACAATTT
Organism: Owenia fusiformis; assembly: GCA_903813345.2. NCBI lineage: Eukaryota > Metazoa > Annelida > Polychaeta > Sabellida > Oweniidae > Owenia > Owenia fusiformis. The sequence continues at coordinate 9,775,493 of CAIIXF020000001.1, forward strand.
TTTTTCCTATTAGCTGATAGATTGTGATCGTCAAATAATGTCATTCTGACACAAGCAAGAGCGTAAAGATCTGAGGAATATAAATCAGCAAATAAACGGTCTATTCTACTTGGAACATTTTAATCTTGCCATGTAATTTTGGGATTACATTCTGTCTAATGTATGTGCTGTAAATGTGAAATCTGCTTTGAAGTAATAGGCCTTAAAGCTAGTTAGAAAATTAGATAAGCATCAAGGAGGCATGTAAAGTCGTTTAAAGGAAACCAGTATAACCTAGAATGCAGGCTCAAATACAGTATATAATGGAAAAGAAACAATTTGGCCATTTCTATTGAATATGAGTCTCGTATCGTCTCAATCTCTTCCAAAATATGCCCAAAAAATCATAATTTGCAAATACTCCATTGCAAGAAAAACTGCTTTCATATCAAGTTACTGATATTCTAATTTTGAAATCGCTAATTTTGAAATATGAAGCTCTCATTGGTACAGATGCTGACTTCTCGGAGGAAAAAGATTTAACAAACAACTGTGCTGGAATCTCAACACAATAGGAGAAAAACATGAGGATGCCATCGAGGTTATAGGTGTGAAGATTAATGAAGACGCACAATGTCGCCACTTACCTAATTGGTCTGCTAATTGTTTACCCCTCTCAGTGGATACAACTCTTTCATCTTCTAGATCACATTTGTTACCAACTAACACCACCTGTGCATTATCCCAAGAATATGTCTTGATTTGTGTACACCTAGAAACAATACAGAAATAGAGGATGCAGGGGTGACATACATATAGACATCCTACCTAGCTGGCTGGCCAGTTGTTTACCGCGCGCTGTCGTGACAACACGGTCCTCTTCACAATCACATTTGTTGCCGACTAGTAGCACCATGGCGCTCTCCCAGGCATACATCTGGATCTGGGTACACCTGAAACACCAACCCAAGCCTGTGCAAGCTGCACCAAGGATATGCAAGCTGCACCAAGAGTGTGCAAGCTGCACCTGTAAGCTGCATGGAGAGTGTCCACCCAATAGGATAAATAGAGGATCACACAGTACAGTGTCCAAAGGTCACAATGTTTGACAAAGCAAGACTTAAACACAGGACCAGTAAGTTTATTTTACAAGTTCTGATGAGGATATTTCATCTTTTGTTTTCCTTAGTAAGTTTCCAATGATCTCATGGAACCAATATTGAATTCCATGAATCATGAGCTACATATTACTGAAGAAGTAGCATATGATTTCTGTGGCTGTTATCTGGTAGATCAATGATGGGTATAAATGATCTGACATTGAATCAGATATCAAACGTTCATTTTGTTGCAATATGAAGCCCTTGGGAAATATACACACTGTACAAATCATATAACTTCACAAGCACAACACAACTTGAACAATGGAACAAAACATGCTTCAACGACTGAACATAGGAGGGTACGGGTGGACACGTCCTTGCAGCTTACATTGAAGAAATAATCCTTACACCTGAAAGCCCAGTAGTAGATTCCTCCACCAGGATAAATAAGCACAGAGTGCTGAAAGATGGCTATTTGATGAGTTTATACCTAATCTATCTGCTAAATCTTGTCCCTGTTTCGTTGGAACAGCCCTATATTCAGCTTGGTCAGTTTTATTTCCCACAAGTATAACACTGGCATTGTCCCAGGCGTGAGTTTCAATCTGAGAGCTCCTGTTAAGTCAAAAGCGCATGCAAAAAGATACCACAACATCTTTGAGGGTGCATGTTAAAACAGTATCAAATTTAAAGACCCCATGTAAGGTAAAACGTCATACCAATGCATTGCATACATCACATCCAACTCTGTTGTATATTGAAAGAATTAAAAATGGTTGAAAATGAGAAATTAACTCATAATAAGATAGAAAAGATATTTTTTTTAAATTTTTGTCTTTATTGTGAAACCAAAAGTACAGAAAATATTTAAAACTTGATAGAAAACTCTTTAAAAATTCTGTAACATTTAACGTATGCATAAAAAATTGATTAAATAGTATAACATTTACTGTCATTTCTAAGTCATCACAAAAAATATTATGATAATTTAACTTCATTTTCAAACTTTACATGAGGCCTTTGATAAATTGACATTTTTTACACTGAAGTCTGTATAATTGTTGGTTTAAGTATTAATTTAGAAAAAAATGTTTAGCTAAGCTTTTCATGAGATGCTGTGAAGCCATGCATGATTCCCAGCATGACCATTTTAAAGATGACCATAAAACATTCATCAATAATTAGGAGTTCAATGTACTCCCTCAATGTTATTTTTCATGAAGCGTGACATATGTATAGTGTATATAGATATTAGAACCAGAGTACTAGAATCTGCCAGTGTTTTTAATAAGAGTTAGATTTATCCTCATTGTTATTTAAATTACGCTGTAAAATTAATAATAAGCATGTATGTTACAGCGTTTATTTCACTGTTGTATGTCTCTAGTATGAAATTGCAAATGTACAGTAAAACGTGTATATGTAAACACCTCTCTAATACCTAAACAAATAGCTTCAATATGAAGACTTTACAGGGTGTCAAATAAATATGTTTCTCTAGTTTTAATGTGCCAAAGAACAATTCAGATATCATGCAGACAAAACAGTTCTGCAACATTGTGGATGTTAAAGCTAAGGGAGAGAACGTATTTATTTGACACCATGTATATGTCAGAATCACACTTTAATGTGACCACCTTCATATATGAGCAATGCATATTCTGCTGATTTGAAAGATGTACTTTAAAATATAAAACTTTGAGAACAAGCTTTTGATGAAAAGTACAGTGGCATTCACTATGAACATGTTTTACTGTATACTGAATGTTACATGTATGATAAAATAAATTGAAGCAAATATTGATTGAATATATGAGTCAGAATCATACATAAACATGATAAGGCCTTGATCATTTACAAAATGAAACTTCAATCATTAATTTCTTGTTATTACAGTTATCTGTAAATGCACTGTACATATATGTTTCTGTATCAATTAAACTTGAGGCAATCCAATTATCTCTCTCAAATTTGTAAGACATATTCACTTTTCTCTCACATTAGTAAACATGTATGGGGGAGAAACGAGTAGTATATACTCTGATGAAAACACGGTGCCCAAGTAAAGCTGCGCGCCTACTTAGGCGCGCAGTTTGTTTCGATCACAAACTGCGTGCCTAAGAACATTGGATCATTTAAGTTGGAGTCTGTATTTTGAAACGTTATTTAAAGACATTTATCCTGCATTGTTTTCTTGTTCAATGCGCTCATTCTGTGGCGAATATACGAATCTTGCAAATACTAGCAAAAACTGTGTGCAAATGAATCTTAGTTTTAAAACATAAGCAGATTAATGGCATTTTCGTCACTGATTTAATTTATACGTAAATCGATGTAGCACTTTAAACATAAATGACAAATACTTTAGACTCGTTTTTTATTTAATTCCTTACACATTTATCATGTTTAATTCAAAATATTTCGAGATAAAACAGATAATCAGGAGATTAAAAAGAAATAATAAACCACAAACTGCGCGCCTATTTTAGCCAGAAATTACAATCTGTGCGCATACACTATTAAAACTACATAATCATTGGAATTTCTACAGAGGTACGTGTAGGTGTTTTCGATGTAGCTTTGGAAATTTTGCTTTATGGTCAGATTTTATGAGATTTTCATATTGAAAGTCAAAATGTATAATAGAAGTGACAATTAAGTTGGGAACAAAAAAAAACGTTTATTTTCAGATCACCATCTTGGTGGATGGACTCTCATAGTGTTTCAATTATGGGGTTCTACTATTAGACACATATGTGCCTTGTATGGCGCTTATGTTTTCTAATAATACAAAACAAGCTTGGATAGGCAAGCAGTTTTGAAATATTAGGCACTCAGTTTGGGAAATACGAGGGTTGTCCCAGAAGTAATGCACTATATGCTCTAACTTTATCAATAATTGATATTTTTCCATGAAATTTTCAGAAAATGTTCCTTAGAGACATTTTGATTATTCTAAAAATTTTCATGTTGACTGATAAAACTATATTGATGTTATAATAAAATCAAGTTGGTGAGTTTGGGTAGGGCGGGGCAGGTTATACAGTCACGTCAAAAGGAATAAAAAATTGAAAATATGAAATAATTAATCAACAAATACCATTTGGTGTAGCTATAAGAAGTATGCTCAAAAATACATTTTAAGATACTAAATTACTATGAGCACATCCTAGATTTAATGGATGTATATTGCACAGTGTCCCATTTCACATTTTCTCAAAATATTGCCCTTTGCATGTTATGTACTTTTGATGCCTGTCAGGTCAAACACTCTCGGCAATTTCTTCCACTGTGACTTGTGGAGTTTTTGCCTCCCATGTTTGGAGTTGTCATACAGGATCAAATCGTCTCTTTTAAATCTCTTCTGCCACCCCATAATTGTAGTTCTATCTGGTATATACTCCTTATATACTTTCTTCATGGTAGCATTAGTTTTGCGTGACTGTGAGTCCAAGTGAAGTATGCAATTAGGCCATCAAATGCAAGGCCTTCTGTTATCAGGTGAGAATTTCAGCCATTTTTGCAATAACTTGACTGCGACTGTATTTGAATTCGTGACTATTGAAATGTGGTATTATGACATCACAGTGCTAAATGTCATTATTCGTACTTGGTTAACATCATGCTGAATAAATTTAACAATTTCCCAAACATTTTGACCATTTAAAGGAAAGAAATATTAATAAAATAACACTTTAGATCTTTCCATAATTAGAAAAATTGGTACCTGCCCCGCCCACCCCTACCTCCATGTTGTTATAGCAACCATATTAAGACTTAATATTAATGTTGGATGCTGAAACTTCAGGATATAATAGATAAAACTTCAATTGTTATATACACAAAATTTCAGCTGAATTGAAGAATATTAAAGAAAGTTAGAGCATATAGTGCATTACTTCTGGGACAACCCTCGTACATGTGAATATAGGCGCGCAGTTTGACAAGAAACATGTTTAAATCACGTTTATGGCGTATTATCGTTTTGAACACAAACTTTGCTGTTTTAATCAGATGGAGTGATCCTATATATTCTAGCATACACAGACACAATGGCTAAATAAACATTGAGTACTATGAGTAAATTAAGTTCATCTTTACAGAATGGTACTATCTTTAGAACGAGACTAACCTTGTATTTTTCGTATTTTGGCTCTTTTTGGGAGTCGTGTCCTCCCCGTCTCACATTTTGAAATATGCGCGCAGTTTGTCAGAGTTTCAAACTGCGTGCCTAGTAGGCACGCTGCTTGACATGGGCATCGTGGAAAAGGTCCATAGTAATCTTCCATCCAAGATTACGTCATGAAATGTATCATCATTATAAAGCAATTGACAATATGGCGTACTTTACTTTATTGTCATTTTATCATAGAATTTGAGCTGAGGTGAGAAAAAAATTACCATTCATTCATTTATTCCCAAGGGGCATGAAATAGAAATAGTCACGGAGGAACTTACGACATCCAAGCTTAGCGTTGGTGGAATAATCATTTAGCCTGGGAGTGAGTGATATACAATATTAGAAGATATTGGGCAATAAAAATGCTACAAGGAGTTTTTTCTAATTTATACCGCAGTAAATCATACAAATATTCCCAGTCTGCCTGAGATAAATCTGAATCATTTGAGTTCAATCTAAATAATTTTGGCCCAATTTGAATGTCTTGATCTCAATGTAGAATGACTTGAAGTTGCATATTTTAACTGAATGACCAGAGCTCAAGCTGAATGATCTAACCTCCTTAATTTAAAGCCTGTCACATTTGCTTTATGGTGGCTGTACCTTCTTGGATTACTAAGTTTTCATTTGACTGAAAATCAAACTGGTAAGTGAATATGGGTCTTATGAATTGAATTGAATCACTATATTTCATGCTGGATATTTCTCTCGATTTTGGGAAGCTACAGACGCAGTACATTTGCCATAGATCAAATGTGACTGAGGCATTAATGACATCTCATCGTGAGCTGACCTAAGACCAACTGGTTTGAACTCCGCCTGAATATAGTGAAATGTCTTTAGACGACTCAGATCCAACTATGTTACCTAAATGACTTTAACCTCAATCTAAAATACTTGAGTTCAGTTTGAATAACCAAGTTCAATATGAATAATTCAAATCCAATGTGTTCAATCAGAATTACTTGATCATTCAATGTGAATAACCGGAGTTCCATGTGAATAACAATTTTCCATCTGAATAACATAATTGCTCCATGTCAATAACTGGAGCGCTCGTTGAAAGATACGAGCATGAACGAAAAAGCGAATTCCCACACATACAATATACAATTACACTATAGCACTCTTCTTATTATCTAGAAACTCAATCAATGAAATGAGCAATTTCTGAGGTTGTACTAACCAATAGATATGAAGTATGCATTGGGCGGAATAGGCTGTTATCATTAATGAACAATGAGTTATAGGCTACTTCATTAGGTATCCGCTTCAAATAACAAAATGTCATTACCCAAGATTGCAACATTTTTCTGCTGACTCGGAGTATCAAGTATGTTGAAAGAAATGGATGGTTGTATCTCTCTAGGGTTGGGAACTTGATCTGATGTGCTTAAATATTGATGGTTTTGTTTTTCATATTCATGAAAGTCAGATGGATAGAGTATTTCGAGGGTTCAACCAGAATAACAGCTAGATTTTTGAAGATTTCTGATGACTCTTCCATATCATTTTCCTATTAAGAATTCAGTGAAAAAAGGTTTGCATTATATAACATTATTCATGTTTGATTTGATTTGACTGGGTAGCTCTATCAGTGTAAAAACTGGTATTATGAATTACAATAATTTACAATAGCAAAATGCCAGATTAAGGGCTTCAAGCTTGGCCTGGTAGTTGGTCTTTCAAACCTGTCCACACATGATGCCAGAATTGCAACCCTACTCCTGCACTTAAGGAATCTAAGTTAATTAGTCGAATTACTCATCTGACTCAGCCTACATTGAGGAAGATCTTCCAAATCCCAAAACGTCTTGATAAGAGGACAAGTTAACAAAACACAATCATTAAAATATATATTTTGTAAGTACTAATATGGAGTGGGAGATAGTGTTAATAATATTGCCATAGATTTCATGATATCAACAATGTAATAATCTAAGTAGAAGCAGATGGGACTTTCAGATTTCCACCTCCGTATCTACCTACAAAATTCCTCCGTTAAATCATAAGTGAAACCTGAATTATATTCAGATTACGACAATAATCAAATATAAATTAATTGACGTATGTTGAATACTCAACAGGAAATCCTGTATATAAATAATAATAAAATAAAAATAATATTTAAAGATGTCATTGTTATTAGATATTTCCTGTGATGTCTCAAAGGGAAGGATTAATTTTCTTTCTAGAATAGAAACTTGAAAACACTGAAAGTTCGTCATTTTCGCCGCATTTTATATCAAGACTCCCATATTTGTTACATCAGATAGCTTCACTTTATTGATAAACAAGGATCTGAATTTCCACAATGTTTTTGAATCCTGTACTTTTCAGGATGATGAACGGTATGTTAAATTATGATTCATCATATTTTGCATAATAGAGCAGTACATGTACATGTATCAGCTATATGATAACAAATTGCTCATTTACATGTTTTTATAGTAGCAACATACTTATTACAGCTGTTGCATTTAAACAACAGATATTTTTGCAGCTTTCAGAGTTTTTTAAGCAAGCAATGACCAATAATAAGCATGCTTATTTACTACAATATAATATCATGTTATGTATGACTCTATATAGAATATAGTTATATATGTGTCTTTTATGAGAATATTAAAATGATTTGTCACGTCTTTGAGTAAAGGTTAGTCATATCATTGAGAACTGAAGGGCAATATTGTTAGTTAGGGCAATATACGGTTCTGGATTCAGACATTTGTGCGTACTTAAAAGAAATAAAAATTATATGTGCTATATGTATGTGGTATATTCAATCTCAGATATTATGAAGAAGATTAGTTTACAAGGTGCCAAGAACCATTCCAAATGAAACCGGTAAACCTTGTATTATCCACATAAAAATTAAACACAAGGAAAATTGATATGTTCCTTGATCCAAACAATATAAAACCAAAAACAAATTAAGTACAAATACATTATTGAATTTTACACTATTTTTTAAGAATTTCTTATTTTGTAAAACATTTTCACTGGCAAATATGTTTTGTACTTATGACCCCTATGCCACATTATTGACTTCCTTGGACGTAATACTGTCAGTGATATGAATTTATGGAATGATTAATTCTGATACTGGCCTTGTTTGGGACCAATGTAGCGGGAAAAACGAGAAAGACATGTCTACCTAATCAGATCATGTGATCAATAAGTAGACGTCAGTGGAAGAAAAACACCATAGATCAATATAAGAAGTCAAAACGATAACTTGAGAAAGTTGGAACATTCCGTATTTTGTCAACCACAGAGAGAAACTTTATTTTTCTCCAATATATTTGGTCCCATAGTAATGTATACCTACCAATCTTGAACTGCATTAAAAGATTCTTCATTGGTAACATCATACATGAGTATAAATCCCATAGCACCCCTGTAGTAAGCTGTAGTTATGGTCCTGTACCTCTCTTGGCCTGCTGTGTCCTGTAACACAAAACAAAAATGTTACCATGGTTTTGGAAGTACAGTTAAATCTGTCAGATGGAACACCTCTCTGTAGGAAACATCACTCTTAATAGAACAGTTTTGAAACTAGGCATTAACATGCAAACACCAAATGCTGAACACCAACCACCAAACACAAATACCAGCTGCGGAACACCAAAAGCCACCACAAAAAAAGTTGGAAACTATTACAAATATGTCACCACTTGTGGTGATGACATAATGAACCAAATCAGCGCTCTTTGTGGGATTTAAGTGTAATTTTAAGTCTTGTGAATTATTAGAGGAGCACTTTGATAATATGAATTATTTGGAGGTAATGCAACACAGGGGTTTCAATGTGGGAAGAGCAATGCAAGTCTAATTGCATTCTGGTATGCCAGAGCCCCTCATATCTGCCGTTCACTTTGGAAGGATAAAGACAAAGGGGGCGAGGCTATCACAATGATCTAATTGACTCTAATTGAAAAAAGTAATGGCCCATTTCATTCATATGAGGCAGTCACATAAACAACGCACCTGTAAACTAAATGTAGATCACCTTGACTCTATCATTAAAGCAGATATGAAATGGTATTTTTAACCTAAAAGGAGTCAATATAATTTTTTGATAGATGTATTTGGACATGTTTTCTCATCAGTAGTGTGGAAATTATTTTACTCTAACGATCGTTATTAGCTGCTTAATAAGCAATATTCGAATTGGTTGTGACTTTATTGGCCCCCACGTGATCTCTCACTGGTCCCCACATGGCCTGTTTTGGTCCATTGGATCATGACGTCATAATGCCGAAATGTTTTGTTATTAGTTTACACAACAATCCTATGGTTGCCGTGACGTTGTGATTACTAAGAAACCAATAAACCAAAGCTATATTTTGTATATGACGTTACTAATCACGTGGGGGCCAATTTGATTAATCAGTTAGTTTTATTTCGTTATCTATGACCGTTAGCAGTTATCCTTTAAAGGACAACTGAAATAACTTTTCTCAACTTGCAGCTACAAAAACGCGGTTTTCTCCATTGTAAGCCCAACGTAGAGTTCTTGCGATAGCCATTATAAAATAAATGTTAGATAACTGCTTACGGTCGTAGATAACGAAATAAAACTAACTGATAAATCAAATTGGCCCCCACTTGATTAGTAACGTCATATACAAAATATAGCTTTGGTTTATTGGTTCCATAGTAATCACAACGTCACGGCAACCATTGGATTGTTGTGTAAACAAATAACAAAACATTTTGGCATTATGACGCCATGATCTAATGGACCAAAACGGGCCATGTGGGGACCAGTGAGAGATCACGTGGGGGCCAATAAAGTCACAACCAATTCGAATATTGCTTATTAAGCAGCTAATAACGATCGTTAGAGTAAAATAATTTCCACACTACTGATGAGAAAACATGTCCAAATACATCTATCAAAAAATTATATTGATTCCTTTAGGTTAAAAATACCATTTCATATCTGCTTTAACTACTTGAAATCGGACTGAAAGCTGGGGGTTGGGTAATGGGAAAATGTTAGACCTCTTTCATTTGCCATTGTTATCTTATTTATTCAGCAACAAAACTTTGGATTATTCAATTAAATTCGGAACATGAACTGAATCACAATATCCCTTGATAACTGATATAAATTCATGAGTTTCAATCAATAAGGAGAATGCTGCATTAAATGCACCATTGGGGTAATACAGCTATATCAGTTAGAATGCTTGGTTTTGAAGAACATGGTATTTCATGATGAACAGTATATCTCTAATGCTGTGGTCACATTTGCTCTGATCTTGAACAACGGCGCCCAGCCAATGAGTATTTTGTTAAAACTGATTGTAATTTTGAAAAAATACTCATCGGCTGGGTGCTGGAACTGAAAAGCTATCAAATGTGACCACAGCATTAATAAGGTCTCTGTAGATGGCTATAAACAACTTACTTTTTTTAGACAGAAATCTTATACGTGTGTTCATAATGACAATCCCCCATCAATCCCCAATCCTTAAAATGTCATACCTCCATGGGTTCAATATCATATCGAGTTACCCATCCCCCCCCCTCCCCTCCCTTTATCCATTTCTAATCACTTTGTTAGAGAGAAAGGGGGTAGGGTATACATAAGGGGTTAATGCAAGACTATTAGACTTGTACATGTTTCATTTGGTAGAACATAAAACTGGAAACTGGTGGTTACAAGAAGTGTCAAGAAACAAAAAAATCTCAAAATCTGGATACCTCGAAAATCTGGACACCTCTAAAACCACAAATCATTAACCTGAGTATTAGTCTTGTATATAAGGCTCTGAATAAAGGAGAAATAAATATATACTAAAAAATATAGTAGTTTGATGCTAATAAGATCATATAAGATGGCCTTTAGTGAAAGTTTCATTTTGAATGATTGCTAGATATTCACAAAAACATAAAATCCTATTTGATTAGGTAGCTAGTTTTTATCTACTGTTTTCTCAGTGTTCTGATGGTTAAGGCTCCATCAAAGGATCATCTGTAAAACAAAGAGTGTACAGCGCTTGCATTAGGCTCTGAAAAATGTGAGTCCCAATGAAGGAAAAAAATTTAAAAAGTGAGTCCCGACTGAAAAAAGTGTGTCCTCCGATATATAAGCTAAATTAGCTATAATGGGCTATTTTGGAATGTGCATGACTGGATCTTACATGTCTTATGTGTTTTCAAAATGTTGCCATTCGTGCCCTGTGATTTAAACATGTTCTTTATATTCAATTCACTTATGTTATGTAACCTCCAGCCTGTTATAGTAAGTACTATTATACTGTGATTATCTTTATACTTGCTGTTTGCAGTTTGCCCTGAACAACTGCTTGACAAAATAAGAACATTTTTTAGTATGAATTTGTCTGACGCTCAGTAATTTAGTGTATCACTACATTTTCTACATGATCAGAATCCTCTGATTTATATCATAAATTAGACCATTTTGACGTTATATAATCACAAATAGACTACTTCACCTAGGTAAGTATGCATCATTTGTACAATTGAACTCATTTTGAAGGTTTTATATCAGCTTTTCAGTGAGAAAAATATGTCACATGCAAACTGATAACCTATTATCGCCCATTACAATAGTTCGTTTTTCTGCATTCTTTTTCTTTTTTACTCAAAATAAAGTTGTAAATCTCACATATTTTGATCTTAATATACACCTCAAAGAAGTCAAACATGATCAACTATTGAGATTTTCAAGATTTTCAAAAATGTTCAAAGTTTTGACTCAATTTTTTTTCCGTCCCAAAAACGGAAATATTTTTTATTTTTCCGTCCTACAATTTTTTTTTGCGTCACTTACATGTAAGGGACGCCGTTAATGCAAGCCCTGAGTGTAGATGAAGCTCTCTTTTAAGAAGCAAAACCAAACTGTTAAAAAGGGTAAGCAATCAAACTATATTATACAGTATAAGGGATCATTGTTGGCCCCTACACACAATCACAATGTTCTATTGAGGACAGGTCCGAAGCTTGATGGAGCAAAATGATAAAGGATGATGAAAGGGGAAGTGAAATAAAGGAATCCAATTATGGACAAAAACCTTGCTCCTCATAAGAAAAAAATGAGCAAGGAAATGAGGCATTTCTATATCCTACAATGCGTCACAATTTCGCAAAACGAATTCTACTTATTAGCAAGCCTCGATAGTGAAATAACTGGCAAAACTTGGCAATAGAAATACTTATCAACTGTAAAATACATATAGACAGACACTCATTCACTTGAGAAATGCAAACAATTCAATATAAGATTGAAGTACCAAGTGACGTATTTGATACATTGTTTTTATTAATCTCCTAAGCACACATTCGAAAAATATCAGCAAATAAGAAATATTCGAACACTGACCTTTTGAGAAAGTGATTTTTCTAGATTCTCGAAGAAATCAATAATAAAGTCATAAATCACTGCAAACACCTCAAACGTTAACAGAGATAGCTTTAGTAGCGTTTAATTTACATTATCATGGTTGTCTGTTTTGCTTGGATAATATCCCATCTTATATTTCATAATATTAAAATCTGTCAGAGAAGGAAACAGGCAGTGAATTACTTTATTAAGCCAAATTATAAAACACAAAATGTGTGACATAATTGTCAATTAACAAATTGATATGTCGCTGAAACAAACCTCGAGATATGAGACAGCTATAATTTCCCGAATATATCAACTGACTTTCTCCTCAACAGAATATTGACATAATTAGACAATTTTTAGACAGTAATCGAGTCATCTTTCTATTTTAACGAAAAACAGAATTTATTCTCGATTCAAATCGGTTATAATGAAAACACGCGCTACGCGCTAACGCGCCACGCGCCAATGCGCTAATAGAAAATGATCCTTCCCCCACGATGTGTGCGCATGTTTATGATTGGTCTATACCCTTGGCCCAGGGACATGTATAATTAGGGTTATGACTCCCTGGGAACTTGTCAAAACATTGACACTTCAAAAACTGTATAAATCACCGCTAACCTGTCAATCAGACTTTGATGTGAACTTTGCGGCCGCAGGAAATAAACAAAGCCTCTCGAAAATTACACTTTTCAAGTTACGATTTCTCTAAAAATATAAGACCAATTAAGATGTTCTTCACACCGTTAAAAAACAGAATTCAACTTCAATTTAGGAAATAATTCCAAAACTAAATGAACGTGTACTTTTCTCATTATTTGACCTGAAAGAACATGAGTAACTTAGAATTAATAAATATTTACGGCCAATTACCGGACAATGATAAAACACGCTGGTGGTCGGGTTTACATTACTTTTTAAATCGTCTCTTATTTAAAACTTTAATTCCAAATGAAATACAATCCTGTTTTCAACAATATTCCTGGTAAAATAAAAATAGGTAATGCAATTCACTGGGACTGACGTAATTCAAAACTTTTTAAATCTAAAATCAAATTGAGAAAAACGAAAGCAAACATGAAAGGGGGGTTCATAGGGGTCTTGGAAATCCATATACACTATTTTTCACAAGCCCCTCAGTCTTATACCATTTACAGCATTTTTCACCCCTTTTACATGTATAACATACAGTGTATGCAATATTTTTCACATCTCCCTATATAGACGGTGAACCAACACGATCCTCAGAGACCCAGAGGGTGCATGAATGCACCTACTCCCTATAGTACTATATTTTACAAAAAGGTCGGGTAAATAATATATCCGTACGATAATTTTGAAATTACCGTTGAGAAAAGTTTGGATAATATTCAGAAGGAAATAACATAATGCAAGAATCCACGTAGTACCAAATGTATAATCATACGGCAAATAGGCAGTACACAGCCCCGAAGCAAGGGGGGTTCGGAGGGTGACTTTGGAATTTTTGAAAAAGTGACCCCCCCTGGGAAATCCTGGTTACTGTCCTGGCATATGGCATATAGAGACTACTATATAGAGATCTGGATTACCCCCATAAATGTGGGGCTGATTTTTCAAATCACCCCCACAACCAGGCCCGTAGCCAGAGGGGGAGCTGGGGGAGCGGAGCTCCCCCTCTGGCCAGAGATTCTTTCATGATTATTAGCCAAAATTGTGAAAAAGCTTCCCCTGGAAAAAAGCTGGCTACGGGCAAGCCCCCACAACTACTTGTGTATTGAAATCCCAAATTTATGGGGATAAGCTGGATCTGCAGTATTCGTTCAAACTGCCTTTAAATTTCATAATAGGCTTCTTTAATTCTTTTAAAACATATGTTTATATAACTTATACGATGCCATATACGATAAATGTTGCCCCCTCTTATGCGGCCATACACAATAGATTTTCACCCTCCTCTTATACGATAACCCTATACACCCCCCCCCCCCATGAAAGCGAAAGAGAGTAACCGGGCACGAAAAGAAAAATGGAAAAATATAAATGCGACGCCTGAATTATCCCACCGTTTGGTAAGTCATGTGAGATATAACTTCAAATACAAAGAGTAAAGATATATAAAACATCCATGACTTGATATTAAGAGGTAACATGCGACAAATAAACATTATATTAAGTCATTAGTCAAGTAGTCGGGCCCCCGGCTCAGATTTCGAAACGGGATTTTTCTCGCCGATGGATGGACCCAAATAATGCAATGAAATAGGGAGCATATTCGCATATCTGCGACCATTCATCTTGTAAGGTGCTACTTTCTATCTTCCTTTTAAATCAGATAAAACACACTGACAATCGATAATCTTTGCACAGTTAACGATCAAACATTGGGCTTTTTCATACTTCTGCTTTCTGATGAGCCACCTAATCTCGTCACTCACTCGATTTTTATACATGTTCCCGGGCCTGTGGGAACGATCATTCTGAACAGTGCGTTAGTGCGCTAGCGCGTTAGCGCGTAGCGCGTGTTTTCATTATAACCATTCAAATCACTCTTGATTTCCTCGCAAGCAAGCATATCATTAGAAATGAATATATTCCCTTCTAAAGGGAAACACAGTTGTATCTATTTTTATTATCAAGCTATATATCATGCATACAAATGATTTGTCCTTAATATGTATATATCTTGAGACTAACTATTTATCTTGAGACTGACAGAATCTTTGAGGAGGTATACAATTCTCAGATTTATCATAAAGGTCTATTGATCTGAGCCTAATAAGGCGTATTGGAGGACGTTTAGAATCAATGATTATTGGGAAATACAGCCAGTGCTAAGCCAAACATTATGCTAGAAATTGGACCATGTAACTCTGAATGCACTCAAGAAAACATGTTGGTCAATCTCTGAAATATAAAACCCAAATTCATAAAGAAAAATCACTACAACATTTCTTAACTATAAAAATAAAGACCTTCAGGTTTTCCAATAAATGTGCAATCACCAGATGTTTTTGTTTGAGCTTGTCAAAACAAAGAAATAATATCTGGTCAATTATCACTATTTTCTAAGTTTTTATAATAACTTGTGAATTGTGAGTACTCATATTACATGAAAAACATAGTCTTGACATTCTGATATCACATCTCTTGTTTACAGAAAACTAATATCTGATTAAACTTAATGTAACTCCCACATTGAAATCAAGGTAACATATTTTGTGATAGTTAACAAAAGCTAGCAATGGCTAGGCCCGGATCTTATATAATCTTACAGAACCACAATAGTCCTGGTTCAATTTTTGCTTGACCTGCTAGTTGGTATGAAGCAACTCACTACATAGGGTTTAAATCTGTTGGCCAAGTTTCGAATAAAAGGTTCATAAATTGATCTGGCAAAATATAGCATGGGTTACAGATACTGCAATTCAGAAATGCTCAAATAATGTATATATCCATCCATGATGAAATCAATTTTCTCTTATTTGTAATCTACATGTACATTACATGAAGTGTAGTACTGTAAATTTATACAGAATTCAAATTAACAGAACAAGATAAAAAGTGCTTATATAAATTTAAAAATTACGGTACTTACCCATATTTGTAATTTTACTCGTTTATCCTGTCGGAATACTGTTTTTACTTTGAAGTCAATACCAACAGTGCTTACAAATGCTGATGTAAAAGAGTCATCCGCATATCGAAATAAAAATGATGTTTTTCCAACGCTAGAATTTCCTATGATGAGTAGTTTGAACATATAGTCAAAGTTCTGGTCTGCAGCATCCTTCTGCCATTTACTGTCGTTAGCGGAAGCCATCTGAAAAATAGAGCGAATATGTTGAGCCATTTCAGCAAACGACATATTTAATGTTCCTTTGATATAACAATAGTAAAAACTGCCAAAAAATCACCATTTAATATCAATAGTATTGACTTGAGGTATAAGTGTATTTCTATTTAAAGCATTATACACATATACGCTACATGGGGGCTTTACAAATAATTGCCTTCAATTTGCCAAAAGCAGGCATTGAAAAATCAAAGCGGACTTTACATAAAGATGCAGTATAATGTTAAAACCAGATTTTCTGTTTTTCAATAACAGATATTAAGTTCAAACAAAAATGCTTATAAAACCACTGACTGGCACAGAAATGCTAAAATTGTATCTGCTTCATCATGGAGAAACCCCAGGGAGAAACTCCCACAGCTTAGGAAGAGACAATAAATAATTCAACCAGCTCAGTTGATTCATTATACGTTAATGATTGCCAGTAGTCACCAAGGGCAGTAAGAAATAAACTCCTTCGCCTAAAAATGAGATTCTAATAAGAGCATCTTCCTGTTCAAGGTTCAGTGTTCTATTCAGTGAATACGAATATGTGTAATGAAGACATGTATGAACAATCTTTGACACGAATACCTCTCTCCTTAATGAGCACATTTCTTTAGCATAACGTTTCTTGGTCACTAAGGTGACTGACTTGCATGTAACCAAACCATACAGAAGCTTATTAGAACCCATTCTGATACTCATACCATCTCTCTGTTGCATCCAGAAGGATAGAGATGACGAGATGGAGAGGGTGTGGCTTCGTTACCACGATGATTAGAACCCTACTGAATGAACTTATTTATGTAAATATATAGCAATAGCCCCATCTACAGAAATTGACTAAATATGTCTTCATCTTTGCTTCCAACTCTGGAAAATAATTGTTTGATAATTATTTTCCATCACATTATAAATACAATTATAACAAACACTGACGGGCTGTCTGATAATGTACAAGACTTCCTTTACTTTATATGTTTAATATCAAAGAATAATTTTCAAGAAGAACAATATAATTGTTAGTACCTTACTCTTAATAAATACCTAATGACTGGTATTACTGGTTAACTGCCTGACAGTCAATTTTCTTTATGATGTCATAATGATGAATCAGACTCAAAAAAGGAGAGATAAACTTAGTCAAGGAGTTAAATTATTCTATTGCATTACATCACCAAATGTCTATCAATGAAGGGATGATTTATGATTAATTAACATTTTAAGCTTCTGCATACAGAAGCACTGCCTGTAAATAAAATGTCTATCACCCATACATGACATATGAAAACCAACAGTAACCGAAAAACAAGACAAATGACATATATATGGGCATAGCTCAGAACTAACTATACATCATTTAAAAAAGTAGAATCATTCAGAATGTGAAAGATCATACCCTGCACACAGAGTCTAGTTATTAACTACGAAGCTCTCTATAAGAAGCGAAGTCAAACGAATGCAAACATAGAAAGATCAAAGTATTTTCAATATAGACATAATGCCTGAGTAGCCAGAGATTTATTCAGAAGATATTACTTTTTGCCTGATATCAAAAGACAACTTGTTCCGTGTAATGACATGCTCAACCTCCAATATTATAACATGGATGAGAGGATGGCATTCCACTTGCACTTTATCACATATTAGTATGTCACTCACTGCATATTAAGGAAATTAAACCGAGCAAGATCAAATAAATTGTCTAGGTATGACAATCTAAAAATACTTAAACACATGGCATGGTAAATTTGATATATATAATATTACCCATATAATAAAGTACATACATTATAATGAAGTCATTAGCACTTGTTATCTATACTGCATTCATTACTGATGTGAAAATAATATTCTGTATATATTCACTGATATTTTCCTTTGTAAACCGTAAACCATTTACAATATGTTCAGTCATGGTTTATTTCATTTCTTCAATCATAACCTTAAAACAATTAAAACAAGGCATTAACATGCAAAATGTCACCACCTGCCATTCATTACAGATGCAGAATGCCAAAGACCAACCACCAAATGCCAAAAACACCAACCACCAAATGCCAAAAACACCAACCGCCAAACACCATCCCAAAAAAGTTGGAGACTATTACAATATGTACTTCCTATGATGGTGAAATTAAACTTAACATTTCTATTAAACTGTGACCTTAGAGTTTTCTGTAAGATGATAGATAACAGGTTTGTCAAATACAGATTCCTTTTACACTGGCTTGATCCTACTATATAATTGAAAGCTCTTACATAATTCCGAACTGAGGCAATGTTTTACGGTATTCCCTGGATGCACATCATATAAATACATCTACTAGTGCATGATTGAGAGAATTTCTTTTTTGTGTCATAAGAGGCACTCACACAAGAACATCTATATCGATGTCATAAACAGAGGGAAGTCTATCGAGAAAATTAATAGGGCAATTTCACAAAACAACACAGTCCAACACGTTTATACTTTAGGGATTCAAACATAACACTAATACTGAGACTAGTGGTGTCATCTATGATAGGGCTACTTAATTATGGCATCACATGACCTCATCACAACCAAACAATCAATCAACCAACCAATTAATCAACCATCCAACCAACCCATCATGATTCACCATGACATCTCATTTCTTCTCAGCCCTCAGAATATGCCTCATAATATCAGAGCATGTTTCAGGTGAAACAGAAAGATGCTATGAGTATCAGAATGCAACCAACCAATCAATCAACCATCCAATCAACCAATCAATCAATCAAGCAACCAACCAGCTATCAGGGCCAACTGAGCAATCAACCAATATAATTATGATGATTTATACTGTTCCTGTCAGAAGCAAATTAGATGATAGGACAATGCTTTGCTTTTGTGGCAAATGTTAACGTATCAGGTATTTTTGCATTTTATACTGATTTTCATCTTATATGAAATATCCCATGTTTTTACATCTGCATCATTTACTGCAACACATGCTACATATCCAGATGGATGGGTCACATACATGTATATGGGATCCCCTTTTATAGACCTACATGCAGTTAATCTCTGTGATAAAGAAAGCAAAACTACAATTTATTCATGAGTAATCATCCTTTAACATCCATTAAGATTCTCATCACATCTTTCAATTTTTCAACTACAAAAATCATCTCAAGCTAAGAAGAAGAAATGATATGTTATTAGCACATTGCCCTTAGACAAAGAATGAAGCTGCAGTTAGAAATCACACCTTTCTATTGTTTGTTGAATACAGAAAGGTGTGATAATTTGATCTTGGTAGAGTTGAGGCCATGCGATGACACAGTTAAATAGTCACAGTTTTTCTAACAAGTTGTGTGTTGTAAATGTTATGCATAAAGCCGAAAATTGATCCCAGAATGTGTTTTTATCATCTCCCTATTAAGAAGAATCTAGATAGCACTATAGTTCATTTCTTTACCATCAATAAGAACAAACTCACTCCCAAAAATCTAAAACATTATCAAGATGGGTTTAAGTGTCTTTGTTCCTTATTATTTGAGTTATAAGCAAGTGCCTGTTCTTGCTATACAGCGTATTGATTCTGCTCTGGTGAATGCAATAAATCAATGATGGGAAGAGTCTTACATTTGTTATATGGTAAAGCTGAATGAACCACTTTACAATGATCTTATCATTCTGCTTTCTCACAGCTGAGACGTCACTATAGTTAAGCACTACCCTGTGTGCAATCTAGTTATAAACTACCCTCCGCCTCGTATAGATTGGCTCGGTGTAGATTTATTTGAAACTGAGAGAGTGAAGATGAAGCTCTCTTTTAAGAAGTATAGTTTAACACAAGACAATTTATACAAAAGGACCTAAAATCTTAATTAGATAAGATATTATTAGATTAACAAACAACTTGCATGTATAACATGGTTTAAGCTACCCTGCATGCAGAGTCTAGTTATAAACTACCCTCTGCCTAGTATTGACTATATTACAGTTTAGCAGCCCCGCCCCTACAACCTATATCTGTGACAGTCCAGGACCTAGATCATTTCAATTCTATCGCACTGATTTTTCTCAACCAATCAGTGAGCTGAAAGGAACACATGCTAAATGCGTGCTCATTAACTATACAATAACGTCAGAGGAAATATATATACATATATATAAATATATAGAAAGTAGTCCGTATTTCGACGACAAGCTCTGAATGGCTCAGTGAGTTCAGAGATTTATTGTAAACTGAAAGAGTGAAGACAAAGCACTCTTCTAGAAGCGAAGTCAAACGAATGCAAAGGGTATAAGCTATCAGGTGGTGCATTTGTTACATTCAGTCATATTGATACTCATGACATATTTCTATTTTACCAGAAACATGACTGAGGAGAAATGAGATGTTATCATTTATCATAATGACATTCAGTCAATCTATTGCACCAACTCCCACTACATCGTCTCAAGTTAGATAATTTTTGTGACCAGGCCAAGCGGCAAAGTGAGGAATGAACATTGAAGTAGCAAAATTAAGCATGGTACAAAATTCACCTGCTGTTTGTCACAATTATAACTACTTTATCATTTTATGTATGATTTCACCACAAATTAGTTATGACTCTTTGCCACATATGACAATAATGTCTGTGATTTGTTACAGAAGCCAACCTCTGACCACCAAGCCAAACATCGACCACTAAAAATCGACCTCCAAACAAAAAGGGTAAAACTACATTTATTCAAGATATATTTTGTATTGATTACCTTGATGCAGATTCATCAATTATCCCATATTAAGAGGTCAGCAAGATCAATAAACAGTTATTACCACTATAAAAAACATGTTTATATGACATGTCCTTAAAACGAGAATCAATTGTTTTTAATAATTTGTTTTGATATATGGGAGGGTCAAGGGACTGATTTAAGGTGAGTATGCACTGAAAATAAGGACATCATATACTACAGAATGAATGCACTTAAAATTCATAAAAAATGAAGTGGCATAACTGTTTCAAAAACGTTTATGTATAAGACACGATATCAGTTTGACTCCAACCGAGATAGACTTTTAACACCAGACCTTCTGACTTTCCAGTCATCAAACATATACTTCAGTCAAGTGATCATTTGAATACAGGCCAAAATAGCAATATGATATACCTATATATTCATTTTACATATTGAAGTGTATGTAATTTGTGCTTCTGTAGATGTGACCCAACCTTATTTGGCAAGAAGATAGGTTAAATGTCAGGAATGCGAGAAGGAATCAAGTATAGCCAAAGCTGTCTATCTGAATGCCATTGGGACTGGTCAAAAGTAAGCAGGTGTTGAAACATGAAAACATGAAACATATGAAAATATGTTGAAAAAATCACAAACAAGCATAATGCTTGTTTGAAATATCAAAATTAGAACAAATAAATACCAAAATAATATGTTCCATTACTGCTGCTAAAATGCGCCAAAATTTACAATTGTATGCAAAATAAAATGCACAAATTACCTTCAAGCAGCACAAACTGCACATAAGCCTTTTTGTGCAATGTTCTAACAAATGAGAAGAGAAAGAACTAAGACTTGAACATCTGAGTATTTTATATAACAGGACTGCATCTTTAACTTTTTACATGTATGCTGATCGGTCAATTGAGCACTTCATTTAAATCCAATCGTTTGATACTACCATTCAGTAAATTAACCCTTAAACAAGTATTCAATGTCTATTAACACAGTTTTATCAGAATTTCTTCTCAAAGCATGCTGAATAACTTGGTTTGTATGTACTTGAAATACACAGTAATGTGTATCTGTAGTAAATAGTATAAGAAAACAGATGCATGATTTCCCATGCATGATTTATGACATCATCATTGTGCCACATGGCAATCAATGTTACATTCCATTATAACTGTAATCTTTGTACTTTGGTAAGCCTCTACTGATCTTGTCTCTCGCTTGTTATTTTCCCATTCCTACCGAGCCAATTCTTTTCACTTCGCTGACTGGTTGAGAAAGGGTCAGCGTCGTATATTTGAAATGATTTGTTAACCAGGATTTTCACAGGTGCCAATCTTTAGGGCGGGGCCGCTAAACTGTAATATAGTCTATACTAGGCAGAGGGTAGTTTATAACTGGACTCTGCGCACAGGGTACCATTACTAGAACTATTGGGAGAAAATAAAGAAAAGAGGGGATCTTAATTTTAAATAAAGAGAAGAGAGGGATTTTACACGATGCTTGCTTATAGAGCCAAAACATGTGATGAGAATCAGAATAAACTGCAAAGACATCAACGAGGGGGATTAATTAGACAATTTTTTGCCAATTGCCAATCCTAAATTGTAGCAGAAGTGTTCAGATTAGCGAGGTGTTCAGATATACAGGTTTCACTGTATATACATCATTTATCAATCTGCGAAAACTTATAAGAAGTGATCCATCAACGTAAGCAAAATAGAACAATTGCATCTTTGAAAAGGCGTAACAAAACACGATGCTATTAGCCATCGATATAATACCAGACAGGATTAGTTCAGATTATTCCAGAAAAACCATCTTGACATTGTCTTTAATCCTTTAATGTCAATCTCAGGTGAAAGCTTCTAATGTCAAGCTAACACAGAGTATGTTACTTATTTATACGACAATGTAGGTTGGTATGGACTATAGTAAGCCCCACCTACTTCACCTACTAAGACATTGCATACTTAATATATAGCCGTTTCAGGCAGCGTTCACAAAACATTCACATCATAATCACATATCTATCTTCTAATTTCAAATTCCCAGTATAAGTATAACCTGTTCACAATGCTATAATTTTGAAAGGATTTTATCAAACAGTGGTTGTCAACAAAGAAAGAACAAGGTCACCACCTGCCATTTGTTTCAGATGCCAAACACCAACTGTCAAATACAAACTGCCAAACATCATCCACAAAAAAGTTGAAGACCATAACAATATATCACCTCTTGTGGTAATGACATAAAAAAACTAAGCTACTAGATCCCATGATGTCTCTTACACATATTCTGTGCAAGGCATACATATTTTATATGCAAGTCAAACTTGGGAGGGACCCTGATGAACCTATTTACAGAATCCCAAAAGAACCCAAAAACTACAAGTTTACTGAACTACAAAACACTAGCTGTACATGTGTGGTAGAGTAAAGCTGCTGCATACCAGTGAACCACCTACACCTAATTGATCAAACCAATAAAAGAAATAGTGAATAACATAATATCTTATCTTATAGTACTTGATATCAATCATTCACATATAACGAGAAGCTATTGAATGTATAATAGTTACAGTGATGGATTAATCAAGAGTTATTATATTGATTGCTCCACAAATATTTAACTTTGAACGTCCTTATATATGGATTTTCTCTAAATGTCATTTCTGGTATAATACTCATACTTAAAGCTGTTTACGAGATGCTATGGCAGAAATCAATAGGGGATATAATCCAGATCTTATATTCATAATGTTACGATTTTCTTGAATGCCATTCCAATTATTATCATGCACAACGAAGTCACCATTAAAGTGTATTCATATGAGTTGCAACCAATAAACATGCACATGTGAAAGTATATCTCAAAATATATCAATTCTTGGAAATTCCTTTATACTTAAACAAAATAAATGATTTCATGCGAGAGCTCTTGAAATCTATCAATTCAGTTAGATTTAGAGCTTTGAGAGGTATCAAAAATCCTGTCTAGAAACAAGATTGCTTAGAATTTAGATGATTCATATGAATTCTGTTATGAGATATTATAGCTCCTCACACAAGCAAAATTGCTATTAGTGCTGGTCTAAAAATATACTATTAATCGCTTTGCCCTGACCTAAAGGCAATTTATTTTTTATTGAATATCTGATGCTGTGAGAAACTCAGAACAAGAAACTTTGATGAAAGAAAACTCAACTCAAGTCTTTCTTTCAAAAGTTCTTATATGGCCAATATCATATTTTCCCTCAGAATAAAATCTATAATCCATTCCTCCCATTAAATAACCTCTTTATCTCAAAAGTTCTAATAAGGTCAATGTAATATTTTCCATCAGAATAAAATTCATATACCATCCCTCCCATTTAATAACCTCCATACTCAAAAGAATTGATATTCTGTTCCTATGTTTCATAAATATACATGTACTTTGCTTTGTATAAAACAAGGCTGTCCAGTACATTGTTACAGAATGAATTTAGTGTTGAACAAGTGTTGAATATTCAATAATGAAATATGGGGTACCTACTTGATTTTCTTTCTATATATCTCCTTATCAGATTAACTGCTTAGTGACACGATATAACAATTGCATAGATGTCTAAAAAGCTCCTCTTTATCCAGCAGGTGGCCTAATATTGATAAATCTTTATATCCATAAAATATAAATAAAATTGGTATATGTACAAGATGTTCACTGTCTGCGTTCCAATACTCAGTGTCTAACAGTGCCTAAATACAACGTAAGTGAGTTTATTAATTTAGCCTGCAAATGTAATAGCACAGCAGCAGTACTGACGATATCGTCCCTTGAGAATCATTTAGAATTTTATATTCATCTATTCATCAACCCGCACCATTTGTAACATATCATAAACTGTTCCATTAAGGAAAACCCATAAATTAATGTTTTATTATATAAATTGGTTGATTGTGGGATATTGCAAAAATTATTTGTAAATATTGGAATTTAAACTGCAAGGTTATTGCTTGGTCTATTGCGCATGGGCGAGAGTGATGCAGTGGGAGAAATCAATATTGGGAATAGCTCCGTTAGATTTACTCCCATCTAATCAATCAGTCACTTTATTCTTATGATAAAGAATACAGCGAGTAAGCCACAATTATCTAGGTAACCTCAGGCAATGCGAGTAAATATATAGCCAATCTATCAATACAAGGAGAACCGAGTGAAGGCAATTTCTTGTACGATATACTCATTTATTCTAGCACCGTACATTCTATACTATACGTCAAGGCATCTTACAAGTGCATTCTTCCGGATGAACAAAATGTTGGATTTCACCCGTGAAGATGATTTGAAAAATATTTTTCTAACAAATGTGGAATTCTTTTTCCGTGTGAACTTGTCTAATTGAACTATACAATGGCAACACCAGGGCAAAGTATATCCTACCAAACTGTAATAAACACGAACATTTTGCACAAATTAGCTTTGGAACCAAACATCTCTACACCCCAGGCCTGAAGTCTGAGGGGAGGAATTAGGTGGTTCAAAATCATGCAGTTTTTCTGAGCAATTTACAGGTGATTTTGGGACAAAATCTTCAAAATATATTACTCTCCGAAATTTGCTTGATTGAATAACTGTAGAATTCTCTATAAAACAGAATATTGGGCACTATTTAAAAGGATTATTCTCCAGCACACGATACTACTAAATACCCATATTGCCAAATGAGAATTTCATTCCCAAGTTATTACATTTATAGATCCTTTACCCTTAGAGAACAATTATTTGAAGTATTATATTAGAGTTTGGCATCGAGATATGAGCTGGTATAATTGTACTCTATATTGGTTGTCAGTGCAATATATAAGTCAGTGTATGTATACTGTTCAACTGTATTGATTCACTGAGGTCCAAATGAATTTAGCCAGAATCGCATGGACCAGAGAGACTATAATATACCATCTGTTACTTGGTTCTGACAACATTCCATTCTATAAATGCAGATTAGAGAAAATTGTTCAAGATGAAACATTTGTTCCAGTAATTATAATAAGTATATAGGAATTCTACTTATTCTGAATATCCTAGTTCGGTTTGTACTCATAAAAGCTAAATTATTACAAACAGCAATGACGTGATCTTAATCAAAGCACATTAAAAGAAAGATCAATCAAAAATTACATCACACACTTAACGATCCGTTTCTTTAATTTTTTGACTGGTTGACTTGGATGGCTCCAGAATAACAAGCAGAAAATGTAAATTAGTGTAAGAATTGAGGCATAGAAATCTAAAAGTGTGGTAGAGGATGTTCAATATCTCGGTCTAAATATACAGAGTGTTCAAAAAGTATTGCTAATAACACTGTGACTTTTGACCTATTGTTTCATTCTTCATGACAGTCTCACAACAGAAAGTACATCTTATTCCACAAAGGTCAGATATATGTTACTTATAGCGTGTCAATTCCATGAAGGATTAGCATTACAGTGATCTCCCCAGCATTAAAGCAAGTGGGCCAGCACATGTGATTTAAGTAACAGGCTTGCACCCACCAGAAAATCTATTTGCACTTACTTGAAAATGAGAGAAATTGGGATATTTTGACCAATTTTGGTCTAAATTATGAAATTGAGAATTTGCACCAACTTGAGAAAAAATCCTGTGGAAAGCACTGCATTACAAGCAATACCTATTGAACACCATGTACACATGTATTAATATACTTTGTATTGTAAACACATTAAGAAATAAAGAAAATATATATACTGCAAAACAGGTTATGGATGTTGGACGACTGACTCTAGGTATACTTGATCAAAGATAAATAAAGTTATCAAACCTCATCTTCAATTTGAGTTTCAGTTGCTACAATTTCAAATATAAGACATCAAATAACAAAGTACTATTTGGACACTTGTGATTGGTTTCGGAAAGATCTTGCTGTATAACACACCACTAAGTACCAGCACAGAAAAATAAGCATGTACATCCAAGGTATATTACAAACTACTGTAATTGAAGTTGAAGACGAGTCAATACCCTTTGCATTAGTTTGACTTCACTTCTTAAAAGAGAGCTTCGTCTTCGTGTAGTTTAACTAGACTCTGCGCACAGGGTAACGAGTCAACCTACTGCCCATTGAAATTATCCTTGAGTCTGAGATGGAGCCAGAGCCTAATTATGTTACATAAAATTGCCACTTTCAAATACCAATATTTTCCTATTTTAACAAGAGAACTAATTGATTCAACCAACCAGCAATGAGGGGTGAAATTAGTCTCCTACATCATCAATAGTAGATGTAGAGGTTCACCAATGACTTTCAAATCATACATGGAAGACAGACCACAATACTAAAAATATGGTTAATGGCTAATGGGCTTGAATGAAAACACTTTAATTAACTTGAAAGTGGCCTGCATATTTCATCATATACATTTTGTAAATATGTCCTGATAACCAAAACATGATAATGTATTGGATGTTATGTTGATGAATTTCCTATGTTTCCTTATATTATTAGTAAGGTCAAAAATGGGAGAAATACAGGCAAACTGTATATATAATCAAAAACAAGATGATTTAACTCCTGGTATTTCAAAAGATAAATGAATTATGAATGAGATTGGAAAAACAAAGGAAATAAACGAGATGTCCAATCTGTCATAAAGAGAGGAACAAAGGCAGCACCCATAATGAGAAAATAAGCCTTATTTACATGTACATGTCCACGTATGCACATATTAAAGTAAGTATTTGTACATACAATGTTATTATCTAAGCAGATGGCCCCTTAAATTCTCATGTCTAATTTTCTATAACTGATGAAAATTAGGTCAATTAGGGTTGAAAACTGGAGAGACTCACAATCACAACATAACTGAAAATCTACTTGTACCATTAAAAGAATGAGATAAGGATTTCTAAATTCATGAAGGAGAACTAGCAGTTAGAACTGAAGAGAACATACTGTACTATAAAAGTTATTATAGAATATACAACCTCACCCCAGCTTTGTCGTAAACAATACACCCCTGCTTTATTATACACTACACCCCTGCTTTATTATACACTATTACACCCCTGCTTTATTATACCCTATTACACCCCTGCTTTATTATACACTATACGCCCCTGTTTCTCCTACTGAAACTGAATATTATGGAAATTCTCCATTTATCTGCCTTGTATTATCGTTGTATAAAACAGAATGAGTTACTTCCAAAGAATTAATAGAAAGAATTGATTAGGTACACAATAAAAATTCCGGAAGCTATAGGCATGTGTGTAGGAGGGGTTACACTCTTATCTTACAGTCATTTAAATTGATAGTTGCTACTGTACGTACTCACAAACCAGGAAAATTAATAAAAAGTATATTTTTGGGTAATAAAGATATCAACTTTAGTTTATTTTTCATAACGAATAAACATTAGATGTAATCTATGGAGAAAACATGATGATATATTTATAACATTTTTTGAGAGGTATCATGACATACTAAAGCTCTGATAAAATGAGTGCTTTGGTTGGTAATAGGGGCTTTATCATTCCGCCTCTGTTTTCATATCATTCGTAATTAAGCTATTGTAATGTGAGGCTGTCTCCTCTCATTTTGTATAATCCATGTTCAAATATCGTCTCTAAACTGACAATATGACTTCATACAATACCATCCATACTATTGGGGTCTTATACTAAACCAATATATTTCAGTCAACACGAAATACCCTGATAAACAGGACCAAGTAGGAGGTCTTTTAGAAGACAGTAAAATATAATGCACCCACGTGTATTTTTGGCCAACTGTGGTGGGTTACCACTCTACTAAGTTCTTATGCAATAGAAAGCTATATACATCAGGCAATGTAATCAATGAACATAAACAGGAAAAAAGTCCATGGGGTGCTCTGTCCTCCCTGTGTTTTTAACCCCTAATTGATGACTTCACTTTGAATTGCCTTGCCAATTTAACTTTAACTTGGGCAATAAACAAATTGCATTATCAAAATTACTGTTAATCACTGAAAAACTGTCTTTAGAAAAATATTGCTACAAAATCTGGACCAAATCTGTGAACTGGTTTTTGATTAATAATTTTTTGTAAAATGTGGCAGTCCTTTTAAAATGAGCAGTCATATAAGCCATATAAGAAGTGCCTTCTGGAACAGAGGTCTATAGAGTACTATTTCTATAAAATAATAGCCTATAAAATTTGAACCAAATCCAATAACTGGTACTAGATGTAAATGGTGGCCATCTCAAATTAAGCTGCACAAATCTTACTATTCCTCAGAATGTGGCTGTGACAAATCTATACCCAGACATAGGTAGAGGTGTCACAGTTTCTCGATATTCAGTGAAATCAGGGAAATCAGTGTCAAGGACGTTTGAGTTCATGAGATCCAAACGAGATATGCAAATTTATGAACTTTGACTTTTAACTTCAAACACATGACCACTTGATTAGCTTAGCCTTCTTCATGAATATTCCCGCTCTATTTACTATAAATGACGAAAATCAATCAGGATAATGATAATAAATTACTGATAAATTCCTGCACAAATTGAATTGATAAATATCTGGTCCACATATGTGTTTATCAATGACAAACATTTTTTGCTTCATTCTTTTGCAGGTTATTTGAATGAAATCGGACTACAAAATCCTGAAATATAGCAACTTTCATAGATCCTGTCCATCGTTATAGAATTTTTTTATTTTATGCTTTCATACATTGAATACCCCAGGACTTCAACATAAATACACTTTCAACAACTGCAAAAGCACATATTAAAAGCTTAAATATATACTAGTTCAGAAATTAAAAAGACCACAATGTATACTTAATATTTGCCGAGATAGGCTACTTTGGGTGTCTGAAATAATTGTCAGTGTCCGCAACGCAAAGATTTCTTTAAATACTGGGCACAGGCAAGACATTGTTTGGTGGTGTTTTATAGAGTGTATTGGGACGATCAATTACCACCAATAATAGCTTCAGTAACTGCAACCTTACATAGCATTTGGGCATATAACAGGGATCTTATTCAGTGCCCAACAAGATTCAGTGTCCGCAACAGAATTATTAACCAATGTTTCATGCTTAATGAACACCAAAAAATCCTTAAACTTATTTAAACTGTTTATAAATGGTGTTTTGATATCTTTTAAGATGATGAAGACGAAAATTTAGATATGAAAATTGATGCCAGGACACTGAAAATAGTAAATTTACAGTGTTTGATGTTAATATTGGTGGTAATTGATAATCCTAGAATACTTTATGAATAACCACCAAACAATGTCTTGCCTATAAGTTTAGAAGGTTTAAGAATTTTCTAGGTGTTCTCTACTGGCAAATATTTGATAATGATTCTGTTGTGGACACTGAAATTTGTTGCGGACACTGAAAACAGTACATCATGTGCCCAAATGCTATGTAAGGTTTCGGTGATTGAAGTTATTATTGGTGATAATTGATCATCCCAACAAACTTTACAAATAACCAACAGACAAACTTTACCATGTGCCCAGATCGTTTTGTAGTAGGATCTCACAGGCTCAAAGAATAATTCAGAAGATGCGTCACTAAATTGGAAAATTTCCAACAAATTGAACACCTTTCAAAATATTCATTATACAAAATGGTACCTGCTTCCCTGTGACAGATTTTGCACTTAATTTACAGCTGAGATCTTCATCTTTCTATTTCTACTTGTTTGGTTTGAATAAATAACCTATGGACGCAGTATTTTGACTTTTAATACGGCAAATATTTTTGACTTGATCCGGGCTCTTGTGTGTCCAAATATCATTGTAATCCTGACGTCACATTTCTGGAATGACGGAAGCACCATTCAGATTTGGACAGACAAGAGCCCGGCGATATAATATCACTATTTTGGCCTCTTATCAATGCATTAGTAATCAGAAAGGTAAAGAATAACAAGACGCTACGAATGAGGTATGATTTGTCTCATATTTTTCAGAAATGGCTGCACAATCGTCATTTATTGAGGAATATTTATTGAGCAACTGATCCTACTACAAAAGAATCTGGCCAGGATCTATGTCAAAATACCCCGTATTTCCACACCTTTTTAAATGACTATATCTTTGTCAAATATTGACCGATTTTTATTTTGTTTACAGTTTCATAAAGCCGAGGCAGAGCTCTAGCTGATGTAATATACTAATACTGTATGCCTTATTTAAAAGAACATTACATTAAAAATCATGTAAATGCCCTAGCATGGACATTATTCATATTGAAGATTGCCCAAATGCCCATATGTGTTCTAGCTAAATTGATAAGTTATACAATATTACAAATAATCAGCGGACAACAAATGATTGATTAGAAGTCTAGAGTCTATTCTGATCTCATTCAAGACCTAGCCTGAGCTTATTTTGCACTTGACTTGCACTTTGCGTTTCCAGAGCATGAGAGTTCAGCTGACAAAAATAAAAACAAGAGCTTCAATCAATTTTTTCTTCAGTTTTGAGGCAATTTGACAGTTCACACTTTATATTTAACTGAAGTATATTATCATACAAAACATACATACCTTATTTAATGCCTTTAGTGTGTATTTTCCTTGAAATCAGCACAAATGTTGACCAACGATTAATTTATTAACACATCGATCGTTCTCCAATACCCGGATGTGTGTAATGAGAAGTTCAAAGTGCGTCAACTCGGCTATATCTTACGTCGCCAAAACTACTTACTTTATGATGCCTATTGTCTAATAATTACTTGTACATGAAACACTTCTTTTTGCACTATCGAATCTCTCAATATCTGATCTAATTTCATCTCTTAAATTTGCTTTACTTTGCACGTCAGGTGGTTCAATGAGTTGTGGACCCGGGGGTTTCGGACGATTGCATTTACAGTGTATGTCTTGTATCAAGACTTTGAATAAGATCCGTTAGCACTTTGAAGCCTCTGATACAAGACAAACGTCAGAACGAATCAAGTCCATTGTGTGATCCACAATGTGTGCTATTTCTTGAAATACACAGGCTATACTGCAAAATCTGTTTCCTTCAGCTGAATTGAAGGCACCAACTTGTTAGAGATCAATTACCCATATGTACTCATAGGAAGGCATTGCGGCTTACTTTGCATTAATGAGTCAAACAAACCCCCCCCCCCCACTGTGTAGAGTATTGTTATGATAATTTTGTTTATTGAAAACAATAACATGATCAGCAAAAGGAACATTGTAAACAGTAAGAATGATATTAAAGATTAGAATAATGGTGACCTTCCCAGTGCTGTGATCAAACTAAAGCGTGGTTAGACATTTCTTGATTGAAGACCTCAGGCCATTTTCACTCAAGCACAAAATGCTCGTTGCATCGTCATTCTGCAAAATTGCTTTGACATATACGAGGGGAGTAAGTCACCCCCTCTCTAATATTCTATATAATGGCATTAGGGTCCACTCACTTATTTCAAAATTCGCTATATTAAATGAGGTCATTTGGGGAAACTCGGCTATTTCAAAAACTTTAACAGAAAAGGATATTTTTCGAAGGAGCTTTAGGTCTTGAATATTCAAGTGAGCAACCTATGTCCAAGTCCATTGATTATGCAAGCCATATATATTCTCATGAATTGATAATACTTCAGGGTTATTTAGGGTGAGAAACAAATTAACTGTAAGCCCTTTCATTTTTTGTGTGAAATAACAAAAAACAATAACAAATGATTACAATTTTAATTTTTTATGTTTTTGTATTTCATTTTAGTATTTCTTGTTAACTTTGTTTGTACATGGTATGTGTCACACATTCACAAGCTTATTGAATCTCATGCACACCACTGATATTGTCACTAAAACCAGCACACACTTACACCATGTAGCCCCTAGAGGGGGAGCACGTTATGTAAACCCCAAAAATTGTAATGCATATCTTGCTTGATTATCGGGCCTTGTAAAAATATTGCCTATCAACCATTCATACCATTATATGCTTCTGTTTTAGAACATTTTTACATATTTTTTCAAAAATAAAGTACAACTTTCTAAAAGCATATCAGGCATTCTGTAATATTTTAGTATATATATCTATATAACCAAAATTATGTCAATTAATACCAGGATTCAGCAGTAAAGACGAATAAGGTGACAGTAATCTCTATACACAATAGATCATTTTGACAAAATAAAACTATATGAAATAGTGTTGGCACGTTCACAGTAGTGTATGCTATTTGACCAATTCATACCTTCTTTTGGCCTCTCTCTCAATGTAAAGTTCAACGATTATATTATCTCAACAGTTCAGTTCTTCATTAGTTTTCCATACTATCGTATCTTTAAAAATGGCATCAATTGTGTATTCAGCTTACTCCATTTTAAATCAAAAATAAACAAATCTCAAATGATTAGATCGCCAAGTTTAACACAGCATAAATTAATTAAACAACCAATAGCCAGACATTATAAAGTACAGTGTTGTGTACTATGTAGGTATGATATCTGACAATTACACAAATACATCAACTGAATTACAGTATTAAGATCTCATTCATAATGAACCAGAACATACAGTCCATCACTTTTATTGTGGAAACTCTGTACCATTCAATCCACCAGAAATGTCCTTGTTAACACAGGAAAATACAGTCCAGTTCTAAACGCTGTATAAAATCACACAAAACTAAGCATTCAAGTAGGTACATCACAATGACGTGATGAAATATTCAGTGAAATATTCAAAAAAGTGTTTTACTTTATTGAACACCTTCCAGTGTGTCTATTTCTCCTACATTGACACGATCTGGAGCCGCGTGAACAGAGAATCCCAAGATGCTTGGATCTAATTTTTGCATTTTTGACTTTTTCTTCTTATTTTTGACTGCCTTGTCATCATTATTGTTTTGTGTTTGACGGCCCTCATTAGGATTAACTGCAGGCGCTGGTCCCCACATGTTCTCCTGCAAAATGCAAAGACTTGTTTTAATAATCTTATGCATTGATATGTCAGTATGTGGTAAATCATATAATGAGTCGTATACCTTGAATTGTACTCAATATACAGTGTGATGATCTGGACAGAACAAATTCTATCTTTAGACATAATACATATAACAAACAAACCTCAAAGGCAGATTACAATATCCAGAAACTTGATATCATTACAAGGTGAATGCTCTAAGCTTTACTAATGTGCTTTTTGTGTAAATGTGCTCGTCTCTGTAGAACTACAGTAAAACCTGTGTAAGTGGAACTCCAATGGTAACTCAAAAATAATGTTCCATTTGTTACACTTGCAGAGGTTCATTTTACATTAAGATTTGGGTAACTGGACTTCATTGAAGTATTCAACTCATTGAAGTGTTCAACTCATTGAAGTGTTCCACTTACAGAGGTGTCCCACTACAGTGGTGTTCCACTTAACAGGTTTTACTCTTCAAACAATTCTCAAAATTACTTATTCTTTTAACATTATTTAAATTGTATAGATTCATTCCCGATTACTAACCTCACTCTGATTCCTCTCCTGGTTGCGGCACTGACTACGTTTCTCCAGGAACGCTGTTGCGAATGCCTGCGTGTCTCCAGTCTCACCCAGGTATGACTTCACATAATCGTGAACTTCATATGGAGAGTCCACATCTTGTAGAAATGCAACAAATGTGGGGACTGTAAACAAAGAGAACATTTTATGATTTACATTTTTGCTTTCTATAACTGATAAAATACAATCCAAATTACTTATTAACTCCTACTTATTGCTCTATTTCGTCTATTTCCCAAATATTGAATAGTGAATGTAACGTTATATACGCTGTATTATATTGTAATTTGTTCACAACTCATTTGGACTTTGGAGTATATGTTCCATATTTTATGCATGTAATAATGGAAGACAGACCAAGACCCTTTTATATGCAATTAAACAATTACACATCAGAACCTGTTACTACTCAGTTATTCATCCTTAAACTTCTTGACGCAACAAGTAAAGTAGTCTTGCCTTGACCTGATCTAGCTTCCACTGAGCTAGAGGGTGGTGTGGTAACACACATCCTAGTCAAACTGGAGTTCATACACCAGATAGAGATAAAACACTCTTGCATGCTACCAGGTAAACAGGGCGTTTGGAACAGCCATGTACATAATACATGTAGGTACCTTATATACATCATAAAGACCTACTATCAACAGAAGCATTTAATCCTTTCAGAGCATTGTGGCACCATTGTGTGAAATCATCCTGGGGTGGGGACCGAGCCTGGAATAACCTCTGCACCATTTCTTCCTCCTTCTTTGACCTTGAAGGCCCTTTAGACTTATTGCTGGTATTCACTGGCCCATTAGATGAATTACTCAATGACTGTAGACTCGGGAATCCAGTTTTTCTGAAAATTATTACGGTAGTGTGTTAAGCACATAATCACAATGCATGTATGACTTACTGCACTTAGCATACTGCACTTTTACACCTAGCATTATTTGACTTCAAACAGAAGTGAAGGTTATCCACAAATGATAAACTCATTGCACTGAGTAGTTAATTTCCTTTGGAATAACAAAAAAAAACATATGAGTTAAAAGTTTTCTTACAGGTGTTTTTATGAAAAATAGCATGCTCCATCAAGCTGGACAAATTCTTCGATGACAACCCATGCTTCTATGCATTCCATTGTTTAAACATTAGTACTTACCCTGTATTATTTTTCTGCTGTTGACTACTATTGCTGACCTCCCAGAAGCCGCCAGCATTTGCTTTATTGGCCCCCCAAGCACCTTCACTGGCCCAAGTAGCTGCATTAGCTCCACTATTCCATGTAGCTGCTGCAGCTATAGACATCTGTGCCTGCAATGTCACAAAGTAACAAATAACAAGTCAAACATAGAAATAAATTTCACTATACATTCATTTTTGTTAGGTTAATTTGACATGACAAAGTTTTTAAGGGTTGAATAGTCAGATTAATGCTTGCGAGCTTAATATACAGATTTACAGTAATTCACATATAAATATAATAGGACCTTATAGTTGTTGGAGACCCATTGCAGTTGTAATGTGCCAATGTATGTTTGTTGAACTGGATGGTTGGGTGTAGCTTACCTTGTTAGCTTGGGCTTGTTGTTGCTGCTGCTTACGCTGGTGATCAGCTTGCAACTGGCGCGCCTGCTCCTCTTGTATCTCTAACAGGGACTTACCAGAGTTTGCCCTAGAATATATAAAAGTTTTAGTTGCTCAGATATGGATATGATAAATATCATATGAAATGTTATCAGTTTCAAAGATTGCATTTTCAAGTAAAATGATGTATTTTTTTATTAATTGAACAGCTATATTGAATATTCATTCTGGTGCAGAGATCTTATGCCATATAATAAGGCATCAGCTTATAAAACTTGAACCAAATCCGTCAAATGGTATTTGAGCTATCACCCAGACAGACGAATGGATGGATGGCTTCTCTACATCTGTATTCAAACTTCATACAGTCGGATAATAAAGAATTAATTGATTTGTTTAGAGAATAAGAAGACATGCTTTCATATACATTTTAATGTAAGAACTTACTGCGCCTGTGCAGCTGCCCAAGACTTCTGCTGCTGGGCCTGTACTATTGCCTGGAGCTGCTGCCTCTGTATGTCTATCTGTCGCTGTCGCTGAAAGTAAATAACATTTTGGAACATGAATGGGAAGACTATCTTACTACTACGAAACTATGCATTTACTGAAGTTAAATACTAATAATCAGAAAGGGTCTTACAATCTTGATTTGCATAAGGGTTTTTTGGTGAAGTAATCAAAAGAAGCTTGTTACAGGATTCAATCCAATGTGTTGATTCCTTGAAAACAGAGCTCTGTTATGAAATCTTAATTTATGTTCTTATTGAAATCTAAATTTTCAGTGAGGTTCATTGGTATCGATAATGATCAGCTCAAGCCTGGCAGAACATTTTCTGACATCTAGCTGATATTTTTGTAATCTAAGTTCTCACCTCCTCCTGTTCATTCCTCTCTTTTTCCTCTTGCAGTTTCTGTATCTGTGCAAGTGAGAGAGCCTGACTGCCTGCAGGGGGAGACACTCCTTTGCCCCACTGGGCAGATGTAGGAAGCTGAAATATGCAACATAGAGACAATATTAGACACTGTCAATGAGGGAACCTGCCTGCAGGGGGAGACACTCCTTTGCCCCACTGGGCAGATGTAGGAAGCTGAAATATGCAACATATAGACAATATTAGACACTGTCAATGAGGGAACCTGTCCGCAGGGGGACAATTGTTGTGATTTACTGTTGATAACCCTCACATATCAAGTCAGCATCAAATCAAGCTTAACATGCTATCATGCAGAACCGAAGGGAATAATACGTAAACATAGAACAACCAATGAAAGCAACCCGTCTTGCAAAATGTTAATAATAAATGTTCTACTCACCTGTATGTTAGCTAACTGTTCTTGTTGCAGCCTTTGTAAGGCTTCTTGCTGCTGTTGCCTTTGTAATTCTTGAGCTTTTTGTATCT
This sequence comes from Owenia fusiformis, assembly GCA_903813345.2. Taxonomy (NCBI): domain Eukaryota; kingdom Metazoa; phylum Annelida; class Polychaeta; order Sabellida; family Oweniidae; genus Owenia; species Owenia fusiformis. The sequence goes on from CAIIXF020000001.1 coordinate 9,813,149, forward strand.
CCTACACAATACATAGCACTGTTAGTAAGTAATAACAAGCAGTGATGCATCATAGCTACACATGTGAAGTATAGACAGGAATACCTGTCATATAAGCGCAATTGAAACTGCAGAACCAATGCTAAGGTTTGGAAATGACAAAATGGCAGTTTTCTAAACAACAAAACTTTGACTTTTTCAAGATTTTTCGGAACGATCGTATGCACTATATTCAAGACTTCAAGAGCTCTTTATGCTCCACCCATTGGGGTTCATATTGCATGGCTCCTCCTTGAGTGCTTTAGTTGGAATAATACCAAGGGGGATATTGTGCAATATTTTACCAACATTTATTTTACTTGTGATAGCCATTTTGCATTTTAATAAAAAAAAAAATAGTGGAGAATCTGAACAGTGCAAAAGGAGTAACATGAAATGGACATGCTCAAGATTAGAATCAAATTGAAAAACTAATCTTAAAACCATGCAATAAAGCACTGTATAGCACTGACCTTCCTGGGAATATTTACTTCAACCGAAACACAAATATTAGCATAAAGAATTGTCAATATGTATCAATGATATTGTGTTTTCAGTTCAGTTAAAGTGATAATTCCCAAGAAGTGAATATATTGGCCTCTGGTCCTATGGCGTTTCAATGTACAGTGTACATGTATACTGCACCCACCTGGACTTGTCTCCTTTGTATTTCAAGCTGCCTTTGTTCCTCTTGTCTTCTCTGCATCTCAGCCTGTCTCTGCATCTCTTGCTTCCTTGCCATCTCCTCCTGTTGTTGCTGTTGCTGTCTCTGGAGTTCAATCCGCCTCATCTCCTCCTCTCTTTCCTGCCTGATACGCTCTTCCTCAAGCTTCCTTCTCTCTTCTTGCTTCTATAAACAGTCAATGTGTATACTTCACATGTGTAGCTATGATGCATCACTGCTTGTTATTACTTACTAATTTAAAGCCTAGAAATATCAAAACATATCCCACCACAGAGCAAGAAACACTATACACTTAGATAATCATAATATTGATAAGATGTGAATATATTCTGTTTATGAAACTGAAAGGTCTGCTGTATATTCTTGAACAAAGGACTCCAAAGGAGCTAGAATGGTGTTTACCTGTTGTTCAATGAGGTGTTGTCTCTCAGCCTCTTGTCTCTGGGCCTCCTCTAATCTCCTTCTCTCCTCTTCTTGTCTTCTTGCATTCTCTTGCCTCTCTTCCTCTTCCTGCACATACAACACATTATGATGGATTTATATTTCATTCTAATTGCAAGTCTCAGCATTACTAGAGAATCTAACTTTCCCATCTTGATACCATGTAAACTTAGGCGGACATGATATGTACTAAATCTCTTTTATTTCAATTTTTGATGATGGGCGATCATATCTGTGCCACATTTTGAATGTTGACTAGTTTTAGGTTTAACTGAGGTTCGGCAAAATCACTTGTTTCTAAAATATTTTAGAAATTTGAAGATTTACCTTTTGAGCTTTGTCTCTTTCAAGTCTTCTCATTTCTTCAGTATTTTGTGACTTGGTTGGATTCAGATCCCAGACACTGTTAGGTTGTGACCATGCCGCTCCTGGAGATCATGGCATAATACATTCACAATATTTCAATATTATAACACTTTAAAATGCCTTAAACTTCACACTAATTAAATAGAGTAAACCACAGCTGTTTTTGTAATCTAATCCTCAGTCAAGATTTAACATGATTTATATTTTTTCTTTAACAATTGTTTATTCTAAGTCACTCACTGATTGTCGCCTTGAATGCCCAATAGTAAACATACAGACAACTTTCATAGAGAAGAAGAGAAGTCAGAAGAGTACCACCATGAGTTACATAGAGGGTGTACTAGATATAGTATAAAGAGCCTAACCTGATGTTGGTGGGTTCTGCCAGTTGTTTGCATTGTTTTCCTCCAAAGAGGGTTGGGACAGGGAGCGCTGGAATGCAGGGTGGTCAGGATCTGCAGGCTGAGACACTGACCTCTGGAGGCCTGGGTGATCAACAGATCTGAAACACATACATTGCAAATAACACATTACACATTACAATGCAAAAAGATGCAAACAAAAAGTAAAACTGGTTATTTCAAAGATCTCTCGTGGTAATGCAAACAAGGCACTGACATGTTAAATGTCACCACCTGCCATTTGTTACAGATGCTGAACACCAACTGCCGAATGCCAACAACCAAATGCTGACAATCAACCGCCAAACACAATCCACAAAAAGTAGGAGACTATAACAATATGTCCCCATTTCTATTGGTGACATAATCAAATGACAGTATGAACTATTATGTTGAGCGCTAAATCCATGAATAAACTGTTATTATTGTAACACACAGTAGAACCCACCTTGGTGAGACTTTTTGTGGCTGTGGTTTACCCGTATTATTCTGAGGAGTTTGCTGGGCTGCCTGTGGTAGCAGACCTGTCTGCTGTTTCAGGAGCAACTGCAGAGCCAGCTGCTGTTGTTGCTGAGGGTTCAGCTTGGCAAACGCCTCCTGTTGGCCCAACTGTTGAAGTAATGCCTGCATCTGGAGTTGCCTGTAAGTACACAAGAAAACTAGGCATTAACATCCAAAATGTCACCTCTTGCCATTTGCTACCGACACCAACTTACATAATAATAATTATAAAATTTAAGGGAAAATATACATACAAATATTGACTGTATCTGGTTGTCCAGCAGTACAGGATCCTATCAAGCTCCTCTTTGATTTATAGAAATGACTGATGTGCAACTATATATGGTTGGTTGATGGGAGTTTCATGGGAGGAAATTACATCAAACAACACTAAGTCCATGTCACAATAATTGATGTTGTATGCCATTGGATACATATTGATTCGATATACTGTTACAGTAATCTCATACAATACAGTGCAAATAAGTTCATGTATCTGTACAGGTATATCAATATCAGAGATTAGGAAGAGCCTTTAACCCAACTGTATCTGCATTGCATATTGCTTTTTTGCTGTGTATACAAACATTGAATCAATAATTATTTGTCAAGCACCTTTAAATCACACATGTACTCCGACAAAACAAAAGGAGTATTCTTCATTAGTCTAGAATAACAATGTTCACAATGACATCTAAATTATCATTAGTCCGTACTGTGCATGCATATGTACATGTATATCAAGATTGAAAATCTGCATGTAGCATATTGCCATGTATACAAATAAACAATGAAAGGTCAGTATAACATTGTATGTCATGTCATTCATTACAGCTGACAAAGTGGAAGTAATATACATCGCCTGATCGATTTGTGCAGACCCAGGCGATGTCAGACAGTGTCACTCATTGCACAGTGTCAAGTAGGCAAAATAGATATGTTTTTCATAATTTGATGCAAATGAAGTCGTGAAACCTGTAAAATTGAACACCTCTAGAAGTGGAACACCTCTGCTAGTGGAACACCTCTGCTAGTGGAACACTTTTCAGGGTCCCAAGTCCAACTGACTTAATGACACCTCCAAAGTGCAACACTTTTAAGAGGTACCAAAGGTGTTCCAATGTTTAACTGTACAGGAATAGAAAGGGAGTTTTTACCCCTCTCTGTTACATTTTAATGTGTTTTGAATTAGTCTGAACTGATTACCCAGTAGCGTTTTATATGACACCCATTTTGAGAGGTGGAAAAAGTCATTCACCTGTCTGTATTTTTTAAAACATGCTAGTGCATTGCAGGACAACACAATCTACAAGCGACAAACCAGAATATTGATCCACCTTTCCAATGAATTTATAAATCACTTGTGAACATTATACAGACTGAACGTGCAGAATATATTGTACAGATAACACAAGCTTTGGGGAAGGTATGGTGTAGGTGTATATATTCAAATATTCAAACATACTTTCGGAATGTACATCCAATGGTAGAACTCTATCTGGTATTTATAAATGAAAGGGGAATCATATAAAGCAAAAAGTTTTTTTTGAAGTACCTACCTCATTAGGGCTTGTTGTTGTATGAGCTGCTGTTGCATGAGATATTGTTGCTGCAGGGCCCTCACTTGGTCTGGAGTGACAGCTGAGGGTGTGGGGCCACTGGGGGCAGCCACAGATGTTGGGGCGGTCTGTTGCTGGGGTTGTTGTTGTTGCTGCTGCACCGGGTCGGGTTGGTCCTTACTGTCAGCCTCAGTATTAGGATTATTCTAAAATAAAAATGTAAAAGATCTTTAAAGTTCAGATTTTATCATGATTGATTAAATCAAAAAATGACGAAGGGAATTCAAAAATAAACAAACCTTTTTTGAAAAATTTATGTCTCGCTACAGATACTGTAATGCAGGCTATAATGCTCCCGTGACTAGCATAATTTACAAGTGTGCACAGATACAGAGAAGAAAATTTGATCTACAGAATTTGTTCTTGCACCCTTAGGTGCTATGATAATGTGATCAGTGTTTATTATTTGTTGGAGATATTAAAAGGCTACTCACAAGTAAAGGTGGAGGTGGCGGACCAGGAAGGAAGGGTACTCGATTCCAACGTTTTATAAGTTCCCCTTAAACACAAAAGACGAAACTGCTACAGAATACAACATACATGTTACATATTTGAATGTATATATTTCTAGAAGGCATGCAACTTGAAATATAGGTTTTTAAGAAAATCACAAGTGACAACTGAAATGTCCATTTGAGCAATTACAACATGATTGCGCTTCCACTGTTGTACAAACGTTTAAAATAGGATTATAAAATTAAAACAAATGAAGTCAAAGATTTTCTTCTATATGTCTAGCATTTGTGTATAATTAGGTGACAAACATATTCCCTTGGAGATCAGACATCTATACAATTGGTAAGGTAGACATTTATCTTACCTAGTGGTTGGAATCGTTCATCACAGCCTCGTTTGATTAGCAGATTCATTGTAAAATAACCCGCACTAAACCATTCAGCCATCTCATCACTGGTGAATGGTCCTAAAATATGACAATTAAATAAATATGTATGCATCATTGTAATTATCTTCAAGGAGTGGAGCTCATGAAAGTTTGTTGCTTGATTTGATATTATTTGTTACATAAAAGGTGTTCTCGGCAATACTGAGTAGTATTACATACATAGCGAAGCATTTGTATGGAAGTCAATGGGAAAGTAAGCAGGCTGGGCTATATCCACAGAGGTTATGTCACTATGACGTTCTTGCCCAAATATAGAGCCTCCCAAGATCGGCCTATATTGGGAGGGGGAGAACTCAGGCATACTTCACATCATAGTGACATATTTTTCACATCATAGTGACATATTTTTCACATCATCACGCCCGGTGATCGTGAAAATGGGACGGAAGGGGGGGAGCAAGCAATTTCTGGTAGAAAAATGAACAAATCTGCAAAAATTATTTTTTCAAGAAAAGGTTTATGATTTAATTGCTAAACGAATAGGCGCACGGTATGGTAAAATATGTCACGTATTCTACGAATTTTTTTTAGCCGATTCTATTCTTAGGTATAAGATCTATTAAAAAAGGCGCAACGCCGCCAACGTGCAAAAGTCAATGTTTTTGCTTTAAATCAAGCATCAACGGTCTACACAACCTGCAATAAATATTTGTAAGTGACATTATCATTATAAAATTAATGACCTTAATGACATTACAAAATACGTTTCCATATGTTGTATAAAAAATAATCGAAAATAATTAAAATGGGACGGAGGGGGGAGGGGACGGAGGGGGAGCAATATGTCTATAAGTTATGATATGAGATGTTACTTGATACTTTATATCCAGATTTTCCCATTATCTCCTCAATTACAAAGGGTCAGGAATTGATAACATGTTGTACTTGTTAGGTTTAGTTAGAGGGGTCAAATTAAGGTTGGCAAAATATTCCAGGAGACTGTTTATCTATAAATGTTTACCTGTCTTAATGTTTTTACTTGCTGATTTGTAGGCATATCATACACAGCACATCACACTTTGGACATGTAAGTTTCAGCGAAAATGTAAGTTATTCACAGCGAAGTAACAATCTACTTGATATTAATTATGCGATATATTTTAATTATGCAGAATTGAATAAATACAAGAAGCTCACGCGTCTCCAACTCACGACCTGATGGTTATGACGTCTTTGTCTAGCTGAGATTCTGGCGCTGTAGACTGCTCGGCCAACTGGCAATGCCAAAAAAAACATGTTCCATCAGCCGATCTGACTAGAGAATTTACACTTAATAGTCTGCTAGGAAGGTTCCCAGTCAATGTGCCACATTCATGCCATGGGTGCAACCCCTATTACGCCAAAGAAGCGTAACAAGTCATTTTTTGAAAATGAAATAAAAATTTGTTAATTATTTGAAAATTGTTTTGTGTGCTTATTAAATCAGTAAGCCATATCTCATCCGGTTTCCATTGGGACAGGCTCAAATCGTTCTGATATCAATGTTTTTGCATGCTCAAGATTCTCTATTTTGAAGAAATACAAATGCATTGTCAATGTATGTTAATAATTTCACTGTCCACATAATTTTAAATCTAAGCAATATAGTTTCTATATGCATGGATTGTCGCTTGGTGCTATGGTCTCTCATCATGTCGTATAGACATTTTGCTCCCCCCCTCCGTCCCCTCCCCCCTCCGTCCCATTTTAATTATTTTCGATTATTTTTTATACAACGTATGGAAACGTATATTGTAAAGTCATTAATTTTATGATGATAATGTCACTTACAAATATTTATTGCAGGTTGTGTAGACCGTTCCATTTTCACGATCACCGGGCGTGATCATAGTGACATAACCTCTAAAGTCTAAATGCATGAATGTAACACATATTACCAGTGCGCGAAATAGACGTCCGACATCGGCCATTGGCCTGACAAAATTATAGATGGCTTGTTTTGATAAAAACACCCAGACATTTTGGCCTGCCAGACATTTGTGGCATTCGTTAGATTGCCCATGAATAGAACCCACATTTCAGTCCGGAAATCCTCTGAATTCCCCGCGATTTCGGCTTATTCCATGACTTTTGTTGAAGATTTAAAAAATTTCAAATATTTTTGTTTTCATACTGAAGCCCAAGATATAACGTGACTTTTGATTGGCTGTTGTTGTTTGTTGAAATTACGGTGATTTTGATTGGCTATGGATGACTCATTTCTTCATCGTCGTTCGCAAATCGAGTGCATTATCAGTATGCCGGATGTAGAAAAGAAATTGAAAAATCGAGCCGGCATCTAAGTCCAAAAAGTCGGCAGTTTGGAAGTATTTTGGGACTCCGATATCACAAGGTAAACGAATTGGTGATAGTTCACCATGCAGACTATGTGAAATGCCGATCACATTCACGGCAGATGCTTTATATTCGATTTTAATTGACGTATTTCTGAATATGATTTTGAAAAGTGAAACTGAAAGTGAAACTGTCATCATCAGACATTGTATCATTTTTAATGTTCTGTCCCGTCCTGTCTCGAAAGTATCGTGTCCCGAGACCATTTGTACCATTCCGTACCGTACCGAAATTTATTTGGACCGTGACACCTCTAATATATACCTTGAATTTTAGTCTGTTAGTGGAGTCTGTGTACATAGTATGTGTTTTTGAATACCTTGAAGCTTCTGAGAGCAATTCTAAACCGACCAAAATCAGTACAATTTAGTTTGATCAATATGTACATGTTCCTCATGTTTTTGTAAGGTGAATCTAGGGGGGAATCAACACACCCAGGCTGTTGGTTAAGTCATCAAGTACAGTATAGTGAATGATACATGACATGCAATGGAATTAGTTTTACTTTGTTAATATTGTACTAAACTAAATCTCATTTTAGAGTGGTTGTGGAGAAATATGGAAAATGAAATTTTTGGCCAGAGAAGTAAGAAACAGGCTGCAAAAAATTGGCCTGAGAAAAAATGATATGGCTGGTTAAAATCTGGCTGGCCTGCCAAAATGTCTAGGTTAAAAAAATCCTTATTTCACGCACTGATTACATATCCAAATACCTTGGAGATCTTGTTGAGGGTCCTTATAGAACCATTTCTTAGCATCTTCATGGGCTAAAGGCACTGCTCCATTCTCTATCTGTGCTTTTTTATCTGATTTCTCGTCCTCCTGAAAATGGACATTTAGTTAGTAAAATACTTCAAAATTGTACATTCAATGATGTAACTAACCGTTTTAATTAGGGCCTTTCTTTATGGCCATGTTACAAACGTATAATAAAATAAAAAATACCTCTGCTGTCCAAGTGGCTACAAGATTCTCAGCTGCCTCTTCGAGATGATGGAAATCAGCCTCAGACATTGATATATTCTGATCCACATCATCATTAGCCCCTCCATCCTTACTAATCCCTTCTCCTGGCACAATACCATTTGACTTAGAAGATTCATTGACAACAGGTTGGACATCTTGAGGAGCAACCCTATCACATGTTTCAGTGTCCACAGATTTTTCCTCAATTTTATTTTGCACCTTTTTATTTGTAGTCTTTTTAGTTTTACCCACTGGTTCCTTATCTTTATTTATATTGTCTTTGGCTATCTCAGGGGTGGGGGATACAGAGATTTTCTCTTGCTTGGCAATGTCAGATTTACTAACTGGTTTCTTAAGTTTATCAGTTTTGGTTGGACCAGAGTTTTTATTTTTATTGTTTTTGTTAGTAGATTCCTCTTGTTGTTGTTGCTGCTGTTCCTCTTTGTCTTTCTCTGGTGATTTAGATACAGACTGAAAGTGAACAAGACACACAGTGATAAATATCGCACTTTGAAGAGCAAACTGGCCACCATGCAATTTACCCAGCATGGCCAAAACCTAATCAGACCTTGGCACTAGTCTGCTCTTGCATCTGTAAACATTTCAAGTTGACAAGGTTAGCGGTTTTCCTGCAATTTTGATGACAAGAATTTATTTGTAGTCTTGAACTTTGGGAAAATTTAGATAACATTGTTTGTGACCTAATTTGATGACCTTCGACCTCGAAAATTTCACTTTTTCAGACCTCAGTAGGTCTTTTGTAATTAAGCTGACCTAAATTTAAATCCAAAATATCAATTTAGAAAATCAAATTTTTGACCTTTTCAAGGTCACTGAAGGTGAACGAAAGGTCAAATCTGAAATCTAAGGTCAGATTTGAACTTCTGAGAACTTGTAGATGTTTTTAAAAAAAAATTTGGTCAATTTGGAGCAAGTTGAAAAATTCAAAATGGCCGCCAAATTGAAAAATTCAAAATGGCCACCATGTAATTCAGCCAGCATACCAAAAACCTAATCAGATCTTGGCAATAGTCTGCTCTTGCATCTGTAAAAATTTCAAGTTGAACGGATAAGTGGTTTTCCTGGAATTTTGATGACAAGATTTTTTGAAAAATTCAAAATGGCCGCCACGTAGTTTACCCAGCATGCCCTAAACCTAATCAGATGTTGGCACTAGTCTGCTATTCCATGTGTGAAAATTTCAAGTTGAACAGGTTAGCGGTTTTCTTGGAATTTTGATGACAAGAATTGATTTGTAGTCTCAAACTTTGAGAAACTTGGATAACATCATTTGTGACCTAGTTTAATGACCTTGACCTTCGACCTTGAAAATTTCACTTTTTCAGACCTCAGTAGGTCTTTTGTAATTAAGCTGACCTAAATTTAAATCCAAAATATCAATTTAGAAAATCAACTTTTTGACCTTTTCAAGGTCACTGAAGGTGAATGAAAGGTCAAATCTGTGACCTAGTTTAATGACCTTGACCTTCGACCTTGAAAATTTCACTTTTTCAGACCTCAGTTGGTGTTTTGTAATAAAGCTGACCTAAATTTAAATCCAAAATATAAATTTAGACAAGAACACAAATGTGTACAAAATGTCCCCACCAATGGGTGATCCCATCAAATGGTTATCCTGAAAATGAGTAGACAAGACTTTACCAACACAATTTTAATTGATCCACGACACACAGTTAACTAGAAAACATGTAAACAAGACTTTACAGACAAGATTTTAGGATGGAAAATCCAAAATGGCTGCCTTGACATTTACCCAGAATGTCAAAAAACTAATCTGTTCCTAGATTTTCATACTAAGAATCATCCCTGAAAATATGACATTGATCTACCAAATGGTTCACCTGAAAACGCGTAGACAAGACTTTACAGACAAGATTTTAGGACAGAAAATCCAAAATGGCTGCCATGACATTTACACAGAATGCCAAAAAACTAATCAGATGTAGATTTTCACACTAAGAATCATCCCTGAAAATTTGAAATTGATCTACCAAACGGTTCACCTAAAAACGCGTAGACAAGACTTTACAGGCAAGATTTTAAGACGGAAAATCCAAAATGGCTGCCTTGACATTTATCCAGAATGCCAAAAAACTAATCAGATCTAGATTTTCATACTAAGAATCATCCCTAAAAATTTAAAATTGATCTACAGAACAGTTCACCTGGAAATGCATAGACAAGACTTTACAGACAAGATTTTAGGACAGAAAATCCAAAATGGCTGCCTTGACATTTGCCCAGAATGCCAAAAAACTAATCAGTTCTACATTTTCATACTAAGAATCATCTCTGAAAATTTGAAATTGATCTACCAAACGGTTCACCTGAAAACACGTAGACAAGACTTTACAGACACGATTTTAGGACGGAAAATCCAAAATGGCTGCCTTGACATTTACCCAGAATGCCAAAAAACAAATCAGATCTAGATTTTTATACTAAGAATCATCCCTGAAAATTTGAAATTGATCCACCAAACGGTTCACCTGAAAACACGTAGACAAGACTTCACAGACAAGATTTTAGGACTGAAAAATCCAAAATGGCCGACAATAAAAAAGTGATTATGTGTTTTTGCTGATTTCTTCTTACAAAATTATCACATATTACTACTGTTAACAATAACATAGGCTTTTACAACAAAGTAGATCTGAAATTATTTATAAAGCTACTAAATAGTTAAAGTATGAAAACTCAAAAACACCATTCAATATGATACAAAGTATTATCGTGCGCTAACTTTTCTTAAGACATTCAAAATGGCTGACATGACTGAGCTAACAGTTCCAAAACCTAATCAGATCTAGAATGAAGTGAGCTGAACAAGATGTTAAAGTTTTAAAAGCAACTGTGAAGCCGTTTTTCTTAAAGTTTGCAGACAAGGATTTTAGCATTTGACTTCAAAATGGCCGACAGGAAGTAGGTATCGAGTTAAAATTTTTTCATCCACATCTGTATGCACTCATAAGTTATCCCTGAAAATTTGAAGGTGATATCTGTAGCGGTTTTGGAGAAAACTCCCGGACGTACAGACAGACGGACGGACGTCCAGACGGACGCGCCTAGGCCGACAATATGGCCCCACACTATGTGGTGGGGACATAAAAATCAACTTTTTTGACCTTTTCAAGGTCACTAAAGGTGAACGAAAGGTCAGATTTGAACTTGTGAGAACTTGTAGATGTTTTTTTTAAAAAATGTGGTCAATTTGGAGCAAATTGAAAAATTCAAAATGGCCGCCAAATTGAAAAATTCAAAATGGCCACCATGTAATTCAGCCAGCACACCCAAAACCTAAACAGATCTTGGCAATAGTCTGCTCTTGCATCTGTAAAAATTTCAAGTTGAACGGATGAGTGGTTTTCCTGGAATTTTGATGACAAGATTTGTTGAAAAATTCAAAATGGCCACCACGTAGTTTACCCAGCATGCCCTTAACCTAATCAGATCTTGGTACTAGTCTGCTCTTGCATCTGTAAAAATTTCAAGTTGAACAGGTAAGCAGTTATCCTGGAAATTTGATGACAAGATTTGGTTTATGTGCCGCCCGCACGCCCGCCCGCCCAACAGCACAAGACGACGATAATATAGCACTTTTTCAAAGTGCGATAAAAATTAACTTATAAAAAACACAACACACCCACAATAGTTTTATCTTATAGCTTATTGGATATGAAATTTATGAACCATTTGCTCTAAATAGTCTGATCAATTTTGTAGGGTTTCCAACTGTACTATCATATGTATAGTATACTCATTATACAACTCCAAAGCGTGTGCCCATTTGATGAGTTATCACACCCTTTGAATGAAAACAAGATTTAATTTTGCAGTTAACTCTTAGTTTAAAACTCAGATGGTGGGAACATTTACGAAATATTTATAGATGAACTAAATACTTTTTCTTTGTTTTCCTTGTTAACCTCCTTGGAATCATGATTGGCCTCTGGAGGCTGCTTGGATTGTAGTTTAATACCCGCTTTCGATTTACCACCCTCATCATTGGGTTTAGTCTTTTTCTCCTTCGCTTCTAGCTCCTGGAATATAACATGAATACTGATTCATTAACGACATATAACATGAATATGGATTCATAAACGACATATAACATGAATACTGATTCATTAACAACAGGTTCAGAGAAGAGTATTACCCGAAGATTGTAAATTCCAGACATTGAGTAAATATTTCTTTCTTTAACAGTACCAACATAATTTATTGGTTAAATACCAGGCAATATCATTCTGTGTTATGATTATTTTCTAAAAGATATCAATCAAAGTATAGCATAGTTTCTTATCAAGATACACTTGAATTCTTTTTTAAAACTGGCGAATTCAAACATATTGACAACATATAGCCTTCACACTTTTATTTTCATACATAGTAATATTTAAGGTGATGCTCATACGAATATTATGAGAAAGGCCAGTGACTCTTATCTAAAATAACAGTTAAATTCACTCTATCCAAAATTACAGTGAGTCAAAGGCCACATTGGTATCAAACCAACCAAGATTCACCTACCTCAAGTGACATGAAGGCCCCACTAGCATCAAAGCCACCAAGATTGTCCATATCACCACCATCATCCATACTCCATTCTGGAAGATCCTCTCCACCTAAAAACATCCATACATGACTAAATAATGAATTGTGTAAAGGTCTGTGTGTTAGTAGCATAAATGGGCATTTTGAACATCAGCCAATTCCAAAAATTCATATAAAACTTTTTTTACCTACCAATGATTTAGTGCACAAAGATAAGCTTGGTATACACAAAACATACAATGAAGTGAATAAATAAGATACATAGAAAGTGCAAGGTTATAATGTGACATGTACCGTCATCATTAGTACCAGGATAGGACTCACTACGTCTGAACCCTCGATCTCCATAACTATTGTTCCGCGTACGTTCAAAGCCACGTGGACGTTCATAATCTGCATCGCCCCTGTCTCTGTCTCTCCAACTGGTACCCCCTCCTCGACCTTCAAGTAATGAACAAATAGAATAGAAAAAATGTAATTGTATATGTAATTGAATAAGGTCATTTTTCATTATAGTACACGTCATAGGGTGACCAAAAATGGAGCCCTCTAATTTTGGAATGTCTTTCTCTCTACTTTAGTATTTTCTGAAATAAGCATTTCTGTTTTTGTCTTTTTTAGTCAATTTTAGATCGATGACATGTTCTATTTCAACACTTTCTTGGAATGAATTTGTCTAGCAATAATGATAAATTAACAGGCTTATTTGATACAAAATGACAAATAATTTCTGATATTCCCTTCTGAATGATTTTGTGAGAGAACATGCATTGACATATACACATCTACACAAAAAAATCTACCATAATTGTGGATATTGGTCTAAAATTCTAACCTGTAATATATTGTTTAAGGATGGAGACAAAATGTCAATATTTTTGCTTACCCCATGATCTTTCATGCCTAGTTCCACCAGCTCTCCTCCAACTATCACCATCTTCCTCAGCATCCCGAGGATCACGGGGGTCTCGTATGTCCCTTGGGTCACGCGGTGACTCGCGTTCACTCAGAGTCTTAGCATCTCGCCAATTACTGCTACTCATTGACCGTGAAAATTCTCTACGTGGTGATTCATCAGGATCGTCAAATGTCCTTGGTGTAAACCCAGGCCTTCTAAATGCAAACATATAGTACCATCAAAATAAATAATTGAATCTTAGTGATTACCCCTTCTCACCCTCAATCGGTCACTCTCCTGACACTCATGTATATATCTAATAATTCAACTACAGTACATCAATTTGTCATTACTTTACACCGCAATGATTCAAAATATGAATGATATTTGCAGTCAGAATTCTTTCATAAAATTATATCTTACGTACCCATCTTCCCAACTCTCACTCCTGTTATGTGCTCTGCCTCTACCGTAAGTATCGTAACCTGCCCCATCTTCAAATGATGTCCCTCTCTGGAAGTACCCCTCCCCTCTGCCGCGACCTAACAAATATACAACAGCAATACTAAATACCAATAAATACCAACAACTATGAAATTAATGAAAGGTTCATTATTACTTTAGGATTTAAGTCAGGATTTAAGTTATTTGCTTACAACTTACAAAAGAAGTTATAATTTGCTGAATGCATTGGTATTGGCAGTAAAACTTTGGTAAGGGAACAGATTGCTATCATAAATCACAAATATATTAACCATACCTCTCCCTCGCCCTCTATCAGATGGGCCCCCACCCCTGCCCCCACGGACACCAGGAGGGGGGCCTCCTCGGCCCATCAACCTTAATACTGCACTACTGTTCACTGACTGAGACATTAACCTCTGAAAACAAACACATATGAAACTGACTCATGTTAAAATGTTGATGTGTGACTATTCTAAATAAGACAGGGCACTAACATGGAAAATGTCACCACCTGTCATTTGTTACATACACTGCTGGGCATCAACCGGTATATTGAGACCATAACAATATGTCACAAATTTTGACGATGATACCATAACAATTTATTATCAAAGAAGATTTATTTTGAAAATGCAATAATTTATGATAAAAATCCAACATACATTTTCTTCCTCTGTAAGTGGTATTACTGCCAAAAGTGGCTGTGACTGCTCCACTACAATGGAGGGATGTTTGGCTAGTTCTTCTGGGACTTCTTTCTTGGGAACATACAGAGCTAACATCTCTTCCCGTCCATACCGATAATCTGCTAGCTTGTATTTAGTGAAGCCCGCAGGAGAAGGGGGAGGAGATTTAACATTGTTTCCATCTGATAAGGCTCTGAGCCTGCAACATTTAAAGGAACACAAGAACTTCATTATTGGTAATATGACTTATTACACACATGCATTAGCAAAATTAACACCACCTCAGAATAGCTTGCAATATGGTATACACTGATTAAACTCATGTCGAGTAGAGGTATTAATTATTACAGAAAAGTGAAACTGGTTGAGAATTAGTCATGACAAATTGTGGTACTGATAGATAGTATACACACTTTCTTCTCTCTGTAGGAAGACCATTTGAGGAAAAATGCGGAAAGACTTGATATAATTATGGATATAACACTAACTTTCCTTAATAAAGTAATTATTTCCAGAAAGTTTTCATCAATTCATACTAGGAAATGAAAAATATCTTCATGAATAGTTTAACTTACCATTCTGGTCCAAAGTTCAAGTCTGTCATTTTTCCTATAAAACAAAAAAAACTTACATCTTAGATTCATTGATAAATCTGAAAAAGCAACAATATGATTTTACAGTTCTCCAGTTTGCCATTTATTCCCTGTTTATACATTTACAGAATTTAATTTCCGTATCTCAATTCTTAAACAGTCAAAATAACTCCAGAGCATTGGGCCATGTTGCAGTTATGGGTCAATACGGTAGTCTTGCGTCTGGCCGTATAATAGGGCCGGGGGTGCTCTGGATGTGATGTTAATACTGATTACATTCTTAACATGTTTAGAATATATATACATGTATAACTTTTTATCAATTTATATTCTTTAATAAGAAATTGTACTCTTCAGAATTAGAGGAAATAAAAAGATACAAACATAAAATACACACACACCAAAAGGGCATACAAACCCATGAAGCCTAAGTCAAGGAAGGCAAATATGATAAATATAGACATATCAAGAATAGTAAATTTAAAATAGATTTAAAACTAAACTTTTTTTATGTGAAATAGAATTATCATTTACTTTGCAATTATAACTACTCCTCATAAGAAATTGTAGAAACAGTATTAATGTTGGGTCATTTTTCATAAGTGCACCCTGCTTTGTTTTGTTTATTTTGTGTTTTTTATCATCAAAAGACTGTACATGAAGTGAAATTGTTATGACTTGAAGCTAAATATGCTGAAAACCCCCAAATAATATGTCTGTATATCTTGGATTGCTTGCACAGTAAAATTTTAAATGTTTGGAACTACTTTGAATTAAAAAAATAAGCAATCAAAGGACCATATTGAAACAGTATATGTAAAAATAGAAACATTTATACATGTCCTAACTTTTGTATATTTTAGTTTGTTTTTTAATTTAGCTTTCATTTCTGTGGCTTCTTATATTTTGATGCTTCTCTGCCATGTTATTTATGGAAAAATTACCATGGCTGAAACTCCCTAAATTACAAAAGGCCAAAGCTTTACTGCACATTATACATAACTATCTGAAATATACAAAAGTTAGGACAAGTACATGTTTCTATTTTTATATACTGTTGCAATATAGTCATTTAATTGCTTATTTTTTAAATTCAAAATAGTTCCAAACATTTAAAATTTTACTGTAGTTTGAATAACAAATATGTGACCTATTAATGTATTTTGATGCTTCTCCGCCATGTTATTTTTGAATATATCATAGCTGAAACGTCCCAAATTACAAGAGGTCACAGTTTTAGTGCACATAAAACTAACTATCTGAAATATACGAAGTTATGTATCCAATTTGAAGTAATCCAGTCCCCTCATTACTTATTTTTAGCTTTGATATAGACAAATCACTTTTCCTGTATATATCAAACTTAAAAAATCAGCAACCAAAGGACTATAGTGCAATTTTATATCGAAAAAGAAGACATTCATATTTTTTATGCAATATTTTTGTATATATATTGGATTGTTTGTGGTTCGGCTGATAAAATATGGTGATGTTTCTCTGATATGTTATTTTCTAAAAAATATGTGCCTGAAACTCCTTGAAGTACAAGAACCCAAATAAAAGGTTTGCAACTAATTTATCTGAATTAATATAATGCATTGTATCTAAAACATGAATGTATTTTTCAAAATAATATTATATTATAGAACCACATTGCAACAATAAAGTGACAAGTAGAAACATATATGCTGCTAACCCTAACTTTTACGTATTTCAGATAGTTAGGTAGTATAGAGTAAAGCTGCAGCCTTTTGTAATTTAGGGGATTTCAGCTAATGTGGAAAAATAATAGAGGACAATATGATAGACAAACAAACAAATCAAAAAGTACAAAAGTTAGGGCAGGTGCATAAATCTCAGTATGTTTTTATTTTTCAATATAATGTTGCAATGTGGTCCTTTGACATCACTTATTTCTACATTCTTCATCTTCATATACAGTGCATACTCCTTATCACAGGCATCAGAATAGATAGTAGAGTTGTACTGAAAAATCCCCCGATCTCTACAGTTGGGGACATAAATAAATGACAGGTGGATTTGCTGAAGTGAGGATTTCCCATGTTAAAAATAAGAGAATTTACAAGAGGCCATAAATCAGTGGATGAGATTATACAAAATGTAAAATATACAAATTTTAAGGGATATGTATCTAGACAATATTGGAAATTATGGGCTTTCAGACCACCATAATTAGGAAATGGTGTTTGAAAATCGACCTGTCATTTATTTTTGTCCCCAACTGTATGAAAAATTTTCACTGCCCCAGACAGTATCCAGTTTTTCATTGAAAATATGATAAAAAGGGGGTGTGGAAATAATCATTTTGAGTTCATGTTTTAACTACACAGAGAAGCAACCTTGATTTGAAAGTGAAATCCCAACATATGCCAAATTATTGTGCAAAAAAACAAGTCAGGCACCTAATGACTTTCTTGTCATGAAACGAAAGATAAAAGAATTTTAGACAATAAGTGGCCTAACCGTCTGGAATAGTGTGACTCATGTCACATTCAGATTGAAAACATATTCCATTTGGAAAAATTGCACCGAAAAATATTTTCTCGTGGAAAAATAAAAATGCTTTACATTTATATGCGGATTTCTCCCTGAAAGTACGAGGGAATTGATGCAAAAAGTTGAGAGAATGAAACTTTATATCACAAAGGTAATTTCTGTTAGTAAGGAGATGTTTAATAAATCAAAGAAATATTAGTTTACCTCGTTTATTTGAGAGATATCTGCTTGAGAACACGAATACACAAAACCAATATGGCCGTCTTGTGTGTATCACGTGATCAAAATGCCCGGATAAAGAAAAGAAAACCATTGATTTAGATTGAATGAAGGGATGTAGCAGGACTTGTGTGGTTTTACTAGTGATACATCTAGGATATCAAACTGATAACAAGGTAGTACATTAATAATTCTATAAGATTTGATTGGCAGCCACCAAAATACGCAGAGTTTTTCACAAATACCACTAATATGAAACAAAACTTGCATCAATTTTTGTCATCTCAAAAAGTTTGAGACCTCATCCCAATGAATGAGTTACACTTTTTTAAAAAATTAACATTTTTTGCACACCCTTTATATGGGGGCCTATCACCCCATCAGGTCTTATCTAGTATAAACCTTAACATGTCATATTATAAATAGTGGCACAATAAAGCAGATCTATTCTTATTCCTCAGCCCGGGTTCTTCAGTCACATTACGTGCTGGTGTGGACTACACTCAAAGTACGAATCGACCAGCTTCCTTCCTCGGCATGCTGGTCGCTTGGGACTTTTTTGGATGTCTGGGATTCACTGTAAGTCACATTACATTCACTGTAAGTCACATTAGATACATGCTTGTGGCTTGAAATCTTGCGATTAAAAATAAGCTGGATTATAGTGATAGATAAAATTCAAATTTTGTTACAACTACCGACAACATTTGAAAAATCAACCCCACAATTATTATGGTATGCATTCTCTTAGCCTATGGTCTATAGAGCTATAGGATACCTTTGAGGCGAGCAAGTAATATTGTCCAAAAACCAATAAGTTTTGGGAAGATGGCAGCAGCAGTAGAATCCAATTAATATATAAATAAACAGAGTTGATAGGCCTGCCCTCTTTATTTAAAAATTATTTCTATCGTCCTTTAGGCAATGCAAAAACCCATGTATGGGAGACCCTGCTGGCTAGGTTCCAATGAATTTGGGCTGGAAAAATAGGGACATCTGCAACTTTTCTGCACTAAAAGGTCCTAGCAACCCGTGCAACATCTAAAAATTGGCTGATTAAATTTGGGCTCCCTTTATGGTTCCCTTGCTTGCTGGCTGGCTGATTTTGGTCAAAAAACTGTGTGGAAATTTGATATCATATCACTCATTAGATCTATTCTTACTGATCAATATATTCTAATATGTTTAGGTACATTTCAAACTAAGGTAACTCCGCATGTTCAGAAATTTTAAAGTATTTTGTATATTCAGAAAGGACAAGTCTCGGTTTGGAGAACAGTCTCCTGGGATAATAATTTTTTCATTATTTTAAGATGGCGACACTTCAACACTATGTGTGGTACAAACAACTTCGCCATCTTTCATTGACGTTGGTAAAAACTTGATATATATATAACTAGACAGATGGAAAATATTTTTTGGTAATATATAGTAAGCTCTGATGTGGCCCATTTCAGCTGTTTTTGGTGTCTAATAAAAGATAAAGTACATATCAATCCACTGGAAATATTATGAAGTCAAAAGATTAGTCTTTATTTTGCCAAAGAATTTTGAAAGTAGACCTTTAAATTTTCTTGAAAGTTCATATGCTTTAGGGATTTGTACTATCAACATTTGCTTTACTGTCAAAATTAGCTCATAGCCAAAGTAGAAGTTTATGCAAATTTTTATGCCACCACCAAAAGTGGTGACATATTGTTATGTATTTCATACCTACTGAGGTTCTAGGTACATAACGAGCGGGAATATATACTGTATCTAGCCAAGGCCCGGGCGGGATGGATACACGCTGTATCCATCCCGGTCCCGCTCCTGAATTTTTTTCACAATTTTTTCAAATTTTTTTTTGAATTTTTTTCAAATTCTTTTTTTCAAATTTTTTTTTCCCATTTTTTCCAAAAAACGTTTTCACATTCTTTTTAAAAAAAAACTTAAAAAAACACTTTATAACACCAAGAAAATTGGATATACACATATCTCCCTTGGGATAAAACCTGTATCCAAAACCTCCCAGTACATAACCCTTATGTCTCCCAAATTTTTGTGGACAACAGTTGTTTGACGGTCAGTATCTGCTGAGACTAACATTAGTCTCAGGTATCTGTAACAAATGGCAGCTATTGACATTTTGCATGTTAACGCCTTTTTTAATTTTCTTATCTTTCAGGCTCTATGTGGTGGCTTGAGAAAACTTAAAGCTTGAAGAATATTTATAAAATGAGTGAAGATGATCCAAAGTCATCAAAGGATGGGAAACCTAACAGGACATTCAATCCAAAATGTTTGTTTCTAATGATCACCATAACAACAATTGTAGTGATCATGACAATGGCTTTTATAATATTCATGGCACACATACTCATGGTAGCAGCGTTGATCCCCAAAAGAACATATAGCTCTTACTTCATGCCATACAAAATGAATTTTGATGCTTTACTAGCAAATAGGAGAGTGAACATGAAAAAATATGAATATGAGCATAGTACGAAAGGTATCGATCGGAGATTTGGACTTACTGTAGATGAGTACTATGATGTGTATGATGGCAAATGGTAAGTATCATCAATTATGACAAAGGAAATTATCCTTAGAGACATTCTAAATTGTGAATCTAGACATGCATCTTTAAACCTACAAATAAAAGAATCCAGTTTATTTTCCTCCAGTTCCTATATATTGAAATGCTGAAGTAATTTCTCTTTCAGGCCAGTGATAATAACAGATTTGGTTCCCAATTGGCCTGCCATGAATTGGAATAAAGGCTTCTTTATAAAATATTATGGTAAAACTCTTGTGACTACAAGGACAACATTAACAGTGAGTAAATAAAACTTAATGTATGTTGAATAAAGAATGGAAAAGACTGTTTAATAGCCATTTATGCAATCCAAACAAGGCATTATCATGCAAAATATCACCACCTAACATTTGTTACAGATCCCAAACTCTGAACGCTGACTGCCAAACACCGTCCACAAAAAATGTATATATATCACCACCTGTGGAAGTGACATAAAAAGCCAAATGGAATTTTTGAAGCAGTTGAGGTGCATTGCATTGCATTGCATTGTGCACATATGAACACTCTTCTCAGTTTGTATGCAACTCTAGAGGTTGAAAATACCTAAACTATGTATTTATTATGTGTTTTACCTTTTAACCTTTTAAGAGGACCATATCATTTTTATGTCACCACCACAAGTGGTGACATATAGTCTCCAGCTTTGCTGTGGATGGTGTTCGGTGTTTGGCAGTCAGTGTTCATCATCTGTAACAACTGGGAGGTGGTGACATTTTGCATGTTTATGCTTTGTTAGTTTTAGTGAAGCATATATAGTACAAAATGTGTTTAGATCTAGGGTAGAATAATTATTAAACATTGTCTTAAATTTTTCAAGGGAAAACTAAAAGATGCCAGTGGTACAGCAATAGAGTTAGAGAACTATCTTGCCCACTCTCACGAAGGCACAGATGAAAGTTGGAGTTATTTTGAAGATGAGCTGTTCTTGTATATGCGTCCAGACCTTCTAAAAGACATTATATCACCTGTAAGTTGTTTTGTTTTCTTCAAGAAATATTTTGATGTATACACTGTGCAGTGTTTAACTTTACAACCAGAGTTTATGAAATATTTATACGATGAGTTGAAATGAATAAGTATATACATGTAATGGGATTGTTAGTCACATTAATTATCAGTATTGTACTAATAGGAATCTCTCAAAAAATTTGGGTTTGTTGGGATTTTATTATTTGTGGAATTGGTATTTTCTTAGTTTTTTACTGACAGATAACAATTCATCAATCAGAGGAAATCTGCAATATGTAAATTCTTGCTTCAGCACCAAATCTCTTCCTAACACAGCACAAGGGTTCGATGCAAGACTTTCTTTCTGATAGATCAGAATTCATCAATCTGAGGAACATCTGTAACATGTTAATCCTTGCTTCGGCACCAAATCTCTCCCCAACACAGCACAAGGGTTTGATGCTAGACTATCTTTCTAGTGACTAGCTCTGAATACTTACCCCGTCATATTTCTTGATTTAGGTTTATCTGAAGGATGATCTCTTCATGTTATTCCCAGAGGTTCTACGTCCATATAATGCTATGTTACTATGGGGTAGTCCATATTCCCGATCCACCCTTCACATGGATCCTTACAACTGGACTGGTACCAATGCAGTATTAAAGGGACAGAAAAATTGGAAGGTATGTACAGGGTTAACTAATGAAGAGGGTTTGAAGTCAGACAAAAATTACTCACAAAATTTAAAATTTTTGTAATGGAAAAATTACTAAGTGGTCCACAAGAATTGTTGCTCAGAACTATATTTCCATATGTACAAGCTATTCAATATTTGTTATTACAAAAAATCTAAAGGGATAAAATCAAAATACTGTACCTTGCACTTTTGTCATGAAAAAGTATTTCTTGAGCCATATTATTCAGGAATCATAATTTCACTTAAAAATGATTATCACAAGAGCACAAAAAATATATACCATGTGAGCCCAGCACCAATGGTACTATTTTATGATTCCAGAGAGTAAAATAATCAGCCAGAAATTTAACATCCAAAATTGGATTTTTTGTCATACAATGGAAATTGTTTATTCAAACACCTCTCTAATATGAACACCTCCTAATGTGAACATTTTTTCTGGGTCCAAAATTTGTCCCATAGACTCATATCTAACAAAATCAAAATGTGAACACCTGCTAATGGGAACACTTGGCTGGTGGTATTACGAGGTTTATTGTATCATGTCTCAACCACATTGTTTGGGGCCATATTGTTGGCCCAGGTGTTCGTCCACCCATCCGTCCATACGTATATGTATGTCCAGTAGTTTTCTCCAAAACGGCTACAGATATCACCTTCAAATTTTCAGGGATAATCTATGAGTCTGCCCTGTCAACCCTCACACATTAGGCGTGATTGTCACGCATTTGCTGGAAAAATAGAAATCACGCATCAATTTAGCGTGGATGATCAAGTATCACGCAAATCACGCATTTAGTTGATATTTTTAAAAAATCGTCTTTTGTGAAATGCCGACCAGAAAATACCGAACAGCGAAAAAAAGCAAACGCATTCCATTCAGTCATTGCATGCGACTGCTGCTTATAGCCTTATTTTGTACAAAATATGTGTATATATCACGCATTTGTTTCGAAAATATATAAATTATTTACACCTTCAACATCTTGTTCAACTCACTTCATTCTATATCTGAACAGGTTTTCAAATTAACAGGGATGATTCACAGTATGAAAATTATCTAGAACATTCTGGAATTCTGGAATCCAGCATTCTGGAATTCTGGGTGAATGTCAAGGAAGCCATTTTGGATTATCCGTCCTAAAATCTTGTCTGTAATTGTTTTCAATGTTCAGATGATTAGACAGTCCTACTTTATTTGCCGTTAAGAGTATCAGAATGAAAATGTATTTTTCTGGCTACTAGAGGGAACTATGCAACTTTTTCTTGCAGCATCAAAAACAATAGTTACATGACGACTATCTACCCCCTTGATTTAATTAATTTAAACAATCGATGCACCCAGTAACATACTGACAGAAATGTATTTATAATTAAAAAATGTAAAATCATTTAATTGTCAGTATTATTGTTTAATCAATAATCATTTCTAATGTTGCATGAATCCTGGCATTTAATTCTACAGCTAATGTATGTCATATTTTCACTATTTCACAAATTGCGTAATTTTGGTCTACCAGGTTTACCAGACCCCCTCTTATCTTTCGTTTGGAAAGATTAAGACAAAGGGGGCACGATGGAACTGCATGTCATTGTTGAGTCTCATTGTTATGCCATATCCAAAGGTTTCCTGTCAAACCAAATATATTCCATAGCTTGCCGAAGAAGAGACTCTGACGGCAAATCTGGAATTTTTTCTGGACTGTCAGGAACAGTCAAAAGACGTTGCCATACATGAATAGAGTAATTATTCTCCCAGACATATTTTATTCTTCTCTTGTCCATGTAAACACTTGGTTTTGGTTTTATCAGGGTTTGCGACTCTATGTGCACAAGGTGCGGATATATTGTGAGTAGCATCCTAGGAATGTGGATTGAATAGTATCCCCATAGACGGATGTTATTTCTGATGTCAGACTTACCAAATGTTTTATATGTCCTGTATGCCTCTATCCAAAGATTGAAAAGAATGGATTCCTTTTTTGCGATAATGGCGCCATTTGAGAGACCATCACCATGGAGACCTATACCTTGAGTGTGATCGTAGTGTCGAAGGGGTTCAATGCTTTTCAATGCTAAGATGTCATTGTCTATGTATATTCCTCCATGCTCTGAAATAATATGAAAATACATGATTTGGGGTGTCAGGCTGAAACATTCTCTTGTTTGAAAGATTGACGAACATTTAGAATGGAACCGTGGATTCTGGTCACTCTTCTCATATTTTGTGTAATTTTTCTAATATAACAGTCCTCCACCTACATGATGCAGCATGAGCAGACTTGAAAATCCAGAGGGGGAGATGCAGATTTTGGGCCCTAAAATATTTTTTGGGGGGCACCAAAGGAGGAGGGGCCCTGGTCCCCCTCCCTTCCATATCCGCCACGGATCTCTGTAATATAACAACATTTATCCTATGCCAAGTTGAGTTTTAGGGAGATAAGTTGGTAAGATATATCCCGTATCCTGATTTTGAGGTTGCCATATCCAGAACCTCCATATCTCCCGCCATATCTCCCGCTTCAGTGCATATCTTCCTGCTTCGGTGCATATCTTCCCGCTTCCAGTAATTTCACTGAAAACTCTACTTGGTATAGGATAAAGCAGTTATGTACGGTCGGTTTGGATATTGGGTTCATCCCTCGTGAGATATGCACATCTACCTTCGGTCCCTACGGTCCCTCAGGTAGATATGCATATCTCCCTCTGGATAAAACCCATATCCAAAACCTCCCAGTACATAACCCTTATGTATATTGTTAAATACAAACCTTGTAATACATGGATGCGCAGAAAGTCAGACATGTGTTCTACACGTCGTGGTACAAAACCAAAAATTGTGAGTTCTGTCATGTTATGCTCAACTATTTGTATTCCACTAACATTTTTTTGTACGTAATCCCACCAAATCCCTCTTGGATAGTGTTTTTGAAAAACATGAACAAGAATCTTGTCTGCCTTCCAGAATTTGTGAACACTAATATAACTAACAGCATTTAAAAATTTGAATTCAAAATTATTTTCCATGTCTAACCAAACATAATGTACAATATTTGGCACCAGATCTGTTTGTTGATTTGCATTGAATGCATCATTTCTACTTTCTTGACTGTTTAAATCAGCTTGTTTTGTATCAATCTCATCAAGACGTTTTATACTGTTTTGATCTAGTCCAAAATGAGTTGTTTTTGTCTGTATCCCTTTAGATAAATTTGCATCCCTGTTTGTCATAATTTTATTCTTTATCTCGTTCACTTCCTCATGGTTGAGTAATGAGAATAAAGTGATGTATAAAGCAGTAGATATTAAGCTTGCAGAAATCCATTTCATTTGCCACATTGTAACTGCACATACAGTGTAGCTTTTATTGAAACATCTATTAAGTACCAGATTGGATCTATATATTATGGTCTGGTTTAATTATTTGCAGTACCTGCATATAGGGTTGTTTTATGGTAGATTTAATAAATGTAGTTTTTCTCAAAGATTTTTTTTATCCCACCGAACAAAGTTTGTGGGGATAAAAAGAAACAATCCATCCGTCTGTCCATCCGTCCGATCGTTCATTTGTCTGTCTGTCCAGGTGATAACTCCAAAACTGATTGACAGATTTGATTCAAACTTTATAGGCCTATATGCGTTATGGGTATAGGACCTCATCCCTGTAAGAAATTTTCAATATGGCCACTCAATTTAAAATGGCCACCATTTTTCGTAAAAAACTTAATCTTTTATAACTCAAATACCAGTGGATGGATTTGGTTCAAATTTTATATTTTGATACTTAGGGATATAAGAGCTCTGCTTGAGAAGGAATTTTCAAGATGGCAGCTGAATTCCAAAATGTCCACCATTTTTCGTAAAAGAACATTATCTTTGATAACTCAAATACGTATTTTGTTCAAATTGTATATGCTGATGCTCAGAAATAAATGAGCTATGCTGAAGAAGGGATTTTCAAGATGGCCGCTATTTATCAAAATGGCTGCCATTTGTCGTTAAAAATGTAATCTTTGATAAGCCAAATACCAGTTGAGGGATTTACAGGCCTGTCAACTGTCCCGCAATTTGCGTATTTGTCACGCATTTGCTGAAGAATTTGAAGTCACGCCAGTTTTTTTTGCGTGACAGAAAATGTCACGCAAATACGCATTTTACCTGGTAATTGTCAAGCAGAAATATTTCTGTAGAAAATTTTTCAAAATATGTTTACGATACGGTAAAAATACGAACGTCGGAAAAAACCGAACGCAATTTGTTCGGATTTGTCACGCGAATCCCGTATAAATCACGCATGTTCATTGGAAATTTTCGTACCTAATTTTCAAGATGGTCGCTATTTATCAAAACATATTTTGTTTGGTAGGATTTGCTACTCTGTGCAGTTGCTGTTTTCTAGTTATAATAGGGTGATGGGGGGAGGGGTTTCGCTAGCCAAAAATTATTTTACTCAGGCATTGAGTACTTTTCAAGTGATTTTGGATCAGAAAATTGTTAAAGGACCGTGAGTTGTTTTTAGAATGAATCGAGGGAGTTTTCTAATGCATTTCTCTCAGGCCAGTAGCCAGGATTTGTCAAGGGGGGCTCAGTTTTCAAAAATTTCCAGGGAGGGTTCACATTTGACAATTTTTGCCCAAATATGACTAAAATCACTTGAGAAGTGCTCAAAATTGTGAAAAACTGCATGATTTTGAAAGAATATTTGGCCAGGGGGGAACAATTTGTTCGCCAGAACCCTGCAAGAAGTTTGATAAGACATCAATAAAGGTAGAAATGTAGATATTTAGGAAACATGTATCTTGAAAAATGGTGCCCATTACATGCTATTTTATGATTTTCGCTATTACTTGAAAAGTAGTGGAGTGATTTTTCTCACTTTGGCTTGTAGGTGGCCATTCTGAAATTTATGTTTTTTACAATAACACAAAATATAATAGAGCGATTTTGTTCATATATATGATGAACTATAAGCATGTCACACTGTTTAGTACACCTTGACTAGTACATGGTCATTTTAAAAATGGCTGCCAAAAAGTAATAGAACGATTTTGTTCATATTCACAGGTCGTAATAAAACAGCACTCTCTTGCAAAATCTGCGCAATCTGGTTAAAAATCGCACTCTCAAAGTAAAAATCACATACAGGTAGGTCATAAAGCTGCATCTAAACCACAATTTACTGTAATTAACCTATCTGTTTATTAAGTCGAATCACATATTTACCTCCCCTATTCACTCATTGCTGACATCAGCATATCTCAAGTTTCTTCATAAACTGGCACACAGTCGAGATGTCAATTTGTGTGCAGTCTCAACAACAACCTCAGAAGCACTCGTTGCCATAAGTCGCGCCCTCAAAACCCGGGTTTGCCGTCATCCAAACCCGCCTTTGCAAAAAAACGAACGGTGCATTATTTGACTCGTTCGTGTTATTTTCGAGAGTTTTCAAACCAGAATTTTCATTGCTTTTATTAGAAGGGTTCCTCGTAATTAACTCTTAACTATGGATATGTTGACTTAAATGCAACTGACTTTTAAAGAGATGTTTTGCGCATAGGGTTATGAATGAAGTAACTAGTATGATGAACAAGCTCACTGGCGGATCTGGGGGGGGGGGGGGAGACAGCCCCCCCCTCCTTGGGTGGGCCCAGAAAAAAGTTAAGCCCCAAAAAGCCCAAAACGAGTGGGCCTTTTTGGGCATTACTGGGCCTTTTTTACTGTTTTGTCAGCCTTGAAATTTGCACCCCCCCCCCTCCCCCTTTGTTGGTTTGTGGATCTGCCCCTGAAGGCAGTGGCCCTGAAGGCAAGGGGGGGGATTTTAGTCTGTAAAAAAATTTCTTAGCTTGCACCCTTAAAACCAAAAATTGGGTCCAATTTTTAAAACAAAGTTAAGGCCCATTTTTGATAAATTGGTCAAAAATGCCCTATAAAGGCCAAATTATGCCCAAAATACCCATTTCTTAAGGCCTTCCCAAAAATTTTGGGTCCAAAAAGTAAAAAAAATCTGGGGGGCAGGTCCTAGTGTTTTTTAGTGCAATTAGTAAATACATTGCCAGGTTTGTGAAATGGATTAATTTTAGCAAAATCAAGTATATCTGTTGGCACAATCAAGCACAATTGTCACAATCAATCTCTATCTAAAATCACTATATCATGTCATGCCATATCATGATCAAATCCCTTCAAGAGATCTTTTTATTGGATCTAGTAATGCAAATGAGTTGTACATTTAAAATTGAATCATGTTTAATCATGTTAATGGGAATGAATTGAAGAGATGAAGAGAACATTAACAAGTAAATACAATATCAAGTCATTTGGGAGTTGAACCCAAACCAAAGAATATTACTTCCTTGGTGAAGCCCACACAACTTTGAACAATATTGTAAAAACATATTTATGTTCATTTTTGACAAACTTGCCCTCTGCTTTTACAAGGACTTGGGACCTTCTAGCTAGGCTAGGTAGCATTACAAGTTTGTCGGTCTTCACTCTTCACTAAACTTGGACACTCTATTGCTTAGTGGCTTTGCCCTCCATTTTGTTCTTCTCCACTCTTTTCCTATAGGATTTTGTACTCCTGGGTATCGCAACTTTAGGAACAAAGGCCAGATTAACCAGGACACAGCTAGTCCCTGGAGTAGGAGCAATCATAACATACCTTGGAGCAGGAGCTGGAGGAGCACTTGCACTGGAGGTGAATGAAATCAAGTTGGAAGTTGGTTGAGGTTGAAAGGCAAGCGTATCAGGAAGAATCCTCCTGTTCACTCGTGACATTCCTTCACCAGCTGTGTTCTTGGGAAGATCGAACATGTGGGGATCATCCACGTTGGCTGAGGGCAATGCTGCCAACTTCTTATCCTACGGGAAGGGATCTGCTGATGAAGCACTTGCACTTGACAGGGGTATCCTATCCTAGAGTGTTTCACCAGTTTCAACTAATTTTTCAAATCAAGATGGAGTTTTGCCTAGTTGGTCTCCTGGTAAGGAGACAATTTTTGTGCTTGCTTTCCTCCACAAGGAGATCAACTGGGCAAAACTCCATCTTGATCTGAAAAAACGTTAACAAGACACACAGTGATAAATATCGCACTTTGAAGAGCAAACTGGCCACCATGCAATTTACCCAGCATGGCCAAAACCTAATCAGACCTTGGCACTAGTCTGCTCTTGCATCTGTAAACATTTCAAGTTGACAAGGTTAGCGGTTTTCCTGCAATTTTGATGACAAGAATTTATTTGTAGTCTTGAACTTTGGGAAAATTTAGATAACATTGTTTGTGACCTAATTTGATGACCTTCGACCTTGAAAATTTCCTTAATTTAAATCCAAAATATCAATTTAGAAAATCAACTTTTTTGACCTTTTCAAGGTCACTGAAGGTGAATGAAAGGTCAAATCTGTTACCTAGATTTGAACTTCTGAGAACTTGTAGATGTTTTTTAAAAAAAATTGGTCAATTTGGAGCAAGTTGAAAAATTCAAAATGGCCGCCAAATTGAAAAATTCAAAATGGCCACCATGTAATTCAGCCAGCATACCCAAAACCTAATCAGATCTTGGCAATAGCCTGCTCTTGCATCTGTAAAAATTTCAAGTTGAACGGATAAGTGGTTATCCTGGAATTTTGATGACAAGATTTGTTGAAAAATTCAAAATGGCCGCCACTTAGTTTACCCAGCATGCCCTTAACCTAATCAGATCTTGGTACTAGTCTGCTCTTGCATCTGTAAAAATTTCAAGTTGAACAGGTAAGCAGTTATCCTGAAAATTTGATGACAAGATTTGGTTTATGTGCCGTCCGCCCGCCCGCCCGCCCAACAGCACAAGACGACGACAATATAGCACTTTTTCAAAGTGCGATAAAAAGGGACACACTCTAGGGTATCCCCTGTTCTGTCCTATGTCATTCCTTTCATGTCTATTTTCTAAAAATCCACAAAGTGTACACTTTATTTCAGGAAAACTAAAGATATTTAAAATAATCTATTATTTGGGAGAATTTAAACATTTTTCACTCATTTTTGCATTTTGAATCCATTTTAACTTTACCAATTTATAACATATCGTGAATCTTCTGGGAATATCGTATTTGGAATTGTAAGGAATAGATTGGTAGGTCAACTGTACATGTTGCTAGTAATTTTTTCATCCCTATAGATCTTATTCTGCCTTTAAGTACAGCAACACTCTCCTTCCTTTTCTTATCATCAATCCTGAAAAATAGTGTAATGTAACATTAGACTGAATGAATATTTTAATATAGCGGTTGATAAAAAAAAACTAATTTGCTACAATATCACAATTTACTCTAGATTGTGGCTACAGAGTTGTGGTATCATTTTTCAACATGTTCAATGAACAATAATTCATTATTTTTTCTTTAAAATTAATGTTTTTCAATGCGAAAGACTGTAATTGGTTTAAATGAATGATGTACTTCCATAAAGTCAATGTGGCATTGTTGATGTGAAACAGCTGAATCTGTGTTCTGCTCATAACATCTGCATCTTTCACTACCTTTCTTCTAATCTCATTGTAGGATTTTACAATGAGGTTCAACCTCATCTCCTTCACACCAGCCACCTGGGTGGATCCAGGGTGAATTCCCAAGAGGTGTCTCATTACAGCCTCCATATATCTGTTGTGGTCTGGTGATCTGGCTACAACACCTTGGGTCAAGAATGCCCTAAAAAAGAACAAGTGATGAGTTTAAGGATGGCATTTAACTTTAACTAAGAATGCAAAAATCTACGATGTATAAAACATAAAATTTAATTTCTCTGCTATATATATTATAAGACCCATCAAAGCAGTATTCACATATGCTAATATTAAAAAAATTCTCTGAGACAGTCTGCATTGTCAGACACTACAAAATTATTTATCAAATAGATAAAGGCCCCATGTCAAGTTTGGATATTTAGTTTTAATCATTTAAATATTACTTTTAATGACTTAAAAAACTATTTAGATAGGTTGCTCACTTTGTACTTTTCAAATATTTGAATTTTAAATGGGGCCTTTAATTTCTTCAGAATATTCCAAATAAGAAACTCACCTGGTATGATTGTGAAAAGACGCAAGCAATGTTGAGCCCCGGGGACATCTGTAGATGGGAAGTGTTACCCTACCTTTCACTAATGTCCCAACCTCCATGTACAGAGGAACAGGTTCTCAGATCTAGGTCCAGAAGTTGTGCTCGATAGTATTGCGTCCATCTCTACCTTTAAAGGTATTGAATGCTTAAAATAATTATCCGACCTTGGGGGACTTTGGGATTTGGGAAACGATTGAAGGACCACATCTCCTGTTGCTTGCAGCAGCTCTGTATCTGTCACATCATCTGTGAAAAGATCCTCTTGCTGCCCTTTCTTCACTCCACTGTAAATAAAATAGGTCCATTTCAAAAGATTAATGTGAAAAATATGTATTATGATGAGTATAACATACAATGCAGTGATCTCCCCAGCATTAAAGCAAGTGGGCGCAGCACCCACCTGAGATTTTGAAAATAGGCTTGCACCCACCTGAAAATCCATATGCACCCACTTGAAAATGAGAAAAATCATGAAAAATTTGCATATATTGACCAATTTTGGTCTGAATTGTGAAAATGAACATTTTGTACCCACCTGAGAAAAAATTGTGGGGAGATCACTGCAATGCATTTGCCAGTTTGATCACTTGTGTGCAACAAAGGGTTAGGCTGACCTGAGTGGAAAACTCTGGAGAAGCCCCTAGGATCATTAGTGCATTCATTAATAAAATCATTATATATCGGACTCAAGATATTATTTGATTTTTAAGATATGTTGACAGGCAAGAGGCAATTTTCACCTGTTGTTTTCACAAAATCGCCAGTTGTTTTCAGGGATTTTTCAACTTTTCCATGTTAAATTTATGATTTCCATA
Source organism: Owenia fusiformis (assembly GCA_903813345.2). Classification (NCBI taxonomy): domain Eukaryota; kingdom Metazoa; phylum Annelida; class Polychaeta; order Sabellida; family Oweniidae; genus Owenia; species Owenia fusiformis. The sequence goes on from CAIIXF020000001.1 coordinate 9,845,479, forward strand.
AATTTTTCCTGTTTTCTTTTATTTAGCCTGTTGTGAGAAATTCTAGTGAAACCCCTGTGTTTATGTAATACTATAGAGTTCACATTAGCTTCGTCAGGTTTCAAAATAATTTTATAACATGTTTGTACATACTAGGAAACATACTGTAACAATTATTTTTATACCTCAATCAAACATTTAAACACTAATATATTCACTGTAACAGTGAATATCTTTCAGTGTTTGAATGTTTGTATGTACATGCTAGAAATAAAGTTAGAGATCTTACATATTGTGGATCAAAAAAAATTTTGCATGTGTAAAAACTTGAAATAATACTGGGGCCATTCAGAATAATGCTAGAAATAAGACTAGAGCTCTTAACAGCTCCAAAATATTTTTAGCATGTACGCACATAAACATATAAGAATATTGCTCAGGCTATTAAGAAAATTTTTACTGCGATTTCCCTGAAATGTTTTACATGTACGTACATGAGAAAATGGATCTATATACTTAATCAGCTTCTGGGGTCTTTTCTTGGAACCCTTTAACTTCTTCATCTCTAAGGCCTCTTTGCCCTCCAGAAATGCCATAAGGTACTTGACCAGGGTTGCCTTGTTCTGGCTCAGGGATGCAGGAGTTGCACACTCTCTGTCGACAGATTCTACAATGTATGCAGCATACCCAAAGAATTCTTTACAAGCCACTTGAAGGTCTGGCCTCTGAAGGCAGCAAACTGTAACATGAAGTGAGGGAGCCAATCCCACTCTTCCTTCGCACCAGGTCCAGTTTTCTTTGCTTGTGCCAGCACCTCAGCTAGGACCATGGCCCTCCCAACAGGCTTCCTCGCCTTATTGACTTGGGCAGCTTTTGCAGCTTTCTTGTTCAGACACGGGTGCACCCCAGTTGTCCGAAACCCAGTTGTCCGAAACCGAAACCCAGTTGTTGTCCGAAACCCAGTTCTCCGAAACCCATTTTTCCGAAACCCAGTTCTCCGAAACCCAGTTGTCCGAAACCCAGTTGTCCGAAAAATTTAGTCATAATTTACCAGATAAAGGGGGACGCACCTCAAGCCAGTTTCATGTCATGTATTTGGCAAAATTAATGGCATGGACGCATTCTGATGTATAGATCTCTCTCTCACTTTGAATTGCATACATTACACGGCGTTACCAGAATGACAGGAACGGGGGATTTATTTTACATTGTGATTCTAAAAAAGGTCATCAAAACACAATATATATTACGGAACAGTTGATCTTATCTTATTCAATACATTTTATATAGGCAAAATAAAATGAAACATTTTGAAACCGATAAAATAAGTTAACGCATAAAACTTTAAGAATAAACAGTACACATATTACGTTGTCAAAATGTTTCGTCGCATTTAATTTCTTAGTCTCTGTCTCTTATCAAATCGTAAAATGTAAAAGAACAAAACATTCTAAACGTAATCACTTGGGATTAACTGGAAACGAAGACAGGCTGTCCTCGTATCAAATTGGATGTTCTCCCATTCGCAAGAAGTTTCATTTTCGCCATGTACTCACTTCATCTTTTTGAATTTAATCTCTATTTCTCGAACAGAGTACCTAAATGAAGAATAATTTTTGGTTTCAAAAGATGTACACGACGTCGACTTTACTAAATAAATGCCCACTGGCTTGGGAAAACTATTTCCCTTTTATGAACGCCCATCACACATTGGAAAAATGTTGTTCCCTCTCAAAAAGCCCCATGGGGCATAAAGAAAATTGGTTTAAAAATTGTAGACCCCTATGTATGTTAATATGTAAACGCCACTTTGCAATGAGAATAGCATAATTTAACTTTGTTTATTTGAAGATCTGTATCACCTGTATTTTCATCTTTCGACAATTTTTATTAGGCTAAATACTAGCCCATGGAGGAATCGTTCAGTTGATATTTACTCTCAAATACACCCTTTACCAATGAAAGAGTGCTCGTTCATAGAGCTAGATGGATTGGAGTGAAATATGTCAAGTGGAACATTTCAGAGTGCCAAGACCAACTCATTAATGTTAAATGGACCTCTATAAGTGGGATACCTCCCATCCCACTTCATCCATTAACGATTAAGTCATTAACATTTACATTGTTACAGCCTGCCATTTGTTACAAACACCGGGTGATGACCCCTTAAATATAGGGTCTGAAGCTCAAATCTAGGGTCAAACGGATGGCAGAATATATAACTGTTAATCAATCTTTGCCATTTCAATATATAGTTAAAATATTTAGTGAGGCAAGCAGATGTACGTATATGTTAATACAAATGTAAGTTTAAGGTTTTATGACTGTAAATTGAAGCATTATAGATTTTTGGATAAACATGCAAGTCCTAGAGACATATATTGAATCTTGCTGGAACTTATAGCAGCTAAACATATTTGGAATCATTTTGAATTAATCTTTGTGAAATTCAAAATAGTCAAATGCTGTTTCAACATACTTGGATTCTTTTAAAGCAATCCAAAAATAAAAAGTGGCCAATTTCAAATAAAAACTTTTACATTACATTCTACCATGCAAACAATTACTTCCAGGGGCGGATCTGGGAACCAACAAGGGGGGCAAATTCAGGTCAGAGAAAAAACTTCCCTAAAACCCAAAAGTTGGCCAAAATTTTGAAATTTTGAGGACCGTTTTCTTAAAAATTTGGCCTGAAATTGAAAAATAAGGCCTTAAAAGGCCCAGTATTGACCAAAAGGGTCTTTTTAGGCTTTTTTCTGGGTTCGCCAGTGACTCCTAAGATCATGATGGAAACTAATTGTTAATGACAAGTGTGATATTTTCAGACAAGTAGAATCAGGCCCGTAGCCAGGATTTGCTATTGTAATAATGTTTTAAATAATTGCAATTGTATCTATTTAAAAAACAATATTGCAATATTGTAAAATGACCTGATGTATACAAAGTTATAAAATAAGAAATATATACATGATTTAAAAAGAAAAAAGGAGTGCTGTCTCTGACTTTCTGCAATCACGCGGTCTTCGACCGTTAATAGGAATTTTTGACCTACCAGATGCTTGAAAATCAAGCGTTTTGGTCCCCACTCCCCAGCTGTTAGAAGGCCTTCTTACAGCTGGGGACCAAAATTACGCTGGAAGTAGGAACTCTGTTTAAGATAATAACGTACATTCAGAAAGAGATTTTTGTCATGCTTTGAATGGAACAAGTTTGAAGAAAAACGGTGCAGTATGAGACTCGTAATTGATTTTCAAATATCCGGTAGGTCAAAAATTCAAATTAACGGTCGAAGTTAGGACCGAGTGGCAATAGGATAGTTTCTAAATAGCAGAAAAATCAATGAAATCTCGTGCTGCCATCTTTTATTCAGCTTTTAACTTGGGCTAGAGCTCCATTCATTTACATGTTAAAATCTTGGAAAATGGCTTAAAGTGTGCGCCCGACCTGGCTACGTATATAACAGAGTTTATACTGGCGGATTAGACTAGTTCATTTTTTATATGTGTGTGAAAGCTTTCTCTTATTTGCGTTTTTTTCGTTTAGTACGGTTTTGTTATAATTGCCGAGGTCATATAACCGGGATAAAACTGCGCACACACAAAACATTTACGTCGACGTGAACAGTGTTATTAAAAACAACAAGCTTTAGAATACAAAGCCCAGTAGTGTGATAATAAGCTGTACACTACCACTGCTGCATGTACATATTAGGGCTCATAAAGAGTGGATAGGGAGGTTGTGTTTGTCACTTTTAATTAAATTTTACATTTCAAAATTGCCATTTTACATGTCATAATTTCTTGGTTTCATTCGTTTAGCCGATCAAAACATTGTAAAACAATAAATCGTCTATTACGTATGATCAATTTTGTTCGTTTTTAATTAGTTGTCAGAATGAAGTTACGTTCATCTGAATCCATGTTTCAAAACAAAAATCATATTTTCTTCACTTCAAAATACAAGTACTTCAGTGAGATGAATGCTCGGAATTGTCGTCTGCAATAACTTATTGTCGTATTCGTTCTTTTATCTACTCATAGAAGCATTTAGTCGTACATTTGATGCCAGGTCACCTTCTCGCGTACCTCTTGGGGAGCCCCACATTTGTGTCTGTCCTCATGGAAGTAAATTCCCCGGTGTAGCCGAGAGCCACAAACTTTCAACAGGTTCGAAATGGCCAATTTCTCTCATATATACTCATATTTTATTAATTATCACCTACAAAGTATTGCTAATAACTATATGTAATTTCAATAAGGAAACTTATCTGGCTACATGTAAATTCAATATCAACACTAGATGTTCGCTCAACACGTCCTGGCTTACCTTGTGATGACAAACCCTGGGTTTTCGCTATTTATAGTTTATCAACACCTGGACGCATGCGCATTTTATAGTTTATCAGGCAGGCACTTTAATTTCATGATTTATCAAAGTGTGTTTGTTGAATCTGTATAAAACTTTATAATGATATACCACATGATGACCCTGTTTATGTACATGATGTGATTAAACATGCAAATGTTGATTGACATACAAATAATCCACGGATTTAAAGAATTTTAGCATTGCATCTATGGACATTTGGCCCAAGTTTTTTTAAATTGTCATAGAAAATTATTCAAATTACATAACTGTGTAAATCAAAGCTATTAAAGGAGAAAACATTTCACTGAATTCAAATATGCCATTTAAAAGAAGGTAACGTAAGTCATTAGAGGTCTAATATGCAAGTCTCTTAAAATCTCACGAAAAACGAGATTTAGCGAGATTTCAAAAACTATATGGAAACTATACTATTATATCGAGTGACAACATACTAACGACGAACAGGACGTGGGGCAGAGGTTGAACTGTCTCAGAATGTATAAGGAACGAGGTAGAAATAAAGAATTCATATGAACGAGTCATGCAAGATACTAAAGAGATACAAATGCATTTTGATACTCCGTTTTTGGGCAATTAAAACTCCCTGTCTGCATTGAGTATAGTTATTTATTGTCCGGTGTATAACTTTTGAAACATTATCCTAATTTTTCACAAAACTTTTTTTGATTCTGCAATAGTTAATGGTTGACATCTATGGCACACTAAAAACGAATTTTTTTATGCATGGTACGTACATGATACAGATCAAATCTTGGCTCTACTACAAACTATTACACACTTACTTCAACAGTTCAATATATCGCAAAAACAAAAACACAGTTTTGATTTTGAACAATATCACCAATGGGAGAAATTCTTAAATCTAAATGTTTGGAAAGGAATACGTTTCTACTAAAACATACAAACCTCTTATATTATGACGAAAAAAGGATAGACATCTGATATGTATATATGCCACATAAGTTATACGAAATGAGCATATTTTATTGATTTATCGAAAATTTGGACGAAATCAATGGATGGTACTGAACAACCAAAATCTTCTTTTTAGATATTTTTCAGGGTAGAAATATTATCAATTGATATTGGAAAACATAATTAACCATATTTTATTGAGAAAAGGGAATGAAAAAAATTATCAAATGAATATATATAATTGTCACGGACGTCCATACGTTATTCTAATGAGATAGATATTCCTTTCGCCAGAATATTCTCTTAGACTGTGATAATTGTCTAAAATGTTGGCGGCAGTCTTGAATTTTCACCAAGAAGGAGTGCGATTCGTGCTGGACAATGCGGTTCAAAATTTGTAGAATGTCCATATAAGTCTATGTGCCGAGAAGCTAGTAAGAATATATATATGATCGTGAACTTTCGGACCCATTATTGACCGGGCTAACCGATGTCAACGTGATACCAATGTTATGCTGTCCTGATTGCGACAAGATTCGTTACTAATTAAGACATTTAATTTTTTAATTTTCGGAGAACTGGGTTTCGGACAACTGGGTTTCGGAGAACTGGGTTTCGGACAACTGGGTTTCGGACAACTGGGTTTCGGACAACTGGGTTTCGGACAACTGGGTTGACCCCTTCAGACACAGCTTTCCACTTGATAGTCTCACGAAGAAGCTAGACATATTCTGAAACATACCCCCAGGTTATTCTTATTATTTGAGGTCTCTTAGTTCTACATTTCAAAAGTCTGAGAAAAATAAACATCAAAACTACGACTTGAAACCCGCATATATATTTTTTGAAAAAATGAAAGAATGTTTCCTGCTACAATGAAGCTGTCTATACCCTCTCAGTTCGTCAGAAATCGCCGATGAGTTTTCAAAGTACCAGTAGATCAAAAAAAATCTGTTTTTTGAAATATTTCAAAATTCGATCGATCATTTCGTAGAGAAATACTTCGATTTTAGAGTGGAGACTTACCTCGTCTCTGGGTAGATATTCTTCAAAATATATCATGGTTTTGCTATGAAAAGCAGTTATCACGGAGTAAATCCAACTCAAAGTACGCATTTTCTTCATTTCAAACTAGTTGAAAACAAAGATGGCTGAACTATGAAGTGACAAGTTAGAGTAGAAGGGGTCTTTTGACTTTTGGTATTTTAGGCCACTGATAAAAATAACTGATTTTCATGTGTTTAACATTTACTAAGTACAAAATACCAGGTATATCATTCTAATTAAGCACATTTTTCTATTTCTTAGCCTCATTAAACACTTATTTAGTTTGGAATGCCCTTAAACCCTGCTAAACCCTGGTCTGAGAAACAAAGATCTAAATAAGGCCAAAGAGCACCCGGGTTCACTGTTAAACCTCCTGCTCACTGTAGTATGAATCATGAATGTACTTTCACACAGGGTTTAACAGAAAGAAACAGTGAACCCTGGTCTAACGAATCCGTGTTTCCAGGGTTCGCCTAGCATGCCTTCGACTCTTTCTCAACAACCTAGACAAATGTAAGTATCCTAAAACACACAGATGATGTGAAACACATTCCTCTAGCTGAATATACTAACAAGACCAAGCTAGGTCGATGAACTTCATCCTACTGAGCAGGTATCCAGAATCCGTACCTCCTTCTTCCCCCCTGCTATAACCAATTTGGAAGCGCCCGATTAAACTGAATCACGTGATCTTATTATGCGCAATGACTTATACATGATTTCTGTCGCAGTGTTGAGACAGCCAATCAGATTACGAGTTCTTAATCGGGGAAAGGCTAACTGCTTATCGCAGGGGGTAAAAAGAAAGAATATATTCTGGATTTTGAAGCCCTGTGATCGGAGGATGATGAACTTACAAGATGGATCCTTTGTTTTGAAAAAAAATTCAAATTAACGACTTTTTACCAGAATCTGCAGATTTTGCATGAGAGTGCTGTTTGATTACAACCTCTGTGATATTATATCTGATATGTGACTAATTATAGGCATGGTACACTGTTTTTTTTACAATTGTGCACGAAATCTGCCATTTCGAAAAAAGTTGTTTTATGAAGTTTGCTGTTACTAAAAGGAATGTTATAAAAACCCTTTGACCTTTGACCTGCACTTTTGACCTTCAGCTTCGACCTACAGGGTGCCCAAAAAGCGGGCCAAAAAGAAAGTTATAAAAACCCTTCGACCTGCACCTTTGACTTTTCTTATGAAAATTGTCAAAGTCCAAAAATATTTCTTTGAAAAACGACTAAGTCCAACTTCACATAGATTTAATGAAATTGAACGGAGCTCTGTCCTCGTCGAAAGCTAGCTGTCATCTCTTGAGTTTACATCGGCGAAATACTTTATAGGCCTGGTGACGTCATCACTTTTCGGACAAGATTTCAAAGTTAAATAACAAGTTATTGACGCCATATCCCGTTTTAATATTGATCAACAAGACTATAATTGGAACTCAATAAATAGAACAGTAATAGGTCGCTACTTACTCTAATTTTACTTCGATTCAATCGAATCAAAACCAGGAAGTAAGTTCTAAAAAGGGAAACTTCCATTTAAACTAGACCCGATTGACTACCCGATCAACATCAACAGAATCTTAATTTGATAACATGAAAACGCTATTTCACCCCTGTAACTAAACCTAGAGTACTGCAAACGTTGCTACAATTTAAGATCTTAATGATCTCACCTGTGAACCACAAATCAAGTGACTCTTGCGTGGTCTGAGATCGGCAAAAATAGCTTCTATAATATTTTCTTTTTGGACACCCTGTAAGTCGAAGGTGAAGGTCGAAGGTACAGGTCGAAGGTCGAAGGGTTTTTATAACATTCCTTACTAAAATCGTAGAGAGGCAATTTTGTGAAGAGATTTAATGGGATTTGCCATGCCTTGGCATTGCTGTTGTCTAGTTGGATCTGTTTTTCTCTTTAGACACAACATATGGTACATATTACTGCCTAATATCTATACAAATCACCATAATGAATTGCTCTTTTGTGTATTTAAAATGACACAATATTTTTCAAAAAAATTAATTTTGTGTTTATATGTATTGATTGACCTTAAAATAATTGTAAAATGTCAGTTCAGTCCAAAGTCAACTTGATCTGGCTGGCCATAACAGTGGATTTTTCTAAGCTCAAGTTGCTATTTATTTGCATAATTTTGTTTAACAATATTTCAAATGCCAAGAAGGCATAAGGAACACAGTATTGGCCTCCCTCGTATCTTTGTGCAAATTGAACATTTATAGATTTGGTTTCAGACATGACATATTGTTTATAAAAGTGAAAGTGACCTTAATGAGATGATAATGATATGTCATTTGATACAAAATGTTTAAATGATTGAGTCGATAAAGCTTGCTGTTAAAGAGGGATATTGCAATAGGAGAGCACAATTAAGACTCCCTAGACTTTTTTGCATGTTGAGTTTTATGACATATTCACCTATCTACTTAGCAACAAAGTAGTTCCAAAACTGCCGCTTTATATCCTTATTTTGCGATTGTACTGACTGGTCGAATTATTTTCGTTGAAATTAATTAATCTGAAGTCTGGGAAAATCCTCTCTTATCTGGTTGTTAAATTTGTTAATGATGAACTTGATTGGCTGCCTGGTTCAAGGTGTGTTGGCACTCGCGTCAAGTGATGGGGATTCCCCTCTGTGGCCGAGGAATCTATTGTCTTCAATTCTGACAGTTGGTTGTTCTGTTGATTATTTTAATATATCGGCAATGATATACCCATAAGTTGGTCTCAAGATATATCTTAGATATTATGTAAACCTGATGGTATGCCCTATACCGCAACTTTAAATTCTCCCACTCCCTGGTAGAACTTGTGAATGAGTTCTGTAGCCTTATATTGTTTGGAGTATTTGACTGGTCAGGTATTTCTCTGGGATATGTTTCACATTACAGTAAAACATGTCTTAGTGAACATCTTTCTCTAGTGAACACTTTTCTTCATCACATTCTCAACTGACCACTGTATAAATTATTCCCTCTGTAATGAACACCTACTGTAGGTGTTCAATGTTTACAGGTTTCACTGTATAAAGAATGTGATTATCTTTCAGTTATATCCTCCTGGACAAGATCATCTGCTTGATGTCAAAACTGATGAAAAGTCAGGATTCCCTCTGAACTGTAAAAAATATCACAGGTGAGTCAATAGTTTCTATGAATAGGATCTGAGAAACAATGGTATTCTTAATACTGAAAGGGAGTAAAACATAATATGAACACAGAAACTGTTGTCATTATCTTTGTATAGTTGACGGTCGAACTTTAATAGACAACGTGTGAAAGTGGTCTTAACATTTGAAAGTACTAATAGTTTTCATTGCAGCATTGTATTCATTTTCTGATTATAGGGCTGATATAATGCAATGATGCCAATGATAGTCGTAGTAGCATATTATTATAGTCTATTGACTGTACAGATAAAAACCTTTGAACCTAATGTTATTTCAAATATTTTAGTTCAAAAGATGGCAGTTTGAATGTACAAATTAAGTATAGGGAATGGAAAATATGAGTTCATCAAAACAGCCATGTAACCAGTCCCACTCCTATTATTGGCTTGAAAAATGTTCACCTACTTCAAAATTAGTTATATAAAGTTTGGGCAAGATGTCCAATTTTTATTTTCCCTGAAAATTATGCTTCTTCGGATTTTTGTCAAGACTGAGAAAATTTTTTAATTAATAACAAAATTGAAATCTAATAAATAAATTTTATTCTACCTTTGTAAGTACATTTTGAGTGCCCACATTTGAAAAAAGTCAAGTGACCCTTTTGAAAAGAATTGGCTGTAGGCATGAAAATGATTTTTTTCAGTTTGATTGATGCTTTTGATCCTGGTGATGTGAGAGCAAATCCTAAGATAAAGGAAGCTAAAGTTGTAGAGTTTGTGCAGTACCCTGGAGAGTTGCTACTCATCCCCACCGGTTGGTTGCACCAGGTATGTGTGTATCATGTAAGAAAATTAATTTTACACCTCATGAAGAAGCGATGCTAGATTTCTACTGTTCAGCCATTCAACATACCCAAACATTAAATTGATCTTTTGTATTTGATGACATTTATGGATTGAATGAAACGCCTTTCACTTTTAATTGTCCCATTGAATGAATTTATGGGGATATAGAGAACTGCTCTGTCCATCCGTATGTCTGTCCGGGTTTAAGTCTGTCCATCTGGGCAATAACCCAAAGTAGGTATAAAAAGTTTCGAGACAAATGTGTGACATATACGGAATTCCCATGAAATTTCCGAACAAAATGTGTGCCTTTTTCTTCGCCGTCTGTTTTTTTTTTTGATGTATCGGCATTCATTCATTCTACAGAAATATTTTTGCTTGACAATTATCATGTATAATGCGTAAAAAGCTGGCGTGACTTCAATTACTTCAGCAAATACGTGACAAGTACGCAAATTGCGGGACAGTTGGATGGCCTGGGATTTGCTACGTCTTGGCATTGCTATTATCTATTATGTTTCTATCATGTTGTATTGAATATGATGAGTAACATGATAAAGTAAGTTTCGTTCAGTGTTTCTTAACTCCCTGTGTTGCGTTTTTTCTTGTTTATTTATTTTAAGTTTTCAATTTGAAATAAGCTATGGTGTGTGCTTTTCTTTTTTTATGATTCGTATTTGTATTGTTTTTTATTGAAGTGTCACAGGCTTAATTTCATACATGTACATCTATACAATCATCCAAAAAGCCCCGAGCCAGCAATGGCTTATGAGACACTGCTAATCAAAATGAATCATATAATATTATATAATAACATGCATAATATAATATGAGTCAGTTGCAGAAATGGGATTATGAATAAAGCAAAGTTCATGACCTCTACTACCAATATTGATTGATGAACTGATCACTCAGTCAGTTGTTGATCATATGCAAATGTGGTCAGGTTATAAATATAAGTACAATTTAAGTCCATGATATTTTCACATATTGAACATAACACTCAGTTCACAAAGAGATGTATACAAATCTAATCCACAAGTAGAAATGATTGTTTCATGCTGTTTATGCATTGTGTATAAACTGTAATCCAAAACATGAATAACGTTGGCAAGAGGTGGTTGTATGATGGCCCATAAAATCACATTATGTAACACCGGCACCCTGGTTCAAGTTATAGTGCAGTGGCCCATGTTTGTAGATTTTGTGTATATTCCTTAAAACATACTCCGTTTCCAATTGTTCCCTGGTCTTCTTAGTTTCGATATAGACATTACTGTAATCCTTAGATTGCTTCAACTTTATTTTGGACCTCAAAATTCGGGATTTATCGTTGTCAGACTTCAGTGTTACGAGCACAATACCTGCATTGGCATTCCTTTTTGGCAGTCTTTTTACGTCATTTGGGGACACTCGAATCGGATCATCACAAACAATTTCAGAAAATACATTACTAACCATATCTGCATCCTCTTTAGCTGATGTTTCTGGCAAATTCTTGATGACAATAATCGGTACTGTTTCATTACTTCTTTTGTCTGCATGTTTACACATTGAGTTTTCCAAAACGTCAACACGGTCTTGTAAGTCCTTGATCTTTTCACAAACTGTATTTACATGTTGTAACATCACATTTCTCTGCTGTTCAATTTTTGTGTCAAAATAACTAACCAGTTCATTTCGTTGTTGTTCCAGCTGTTTAATGAGTCCGCTATTGTGATCCAATATTCTAGTCATTTGCCCCTGCAACGTTTGGATAGAAGATCCTAGTGTCATTATAGAGGCCGACGTGTTTGCATCCATTTGAGGTCCCTTTGTACTGTATCCAAATAAATTTTCAATGTTGTCAGCCATATTGGATTTTTCAATTTTTGACTTCGTTCCTGTCAAAGTTTTCATACTCTGTTGCTGATTATCCAGTTTAGGTTTTCTTGTTGGTTTTGGTTTACCCATTCTCTCCGAATATTCCAGTGTACCTTGATACTGTTATTAGTCCTTGTGAACGTTACGAAATCATAAAAAAGTCGAATTTGCTAGGAGCTGTTTAGAACCTTGTGCTAGTGGTACGATGGCCCATGTTATACTATGATACAGTTAACCAAGAACTCAAAAAGAAACATTTAATTTTTTTTTATATGTCATCTTCAATTGAAAAGGCAAGCATCAAATATAAAAAATAAACTGTTCAGGTTTCATTGTAATACAGAATAGAAATAAAGTATAAGTAAGTGACCATAATGAAGGTTAAGGTGACCATGATATTTTCTACTTCAAAAAGTAAACTATCATGCGATAAGGCCTACATTAACATGTAATTTTGCTGTATACTACCTTGTCTTTGACATTGCTGTTATCTAGTTCTATTTTAACAAGAAACATACTATATTACATCCATACATGATAATTTTGCTGTACGCTGAAGACTGACATCAAAATGAGATTTTCTGGTAAAGGAGTTATAGTCACTGGATCAAACAGTGGTATTGGGAAGGCCACTGCCCTGTTGATGGCAAAAGAAGGAGCCAGTGTTGTCATACATTGAAGAGACATGAAAACACTGGAACAGACTATTTAAGAATGCAGGGAAGTTGGTGCACAAAATGCCAAGTTTCCTATTGTTCAGGGAGACTTTAACAGTGACAAGACATTGATACAGCGATTATATGACACTGCTATGGAGACATTTGGGCGAATTGATGTCCTAGTGAACAATGCCTGTACAGCTGAAATCTGCACATTTGAGAACGTCATAGAGGAACAGTTTGACAAGCAGATCAATGTTGCTCTTAAAGCGCCTGTATTTTTATCTCAGAAATGTTTCCCAGAGCTAAAGAAAAACAAAGGAAACATTGTGAATGTATCAAGCATTGCTGCAGCAAGACCCCCCTCTCTTGGACATGCAATTTATTCTGTTTCAAAAGCAGCATTGAATCAGTTTACTCAATGCGCAGGGATAGAATATGGTTCTGAGGGTGTCAGAGTTAATGTAGTATGCCCAGGGTTGGTTGCCACTGGATTCTTTATCAAAGCTGGAATTGTTGACACGGAGGCTGAGCAAGATGAACATTATAAGAAACTCACACGTTGTACCCCATTAAAGAAACCTGGTACTCCTGAGGAGACGGCTAAGCTGATTGCGTATCTGGCATCAGATGATGCATCTATGATGAATGGTGCTAACATTATACATGATGGAGGACTAACTCTTATGGGACTTGATACAAAAACAATTGAGAATGCTGCAAAGTGTGCCAGCGAATAAATTTTGACTGTCTAACTGGCCGTGAAACAAACATTTTTTGCTTGCTACCAAACAGCTTTCCCTTTTCAGCTTGTTATTTGCCGCCATCAAGTAGTTGTCGTGTCATATAATATAAATGTATTTTACAGGTATTTTTAGAGATTTTGAAGAATTTATTGAGCTGGGGTCTGATAAGTGATAATTTTCTTTAATTTATTTGTCTAATAAAGATGATAAAAAGATCTACTGTTTAGATATTTTGAAGAATTAATTGAGCTGGGGTCATATGATCCATGATGACTGATGTTTTTTTTAAAGGATAGGTATCGATATGGTGAACTGAATTCAACAATGTTTTTCTCTTAAACCAAACTGTTTTTTAACATTTTTTTTTTAGTGCAATTGTTTTTGTTCCTTTCTATCAATTCTTGAGAATGAAATAAAATGTCTTTCCGAACCTTATTAGAACAAAATAGCATATACAACATTTTCTTAGACCTCTCAATATTATAGTTATACAAAGGAAATGGTTGATTTAAAAAAAAAGTATGCAAAAACTTAAAACAAATGAAAACAAACAAAACAGTCCTTATGCACAGTACAAAATATTTTGTATTCAGTTCGAAAATCAGGAGACAAAAGTAACAAAACACACATGTGTTTTCTATTGTCTATGAGTATGTGGTAGAAGAGACAGTCTACTAATACATGTAAATGTTTAAAATTAGATAACCAACAGTAAAGAACATGAAACAAGGTTCAATTGTGCCAAATATGACTTAAAACCCATTCTTGATGTCTTTGTTATTAAGATTTGTTTGGGTTACCTTTTTGGCTCATCCTATATTTTTCTTTTATAGTCTTTAAATTTATTGCTTGTAGAATTGCATTTTATTCACTGACCTCAATTAATGTGTGAAATAAAAATCTGCATCTGATGTTTTAGTATTGAAATTATTTGTGTCATTTTGACTTTCATGTTTAATTAAGTTTTCAGTCAGTCCAACGCGATTATGAGAAAAAAATAAATGAAGATAAAGTGCAATAAAATATTATAATCAATAGCATATTTATTACAAAAAGGTTACAAAAGTAATAAATATAAACCATCAGTCATGATCTTGGCAAATATAAATATTAACAATTTATCCATGACAAACAATTGTTTGTTTTCTTGAGAAAGAAATATAGAGCAGCCAAGATTTTATCGGGAATAAGATGCTTCATCTTTCGAGATATGAATTAAGAGTTTTATCCTGACACTTTCAAATATTCACATTCAAGTATACGGTATATACAGTAAAACTTGATACAGTAAAAGTGGAACACCTTTGGTACCTCTAAAAAGGTGTTCTACTTGTGAGGTGTTCAACTCATAGAGGTCCATTAAGTCAGTTGGTCTTTGGTCTTTGCAATCAATATGGCACTATGAAATAGGCCTGCGCATGTTAAAATTTTTCTTCAAAACTCAACTTTTGTACAAGTTGATACAATTGTCTTTCAAACTAGAAACTTACCTCATTCGAAAGATTCCAAAAGACTTTATCTATACTGAAAATCTTAGATCCCAGCATAGTAGAATACGCTGTCAGTTTGCTTTTGATTTTTTGAAGTGAGTTTCTGTAGATCGACAGATTTCAAATTGGTACGTTTATAAATACGAATTTCTGCACACTTGTAAGATATATGCGCAAAATGAATTTATAAATTTGATTGATTAATAATTTTCTCCTGAGCATGCGCGAAGTCTGATGAATGCTTATGATGAAGACACATAGCCAGCTTGGGTCTTTGTAGAAGAGCCATTCCAGTTTTTACATGCTAATTCAGAGTAATTCAATTAAGTCCAAATTTTTTGTAGCGTATTAAAAACCAATTACACCAAGAAAAAAATTTGAATTTTAGACCTTCCAGATGTTTGAAAATCAAGCACTATGAGTCTCATAGCAACAAAAGTTGGACTCTCATGAATTCAATTGTAAAAAGAATTTTTGGTCAATGAATAAAATTACAGACAAATTCAATTAGGAAAAATCTTGTTACTTCTTAAACAAAAAAGGATTTTTGGTCCATTGATAAAAAAGCATGTATTTCACACAGTAAATGCATTTGAACAATTAAGATCACACCTGTACACCTGTATCAATTTTGTAGTTAGAAATATGATATTTTTGAAAGTTGTAGATGGCATAAATAAACAGTCAGTGTTCAACTAAATAAAAATCTACCATAAAACAGTGAAATATTGCTTTGTTTTTCCAGGCGTTTAATTCAGAAGAAACTGTGGCAATATCAAGTCAACTCATGAATCTCAATAACTACATGATAATCTTAGAGGAGATATTCAAAGCAGGCAATCTCCGAAGATATTCTGTGCCATTTCATTTTGATGAAATGTCTCCCACAGAAAAGGTATTGGAGTTGATATATTATAGAATTAGCAATGGACAACATATAGAATAGGTGGTGCCTTTTTAAGGGCAGTTTTATTCACTAAAAGATTTAACCCACCTTGATATGCTATTTTTGAAAAAGTATAGATTTTCATTGCACTCAATGTTTTTTGTAACCATTGATGAGAGATAAAGTAGTTTCTCTCTAGGCTAAATAAAATGTTTTATAAAAAAGAGCATTACTCATGAATAGAAAATATACTTGTACTGTATTAATCAATTTGAGAAGGCCATAGAAAGTAGAAAGGTTTATTGGAAAAGATGAAGAATGCTCATATTGCATCCTCCTAAGCAGGTATCCAGAATCCGTACCTCCTTCTTCCCCCTGCTATAACCAATTTGGAAGCGCCCGATTAAACTGAATCACGTGATCTAATTATGCGCAATGACTTATACATGATTTCTGTCGCAGTGTTGCGACAGCCAATCAGAGTTCTTAATCGGGGAGATGCTAACTGTTTAAGATCCACTTCAAGGTGCCTATAAAACTGGACACCAGACAAGTGACAATTTATATATCTTAAGCACTCTTATATCTCACTATAAACGATTGAAGAAACCAGTATATTGTATTATGATTGACTTCAAAAAAGCGTTTGATTTTGTAAATAGGTCTGCACTAATGTATAAACTATGCAAAGCAGGTATATCACCAAGTTCAAATATTTTTAAAATTATTTCCAGTATGTATAAAAAATCCAAAGCTTGCCTCAAACTCAAAGATGGTATCACCCCTACTTTTGAGACAGATGCCGGTGTAATGCAGGGCTCTGTCCTTAGTACTTATTTATTTAACCACTTTCTTGATGATTTGTCAGACTATTTACCGAAGGAGTATGGACTTCAATTTGACGGTGATAAGATAAACCATTTACTTTGGGCTGATGATTTAATTTTATTGTCAAATACTGAAGATGGAGCTCAAAAAATGTTAAATTGTTTATTTAAGTTCTGTAAGAGGTATCACCTTATTGTTAACACATTAAAGACGAAATCAATAATTTTTAATTCAAAATCCAATGTGCAATTCACTTTTAATGACAACATTATTGAAAGCGTTAACCACTATAAATATTTGGGCTGCATATTTAATAATAACATTAATTTTGATAAACACATAGGTTATCTCCAAGAACAGGCAAGGAAAGCCCTTTTTAAAATTAAGCAACAGTATAAAAAATTTAACGATGTTCCTTTCTCCGTTGCCCTGCATCTTTTTGATAGCTTGGTTGAACCAATTTTAATGTATGCCTCTGAGATATGGTATAGTAAGAAGCATGTAAAAGCTATAGAAGCAATACACTTATCATTCCTTAAATGTTTGCTTGGTGTGAAAAAATCAACAGCTACACCGGCTGTTTATGGGGAGCTAGGACGTTATCCTTTAAAAATTCGTTTCAACATTAAGCTGATTAAGTATTGGCTGCGTTTAATGAAATTACCTGAAGAAAATATGCTCAATAAATCATATTTGTATGACCTTGAAATGAATGGTTTGGGTTACTCTGGCACTTGGTCCAGTAAAGTTATTGACATATTAAAACAATGTGATTTATTCTCTCATTGGTTGACTCAAAATGTTGAAGATGATTATATATTTATTCAAACGATCACAAAGAAATTAAAAAGTAATTATGCACTTCAATGGAAACAGGATATTCTTACTTTTCCTGTTCTTAGAACTTATATAAAATTCAAAAATACTTTCACCAAAGAATTATATTTAAACATTCAAAATAAAAAGTATAGACATGCATTAACTAGGCTCAGGATGAGTTCACATAAATTACAGATAGAAGTTGGGCGGTACTCAAAACCAAAGCCAAAACCCACAAGTGAAAGGTTGTGTAGTGAATGTGGGGTAATTGAGGATGAGCTTCACTTTATCACAAGCTGTACAAAGAACTTAAAACACAGAGAGCTTTTGTTTGAAACTTTAGAATCTGATCTGAAACAGTGCAAAGACCCAGATAAACTGTTTGAAACTATTATGTCTAGTAAAAGCTCTCATGTTAACTTACATTTAGCCAAATTTGTATATCACTCTTTTAAAAATTTGGAAAATGATTAATATTATGTAAACATTTTTTAAAACACATGTATTATGGATACACCACACTGATATCATACCCTGACATGTGAAACTGATGTAAAGTAGTTTTGTAGTATGTAGTTGTAGTTTGTAGTTTTTTGTACACTGTAGTGACTGATATGTCATTTACATGACATGGTTATTGAGTCAATAAAAGATATATATATCGCAGGGGGTAAAAAGAAAGAATATATTCTGGATTTTGAAGCCCTGTGATTTGAGGATGTCATATTGAGGCTACTTAGACTTTCATTCTTTGATGTAAAATATGTTATGATAAACTAAATTGTTAATTTTTTGTTCGAGTCAGTTTTCAGTAACACCAAAGTATGTTTGTCAAAGTTGAATTAAAAGTTTTTGTTTGGGTTAGTTTTCAAAACTATTTTTGAAACCCATGATGGTGACCATCTTTCAGCCAGTATGCGTTTCTAATAATTTAAATAATGCACTTTCTTTTTATTGACACCAAGCTGTCAGAAAATAAAATTGTTCAATGGAGTTGAGTAAATTCAAATAATCAGTTGTCCATTGCAAATAGAATGTTATTTGATTCTGAAATTTGCTGGCTGTATTAGTCAACAAATAACTATAAAAATAAGTTGGTTCATTTATATTCAAAGTTTACCCAAATGACTTATGTTATAATTTCTGTGACTTCTCAAAAATTTTCCAGTTTCTTCTTTAATTTCTTTGAATAAAATCATTTGGAATCTTTTATCGGCCAGCACTGAATGAAAATATCGTCGACATTGAGTGAAATATATTCTCGGGGGCCGCCGGAAACTTTATTATATTCATTTATATTTTAAGGTGAGTACTGTGATGTCATTGTTACCCGATGATGTCATAAAGAAAGGGGAGGAGCAAACACGAATGATGCTTGATCAAGTAAAGTATGTGGATAAAATGCGGGAAGAATTATGATATGAGTGATTTCTTACTGGTTGAAAAGGAAAAAACATGCAATCATGGAACGAATGTCAATACAAATGAACCATATCTCCAACATCAAATGGATTATGAAGCTGCTATGATCTGCTGCAAGATGTCATAAGTGATGTCGTTGATGAAAATTTTAAAACCTCACAAAATCATATTTACAGCTGGTCTGATAAGTATGTAATGAAATTAGATGAACTGTAGATTTATTATTATGTCACCACCAAAAGTGGTGACATATTGTTATGGTCTCCGTTTTTTTTATGTCACCACCAAAAGTGGTGACATATTGTTATGGTCTCCGTTTTTTTATGTCACCACCAAAAGTGGTGACATATTGTTATGGTCTCCGTTTTTATGTCACCACCAAAAGTGGTGACATATTGTTATGGTCTCCGTTTTTTGCGACGGCGGTTGGTGGTTGGCGGTTGGCGTCCGGCGTCTGTAACAATTTCTTACAACTTCCTATAACTTAACAAATACTGTTTAGACTGACTTCAATTTTTTTCTAAATCATCTACATGTTCTCAGAAGTTCAAATCTGACTTTAGATTTGACATTTCACCTTCAATGACCTTCTCAAGGTCAAAAAGGTCTTTTTTAAACTTGCTTCCCATTGACTAATTTTTTTTTCAAAATCATCTACATGTTCTCAGAAATTCAAATCTGACTTTAGATTTGACATTTGACCTTCAAATCTGACTTTAGATTTGACATTTGACCTTCAATGACCTTCTCAAGGTCAAAAAGGTCTGTTTTCAACTTGCTTCAAATTGACTAAAATTTTTTTTCAAAATCTACGTGTTCTCAGAAATTCAAATCTGATTTAAGATTTGACTTAAGATTTGACATTTGACCTTCAATGACCTTCTCAAGGTCAAAAAGGTCAAAAAGGTCTGTTTTCAACTTGCTTCAAATTGACAAATTTTTTTTTTCAAAATCATCTACGTGTTCTCAGAAATTCAAATATGACTTTAGATTTGACTTAAGATTTGACATTTGACCTTCAATGACCTTCTCAAAGTCAAAAAAGGTCAAAAAGGTCTTTTTTCAACTTGCTTCAAATTGACTAAATTTTTTTTTCAAAATCATCTACATGTTCTCAGAAATTCAAATCTGACTTTAGATTTGACATTTGACCTTCAATGACCTTCTCAATGTCAAAAAAGGTCAAAAAGGTATTTTTTCACCTTGCTTCAAATTGACTAAATTTTTTTTTCAAAATCATCTACATGTTCTCAGAAATTCAAATATGACTTTAGATTTGACTTTAGATTTGACATTTGACCTTCAATGACCTTCTCAAGGTCAAAAAAGGTCAGTTTTCAACTTGCTTCAAATTGACTAAATTTTTTTTTCAAAATCATCTACGTGTTCTCAGAAATTCAAATCTGACTTTAGATTTGACATTTGACCTTCAATGACCTTCTCATAGTCAAAAAAGGTCAAAAGGTCTTTTTTCAACTTGCTTCAAATTGAATACATTTTTTTTTCAAATTCATCTACATGTTCTCAGAAATTCAAATCTGACTTTAGATTTGACATTTGACCTTCAATGACCTTCTCAATGTCAAAAAAGGTCAAAAAGGTATTTTTTCACCTTGCTTCAAATTGACTAATTTTTTTTTCAAAATCATCTACATGTTCTCAGAAATTCAAATATGACTTTAGATTTGTCTTTAGATTTGACATTTGACCTTCAATGACCTTCTCAAGGTCAAAAAAGGTCAAAGAGGTCTTTTTCAACTTGCTTCAAATTGACTAATTTTTTTTTCAAAATCATCTACATGTTCTCAGAAATTCAAATCTGACTTTAGATTTGACATTTGACCTTTAATGACCTTCTCAAGGTAAAAAAAGGTCAAAAAGGTCTGTTTTCAACTTGCTTCAAATTGACCAATTTTTTTTTCAAAATCATCTACATCTTTTCAGAAGTTCAAATTTGACTTTACAAGTACAAGTTCTCAGAAGTTCAAATCTGACTTTAGATTTTTTTAACTTGCTTCAGATTGAACAATTTCTTTTTTCAAAATCATCTACAAGATCCCAGAAGCTCAAATCTTCAAAAACCTTCTTAAGGTCAAAAGGTATTTTCCAACTTGCTTTAAATTGACCAAATTGTTTTAGGTGGTGACATTTTGTCATGTTAATGCCTTGTTACATTTTGTTACTGTAACAAGACAGGACTTCATGAATATTATTACTATCATGAGGAAGGATATAAGAAATGTCAATTACATTTATATGATGTGCCAAATCCAAACAAATATATCAGTTGATAAGTATATTGAAGTAATTTATTAATTTTTACATTTGTAAATCTATGCTTTATGTATACCTGAACATGTTCTAACACATGTACCAGTAATTTGAAAGAAAGCAAATCTGAAGTACTGACTACATTGTTTTTTTGCTAAAATGTATGAAATGCCAAAAAACATTTGGCTGTTGAAACCTTTTTTGATTTTCAGATATAATGCAATATCGGTTACCATGACAACAAATTAAATGATGTATGAGACAAGTTTTCTCTGTTAAATACAATATAAAACCAAGTGGTGACATCTAGTCACGCTAGACTGGTCCTGTTTACATGAATCATTGAATATTTATTTTATTTTAAAACCTACACGAATGTGAAATGTATATTTCAATCATGTTAACAAAAGCAGAAGTTTGGATTTTATATACAAAAACTAATATATTTTCTTCATTTTTACACATATACATTCCAATACATGTTTATACATACGAATGGTGCTATATATTAACAGTATTCTAATCTAAGGGGCATATCATTGGATTTTGGGGAACATTACCATTTACCACTTTCACTCCAGTTAGGTAGATAGGTTTTGCTGTTGTAAAAGACAAGACATTTTGGGCTTTGGTAAAAAGGGGGACTATGGAAATAAACAAAAATTGAACCTTGGATCACATTGTGGATTATGGTGTATGGGTTCATTTCAGTTCAGTTTGGTTCAATGATGTCATCTCTATGATAAATGTTAAATTCAAACTCCTATTGATTTTGGTTCATCAAAATCAATCATTCATAGTTACCTTTGTAATATGCTGACATATTCAAATGAACCATACTGAAAAAAGCAGCCCCAGAAAGAGGTTACGAGTGTTTCCCCAAAATCTGATTATTTGCCCCTGATAGGCACATTGTTATGGTACTAATTATACAGGGGTAGCCTATAGCCAGGATATAGAAATTATGAATTTTTATATGAATTTGAATAGGTAAGGTTAATTAATGGGAATATAATTACTTCATTGTTTCTATTTAAAGAAATCTGAATAAATATTGACTGTAAAATTATTAGTCAGTTGCCTCGCCTGCCTTATGCCTAGCTATGCTCCTGTATTTATTGGATTTGATGAAGCATTTGATTACAGGATATGAACTTTATATTGGAGGTCACCCATGTCATGATCACCTTCAACTACATCTGTATGTACGTCATCTTGTAAACTGGTGGGTGCAACAGGTGTTGTTCTCAGACTTGATAACGTATTTTCAACAGCTGGTTTTGTCATTGTTTATCATAATAATAACATTGTTGTCAATAATAACTTAAGTTCATTTACTTCAGAGTAAAATAAAAGTAAATGAACTTAAGTTATTATTAATATATTACCAGAGTGATGATTTTACACAGAAACATTGTTGTCATTACAATTTACATGAAATGCAAAGTCATATTTCAAGTTTTTTATTCAAATTTGGAAGAAACTCTCCTAGTTCGTCTACAAAAGATGACTTAAATGACTGATGGAGAATCCATGATATGTAACATTAAATTCTAAATTCTGCTCTATATATACACATGAATATCTTCAAATATAAATTCCTTGAAATATGAACACGTTTAGGCATTTTATATGTTCTCATTGAGTTACAGTTTATTTACTGTGCATTTCATTTTCATATTATTTGGGGGATTCAATAAGTACTGATAAAAATTGTATAGTACTTGTTGAACACTCCAGTTTGTAGAATTTGTACTTAATACATGTACTCTACCACAAATGTGCAATAAAATTGTAAAAGACTATTATTATGCACATCACTTTACAATATCTCTCTATATTATCTTACTATGGCATCATGGTATGTATTTATCTAATCTGTAAGAGTCTAATGTGACCTGGAATGAGCATGTACAATGCTACAGAATCGATACATGTACACTGAATATACCCCGGGGGGTTCACTATATATAAACCTTGACGGGGATCCTCGGCGCATGTGGGGTACCTTTTTCAACGTTTGGTATGGCAATGGACCCATATTTTAGGATTTGGTATGGTAATGCCCGGAAATTTCTGACTTCTGAGGTATGGCAATGGTCGGACTTTTGCTCTTCTGGTATGAGAATGGTCGTTGTAGATACGTTACCTAACATTCGTGGTATGGCATTGGTCCAGTAGTTGCAAATTTGGATGACATTGATCCTATATTTCATTTACTTTGAATTAAGGTATGGCATTGGTCCCATATTTGGGCATTTGGTATGGCATTGGTCCTACATTTTGACATTTGGTATGGCATTGGTCCCATAATTGGGCATTTGGTATGGCATTGGTCCTATATTTGGACATTTGGTATGGCATTGGTCCTATATTTGGACATTTGGTATGGCCTTTGGGTGTTATTTTGGTTGGTATGGGACATATTGAAATTTGACAGATTGGTATGGGAACATATTGATATTTGAGGCTTCAGCCTAGGACCCCCGTCGAGTTTTATATACAGTGAACCCCCCGGGGAATATACTAAGTATTTTGTCAACTATCTTTTGTTAATGTACAGAGAATAACATCTTCATAATATTCATTCTTTCTGTGTGGTGATTTTTTCTCCATATATTTTGCTAAGTCAGTCATTTGAAAAATTGTAATGTTTGACCGCAGCTCTTTATAATTTAATATTCCAAGGAGTTAAAAGTCTTAAATATCCCTTGGTATGATAAATATGTGCAAAAGCAAGTTGGAAGTTTTATTACGAAATCATTCAAAAACTTAAACTTGCCTGGGGATTAACATTTTGGATGCATCACACCTAAAGTATATTATAACATATGTAAATAACAAGTTTTTTGTATAAATTGTATATATTAGTGTAGTGTAGTGTAGTGTAGTGTAGTGTAGTTTTTGTAAAATTTCATTTTGTAATGACTAATATGTCAGGTCATGACATCTAAAGAGTCAATAAAAGATATATATAATAGAGATTCTCACGAGCTTTAAAAAGAGAATCTGATAAATCAGAATGTTTATGTTAATTCTCTTCATTTCATTTTCCCGTATTAGTGATTTTCATTTATGGCTCATTAAACAGTATTTTTAATACTAACTTGTACATGTTGCAATGGCCTATAGAAGAACATGGGTTTCTTTGAAGAGACTTTCAAATCCTGTTTTTTATTTATCCAATAACTTAATCAATTAGATATTTTCTTGTTTCTTGGTGGGGATGGACAAATACTGAATTTATAGATTATTATTGAATTGCTAGTAATTGGATCCTGCTACGTAGGATTAAAAAAATTATATTCATATTTTGGATTTTGAGTAAATAAGACAATGGTGTTGTTGAAGGATCTTGTTATGGCTAACTGTCCCTGATCATGAATAAAAAAAATAGTAATTAGATTAAGTAAATGCACCTATTCTACACTTGATGTTCAATACTTTCTTAATTAAGTAGTTTGACTGATGAGGCCATTTATCATTGAAATTACCACAACAATTACACTGCATTAAAAAAGGAAAAAAAGAAAAAACGATGACGCTTTGCTCCAACTTGTTAAATGGACTATCATAGTCAAAGTAATGGTGTGATTGATCATACTCAATCTATCCTCAAGGTAGATACTGAAAAAGCCTTGATGGCTGTAAGAATATATCCCATATGAAAACAATACATTTATACAGCTGCATTTTATCAAGGACGTACTTTACTTTTCCATTGAATGCCATGTATCACTTTTTAATATCTGATTAACACGTTTTCTTAGCTCATTTGCAGAGAAATGATAATTAAACTATTTAATGACTCTTCATTGTAATCGAATTCCTATGTTCTATCATAGTCGATCTGAACAAATTCATGTCAAATTATTTCATAAATACAGGGTGGGGCAAAAATATGACCACATATCAAAATTCTACCTTACTCAATCTACAGATGAGCTATTGTTGATATCTTGTCACATGTACTTTATTTGATAAAGAAGTTTATTATATGCTGAAAGAAAGATTTTAATATGTATTAAAAAATTATTTTCAAATACTAACGATTTATACATGTCAGTCATAGGGGTCGTTTTACAAATTTTCATTTTGTATTCAGTTCTGTGTATTATGATGATTTGGTCTATCTTTTGCCAACATAATTTAATTTATTTCTAAATCTTCTTCAGGTAAACTGAATCGGAAGATTTAGAAATAAATTGAAAATTTGTAATCTCAAATATTTTTATGTTTTAAACACTTAATAACATTATACATTTTGCCAACATGATAATACTATTTGACACTTCATAATTCTATTTATTCATTTATTATTATTTTTTAGAAATGACAACAAAATAATGAAATTGTTAGATTAAAAACTATTTTTAATAAAAGATATTTTATTATTTAATTGTGTTGCGAGATGTGATAGGATTTTTTCTAAGGTTTCAACCATGAAGAATCATCATCTGAGTTTAAGGTAGTTCATTATATATGATGTCATGATTTTTGCCCACCCTGTATATTGAATAAACTTCAGAGGCTGATTGGAAAGAATGTTGATTTTGTAAGAGAAACTGTTTTGATCTGGTATTATCATATTTTTAAATTGTATTATTTAATAGGTTTATTTTGTTTTCATTGAATAATCCCTGACTAATAACACTATTGATGTCGGATAAACATGTTCCTCTATAAGAATGATTTATGATATTTTCATCAATAACGGTAGATTTAATATTCTTTCCGGAAGATAAAGCATTTTGATATGATATTTGTTTTCGTAAGTATTGCCTAATTGTAGCTCAAACTATTACGCATGTTTCATGTGTTTTTTGTTTTGCTTGCCATGCATCACTGATTTATAAAGTATCCTTGATAAAAAGCCCTGATATAAGAACATACTGAAGTGAAAAGATCTATCATGGAATAATTTTCTCACAATTCAATTAAGCACAAACATACCATCATAGAAATCTTGACAAAATCATTAGGCGCAAACAAATATTGTTCATCAGTAACCATGGTAATATGTCACGATCTGTCCGAACTGTGCATGTCCAGAGTTGTTTTAAGTGAACTAAACATAAACAAGCAAGGTCCTACATGACGGACAGTCACCTCAATAAAACCAAATCTCTCATAATTCACAGTAGTATGTTCATCAATAAGAAAACATAATAATAAAATCGGTGAAGCATATCTCAGAAAAATATGTTGTGAAAATTCTGTTTGGATACAGCCTTCTTACATTAGCTTTGATTCATCCAAGGAGGATTGGCTCCCAGAGTGCAACATCGATATTCTGTCCCATATATGGAAAAACTCACAGGAAATGATCTACATATTGTTTCGAATCTGGGAGCCAATCCTCCTTGGAATCATCCGCACATAAGTTTTATATACAAGGGGTAATTCAAAAGTAAGGTGACTGTATTTGCCATTTCAATCATTTTAACCAATTTCCTTAAAATTCACAAAGGATGCGTGTTATCTATTTATACATTATGACCCAATTTCAATATCTGATTCTGACTTATGACCATTTTGTAGTTGCTATAGTAACTTTTGGATCACCCCTTGTAGTAGAATATGATTGTATAAAATATTATAAAACAAGGCACTTGTTAAAGTCCCTGTCAATTCTAACAGTACTGCAATGTTTATGAAGCATTACTACAGTATAAGATGCATTAGTCCAAAGGCATACTACATTGTACTTGACACATACATGTATAACAAATGTTTGTGAAATTTAATTTTGTCCATCGTATTTACTATCTCTTGTAGAGGTGTTTGCTTCTGCAAGCATTGGATGACAAAAGATGAATTTGAGTGTATTGGTTGGAAACTACCCTGCAAAAATTCTGAGGTATTTTCTGTAAGAAATTCTAAAGACTATGAACTTTCATGAATGAAAGAACCTCGTAACGACACAATGTTTGTAATAATTAAATCCATCTCACAGTATATGATAGAAATTATTGTGCTTTTTCTGTGCATGAACACAAACTGTTTTTTTCAAGAAAACAATGTAATACATTTGTAATTAATAAGACCTTTTACAAGGAGTTCAACTGAATGCAGATTTTATCATTAATATTAAACTAATGCGTATAAATCCTAAAACATATTATTAATACATTGTTCTATCTTCTTCCTCATTGTTGTTATTGTGGAACGCATTATTTGGACTGAAAGCTGGATTATCGTAGATAATTGAAATGTTGAATGCTTGAGTTGTGCTCGGGTTTGTTTGAAATCTCCCCGATTCATCCTGTTTGTGGTTATCTGGCATCTCAACGGAGACGAGTACCCCAGAGCAAATGTTCATGATTGCCACTATGATGATAATCCCAGCACTATAGTGCAGTCCCCAGGGTGTGTCTTTGGTCCATTCTTGTGAGATCACTGCAACCCAGATTGAGATCAGCACTAAGTCGAACACCGCTGAAAGTAATAAATCAGTTTATGTTATCAGTTGGTTTTACGTCAGTGCTGTGGAGGGAGGTTGTAGCATATGTGTAAAGACAAACTCCTTGTGAATTAATGTTGTATTTGTATGATTCAAGATTAATTAGGTATTTTTCTAGAATTCTGCAAAACATCAACTTGACACATTGAATAGAATATATTATTTTCCCATCTGCATCAAACAATTTGAGTAGGGAAATAGAGAATATGTTCATTCATCTATATGTCTCTTCATCCACCATCCATTCTCTTGTCCATTTGTATGTCTGGGAGTTAATTCAAATACTGGTTGTTGGATTTGGTTCTTTATAGGCTGAGGTCTTATGAGCATAAAACCTCTGCTTGTGAATAAGTTTCCATTTTTCTGATCAAAATACCCATTATGTATCATAAAAATACAGATTTTATATGCTATGCCTTATGGCATATTACTCTGCTCAGGAAGGACTTTTCAGGATGGCTGTTGAATTCAAAATGGTAGTAAATACCAGTTTCCAATTTAAGTCCAAATGTTATAGATAAAATGACTTTGCATTGGACTTCTTCTCGAGAAGGAGTTTCATCATGTCATATCATGGGTGTTGATTTTGCCAAAAGGAGAAAATACTACAGCCTTGTTATTTTCATCATGTATTATGTTCAAAAGGACAACTCGGTTAAAGAAGTCTTGTTTGTTGGGACTTGCAACTCCAGGGATTTGTTGTTTATCAAGTTGTTCATCATATTTCTAGTAAACAATACTTTTATGTACATATAATAAGGCTAAGGTAGGTTAATGTGTTTTCTGACAAAGCTTTTATTTCTCATGTTTCTTAAAAGCTCAACAACAAGCGAGGGATTCATTTTTTATTAATACTTACTGCAGACATGAATGGTTGTTATTTGTTAGGACAAATGTGAAAAATAGTATCCATGCATAAGACTGACCAGTATATTAACTGACCCGAGCTTAAGGTTAGATACAGTGGACAGTTGTATATTATTGATCAGGGAAAATATTCTTTTAGTTTATGTTTTTGTTTTGCATTGGCAAAGTGAATCTCGAGAAGCAGAATATTAATTGAATAAAACTTATCGATTTGCTTCATAAACAAGTTCTCCGTACATACCTGCAATGAAGGAGAATCCTGTGGTATGAGAAAGATATTTCCTATTGAATTTCTTCATGTACATCCATAGGTTGAAGAAGGCCAAGATGATGGCACACTGGGAGACAAGTGCCATACCCGCTGTTAGGATGCTCTTCATATACGTTAGAAGCCAAACTGAAAGCAATTTGAATACGTATTACATACGTTTTAAAAAATGTATAATTGCCTTGATATATAAAATTTAATTTTGTCATGAATCGACCTGTAGCTTGTTCATTTCTGACACAAAAATTAAAGAGGCATAAATGGAATTTGCTGTGTTTGAAAGTCAAGTATGTCGGTCTAGAATAATTTCTTCTTGCCTCAAATCTCTGGTCTAGAATTAAATTCAAATATATTCAAGGAATGGGATGAAATAACACAGTTTGATTTTGCTTTGTTAAAAGAGAGTTTCATCTACACTCCTTGTGTTAAAGATAATCATTTATTCTGGCCTTAACCAATTAAAATACTGAGAATACGGTTGATAAAAAGGTCCAGATATCCAATCAAAATAGAATTCAATTAATTTTATACCTCATAGGTACCTGGCATTCATTTTGTAAAGAAACTCTCATTAAAAACCATGACAGGTCCATTTTAGGCCATTAAGATCTTAGCAGTATATGACACTCAGGGCAGCTTGATGCAATACCAGATTTTCTAAGTTGATTGTATCCATGTGAACTGACATGGACTGACACATCAGGTTGATTGTCAGACTGGACAATCAATTAATGATACATATGTATGTAAATATTGACTATATCTCATAATTACATGCATCAGTAGATAAAGATGTGTAATTGTAATTATACGAACATATCTGTTTAAGCAAAATATGGCAAATGTAATGAAGGGTGAACGAACATATCATTACCTGTAAAACAATAATTCAGTGCTAAATGCTGTGTTTGACATTCACACAACATCATTGTTAAAATGATTAAAAAAACGTATTCCATATTTTTTTAAAAACAAGGCTTGCGATACAGGTTCAACGCACCTCCATGTATTGATTTTACAGTACTTTCAAACCATAACTGCAAATTTTTTTATGTTTGATCTTCAACTTAATATAATAAAAAACAGATAAAAATCTGTTAGTGTTGATTTAGTTTTAAAACTACTTGCGTAATATATCATTTATGTTTGTCTAAAGAGAGCATTCAGTCCATTGATATCAACTTTCATATGTCTAGAATAAATATGCCATTAAATTAAAGGAAATTATTTGCAATAATGTTATTATTTTTACATGATTCAAGTAGGCAAGTCAAACAAAATTAATGGAGATGTTATTTTCAGGTAAAAAGGTCCCATTAAAATAACATAAAGTATGAAATATTGGCAGGAATAATCCCACATCAAAGTGTAACAAATTTTTACTTTTCAAATTTTCGATTCTTTGTAGTTCTGTGCCATTGTATCAGTTTTCTTACAGTTAACACAATGAGAAAGTGTTTTCCAGTTTGGTTGATAAGTAGTATACTTACATGAATGTATGTG
The DNA here is from genome assembly GCA_903813345.2 of Owenia fusiformis. NCBI lineage: Eukaryota > Metazoa > Annelida > Polychaeta > Sabellida > Oweniidae > Owenia > Owenia fusiformis. The sequence continues at coordinate 9,875,878 of CAIIXF020000001.1, forward strand.
ACACTAAAGGAGTAGGCAGAATCATGTAAACTGTTCGATTTTGTGAGATTTCTTTTTGCTTTCATTTGTTTACATTTTTCTCACCTTACTTTTGAAGAGCTATCTTGACCTACATTCAATTACTCGTTTTTTTCGGTCAATTTCGGCATGATAATAACCAATGAAGATTGGTTTATGTTATATTTATTTAGTTTATACATTTATCTAGTTAATTATATACTAAACATGTATTAATGTTACATTAGATAGCACAGATTATGAGTTCTAAATGAAGCCAGTTATTTTGCACTATTCATATCCTGATTGCATCATAATAATTGTACACCAGTCTTGTCCTGTCCAGGGGCCTAGGTATTGCATCAGCCCATTAATCACTTGATAGGTTCGTGTGCAAAACCTAGTACATGTTACATACATGTCTGGGGTATAAATAGAGACGACCAGGTGACTCAGCAGGCATTTTCTAGCTGGAACTGAGCGAGGACAGGCCTGTGTGCCTCCAGGAATTGACGCTTGATGGACTTAGGCTAATTCTACCCATATATCTGATGGACTTAGAAGATTTTCATCACATATATTGAGGGACTTAGATGATTTTACCCTGGTATATTTAGAGGATCTTAGGCAGATTCGACATACCCGTTGAGGGACTTAGAGGATTTTATCCTGGTATACTTCGAGGATCTTAGGCAGATTCGACAAACCCAGTGAGGGACTTTGAGGATTTTACCCAGAGGTATTTAGAGGATCTTGGACAGATTCAACACACCTGTAGAGACGGAGTGGATTTTTAGGTAGAGGTATACTTAGAGGCATACCTGTAGATGGACTTAGCAGATTCTAGGTTGATGCAATTAGAGGATATTACCTTGAGGGACTTAGCCAATATTCACCATAGTTGCCTGGAGTTTGATGCCCAGAGGAACTTAAGGAATATTCACGTATATATTGAGGGACTTAGAATATTCATAGCTGGCTAGAGGAACTTTGTAGATCTCCCTACATCTACAACTTGATGAACTTAGAATATTACCAGCTTGAGAGACAGAATATTCATCGCTGGTTAGAGGAACTTTGTAGATTTCACACATCTATAACTTGATGGACTTGGAATATTCACCAGCTTGAGGGACTTAGAATATTCATTGCTGGCTAGAGGAACTTTGTAGATTTCCTACATCTACAACTTGAACTTAGAATAATACCAGCTTGAGGGACTTAGAATATTCATTGCTGATTAGAGGAACTTTGTAGATTTCCTATATCTATAACTTGGTGGACTTAGAATATTTGCCAGCTTGAGGGACTTAGAATATTCATCTCTACCTAGAGGAACTTATCTACAACTTGATGAACTTAGAATATTCATCGCTGATTAGAGGAACTTTGTAGATTTCCTACATCTTCAGTTTGATAGACTTAGAGTGTTCACAACTCATCTGATGAACTTAGATTATATCGCCAACTTGGTGGACTTAGAATATGCATCGCTCAGCTGATGAAAAACTATATTAGTGATGAACACTTTTATATATAGATAAATATACAAGTATAATTGCATAAAGGACTTATAATTAGTACCTCTGAAACTGAAACTTAGTATCAATTGTCGATTTGTGTTGTATTATTTTGAGGCGGATGAAGCCAGAATATATGTTGTTAATTTTATATTAAATATTGTGTCTCTTTATTCATGCGTACATTTAATGTGTACCAAGTATCCTACGAAGTAACCTGGTCTGATTAATAACAACATCCACACTACCACAAATCAGGCCAGACGTTACACTGGTGGCAGCGGTGGGATTGTGTGAATTTCAAGATACAATATTAGAATTGACACCATATTAAGAGTATGGAGAAAGAGCAGGATGTTCCATCTCCTCCAGTTGTGGAGGACATGACAGACATGGAATCAGAGACCATTCGAAAGACCGACAAAGTTGGTATAGATAACCCTAGAGTGAATGATAATACCATGCCCGTGCCGGGATATGACCTTACTCAAGGAGAGTCTCCAGGACCCAGACTGAAGACTGTGAAACTGGATACAAGAGAGATGGGATTACCCAGTCTTTGGAGTACAGGGTACTGGACAGGGAAAGTCTTAGACACTTCTCCCATCAGTAGTGATGATGAAGAACCTCAGAGGAGGCATAGATTTCCTCTCACTTCAACTGCAGCTGATATTGAATCAGTTAGTTTCAGAGAAAAGGGGGACAGAATGAGACAAAACTTAAATTGGATCCAGGGAAAGTTGGAATCCAGAATGGATGTATTGAGTGAGGCTATGATAGCTCAACAGAAACAGATGCAAAAACTAGCCGAGACCCAACAGGAATGTATGACACAAGTAGTCAATACCCAGAAGAGTCTCATGCTAGGACTTACTGAGTCTCAAAAGACTCAGATACAGAATATTCGTCAGATTGCAGAACAAGTTCGATGTAGCCAGGACAACCAAGAGGCACAGTTTCAGGGCCTGAAGGGTCAGATGAAAAATTTTCAACAGACCATGGAGAATTCTATCATTGAAAAGCTTCAGCATAGCCTTTCTATTGAATTAGGTGCACCTGATACATCAGAGAAGCCACAACTGCTTGGTAATGTTCGAAGTCATTCATCACATGTAGCTCAGACTCAGTCTCCTGTGATTTCTGCTGGAAGGGATGAATATCCAACAGTTAGAACTCAACTGACCATTAGGTCTAAGGACAGTTTCACACAAACCCCACTGGCTTCAGGTGTAAAAAGGCCCCAGAAGCTAATTAGGCAAGGTAGAAATTCCTTGAGACCTGGTGAAGAACTGATGGAGCACCATGCTAAAGGTCTTACCCAGCAACCTAAAGACCTAGAAGGATTAAGTCAGGTCGAGTACAGGCTAGGAAGTGAACAGGCTGACTTCACCTCTGCTCAAAACTTCCCACGGTACCCCGATGAGGAGATTGATAATTTGACGAGGTATATACCGCCAAAGGTAGCTTCTAATTTGAATCAGGCCAATACAGTGGATGATGGACTTGTTAAGACAGAGACCACCAATGGTTCTGATCTATCTACAGAGCTCATCAAGATGTGTTCGAAGCTATGTGATAAAGTTTCAAAAGATAACTCTGAAAAGGCCAGTAAAAGCAGAATTAAGCCAGATGTTTACAATGGAACGACACCATGGCAGGACTATAGAGCCTACTTTGAGATTTGTGCCGAGGCAAATAATTGGACGGAAGAAGACAAGAGACGATTCTTGGCCACAAGCCTCCGTGGCCCTGCCCAGCAAATGGTTCTGGAGTTGGGCCAAGATTACAGTTATGAGCAACTTCTGCTTGCTTTAGAAAAACGCTTTGGTCCAGGGGGCAAGGCCGAAGTTTACGAGGCTGAGCTGGTAGGTCGAATTCGTAAGCCCAAGGAAACCTTGCAAAGTTTAGGCCAAGATATAAGAAGACTTACGTCCTTGGCATACCCTGAAATGAGCCGAACTGCACAAGACCGTCTGGCTAGACGCAGCTTTGAGCAGGCTATACTTGAGGAGGAGATAAGACGGGCTATACGTACAAAGGATTGCAGTACGCTAGATAAAGCCATTGAAGTAGCCCTTAAAGAAGAATCATATATGGAATCTGAGAGGATACGAAAGGGCCAAAAACCTAAGTGGAGCCAAGTAAATGCCCTGGAGGATAAAGATGATGAACTACAAAAACTTGTCAAGCTAGTTGAGGGCATTAAGTTGGACACTCAGAAAAGCATACAAACAGAGTGTAGCCGAAACTTAGGAAAAATGATAGAATTACTGGCCAAACCGAATAAGACTGAAACTGAGACGACTGGTCAACCTGTTAGAAAATTTAAGTGTTTTTATTGTAATAAGATTGGTCACAAAATAGCAGATTGTTACTCAAGAAAACGTGCAGAAGAACAGACTAAAGAAACCCCAGAGAAATCTAGCCAAGTAGCAACAGTGAGATTCCAATTGTTACAGGGGAAAAATGTAAAGTCCTACAAAGACACTCAGAAGATAGTTGCCCATGGGAGAGTATGTGACACAGATGTTGCATTTTTGGTGGACTCTGGGGCAGTTAGCACCATCCTTAGTTCAGAGGTTTACCGAAAGATCCCTGAACACAGAAGACCCAAGATGGAGCCACCAAAGAAGATCATTGTACAAGCTGGTGGAGAACCTTTGGGAGTAAAAGGCGTTGTACAAACAGGTGTCAGTCTTGATAATCATGAAGAAACTTTAACTGTAGTGGTGGCAGACATTCAGTTTGATGGAATTTTGGGTACAGATTACTTGGCTGCTTCCAGTGCCATATTAGACTATGGTCAGGGTACAATGACTATGGGACCAGAGAATTCAAAAATTGCCCCCGCACGAGCCCTTGAAGTAACAATTTCCAATGATCAACACAGAAGAATCGAGGACAGGAGGTTTGCTGGACCAGAACCTACAAGTGAGGTGTTGCAACCACAAAGATCTCCAATGAGAGTGACCTTGGGATTAGGAGATAGATCCCATTTTAGAGGACCGAGCAATATCAGGGGCAAGAGATTGTGCCAATACACAGGGGACAGAGAAGGTTATGACTGTAATCCTTCCAGTAATGTGTGCATGACCAGGTCTTGTCCAGTTAAAGTGCCACGAGCAAGAGTTTATAGGGGAAGGTATCACAGGACTCGACAAAGGAGTGAAACAGATAGTGATTGGCGAAACTACCATTATTCTTCGAACATGAAACACTAGCTTGAGTGCAGAGCCTGGGTTACTTATTTCCTGCAAGGACATTTAGCCTAAGTATAATTTTGTAATACTTAGTAGAGATCATGATACTTAGATAGGGTTGTAACTTGTGGAAAGTTACTTTTGTATGGAAATTATTAGATAGTTAGATAGATACTTGTGTTAAGGTTTGAGATAAACCAGAGTTAGAGAACTTTCATTGTACATTACATTGGTAGTTAACCCCGGGGTTATACACATTTTGTAAGTTTGTATTATAGCTAGTTAGGAAAATTTGTTATCTTTTGTGTACTTAGGCTTGGTGTTGTTAACACCAAAATCATTGGATGGGAGGAGTGTAACAAATTTTTACTTTTCAAATTTTCGATTCTTTGTAGTTCTGTGCCATTGTATCAGTTTTCTTACAGTTAACACAATGAGAAAGTGTTTTCCAGTTTGGTTGATAAGTAGTATACTTACATGAATGTATGTGACACTAAAGGAGTAGGCAGAATCATGTAAACTGTTCGATTTTGTGAGATTTCTTTTTGCTTTCATTTGTTTACATTTTTCTCACCTTACTTTTGAAGAGCTATCTTGACCTACATTCAATTACTCGTTTTTTTCGGTCAATTTCGGCATGATAATAACCAATGAAGATTGGTTTATGTTATATTTATTTAGTTTATACATTTATCTAGTTAATTATATACTAAACATGTATTAATGTTACATTAGATAGCACAGATTATGAGTTCTAAATGAAGCCAGTTATTTTGCACTATTCATATCCTGATTGCATCATAATAATTGTACACCAGTCTTGTCCTGTCCAGGGGCCTAGGTATTGCATCAGCCCATTAATCACTTGATAGGTTCGTGTGCAAAACCTAGTACATGTTACATACATGTCTGGGGTATAAATAGAGACGACCAGGTGACTCAGCAGGCATTTTCTAGCTGGAACTGAGCGAGGACAGGCCTGTGTGCCTCCAGGAATTGACGCTTGATGGACTTAGGCTAATTCTACCCATATATCTGATGGACTTAGAAGATTTTCATCACATATATTGAGGGACTTAGATGATTTTACCCTGGTATATTTAGAGGATCTTAGGCAGATTCGACATACCCGTTGAGGGACTTAGAGGATTTTATCCTGGTATACTTCGAGGATCTTAGGCAGATTCGACAAACCCAGTGAGGGACTTTGAGGATTTTACCCAGAGGTATTTAGAGGATCTTGGACAGATTCAACACACCTGTAGAGACGGAGTGGATTTTTAGGTAGAGGTATACTTAGAGGCATACCTGTAGATGGACTTAGCAGATTCTAGGTTGATGCAATTAGAGGATATTACCTTGAGGGACTTAGCCAATATTCACCATAGTTGCCTGGAGTTTGATGCCCAGAGGAACTTAAGGAATATTCACGTATATATTGAGGGACTTAGAATATTCATAGCTGGCTAGAGGAACTTTGTAGATCTCCCTACATCTACAACTTGATGAACTTAGAATATTACCAGCTTGAGAGACAGAATATTCATCGCTGGTTAGAGGAACTTTGTAGATTTCACACATCTATAACTTGATGGACTTGGAATATTCACCAGCTTGAGGGACTTAGAATATTCATTGCTGGCTAGAGGAACTTTGTAGATTTCCTACATCTACAACTTGAACTTAGAATAATACCAGCTTGAGGGACTTAGAATATTCATTGCTGATTAGAGGAACTTTGTAGATTTCCTATATCTATAACTTGGTGGACTTAGAATATTTGCCAGCTTGAGGGACTTAGAATATTCATCTCTACCTAGAGGAACTTATCTACAACTTGATGAACTTAGAATATTCATCGCTGATTAGAGGAACTTTGTAGATTTCCTACATCTTCAGTTTGATAGACTTAGAGTGTTCACAACTCATCTGATGAACTTAGATTATATCGCCAACTTGGTGGACTTAGAATATGCATCGCTCAGCTGATGAAAAACTATATTAGTGATGAACACTTTTATATATAGATAAATATACAAGTATAATTGCATAAAGGACTTATAATTAGTACCTCTGAAACTGAAACTTAGTATCAATTGTCGATTTGTGTTGTATTATTTTGAGGCGGATGAAGCCAGAATATATGTTGTTAATTTTATATTAAATATTGTGTCTCTTTATTCATGCGTACATTTAATGTGTACCAAGTATCCTACGAAGTAACCTGGTCTGATTAATAACAACATCCACACTACCACAAATCAGGCCAGACGTTACAAAAGTCATGTATTTGATGCAGTTTAAAATTAAAGTGACCATGTAATGATTGCTGTGATACTAAGACAGTTAATTTAAACAGACAATTCCTGATAATTCAGATTAATTAACAGAGATGTTGTTTTCTTATACGAAGGTCCCATTAAAATAGAATAAAAACTTTAGCACGAAATATCCCACACCAGTCATGAATTTGATGCAGCTTACAATTAAGGTGACCATATCCACGATTGCTGTGATACTTAGACAGTTGATTTAAAAATACAATTCCTCATCATGATAAACCATGCCATCTCAAATCTTCTCAGCCCTGAGATGCCATGATATAAAGAGCTTGATTTGGCGATCCAGGAGAGCCCAAAATTGAGGATTTTTGAGATCTTTCATCCTTGCTGCAAGGGTATCTTTCATCCCAGCTCATATTTCATCTAATTGGGGTCATAAAACTTGTGTAACTGTGCCTGTTGCAATGCCTATTATGTAGTGTATTGACATAAGGTAGATGATTACATGATAACAATCACACTTATTGACAGTTATAACTCTTCCCATCTGATGTGCTCAGATCACAGAATATGCCTCATAATATCAGAGCATGTTACAGGTGAAACAGAAAGATGCTATGAGTATCAGAATGACAATTCCTCATAATTCAGATTTTCACCCACACTCCCTTCTTGCCTTGTGAAATACAGAATTTGTTTATTAAGACAAATTCTGAGGTTAAAAAGATACTGTCCCCAAGGATGGAATGGTATTTCCAGCCTACTTCCACTTGATGGATCAAATAAACCATACATGAACTAAGGATTAAGGCTAATGCCGGTCAATAGACTAGATGCGAGTAGAAAAAATCTTGATTTACGTCATTAAATATTCAAAATTCAGTCAAAGTGATCTCATATTTGAAATCTGCATGTAAAAGTACATCTAGAAATATGGTTTCGAAAATTGTCTATCAACTTTGAAAATTTAATTATTTTTGAAAATGTGAATTCTTGTTCGGGTTGATTCCACATAGACCCCATGTTACAAAATCACAAAAAGTGAATTATCTTCTCTTGTATTGGGCAGATAACATTTTCTTTTACTGGATATATTTTAATTTGCATAACTATTTGATACATAGGGGTTATATGAAAATTGAACCACGCAAATAGATGTAATTTAAGTTAAAGGGAATTTCTACTATACCCGCCATGCTATCTGACCCGAACGAGCCACCTGGTGGTGAATCTGGTAACTACCTACTCGCATCTGCGTTATTGGTCAAAATGAGAAGTCCTTTTACTTTTTGACACATTCATTTCCTTTAATATTTGAAGGTTGGGATCATATGATGTTAGTTGTCTTAAAGATATAATTATGTGGCATACTGATATGACAAGGTCAACTTCTATCTATCCATTCCCGATGCTGTATTGAAGATTCTCTAATGAATGAGACAATAGATGATGTTTAATGATGGACATGCCCGGATGGACATGGTTAAATGAGCTTATCTTATATTTAACCAAATGAGTCATTGGGGGTCACTGTCTTTGGTGCTGTGATTGAATATAGAGAAACCATCAGAGGAATTATTGATTAATCAACCAAAGCTCAACAGGTTGTTAGCATAGACTCTTGTGCCTAGCAAAGCAAATAGAGTTTCCAATATTCTTCCATTGAAGACTATTGACGCGATTCTCTCCTTTGATTCATTTATCATAATGTTAATTTCTATAAATACATGTATGTTTGTTCATTTAACTACCGTGGGCAGAATAGAAATATCAGCTGTCTGATAAAGTTTAAATTCTAAGTCCGATGCCTTACAGACTTAGAACCTCTGAAGGAATTTTCAATATTATATATGGCCTGTTGATTTAAATTGTCCACCATGTTAAGTTAACATGTTAAGTTAACATTGTTAACGTACTAACTGATCACTTCAGCAAGTAATTTCAAAATAAGGAATGATTTGAGATATATTTGTTTTATTTTATTTGTTGGGATTTGCTACTCCTCAGAGTTGCTGTTTTTTGGTTTGCTAAAGTTTATTTATAAAAGCTAACTTCTGTAACATTCAGCCTAATTATGGTAGTGTGGATGTTGTTTAATAGACTGTGTCACTGTGGGTCTCAGGGTATACGTTAAATATACACGTGGGAAATCTGTACATAACATTCATATACAATTTTATATATAACACATATATTGTGGCATTTATAGCCCATCAAATTAATACATGGAAATCGATGTTTTCAGTTACTGAGGCACTATATAAAAGTTCTTGATACGTGATCACTGTCAATAAAACACTAATTATAAGAGTCCTATATACGAAAATACTTGTACTCTCAATTGTCTCTTGAGCTCTGGACTTGTTCAATTCAGCTAGGTATAAATCTGGGAATAACAGTCTCTCATTACAGCTTCAGTGATTATGCCTTGGAATAACAGTCTCTCAATGAAGGCAAATCTCAAGCTGGCCTGAAATAAAATAACTAAGTCTGGAATCAACTTAGTTCCTCAATCAAGCTGGAGTTATCTAAACTAAGTCGGGAAATGGCAAAGTTCCTCAATATGTGGAATCTACCCAAGATTCCCCGTAGTTCCCAAATAAACTAAGTGTCTCGTACTTAGTTTCAATCAAAGTCATCCAGGTCGGGGGTGACACTATTCAACGTCCCCAACAGGCAACATCGATGAAGATCCTCTAAGTTCCTCAATATGTGGAATCTGCCTAAGATTCCCAGTAGCTCCTAAATAAACTAAGTGTCTCGTACTTAGTTACTCAACAAGTGGAATCTGCCTAAGATCCCTGGTAGCTCCCAAATAAACTAAGTGTCTCGTACTTAGTTTTCATCAAAGTCATCCAGGTCAGGGGTGACACTATTCAACGTCCCCAACAGGCAACATCGATGAAGATCCTCTAAGTTCCTCAAGATGTGGATTCTGTCTAAGAATCCCAGTAGCTCCTAAATAAACTAAGTGTCTCGTACTTAGTTCCTCAACAAGTGGAATCTGCCTAAGATCCCTGGTAGCTCCCAAATAAACTAAGTGTCTCGTACTTAGTTTTCATCAAAGTCATCCAGGTCAGGGGTGACACTATTCAACGTCCCCAACAGGCAACATCGATGAAGATCCTTTAAGTTCCTCAATATGTGGAATCTGTCTAAGAATCCCAGTAGCTCCTAAATAAACTAAGTGTCTCGTACTTAGTTCCTCAACAAGTGGAATCTGCCTAAGATCCCTGGTAGCTCCCAAATAAACTAAGTGTCTCGTACTTAGTTTTCATCAAAGTCATCCAGGTCAGGGGTGACACTATTCAACGTCCCCAACAGGCAACATCGATGAAGATCCTTTAAGTTCCTCAATATGTGGAATCTGCCTAAGATTCCCAATAGCTCCTAAATCGATGAAGATCCTCTAAGTTCTTCAATATGTGGAATCTGCCTAAGATTCCCAGTAGCTCCTAAATCGATGAAGATCCTTTAAGTTCCCCAATATGTGGAATCTGCCTAAGATTCCCTGTAGTTCCTAAATCGATGAAGATCCTTTAAGTTCCTCAATATGTGGAATCTGCCTAAGATTCCCTGTAGTTCCTAAATCGATGAAGATCCTTTAAGTTCCTCAATATGTGGAATCTGCCTAAGATTCCCAGTAGCTTCTAAATCGATGAAGATCCTTTAAGTTCCTCAATATGTGGAATCTGCCTAAGATTCCCTGTAGCTCCTAAATCGATGAAGATCCTCTAAGTTCTTCAATATGTGGAATCTGTCTAAGAATCCCAGTAGCTCCTAAATAAACTAAGTGTCTCGTACTTAGTTCCTCAACAAGTGGAATCTGCCTAAGATCCCTGGTAGCTCCCAAATAAACTAAGTGTCTCGTACTTAGTTTTCATCAAAGTCATCCAGGTCAGGGGTGACACTATTCAACGTCCCCAACAGGCAACATCGATGAAGATCCTTTAAGTTCCTCAATATGTGGAATCTGCCTAAGATTCCCAATAGCTCCTAAATCGATGAAGATCCTCTAAGTTCTTCAATATGTGGAATCTGCCTAAGATTCCCAGTAGCTCCTAAATCGATGAAGATCCTTTAAGTTCCCCAATATGTGGAATCTGCCTAAGATTCCCTGTAGTTCCTAAATCGATGAAGATCCTTTAAGTTCCTCAATATGTGGAATCTGCCTAAGATTCCCTGTAGTTCCTAAATCGATGAAGATATTTTAAGTTCCTCAATATGTGGAATCTGCCTAAGATTCCCAGTAGCTTCTAAATCGATGAAGATCCTTTAAGTTCCTCAATATGTGGAATCTGCCTAAGATTCCCTGTAGCTCCTAAATCGATGAAGATCCTCTAAGTTCTTCAATATGTGGAATCTGCCTAAGATTCTCAGTAGTTCCTAAATAAACTAAGTGTCTCGTACTTAGTTTCCAACAAAGTCATCCATGTCGGGGGTGACACTATTCAACGTCCCCAACAGGCAACATCGATGAAGATCCTCTAAGTTCCTCAATATGTGGAATCTGCCTAAGATTCCCTGTAGTTCCTAAATCGATGAAGATCCTTTAAGTTCCTCAATATGTGGAATCTGCCTAAGATTCCCTGTAGTTCCTAAATCGATGAAGATCCTTTAAATTCCTCAATATGTGGAATCTGCCTAAGATTCCCTGTAGTTCCTAAATCGATGAAGATCCTTTAAGTTCCTCAATATGTGGAATCTGCCTAAGATTCCCAGTAGCTTCTAAATCGATGAAGATCCTTTAAGTTCCTCAATATGTGGAATCTGCCTAAGATTCCATGTAGTTCCTAAATCGATGAAGATCCTTTAAGTTCCTCAATATGTGGAATCTGCCTAAGATTCCCAGTAGTTCCTAAATAAACTAAGTGTCTCGTACTTAGTTTCCATTAAGTCATCCAGGTTGAGTGAAAATATTCTAAGTTCCTCAACAGCTCCTCCAAATGAGCTAAGTTTCTGGTACTTATTCTCACTTCAGTCAGGCTGGAATATTGTATAATCTATGTCGGGAAATGACAGAGTTTCTCAATCCGGCAAAGTTCCTCAATCAGGCTTGAGTTATATAGACAATGTCGGGAAATGACAGAGTTTCTCAGTCCAGCTGTATTTCCTCAATCAGGCTGGAATATTCCTCAATCCAGCAGAGTCCTTCAAACAGGCTGGAGTTGCATCAACTATGTCGGGAAATGACAGAGTTTCTCAGTCCAGCTGTATTTCCTCAATCAGGCTGTAATATTCCTCAATCCAGCAGAGTCCTTCGAACAGGCTGGAGTTGTATCAACTATGTCGGGAAATGACAGAGTTTCTCAGTCCAGCTGTATTTCTTCAGTCAGGCTGGAATATTGTATAAACTATGTCGGGAAGTGACAGAGTTTCTCAATCCAGCAAAGTTCCTCAATCAGGCTGGAATAGTATGAACTTTGTCTGGGAATGGCAAAGTTCCTCAGTTCAGCAGTATTACTTCAGTCAGGCTGGAATATTGTATAAACTATGTCGGGAAATGACAGAGTTTCTCAATCCAGCAAAGTTTCTCAATCAGGCTGGAATATTATGAACTTTGTCTGGAAATGGCAAAGTTCCTCAGTCCAGCAGTATTTCTTCAGTTAGGCTGGAATATTGTATAAACTATGTCAGGAAGTGACAGAGTTTCTCAATCCAGCAAAGTTCCTCAATCAGGCTGGAACAGTATGAACTTTGTCTGGAAATGGCAAAGTTCCTCAGCCCAGCGGTATTACTTCAGTCAGGCTGGAATATTGTATAAACTATGTCGGGAAGTGACAGAGTTTCTCAATCCAGCAAAGTTCCTCAATCAGGCTGGAACAGTATGAACTTTGTCTGGAAATGGCAAAGTTCCTCAGTCCAGCAGTATTACTTCAGTCAGGCTGGAATATTGTATAAACTATGTCGGGAAATGACAAAGTTTCTCAATCCAGCAAAATTCCTCAATCAGGCTGGAATATTGTATAAACTATGTCGGGAAATGACAGAGTTTCTCAGTCCAGCTGTATTTCTTCAGTCAGGCTGGAATATTATGAACTATGCCTAGCCTGGAAGTGACAACGTTCCTCAATCCAGCCGTATTTCTTCAGTAGGCTGGAATATTCCTCAATCCAGCAAAGTTCCTCAATCAGGCTGGAATATTCCTCAATCCAGCAGAGTCCTTCAAACAGGCTGGAGTTGTATCAACTATGTCGGGAAATGACAGAGTTTCTCAGTCCAGCTGTATCTCTTCAGTCAGGCTGGAATATTGTATAAACTATGTCGGGAAATGACAGAGTTTCTCAATCCAGCTGTACTTCTTCAGTCAGCAAATTGATGAAAAATAATCGATCTAAAAATAGCTAAGTTTCTCAAGTTAGCTAAATTATGAAAAGAATAATGTAAGTTTCTCAATCTCAAAAAAATATCAAAGTTTCTCAAGTTAGCTAAATTATGGAAAGAATAATGTAAGTTTCTCAATCTCAAAAATATCAAAGTTTCTCAAGTTAACAATAGAAAAACATAAGTTGCTTAATAACGCCTGAAAATACAAGTTTCTGGCACTCCTTCTCAATCAGGCTGGAATAATGCAAACTAAGTCTGGTATTGACAAAGTTTCTCGATCCAGCAGTAATTCTTCAGTCGGGTTGAAATATTCTAAAACCTTGCCTGGAAATGACAAAGTTTCTCAGTTCAGCAGTATTTCATCAAACGGGCTGGAATATTCTAAACTATGCCTGGAAATGACAAAGTTTCTCGGTCCAGCAGTAATTCTTCAATCGGGCTAAAATATTCTAAAACTTTGCCTGGTAATGACAAAGTTTCTCAGTTCAGTAGTATTTCATCAAACGGGCTGGAATATTCTAAACTATGCCTGGAAATGACAAAGTTTCTCGGTCCAGCAGTACTACTTCAATCAGGCTGGAGTTATCTAGACTATGTCTGGAAATGACAAAGTTCCTCGATCCAGCAGTATTTCTTCAAACAGGCTGGAATATTCTAAACTATGTCTGGAAATGACAAAGTTCCTCGATCCAGCAAATCTTCTAAGTTTCTCATCAATCCTCAAATGAAACACTGGCACGGGAGATGTGTTCCAACCAAAAGTTGCCTACGTGTCTGATAGGAGCGATCCGGGCTCTGTATTTATACCCCAGACAGGTTTTGCACACGAACCTAACAAGTGATTAGTGGGCTGATGCAATACCTCGTCACCGGATGTAATCACTGAATCAGGATATTAGTTTCGTAAAAATAACTGGCTTCACTTACAAATCACGATCTCGGCTTTTACACCCAATATCAATACATGTTTGGTACATAATCAACAAGATTATAGTATAAACTCAATAAATATAACCATAAATGATCGCTATCTAGTCTAATTACACTTCGATTTGATCGAATTGAAAGCAGGAAGTGATAATTTCTGTAAAATGATAGTCGAGAGTTCTCGATCAACCGTAACCATAGTCACTGGTAAAACTACCCGATCAACATTAACCAAATCTGAACTCGATAAAATAAAAAGTTGCTAACACCTCTGTAAGTACAAATAAAGTGCTTTAATCGATACTACAATCAAAGATCTTAATAATCTCAACTGTGAAGCACTTAAATCAAAAAATTTAAAATCAAAATTTTGTTACACTCCTCCAATCCAATGATTTTGGTGTTAACAACACCAAGCCAAAGTACAATAAAAAAATAACAAAATTTTGCTATCTTAGCTATCCTACAAAATACAATCTTACAATTTTCTAACCTCGAGGTTAACTAGCTTTCAATACAATGTACAATGAATATTCTAAACTCTGGCTTATCTCAAACCCTAACACTAGATATCTAACTATTTGAATGTCTAACTCTGTGTACATTAATAACTTTTCACAACTCTCAGCTAAATGTTAGGTATGAATATAAAATTATACTCATGCTAAATGTCAACTCTCAAGTTAGGGCTTCACTGTAGGGGAATAACAACGATCCCTCCAATCATCATATATGTCACGTCCAGGGTGAGTCCTCAAATATCTCCCTCTGTAAACTTTGGCTAGAGGCACTTTAACTGGAGACGTTCTCTTGTCATCATCCTGACTAGGAATTCTATGGTAGAAGTCTTCACTTTGTCCAGACACTTTACAAAATCTCTTGTCCATGTCACGCCTCTGCCCTCTGAAGCGGGAAAAATCAGTTCGATCTGCAGCTGTCCTCTTGGGTTGTGGTGATCTGTTTCTCAGCCTTAATTTTTCACGTCGACCTCCCTGTCTGTGTTTTACTTCACTCTCTCCATCTTTAGGCATTCCTGAGTCTACTTGGTGATCATCAAAACTTCCCGGATTCTCTGGTTCAAAAGTCATTTTACACTCGCGATAGTTCAATACAGCTCCAGAGGCAGCTAGGAAGTCTGTGCCCAAAATTCCCTCAAAGTGAATATCAGCCACGACCACCTCCAAGTTCTGTACATGCCCGTCAATTTTCAAGCTAACTGGTATAACACCCTCCATATGCAAGAGTTGCCCACCTGCTTGCAAAATGGTCTTCTTAGGTGGCTTAAGCTGGGGCCTTTTGCGTTTAGGTATATTCTGGTAGACCGTTGAACTCATGATTGTGCTAGCGGCTCCAGAGTCAACTAAAAATGAAACATTGGTGTCGCAAACTATGCCATGTGCCACTATCTTCTGAGTGTCCTTGGAAGACTGAACACCATTCCCCTGCAGAGATAGAAATTCAACGGTAGCAATCTGGCTAGATCTCTCTTGTGCTGCTTTATCTCGCTCTTCGACACGCTTCCTTGAATAACAATCAGCGATCCGGTGTCCAGGTTTGTGACAATAGAAACATTTTGGTTTATTGTTCATATTCACTCTATTTGTAGAATCCGATTTGGTTAACTTTATCAGGTCAACCATTTTCTCCAGGTTCCTGGTGCACGTTTCTTGCACAGCTTGTTGCATTTGTTTGACCATTTGAGCCATCTTCTGAAACACATCTTCCTTATTATCAGGAGTACTTATAGAGTTGCAGTACTCTTCCTCAGTATCAATGGCGTTTACTCTGAACTTTGGTTTTTGGCCTTTCCTTATTCGTTCTGATTCTATGTAGGACTCTTCTTTAAGCGCAACTTCGATGGCCTTATCGAGAGTATTACACTCCTTTGCATGGATAGCCCTCCTGATCTCCTCCTCTAAAATGGCCTGCTCAAAACTCCGTCTAGCCAGACGATCTTGCGCCGCACGGCTCATTTCTGGATAGGCCAAAGCGGTGAGACGTCTTATATCCTGGCCCAATGTCTGTAGAGTCTCTTTGGGTTTTCGGATTCGCCCAACTAGTTCGGCCTCGTAGACCTCCGCCTTTCCACCAGGACCGAATCGCTTCTCTAAGGCTAAAAGGAGCTGATCATAGGTATAATCTTGCCCCATCTCTAATACCATTTGCTGGGCAGGGCCTCGAAGACTGGTGGCTAGAAACTGCCTCTTATCTTCCTCAGACCATTTATTAGCTTCCCCGCAGATCTCAAAATAAGCCCTATAGTCTTGCCATGGTGTATTCCCGTTATACACATCAGGTTTGATTCTGCTCTTGCTAGAAGTTCCAAGAGTCTCTTTGGAGAGTTTAGCACACAACTGAGAGCACATCTTAATAAGCTCTGTTGAGAGATGAGAATCATTAACGTTCTCCATCTTCTCAGGCCTTTCTATAGTGTTATGGCGCTTTGGACTCGAAGTTTCCTGGACATCATCAAGTTCTTCTTGACACTGAGGTAAGTGAGGAGTCGGGATGTCACCACCATGCCCTCTCTCCAGCCAGTCCTCCATCGGACCTAACCCTCCATCTTTAGGTTGTTGATTACAATCTGCTGCATTATCTGGCGGCAATTCGGTATCAGGTCTCTGGCAAAACCTGTCTTGCCGAAGCAACCTCCAGGGCCTTTTCACACCTGAAGTTGATGGCACTTGTATGGAACTGGCTTTAGACATACTGATGGGTTGCATCCGTTCTGTTTGGTTAGGATCTCTTCTAACCGATATTGCAGGCTTCTGAATTCTGGCCTCAGACCTACAATGACCACTAACATCACCCAGTGTCTGTGACTTACCTGGAGTAGTACGAAACTCAACAGGCATGTTACTCTGAATTTGGTTGATGATTGATTTCTCCATGGCGTTTTGAAAATTTTCCATCTGACCCTTCATTTCCTGTAATTGTGCCTCCTGATGATCCTGACCAATACGAACTTGTTCTGCAATTTGATTGATGTTGTGTATTTGAGTGTTTTGAGACTCCGTAAGTCCTATGACCAACTTCTTTTGGGTTTCCACAACTTGAGTCATACATTTCTGTTGGGTCTCTGCTATTTTCTGCATCTGTCGTTGTTGAGCAACTAAAGTCTCACTAAAAATATCCATCTTTTGCTCAAATTTGCTTTCAACCATAGTGAGATCTTTTCTCAGTGTGTCCTCCTCTCTTAAACTCCTTGCCGGCCTGCCTAGGGCAGTAGAGGTTAAAGGAAATCTCGGTCTTCGGGGAGGATCGCCGACATTCTGATTACTCGGTTCAAAGGGAGTTTTGGCATCTATCATTACACCTCCGGTCCAATACCCTGTACTCCATGAGCTGGGTAATCCCCTCTTCTCAACATCTGTTTCTGGAGTTTTGGGTCTAGCTCCTTCCAAATGAGTGACCTTTCCAAAAGTATCACTCTGTGTATCAGTATCCCTCATTTCCTGTACAGTTGCATCAGCTGCTCCTGGATTGTCAATTTCCATTGCGTCATTCTTGAAAAACACGGTTTTTTCAAGGTCACCATCTCCTACACCCTCTACATCCAGAGGAGGTGGCAAATTGGAATCTTGCTCCATTTCAGGCGTATAATATGCAATATAAGATTTCACACGTTATCCCACCGCTGCCACCAGTGTAACATTCAGCCTAATTATGGTAGTGTGGATGTTGTTTAATAGACTGTGTCACTGTGGGTCTCAGGGTATACGTTAAATATACACGTGGGAAATCTGTACATAACATTCATATACAATTTTATATATAACACATATATTGTGGCATTTATAGCCCATCAAATTAATACATGGAAATCGATGTTTTCAGTTACTGAGGCACTATATAAAAGTTCTTGATACGTGATCACTGTCAATAAAACACTAATTATAAGAGTCCTATATACGAAAATACTTGTACTCTCAATTGTCTCTTGAGCTCTGGACTTGTTCAATTCAGCTAGGTATAAATCTGGGAATAACAGTCTCTCATTACAGCTTCAGTGATTATGCCTTGGAATAACAGTCTCTCAATGAAGGCAAATCTCAAGCTGGCCTGAAATAAAATAACTAAGTCTGGAATCAACTTAGTTCCTCAATCAAGCTGGAGTTATCTAAACTAAGTCGGGAAATGGCAAAGTTCCTCAATATGTGGAATCTACCCAAGATTCCCCGTAGTTCCCAAATAAACTAAGTGTCTCGTACTTAGTTTCAATCAAAGTCATCCAGGTCGGGGGTGACACTATTCAACGTCCCCAACAGGCAACATCGATGAAGATCCTCTAAGTTCCTCAATATGTGGAATCTGCCTAAGATTCCCAGTAGCTCCTAAATAAACTAAGTGTCTCGTACTTAGTTACTCAACAAGTGGAATCTGCCTAAGATCCCTGGTAGCTCCCAAATAAACTAAGTGTCTCGTACTTAGTTTTCATCAAAGTCATCCAGGTCAGGGGTGACACTATTCAACGTCCCCAACAGGCAACATCGATGAAGATCCTCTAAGTTCCTCAAGATGTGGAATCTGTCTAAGAATCCCAGTAGCTCCTAAATAAACTAAGTGTCTCGTACTTAGTTCCTCAACAAGTGGAATCTGCCTAAGATCCCTGGTAGCTCCCAAATAAACTAAGTGTCTCGTACTTAGTTTTCATCAAAGTCATCCAGGTCAGGGGTGACACTATTCAACGTCCCCAACAGGCAACATCGATGAAGATCCTTTAAGTTCCTCAATATGTGGAATCTGTCTAAGAATCCCAGTAGCTCCTAAATAAACTAAGTGTCTCGTACTTAGTTCCTCAACAAGTGGAATCTGCCTAAGATCCCTGGTAGCTCCCAAATAAACTAAGTGTCTCGTACTTAGTTTTCATCAAAGTCATCCAGGTCAGGGGTGACACTATTCAACGTCCCCAACAGGCAACATCGATGAAGATCCTTTAAGTTCCTCAATATGTGGAATCTGCCTAAGATTCCCAATAGCTCCTAAATCGATGAAGATCCTCTAAGTTCTTCAATATGTGGAATCTGCCTAAGATTCCCAGTAGCTCCTAAATCGATGAAGATCCTTTAAGTTCCCCAATATGTGGAATCTGCCTAAGATTCCCTGTAGTTCCTAAATCGATGAAGATCCTTTAAGTTCCTCAATATGTGGAATCTGCCTAAGATTCCCTGTAGTTCCTAAATCGATGAAGATCCTTTAAGTTCCTCAATATGTGGAATCTGCCTAAGATTCCCAGTAGCTTCTAAATCGATGAAGATCCTTTAAGTTCCTCAATATGTGGAATCTGCCTAAGATTCCCTGTAGCTCCTAAATCGATGAAGATCCTCTAAGTTCTTCAATATGTGGAATCTGTCTAAGAATCCCAGTAGCTCCTAAATAAACTAAGTGTCTCGTACTTAGTTCCTCAACAAGTGGAATCTGCCTAAGATCCCTGGTAGCTCCCAAATAAACTAAGTGTCTCGTACTTAGTTTTCATCAAAGTCATCCAGGTCAGGGGTGACACTATTCAACGTCCCCAACAGGCAACATCGATGAAGATCCTTTAAGTTCCTCAATATGTGGAATCTGCCTAAGATTCCCAATAGCTCCTAAATCGATGAAGATCCTCTAAGTTCTTCAATATGTGGAATCTGCCTAAGATTCCCAGTAGCTCCTAAATCGATGAAGATCCTTTAAGTTCCCCAATATGTGGAATCTGCCTAAGATTCCCTGTAGTTCCTAAATCGATGAAGATCCTTTAAGTTCCTCAATATGTGGAATCTGCCTAAGATTCCCTGTAGTTCCTAAATCGATGAAGATATTTTAAGTTCCTCAATATGTGGAATCTGCCTAAGATTCCCAGTAGCTTCTAAATCGATGAAGATCCTTTAAGTTCCTCAATATGTGGAATCTGCCTAAGATTCCCTGTAGCTCCTAAATCGATGAAGATCCTCTAAGTTCTTCAATATGTGGAATCTGCCTAAGATTCTCAGTAGTTCCTAAATAAACTAAGTGTCTCGTACTTAGTTTCCAACAAAGTCATCCATGTCGGGGGTGACACTATTCAACGTCCCCAACAGGCAACATCGATGAAGATCCTCTAAGTTCCTCAATATGTGGAATCTGCCTAAGATTCCCTGTAGTTCCTAAATCGATGAAGATCCTTTAAGTTCCTCAATATGTGGAATCTGCCTAAGATTCCCTGTAGTTCCTAAATCGATGAAGATCCTTTAAATTCCTCAATATGTGGAATCTGCCTAAGATTCCCTGTAGTTCCTAAATCGATGAAGATCCTTTAAGTTCCTCAATATGTGGAATCTGCCTAAGATTCCCAGTAGCTTCTAAATCGATGAAGATCCTTTAAGTTCCTCAATATGTGGAATCTGCCTAAGATTCCATGTAGTTCCTAAATCGATGAAGATCCTTTAAGTTCCTCAATATGTGGAATCTGCCTAAGATTCCCAGTAGTTCCTAAATAAACTAAGTGTCTCGTACTTAGTTTCCATTAAGTCATCCAGGTTGAGTGAAAATATTCTAAGTTCCTCAACAGCTCCTCCAAATGAGCTAAGTTTCTGGTACTTATTCTCACTTCAGTCAGGCTGGAATATTGTATAATCTATGTCGGGAAATGACAGAGTTTCTCAATCCGGCAAAGTTCCTCAATCAGGCTTGAGTTATATAGACAATGTCGGGAAATGACAGAGTTTCTCAGTCCAGCTGTATTTCCTCAATCAGGCTGGAATATTCCTCAATCCAGCAGAGTCCTTCAAACAGGCTGGAGTTGCATCAACTATGTCGGGAAATGACAGAGTTTCTCAGTCCAGCTGTATTTCCTCAATCAGGCTGTAATATTCCTCAATCCAGCAGAGTCCTTCGAACAGGCTGGAGTTGTATCAACTATGTCGGGAAATGACAGAGTTTCTCAGTCCAGCTGTATTTCTTCAGTCAGGCTGGAATATTGTATAAACTATGTCGGGAAGTGACAGAGTTTCTCAATCCAGCAAAGTTCCTCAATCAGGCTGGAATAGTATGAACTTTGTCTGGGAATGGCAAAGTTCCTCAGTTCAGCAGTATTACTTCAGTCAGGCTGGAATATTGTATAAACTATGTCGGGAAATGACAGAGTTTCTCAATCCAGCAAAGTTTCTCAATCAGGCTGGAATATTATGAACTTTGTCTGGAAATGGCAAAGTTCCTCAGTCCAGCAGTATTTCTTCAGTTAGGCTGGAATATTGTATAAACTATGTCAGGAAGTGACAGAGTTTCTCAATCCAGCAAAGTTCCTCAATCAGGCTGGAACAGTATGAACTTTGTCTGGAAATGGCAAAGTTCCTCAGCCCAGCGGTATTACTTCAGTCAGGCTGGAATATTGTATAAACTATGTCGGGAAGTGACAGAGTTTCTCAATCCAGCAAAGTTCCTCAATCAGGCTGGAACAGTATGAACTTTGTCTGGAAATGGCAAAGTTCCTCAGTCCAGCAGTATTACTTCAGTCAGGCTGGAATATTGTATAAACTATGTCGGGAAATGACAAAGTTTCTCAATCCAGCAAAATTCCTCAATCAGGCTGGAATATTGTATAAACTATGTCGGGAAATGACAGAGTTTCTCAGTCCAGCTGTATTTCTTCAGTCAGGCTGGAATATTATGAACTATGCCTAGCCTGGAAGTGACAACGTTCCTCAATCCAGCCGTATTTCTTCAGTAGGCTGGAATATTCCTCAATCCAGCAAAGTTCCTCAATCAGGCTGGAATATTCCTCAATCCAGCAGAGTCCTTCAAACAGGCTGGAGTTGTATCAACTATGTCGGGAAATGACAGAGTTTCTCAGTCCAGCTGTATCTCTTCAGTCAGGCTGGAATATTGTATAAACTATGTCGGGAAATGACAGAGTTTCTCAATCCAGCTGTACTTCTTCAGTCAGCAAATTGATGAAAAATAATCGATCTAAAAATAGCTAAGTTTCTCAAGTTAGCTAAATTATGAAAAGAATAATGTAAGTTTCTCAATCTCAAAAAAATATCAAAGTTTCTCAAGTTAGCTAAATTATGGAAAGAATAATGTAAGTTTCTCAATCTCAAAAATATCAAAGTTTCTCAAGTTAACAATAGAAAAACATAAGTTGCTTAATAACGCCTGAAAATACAAGTTTCTGGCACTCCTTCTCAATCAGGCTGGAATAATGCAAACTAAGTCTGGTATTGACAAAGTTTCTCGATCCAGCAGTAATTCTTCAGTCGGGTTGAAATATTCTAAAACCTTGCCTGGAAATGACAAAGTTTCTCAGTTCAGCAGTATTTCATCAAACGGGCTGGAATATTCTAAACTATGCCTGGAAATGACAAAGTTTCTCGGTCCAGCAGTAATTCTTCAATCGGGCTAAAATATTCTAAAACTTTGCCTGGTAATGACAAAGTTTCTCAGTTCAGTAGTATTTCATCAAACGGGCTGGAATATTCTAAACTATGCCTGGAAATGACAAAGTTTCTCGGTCCAGCAGTACTACTTCAATCAGGCTGGAGTTATCTAGACTATGTCTGGAAATGACAAAGTTCCTCGATCCAGCAGTATTTCTTCAAACAGGCTGGAATATTCTAAACTATGTCTGGAAATGACAAAGTTCCTCGATCCAGCAAATCTTCTAAGTTTCTCATCAATCCTCAAATGAAACACTGGCACGGGAGATGTGTTCCAACCAAAAGTTGCCTACGTGTCTGATAGGAGCGATCCGGGCTCTGTATTTATACCCCAGACAGGTTTTGCACACGAACCTAACAAGTGATTAGTGGGCTGATGCAATACCTCGTCACCGGATGTAATCACTGAATCAGGATATTAGTTTCGTAAAAATAACTGGCTTCACTTACAAATCACGATCTCGGCTTTTACACCCAATATCAATACATGTTTGGTACATAATCAACAAGATTATAGTATAAACTCAATAAATATAACCATAAATGATCGCTATCTAGTCTAATTACACTTCGATTTGATCGAATTGAAAGCAGGAAGTGATAATTTCTGTAAAATGATAGTCGAGAGTTCTCGATCAACCGTAACCATAGTCACTGGTAAAACTACCCGATCAACATTAACCAAATCTGAACTCGATAAAATAAAAAGTTGCTAACACCTCTGTAAGTACAAATAAAGTGCTTTAATCGATACTACAATCAAAGATCTTAATAATCTCAACTGTGAAGCACTTAAATCAAAAAATTTAAAATCAAAATTTTGTTACACTTCCTTGGCGGAAATAAATGTTCTTCGTTCAAAAGAAATCACCTTGGAACTCTAAGCATTTTTGTAACAAATAAATGACTTTCCTGCTCAATGTAGTGACATTTACCACTGTCAGGAACAATAGGTGGCTAATATTAATTCTATGATAAAATGTTTGAGATTTGAATTTAAAAAGTGCTGAATTGACGTTAGAAGTGTTTATGCCCAGTAGACCGATCAATAAGCTACTGTCCATTCATTAAATTATAGGTACGTTTGAGGGATAATTTTATACTTATTGATATTTTTATATTGCCAGATTCTCACTTATGGTTGATGTGATGGGTAAATCATTTACAGGGTGGGCCAAAAATGGTTTGTATGTGAAGGCAAATTCCAAGTTTCCAGTTACCTTTTGATATTACAAGTTTAGTAATTTTAGAATTGACCCACATATTTTCTGAAATAATTTCTAAATATTTTGAACTGAACTGGAATAATTCTATATTTTGTCACTGAGTTCTACAAGTTTTGATATATGTATGTATGTATATTTTGAGTTATCTATATATGTATATATTCAGAAAAAATATTCCAGGATGATAAATATTAGATTCAACTGATTGACTCTTTCTAAGTTTACCTGTGCATGATTTTCACAAAAAATATTTTTTCCTATATTTTGTCATTAAATTCTTCAAATTTTAACATAATATATCTATATACTTGTATGTATCTTTTCAGAAAAAATATTCCAGGATGAAAAATATTACATTCAACTGATTGGCTCCTTCTAAGTTTACTTGTGCATGATTTTCACATTTGCATAAACTTTACTTTGCCAATTGCCTGAAAGTTAAGAGGCTAGCTGGGAAACAAAGGTCTCTCTTTGACATATAGTGGAACGTGTAAAGCGGAATACTTCTAGAAGTGGAACACCTTTAGTGGAATACTTCGGAGTCCCAAGATGAACTGTCTTATTGTTGAATGAACCTCTATAAGTTGAACACCTCCCAAGTGCAACATTTTCTTGAGGTGCTAAATGTTTTCCACTTTAATACACAGGTTTAACTATACAAAGTAAAACTTTGAAAACCAAATAGAAAAGAAAGTTAATATATGCACACGTTGAACTACTTTAATTAATGTATCTTTGTACCAAGTGTATTGATTTGTAACAGTTTTACTTAGAAATCAGTCAATTGATGCAAATCAGTCTTTTATTTGTTGATTGGAATGACTTTGAAAAATGGAAAATTGATTCTTAAGTATTGGCTAAAGAATTTATAATATTGCCTTGAGCACTTTTTTGCCAGGAAAAAAACATTCAGTGTTCATAGGTGTTAACTACTGAGATGGTAATTTATACAGAAGTCAGTAGAGTATGTGTGGAGGAAGGGTCTCTACTAGGGACAGTTATTCACTAGACAGCGGTGTTCACTAAGACAAGTTTTACTGTACTTTTAATTTGGTATTGTTTATTTTAATGACATTGAAAATATATGTTGAATTGAATTCAAATATCAAATATTTGTTCAGGTTTCCAAATTAATCTAATCTTGATCTGAAGTCAGATAAAAAAGGATTGTAATAACAAATATTAATTCATATAAATTTAATTAACCTTTAGGGGATTATTGTTGATCTCTGTTAAATCATCATTTGAAATCAATGATTGAATGCATTGGTTAAACAGCCTAAGGATTGAGTCTTTTTTATTATCAAAAGATGAAAACCTTATATGATCACTGCAGGGACACACCTTGATTTTGACATGATTGAGATTTTTTTTTATTGGAACTTTTTGAAAAGGCTCACTTAAAATTAGGCCTATTCTTCAAAACATTTAACCTATTTTGGCCCAAAATTGAAAACAAACTCTTTTAAGTATATAAATACATGTGATTTCTTTTTGGTAGGATCATCCAGTGGTAATCATAATATGCATTGTAATTAGAAATAAGACTTAGGAGATACATGTACAGTGTATAGTACAAAAGGTGTGACCATTAATAATTGATTTAAATTTCATATTCCAGAGCTTTTGATTAACCCTGAGGCAGATCGGAACACATTTATACTTGTTGAAATGAATGGAATAATTCACCTTAAACATTGTAAGTGAACTGTACTAAATGTTTACCGATAAAAAACTTTGAAATTGATTGATCTGTGTGTTTGCATTAGACAGAGGCCAGTTATAAAATTAATTCCCAATTTTTATTCAAATTATGTAATAAAAATTATACTGACTGATTTTATGTCATTACAAAGAAATGGTGACATATAGTCATCATTTTTTGAGATTGGGATTTAGCATCATCTTCATAACAATATTTCTAGTTTTACAAATGGTGACATTTTTTATGCCGGTACATTGTTTTTTTGAATCACATCAAAGTATGATTATTGAAGAATTTCTGATTGGATTATTCAAGCATAAATGAAATTTTACGCTTTTTACAATTTGCAATAAGTTACCAAGTGATGACATTTTGTCGTATAAAAGAAACAAAAATTCTTACCGTCCTTTCCTTCATTGGCCAGTAAGTTATCGGGAGAAAATGATGACACACATCCACGTATATCATTGCAAGAATACCACAGTCCTACATTATGGAAGCCTCCAAACTTTAGGGTACTCTTGCGTGTGGCCCAATAATTTGTCCCTACAGCAATAGAGTGTAGTGTTATTGAGATTAAATGCATCGCAAAACAGATTTTAACTCGAATTGTTACCTTCCCTGAGTTTGACATTCCTGGGAAGCTGATTTGTACTTTTTCATTATTGTTGTTTTAATGTTTGTAAGCTGGTCAGTTATGTCTTGTTTTAAATCCTATTATTTGAGGTCTCATAATCCTGAAGTCCATTTTTCTATTGATGGTCTTGTTGTGAAAATCTGCAAAACTATAAAACTGTACAGTTATGATAGCTAGTTGTCAATTCATTCAAATGTATTACTTAGGCTAACACTTCATCGACCATTAAAATTACATGAACCATATGCCTTTGTTCTCAGTAGGCTTTGATTTTATTACCTGGATATTCCAAGGAAATAGAATTACAGAAACTGAATTCAAATATCAATAATTTCCTTTCTTGTCGTAGATTGTAGATGCTATGATATTTCCAGCTCTTTACTGTTTATGGTATTGCACTGCACGTTTGTTCTTTAAATCATCCTCTACTTTGATGTAAATCTTTTTTTCTGTTTCAAACCACCTGACATCTTTGCAATAAACTTATTCATGACATCCTAGGTAAGTCTATTGTGTTGACTGATCTTAAGTCTCTATCGAGTTGATATATTGATCCAAGTTTCACTCAACAGATCTCCCAGCTCACGTTACTCGAATCACCTTGACTATTGAATTAATTCACAAGTATGTTTTTGCAAAATCTCAAAAACAATTGAAGCTGTCATTTCAACAAGTTACAGCCTAAAATCATAATGAATACATTTTTTGAGAGACGAATG
This sequence comes from Owenia fusiformis, assembly GCA_903813345.2. Taxonomy (NCBI): domain Eukaryota; kingdom Metazoa; phylum Annelida; class Polychaeta; order Sabellida; family Oweniidae; genus Owenia; species Owenia fusiformis. Next base: position 9,902,814 of record CAIIXF020000001.1, read on the forward strand.
TATTACTTTAATTTCATTTAAGGAGCGAATCATTCAACAGGTTCTTGCCGGTAACTAATTCATAGAGAATCTGCTTCTCTAATTAATCATTGGCAGATATCAAATTTTATTTGATTGATTTTGTGTTGCGAATTCTTCGTCATATTTCTGGTGCCTTGATATTATGTGAATGAGAAATATTACATTTACTTGGTTGAGGTTGTATCTTGAAAAAATGTCTCATCAAAGCAAAAATAAACATATCAAGGATAAAAGACTTTAAAGACTAATTCTTGATTTAAAAATGATCAGATTAATTTAAATTTAATTGTGTTCAGAAATAAGATTTATTTTTCTGATCTTAATGAAAGAGAAACTTCCAGCTGGTGTTGAGGTTAGAGTACAGCTTAACTAGTTCAAAGAAATAAAATGTATATTTCATAAAAACTGTCAAATAATTCTTTTCAATGTTTATCCAAGCTGTTACCTAATCACTTCTGAGAACGTGTCCATGGTAATAGTGGCCATCAGATTGAATAAATGTCTATGTTTGTAATTAAAATACAGGTGTGTAGAAGATAATCATTTCCCAGAATTATGGTATGAATCAAATAAGATTCCCTGAATTACATGTATGTAAATAAACAATCAAAATGTGAAATTAGGTACATGTATTAGCAAAATCATGGCATTCTAGGCAGATGAACAATATACATATACATGCTATGTATTGTAAAATAAAACATGCAATAAAGGATGAATTTTAAAAAATTCCCAGAATTATGTGATTCACCATAGGATGACTGTATGCAATAATTTTGCACATTGTGGTTATAAATACATAACTTTTATAATTTAAATAGTACAGTATTATAAAAAATCTTCTTTTTGTCAGCCAATAATGGCTTCGGGAAAAATTATACTTAAAAAAAATTTGTATTTGTATTTGCATTTGTATTCCCACAGCCTTATATGGTGCCGAGCTTTGGTATGAAATGACAAAAACACAAACACTCCAGCTTGAGAAAGGTCTCAGATTCATCGCTAAAACGCTGCAAGATCAATCCAAATGGACAAGAACAGACTTAACTTTAGGAATGCTTGGTCTAAACAACATTGAATCAATGATAGATAGTAAAAAATTACTCTTTTTAGGACGCCTTATACATCTGAAGCACACTCATTTGGCGAAACGTGTGTTTCTTACCAGACTACATTTAAATGAGATGTCCCCTTCCCAGAAGGGGTTTATTCCTGATATTCACAGAATATTAAATAAATACAGTCTAGATTCATTACGCGAATACTTAGCTAGTGGGTATTTTCCGCCACAAAGAATTTGGAAAAACATTGTAAAACATACAATAAATTCAGTACAAAACTCTGAATGGCAAGATAGAACTTCTAATGATGTTAGTTTTAGTCGACTGAGACAAATACAAGATTCAATAGAACCGTGTCCACTTTGGAAACACTCAAAGGTCGTCCCTGGTCTGCTAAAGTTTGCCACCGTAGCCTCAAAACTGTTAACAATCCCGTTAAGTAATGATGAAAACCTGTGTGAGCACTGTGGCGTGCTAACTCCGGATTCGGTTTCACATGGACTGTTGGATTGTTCCAAAACTGAAGATGCTCGCAATGAAATGCTACACAACTTAAGCGATGTCTTGAACCTTAACAGAATTGGGCTTAAGATAGAGTCGTTCAAAAAGGATTTTCGAGAAAACCCCTTTTGTGTGTCAGTGAAAGGCCTCTCCAGCTTATATTTTACAGACAATTCAAAAGTCTTGGCAATTCTCCTACCTTTCTTGTGTACTGTTGTAGAACTTTTAAATATTGATCTTACCACTCCATTTTAGAGTGATGCAAATATTTTTTAGAAATGTGACTTTCCACCACTGTTTGTGATTTTTTAATATATACTTTACTACTTGTCATTGACATTTTAGATGTGGATTGTTCTTGTTGTTTTGTGTGTTTTTTGTTATTGTCTTAAATTTTTAGATGTGTTTTTATGTCGTTGTTTTTGGTTAATTTTCACTGTTGTGTTAAATGTTTAAATTTTTGTACTCCATGCTAAATGGGAAATAAAGAGATATAATAATAAAATCATTAAATATTGCAAGGTTTGAAACTTATGGCCATCTTATTGCTACTTACTAGTATTACACTGGCAATAAACATGAAAAACCTAATTTCTAATATTCCAATCATCTGATTACTGTACATGTATAGCTAAAAATTATGCCGAATGCAAAATTGAAATCAAAATCCATTTTTAAATTTTCCTAATTGTGAAAGGGGAAAATGTTTAAGATTCATATTGTATACATTTGATTGTTTAATTTCGACTGACAGTCCCTAAACGTATACACTGAATACAGTAATGTTGTTCTATATTTCTAGCCTATTAAGTTGGACAATCACATTTTCAACCTTTAATCACTCACTGTGTTAATGTATAAACTTCTTATTCCATGATACATTTAACCGGTCTTACACTCCCCTCCATAGGTTTGGAAACCAGAAGTTTTCATTGGATAGCATGTATCAAAGCCTGACAATGTTTAAATCTTAATTTTATTCCTTAGTTACTAATAGTTATTTCATACTTTTATTCCTCAATTCCTAATAGTTTGGAAATATGAAAAATTTGATGATTTTTTAAATCACCAAATAAAAAATAAATAAATGGTCTAAAAGGGGATTTTAGTTACCAAACTTATGGGGGGTAGTGTAATATCCTCCCACACTAATCCTTCATATATTCAAACATAAGCGTACAATGTAGGTGGTTTAATTATTTAACTAATTGATTATGTATTTGCCTTTGACATTTTTGACAGTAATGTATGCTGTGTAACATAACCTGCTGGATGAACTTTCTCTAATTAATACAAACCCGTCAATAAGATACATAATCACGTCTGCTTTAAATTGTATCTAAGAATTAAATTATGCATTCAAGCAAATATTAACTGTCAGCTATTGTCTGGTTTGATATCTAAGAACACGTAGACCTAGCTATTAATCTTTCATTTATGAAACATTATTGGTTGAGCTGAACAATCTAGGGTCAAAAGAATGAAATCATGTATCCAAGGGTTTAAATGTACCATTTGAAAGGCAGATGAAATAAGCTGACAAGGACCTTATAAGTTAGACAATATACTCTCATGGATTTTTGAATGACATGTATTTTATTGTAAAATGGATTTGGAGGTAAAAGTTCCCTTCATACTTCTGGACCCTATGACATTACAACTTAAATATTTCAGAATTTTGAACAATTTGAATCCATCAGACACACATATACAATAAAGACATAAACTGTCATATAACCATCCAGCATTTATCATCTTCCAAGGAATTTGTTTCCGACTCATTATCCTTTCAAATGGTACATTCAAACCGTGGAATATTCATAAATACACTTTAAACAAATTACAAACAAATGAGATTATTTTAAGTTCACACATTTATTTCAAAATCTACTATACATTCATGATCACTACGAGGTGTAAACAATAAAACAGCATTAACAAACTAAAGAAAAAAATGACTATAAATAAATTGATATCCCTTCTTACAATGCAAGCAAGCTTGTAATCTCCATTACAATATTTCCATTACAATATTTCCATTACAATATCTCAGCCCTGGTGGCTTAACAAACAATACTGGAATCCATCATAACAAATATCAGTCATACCAAATAAATTCATTATGAAACCTTCTGAATAAAATTTAATGAATAAAATCTATAAATAAATTGTTATGTACATGATTGAAGTCAATTTAACACACTTGTTAGGTTGATAAAAAAGTGACTGTGTAAAGATTTACGGTTGATGTTTAAAAGAATGAAATTCAAACTCGCTACGACCAATGCTTACATTTCAAGGCAAAAGGCCTTATGGACGGAGTGTTTTGCATTGGCAACTAAACTACAGTGTTCAAATATACAGTTCAGACTATCTATATCTGAGATCAGTTACTTTAGAGTACAAGTGATTCGTGTAAAATATGAGTTAGAATATCAGCAAACTTATGTAAAAATCTATCACTTTGGTATGCATTGTTTTGTGGCCTGGTGAATTCTGTGAAAAACATAATTTTTCAGAATTATATTCTAACACTTTGTGACAAGATGCTCCATGACCCAATCACGATCACACTTCTAAATAATTCTGTGGCGATACAATGCTGGCCAAATTGTTACAAAATATTGTGAAACTCATTTATATATAATATACTTATTAAATATGTATACATTTTGATATATATTGATCTCTTTAGCACACATTATTATCTGGAAATACAATCAAAGATTTATTTCATTGGCAGAGGGCCAGACTCCATTAAACAATATGGTCAATATTCACCCTCCTAACAGGGTTATAGGTTTGCTATGATCTCTTCACTGTAGTAAAATAAGGAATGCTGACTGTAACAACCACTTGCATAGGAGTCCTCACAGGGGTAGAATTCATTTCAATTCATTCAATGACTGGGACTGAATGACAAAATTGTCATTTTAAAGTGGTACAAGAACAATTTAGCCATTCAATCAAGACCACATTTCAAGGCTGAGTATTTCATGCTTTAAAGCACAAGTATTTTACCAATTAATGTTTTTGTGAGGCGGACTTGTTTCAATATTTATATTTACAGTTTTAAAATATAAAATTGCCAACTTGACTGTGGTTGTACACTGAGCTTGTATCCATAGAAACCATGATGAGCTTGTATCCATGGCAGTGCTGGCTGATACTTAAACCAATGTGTAGATATTAAATATCAATTCATATACATCATATCTTTAAATAATTTACAATCCAGTGAGGATAAAGGATGCGAAGTGAAGCCTTCTACCCTGTATCTAGTTCTCTATCTGTTGCTATATATAATTTACATACGCATCCTTCATCCCCTCTTACAATACTATATAGTACATTGAGTATGATATTTCATATAGCCTAGGTCAATGTGTGGTTATCTGATGGACTCCACCACAATCTCTATAACACTAGTCCATATCTTGACACTAGGAGAATAGATGGCAGTGTAATTATGCTGCTTGGTCAATAGATGTCCTCATTACTTCTTGCGGCCCTTGATTGGGCTAGGACTGGGTCGGAATGATGAGGCCATGCTGCCTCTGGATGGAGTAGAGGTCACTCGAGACAATCTGATTGGGGAGGAGCTGCGGGTAGGGGAACGACGCCTGGGAGACAAGCGACTGGGAGAGGTTCGAATACTGGTATGGAAATCAACTGTATCGTCAAGTTTACGGGTCTCATGTTCCATCAAAATGGGGTCTAGAGTTGGGTCTCTGGTGACATTGCCCAAGGACATATCCAGGGCTCCACGAATGCTTTTGATTTCTTCCCCAGTCCTGCCGCTGCGGGAGATAAACTGTTGACGTTTGTGCATCTCCTGATTTAGTTGGTCTTTGAGTGTGGAGATCTGGAATATACACAAATGATTATTCATTTCAAAAATATCAGAGGACCATCCATTCCATGTTTACTTTTTTGACATTTTACTGTCAATTTTATATCACTGAGTACTATACGTAAATACTGATTTATTTAATACCTGAAGGTACAAGTTTTCATTGTAAAGTCACATTGTAGTTATGGTATTTGATATTTATGTTTTTACCTGTTCTTCGAGTCCTTTGACTCTCTGTCTGTGTGCACGTTCACGAGCCTCTAAGGTACGCTCAGCTTGGAGTTGACCAGTACGTAGTCTCTCTGTTTCCATTTCAGTCTCTGTTCTGTGACGTGTGGTCAAGTCAATGAGTCTAAAGGGAAAACAAAATTATTAGATAACTTTGATACCTGAATCCATGTAATTCTCTCACATTACATGAGTATCTGTACAAGCATCTTCCTGGCCTCCCAACTTCGCTCTCTCATATTTCAATGCTAATAAAAGCGATTTTTTGTCATTGGTATTTCATGGTACAGTACTTATTATACATACAGGCAATAAGTGCTCACTATATAAATAGCCCAGGACTATGGGGATACATACCTCTGTGCATGTTGTTGCTCAGTCTCTGCTAGTTGTGCCTCTAGACTTTGTAGTCTACGCTGCAGTTCCATGTTGTCTTCCTCAAGGCGAGACAGGTTGGTATCCAAGGATGATTTCTCCATGACAGAGCGGCTGGCAATCTCCTCAGTTCTTAGTTTTTCACGCTCAACCTGAAATAATAGTACATGTATATCATTTTAACATGCACAATATACAATGAATTTTGATGTTTTATGAATAAACACTGACACTTTACTAAACAAAAACTTTGCAGAATTGTTAATTTAAGTTATAAGTTATTGATACACTCTTCATTGCATCAATCCCCACAGTATATGATTCAATCTGTGCTTTCATTTATCAACAATGTCACCTCTGCAATTAATATATTCAAAACTGCAAACAACTATTACCTTATCCAAAGTCTTCTTGAGAGCGCTCTTGTCCTTCTCAAATCGAACAATACCATGTTCTAGTTCACGCTTTTCATTCTCAGCCGCTGACAGGGCCCTCTGTAGAGCAGCTGTGCGTTCAGTTAGGGACTGGTTCTTACTTTGCATTTTGTTCAACTTCTGTTGTAATTCCTGTTCAGTCTCTTGTCTCTGTACTATCACCTGTTAGTATAGTATACATATAATACATTGGAACTCATTGGACTAATGTGTATATTAAACACATGGGGACAAATTGAACATTTTGATATGTTAAATTACATGGTAAAGTTAAAAGAATGTGGGTATGTGTAATAACATAATCTATATGTTCTGAAAAAATGAGAGGGATTTGTAAAAAAAAAATCACAAAATGAGAGCATTTTTATCAGAATATATGGATCGCCCCTTGTATACAGGTGGAACCACATTGAATTTCTGTAATATATTTCGCTTATACTATATCTTATACATTTACTTTTCATGAATATAATGTTGTCATTTGGCTGTTCTTGTTTATGTACTTACACTGTGTGACTGCCTGACTTGGCCTTCTAGCTCATTGCGCCTGACTTCACTATCTCCGAGCTCATTCTGCATAGCTTGGACACGCTCCATTAGATTATGGTTCTGTTTCTTAGCTTCGTTGGATGCTTGCCTGTAGATCAACACAAAAAATTAGTTGACAATAAAATTGTCTAAAAATTAACCCGATTCTAATTTGGGACTTAGAATGTCTCTTATCTTATAATGTTACACTCTGTCCATTGGACCTTTAAATAAGTTCCTTTGACATGAATCTCTCATAATTTTCCACAACAATTTTCACTTGTTTATTTTATGATGAACTATTATAACATATCATTTGTGGCTATGTTAATGTAAGTAAACTAAATGAACTGGGGTTTTACCTTGCAGCATCCAGTCTCTCAGTGAGTACTCTACGATCATGTTCACTGCTTGTAAGTGCACGTTGTAGCTGTTGCTGACGCTCCTGGAGCTCATGGATTGTGGAACTCTGGTCAGTCAGTGAGATGTTTAATGCTTGTACCTAGAAGTGGAAATACACACATATTTAATTCATGATATCAGTCATTTTATAAATATTCACTTGCATAATGTACCCCTTACCTGATTATTTTGTTTGTACTGTATATTTAAATGGTAGCTGATGCTAATATAGCACCTGTCAAAATAGTAACTGATGATACGTATAAAGCTATTCATTCTAATATATATTTATGTTAATATTACCATATTTAGATAAATCATAAACAATATTTTTTCATATTTACCTTATCTTTCTGTTGGCTTTCTTCCTCCTCAGTCTTGGCCAATGCCAGGCTGAGTCTGTCAATGGTCAGTTGCAGAGACTGGCTCTTGCCCTCTAAGTCTTGTACCTGCTTGCCAAGGTTATCTACTCTGTCTGCCAACACCTGGTTCTCTGTCTCCTTGTCTGTCAGGACCAGCTTCATACGTTGCATGTCACCTTCTAGCGATCGTCTGGTTAATTCAAGTTTGGTGCATCTGTTCTCAGCATCTTCTAAAGCAATGCGGAGTTGTTTCTTGTCCTCCTCTAGTCTGGCTTCATTCTGTTTTTGCTTCGACATCTTCTCCTGAAGTAAGAAAGAAAATGTTTTAGGATTGAGTTTCATTACCTTATATTAATGTACAACCTCAGATGTGAGCAAGCATGTATAGTGAATTTGAATTTACCACCTGCTTATGCCATAAGATTCACCCTTTTGTTTCATCAAAATATTAGAAAAATGCTAAGTAGTAGTAGGGAATTACCACATTTCTTAATGGTTATTTGAGTTGATATTCACTTTTATATACAGAGCATTCATACAATTGAACTTACAGCCATCTGTCTCTTTTCTGAGTCCTGAGTTGCAATGTTGCGTTCTAGAGTGCTGATCTTATCAGCCATTCCCTTTCGTTCCCTTTCGTTCCTTCTGATTGTCTCTTCCTGGAGCATGAGGGCAGTCTGGGCACTGGCCAGCCTTCCATCAATACCACGCTTATCCTCCTCAACCTCACCCAGAGATTTCTGTAGGTTTTGTAGACGTCCTTCTGTTCTGTCTCTGTCTTCCTCCATCTCTCTAAGCTGCATGGTTAGGCTGCGTGCCTGAGAGACTGCGTCATCTCGTTCACGTTCAGCACCAGCAAGCTGTTGGACGAAGTCACGGAGGGCCAAACGGACAGATTCTGGGTCAATGTCGGTGAAATCGGAACTTGTTTCATTGAGTGTGTTGTTCATGGTTCTGGATGGTGACATGCTACGCATGGGGCTTCGTGCACGATCTGGAGAGCCAGTGCGGGGAATAGGGCTGCCACGACCATCAGTTGTTGTACTGAATGTATTTTCAAAACCTGCAATCAAAAATGGGAATAATCATTCATATGCATAAAATGTATTTATCAGTGTATAGAAAAACAAAAATATTTCTCTGGTACTGTAATGTATATACCATTGAGGATTTACTGACCAAATAACTATTGCAATGTATTGCTTACTAAAAATTATTAAGAAATACAGGTTTTAACAAGTTCCTGATACTGACCTTTAGTTGGTGAGCTGGGCCTAGATCTTGATCTCCTAGGACTGGGGCTACGTGTACGCAGAGGACTAGCAGCTCTTGGCATATCCTGTCTGAAGCCAATAGTACGCCGCAGGCTTGAGTGAATACTGTTAAGTTTAAATTCAACATCACGTTTGGCACCCTCAATTCTGGCAAGCTGGGCTTCCAGGCCGTTAATTCGGCCTTCAGCACCACTTAGTTTCAGACGCAAGTCTGCTAGTTCAGTATTAGCATTGTCCAGTGCAATCTCAAGATTACGCTTATTGTCCTCAAGTTTGCGTTCATTGCGCATTTTGTCCTCAAGAGCCATGGTGAAGTCCTTCTCCCTGAGTCTGACCTCATCTTCAAACTCACCAAACTTGCGCTGTAAGTTGGCCAGCTCTTTACGGAGTGCCTCTCTACTGGCTTCAGTCTCTACAACCTGGAATCATCAACAGAATTCATAAGGTAAACTGATGTTAAAAGTGACCAAATCACGGTCAAAATATTTTCTCATATATATATTTTGTAAATCAAATATCTTTGTGCTTCAAATACTATATGAATATATTTTCTTCAATTAAAGAAATATATGCAAATATCTATAGTTTTTACGTAGTATAAGTGAAATCATGAAAAAACATTTACCCTCTGTTTGAGGCCAAATGATTCTCTTCTTGCTTCCTCTTCCTTCTCTTCATCTCTACTGACTCTGTTCTGGAGATCATCAACCTCTTTGCCAAGCTTATTACGCTCTCCATCAAGCATCTTGACTTGACGGCGTAATTCTTGAAGCTCGCGGCGTGCATCTAGACGTGCCTTCTCAACTTCCCTGAGGCTTCCACGTAGATCTGAGGCCTCCTTTTGTACACCAGTCTTCTGCTCTTCAAGGACTGAAATGTTCAATGTATTGTTGGTGTTACACAGTTTATTGTCATCACCAATCCACTTGATTTTTAATACTGAGGTGTATTAACTTTATATGATTGTCAATTGGAAGATTGTATTCTGTAATGCTATCAATGTTTATAGAATAATCCATAGTAGTTGATCTACTTAACAATGATAAACTTGACAATTATCTATATAAGAAGATAACAGGAGATTAAGAGATATAATTTGTTCAAGGTAATAGATAGACCAAAACTAGTTGATAATTTAAACCAACAATTAACAATTTGAAATACCATTAAAAACACCTTTGATTCACAAATCAATTTCCACAAATTATGAATTTCTAATATTTTGTGCCATAATAAATATTTCAGAGTTATACCCATTGAAATCAATGGTGAAATAATTCAATAGCAACATGTAATTAAGTTGAAAATGACCATGTTTTAAAGTGTTATTCTGTACTTACTAGCAATTCTCTGTCTAGCATCTTGGATAACTCTGTTAAGTTCAACTTTCTCACTCTCAGTTTTCTTAACCTTGGACCTAAGCTCTTCTCCAGTCTTCTGTGATGCATCTTTTTCACGAATCTCATCATTCAGGTTGCGTTTCAACTCGCTAATCTCTTTACGCATCAGTTCTTTGTGTTCATCACTCTCACGGATCTTGCGATTTGCCTCAATGAGATCACGACGGATGGAGTCCCTTGTTTCTTCCACCATTTTGAGTTGTACTTTCAGTTCAGCAACTTCCATGTTGGCACTGTCACGACTGCGTGTCAGGTCTACGATCTGGATGTTTAGGTTTTTCAGTTCATTGTCATGTGCAGCACTGAAATCAAAAAATTATTTTTCCATAAAATTTTATTACGTAGAAGTGATAGATGAGCGTACATGTATACTATTCCCAAAGCATCCCAGAAAGTATCCCAGAAAATTATTTATTCAAGTTTTTAAATTCTTGTAAAATTCTCATAAAAGGTACGTACAATGTCATTTAAATATAGAAAAGAAATAAATATAAAATAATGCAACATGGTTTCTTGAAAAACTATTTATTTCTAATTAAAAGAAAGCTTCAAACTCTTACGTTGCCTCTTCAAACTGTGTCCTGAATTTCTTGAGCTCAGCTTGTACATTGTTGATGGTGCTTCGATCTTGTTCTGTGCGGGTGTTACTCTCACGCTTGAGGCCTTCATATTCTACCCTCGAGTTGTTTAGATCAGAGGCAGTGTTAGCCAATTTCTCTTGTAAGGTGCTGCGTTCCTGTTCAGCCAATGAGAGTGCCTGTTGCTTCTCATTCTCCATCAGCAGTAGAGAGTCGTCACGTTCACGCTGGAGGTTAATGATGTCATTGTCCAGTTCTTCCTTTTCTCTCTGGGCCTTGGCGATAATCTCATCACGCTCCATTGTGTAGTTGTGGATCAGCTCCTCACGCTGGGCCTCCATGTCAAGTCTCTGGCTCTCCTGGAGAACAAAGTTGATATTTCAATGCCGATTATGCATGAACTGGATTTTAATGAACTTCTTTGTACAAATGTAGATGCTTAATCATAGTGAATACAACAAACAGCATATATCACAATAATTGAAATCAAAAATTAAATTTAAGCTCTGCAATTCTATAATGAGTTTACCTTTTCTCTGGAGAGACGTTCAATATCTTCCTCATGAGATGTTTGTTCTTGCTTGAGAGCCATCTGAAGGTCTTGCTCGGTATTAGAGAGTTTCTGACTGATGCTTTCTTTTTGTCGCTCTAGTTTCTCTACCTCGACTTCCATCTCTTTGTGCAGACGAACAATATCAGCTACAAGAACAAATGCAGTATGGTTAATAACCCATCTGGATTTCTCCAAACAATTCAGTTAAACGTGAAGCAAACATTAATGCACCTATAATCTATCAGATATGTATTAATATAGACTTTTCTTATGGTAACTTGAATAACATATCCTTACCTTGGAGTGTCTCCTTCTTGAGGATCAGCTCTTGGTTCTCTCCCTCCAGCTGCTCTTTCCTGGTCTCTAGCTGTGCTGTGAGTTGTTGAGACTCATATAGAGCTGTCTCTAAGCTGTCCTTATCACTCTTAAGTCCAGCGATCACCTCACTCTGCACACGGTTCTCACGCTCAGAAGCTGTCAGTTGCACAGCTAGTTCAGCCTTATCCTTGGTGAGCTCTTCTTTCTCCTTAGCAATACGAACAACTGTCTCATTTTGGCGTTCAACTTCTTTACGGGCCTGAACCAGTTCCTCAGCCAGTGAAGTCTTCTGTCTTGTAACCTAAAAAACATAAAATCTTGTTCATAAACTGAGTTACTGCACCTTAGATATATGATTGAGTTTAATTTCCCCTTCATCTTTACTTTCTTTGTATATTAAGTACAACAACCATCTTTAGATCCATGTTGGAAATTTCTCAGTCCCAAGCCATTTAAAAGTACAACTTACAGTGCTAAGCTGTTCCTGGATTTCAGCACGTTCTCTGTTATTCTCCATGATTTCTTGTTCAAGTTTCTCGCGACTCATCTCTGCATACTCAAGAGTCTGGTTGAGTCCAGCCTTCTCTGTGTCAAGGTCCATCTTTTCAGTCTCAACTCGTAGGATCTCCTCCTTCAGGCCAGACTTCTCGAGCTCTAATGTCTGCTTCTCATTGGATATAGAAGCTCTGTCGGCCTCCATCTGGAAATTGATACAATCATGAAATTTTCATACTTACTGTGTTTAGTAATAACTACGATATGTGATTAACTCTTCACACATAATACAGAGATTATCAGAAAATTCTTAATGGATCCACGAAATGATGAAACCCTACATACAAAACTAAAAGAGAGCTAAAATGTGAGCTTATTTATAGGGTAGAGCTTCACAAAATGGTTTCTCACTGTGAAATATTCTGTGTTTAAAAGAATCACTTACAGCCATGATGATCTTGTTGAGCTCCACTTTGTCTTGTCCCAATCCCTCATTGAGAGCCTGCATCTTGAGCAGTGCATCCCTGAGACTTGCCTCCTCAGTCTTAAGTTTGTTGATCTCAAGTTCAAGCTCAGCCTTCTGTAGTTCATTCCTGGATAGGGCCTCATCTATGAAAATAAAAGATTTATCAATAAACGATAATTTTTTTTTTAAATTGGCCCAATTTACTATACAGGTACTCAGTTTGTATATAGTTTTAAGTACTATATTCTCATAGAGTAAAGGTTCTTTGACAGCACTTTTTCATTACTAAGACAAATCTGAAATTGCTTGCTTTTTCTCCATCAGCTCTGTTATATTTGTAATATAAATTCATTGGAAAACTTACTGAGCTCTCCCTTCTCATGATCAAGAACCTCTTTCTCCAACAGAGCTCTGTTGAGAGCCTCCTTAGCAGAGACCAGCTCTTCTTTCAGAGTAGAGTTCTTGCCTTCCAACTGCTCAATCACCTTGTGGCTGCAAGAACAGACCAAATATTTAATTATTTATGACAGGTCTATGTCCACCATCCAGCTTATAGAGTGCATGTAGATAGTTAAGAAAGATAACCTTCAATATTTCAGAGAAAGATCGACAGGAAAGTAAAAAATATGATTCTTTTAAAAATATCCAACACTGTATATAACATTTAAAGAAGCAAATCATTCATTCATCTTTGTATACTTACCATCTCTGGTTTTCGTTGATCTGCCTGTCCTTATCCTTGTTAATATCATCCTTCTCATCTTCCAAGTTGTCTCTCTGTCTCTGGAGCTCAGCATTAGCTGCCTGCAGCTTGCTGTTCTCCCCACTTATCTGATCAATACGCTCATTCATTGTTGATCTCAGCTTCTCTAGATTGGATTTCTCACCAGATGTCAGGTTGAGGTTGTTCTTGTAGCGGTCTCTGTCGCGGAATGAGTCATCTCTATCACGACGTGCCGACTCCAACTCCTCTCTGTGGGCCATCACAGTGCTCTCCAGTGTTCTACGTTCAGCCTCAACATCATCTAGAGATTTCTTGAGTTTGTTGTTTTGGTCTTTGGTCGCATTAAGCTTAGCCTTGAACTCTTGTACTTGGAGTTGGCGTTTGTTTAATGCAGCCTGGACAGCGCTGAATGTGGAATCAGCAAAAGCTGGGGAGCGAGCGCGACGTGGAGACATAGAGCGAGTGCGAGATCTAGGACGAGGGGAGGTAGAGCGGAGTGGGGATGTGGATCGGAATGATAGATCACCACCACCCACTTCTGTCTCCTCCTGCATTGACTGATCAGCATCCATAATGACAGCCTGAGCGATATCCCTGAGTGCTGCGTGCATGGAGTCGGTCTCCTCACGCAGGTTCTGCAGAGATTCACCCTCAATAGCATTCTCGCGGGATCTCTCAATGTTGGACACCTCAAGCTTGCTGAGATTGGCCTGCATGTTGGAGATGGACTTGTCTTTCTCTGCAATCTGAATCTTTAGCTTCTCATTGTTCATGGTCAGCTCATTGACTCTGCAAGGGCAGAAACAGAAATGCAAATATAACATGATGGCATAGACAATTATATATACAGAGGCTGGTTCAGACATTATGCCAATACATTTTAATATAAATCTTGCTGTTCATGCTGAAATAAAATAACTATTACCTCCAATAAACTATTTTCAAATAAAAATGTGATCTTATTTCAATCTTCTCAAACACTAGTTTTATTCAACTAAATTACTAAGATTACAATTACTAACCTAGAATTCAGTTCAGCACTTTGTACATCAAACTTGGCCTGCAGTTCAATCACCTCTCGTACCTTCTCGCGAAGCTGGCTGTCAATGCTGTTACGCTCACCACGCTCACGATCTTGAGATACCTAGAAGCAAGGCAAATAGTTCAAATACTTGCATTATAGAGTATTCACATCAGAATTTTACCATGAGAATATAAGAATACATTTTTTGCATTTTGAATCCTTTAAGTGAATTTCCATTGCACAACATTTATTGATATATTGAGCTGAATTTACCTGAGATTGTGTGTCTGAGTTGCGAGCATTGGCACCAAGGTTGAGACAGGCGGAATGCATGCTGCGGGAACAACGTGTGAAGTCAGCACGCATGTGAGCCATGTCACGCTCGGTTGCACTCTTCATCTCTCCAAATTGGCGACGGAAAGCAACGACAGCGCGCCACAGAGATAGCAGACGGCCATGCTCAGCACTGAAGTATTCATTGAAGGACTGAAATTCAAAATTTAAATAAACATGAAGTGACATTTAGAATTACATCACAAGACTTGTTTGTATTTGATATTATACTACTATGACATCTGAGTGTACATATTTACACTGGGAAAACAATTTTGCAGTAACAAGGTCGGACATGACTCCAGACCACGCTTCAGACGTTGACAAATAATGTTTTAATAAACGACAAGCACTTCATATACAAACACTAGATTATCGATGAACATTGTTTGATTTGCACTTGTTCCAATATTATGATGTAACCTTTAAACGTCAAGACAATACCTATTAGGCATAGATCAACAGCGAAGTGTTGACTGTGAGTTCACCCTTGTTTTACCTGGTTGCTCTATTAACATATTTAGCTAACCATTGTTAAAACAACATTTAGTTCATTGATTGTCAACCTATTGTTACATGAGCGTTCCTGACAGGAAATCAATACATGATATACATGTCAGGCAATGTAGAAAAGTGAACTGGTGCAAAGATATTCAGATTGGGGTATTTTTAATATAAGGTACTTCAGTGAACTTGAAAATCAATGATCCAAATATTTCTTTGATTTGTGGTTGTACAATCCACTGATAGAGCATCAGTCTCCTCAAGGAGAATGTTGTAAACTTTGAACTGGAAGTCATTTGACATCATGTGAATGCAATTTTATTTAATAGAGCTCACCCCTGGTATTATCAAATGTGATAGAGCTTTGTTAAATGATGATGATGAGAAGCATTCATTTTTAAGATTCTCACCTGTTCTTCATCCCTCCATTCAGCCTCCTTGGCCTCCAATTCTTCCCTTGCATACTGCCAATCCTGGGTGAGCTTGTGGATGTCAGCTGTGAGGGACTGGTTGGCGGCAGTAGCCTGATCCAGTTGTTCACGTAACATAGAGTTAACATGGGCCAGACTGGCACTCCTACAAAGAGCAATTGAAGCATCAGGGATATGCCAGGTCCCTCCATATGTCATTTATGGGCTTATATTGGCACAATTTCATTTCTGGGGACTGAAGGTTGTTGAAGGCGATAAAATTACATTTGCAAAAAGTGTTTTTTTAACTATTTAGGAATAATTTATTTTCATCAATTTGATCAATTTACATTTTGACAAAACAATAAATATTCATCTTTGCAAAGTTACATAACTTGAAAATACAATGTCTAATTTTCGTGAAAAGCAAAAATTGGCATTTTTCTTAGATTTGAATATATCATGACAGCTCCTTGCAATCAATTATCACCCTTTATGTTTGCAATGAAATATTCAAATACAAAACCCTTGATAATAACTGTCTTTTCAAGTGAAAACAATAAATTAGTTAACGCAAATTGTTTTATTAGTCAAACCATGCAATAAACTGATGATAAATCAATCTTGCAATTAATTACACAATAACCATTCATAAGGTTCAGCACATTGTCAAACACATACAAATTTCAATGTTAATTTGAAGTGTGTGTAATCTTATCAGTGGTAGGGGGTTGAGTAATCAAATAAGTGAATTGATGGGATCCTGGGGATTTGTATTAACAAAATGTGTGAATCAATTATTCAATACAGAACACCCAAGTCTTTTTAACAGTGCTATACGAATCAAAATAATAACTGTGTGAATTCTTGTAAATTTTGTCCAGTAAAGTGCAGAACCAAAAGAAACAATGGCCAAATGGGTTATGTACTAATAGATGAAGGAAGCTTTGCCTCAATTTGGGAACATTTTGAATCTGTATATTAGACTTTCCATGTAATTGTTTTCTGGAACATTTCATGCAGGGACTCGGAGTATAGGGTAAAACCACACATTTCACAATCTTAATACAATACTTTGTGCATTCTCTTATAATACAGCTTCAGAACCAATTTCACTCTCAGAGTGACACACAACTGAAACTATAGTGTAGTCCCTGTAGAGGTTTAGGTTCTGTAGCATTATAATACACACATCACACATGGTGAGTTTAACTACATTGTCGTGTCACACTCTCTCTACCTTTGCTGTTCCTCCTCCAGTTTAATCAATGCATTCTCCAGGTCCATGTTCAAGCTTGTCTGGGAACCATTCTGGTCTTGCTGTAAGATAACAATACATACCACTTGCCATCATTATGTACCACTCTCAATACAGAACTCTCATATACATGTATGTGAGTTGTTCTGATCGCTCACTCGCTGCTTAACTTGGATTGAAAGTTGAAATTATGACCATAAACCAGAAAGTTATATTAACAAAATTGAACGATTGTTGAATTTTTTTATACAACCTACCTCATGTCACAATACCCCAGAGTACAAAAACCCAGTAGTCTATAATAAGTTTTCTCTTTTTGTGATGTTTTATTTTATGGCCATGTTATTCATATTTCAATCCAAATTTTAACATTCAGGTATTCAGCTTCCAGATTCCAGCTTCCTTGCAATAAGCAATGCTTGACTTTAAATGCATAAGCTAAGGATGAAATAATACAATTGTACCAATTTCTTGATTTAAAAAGGTATTTGAGTTGGACAAAATCCACAACATAAAATGGGAATGATGTTTCGAATGACTTGCATGATCAAAAAGCATTTACAAACAGTCACATGCAAATAAAACCTTAGCTCATGCATAAGCAGCAAACATTAATGCAAGAACCTACAAAACACAAGGTTGTATATCAGAAAGAACCATACCATAAGCAACCTCTAAAGCAACCATGTGAAATACACATTAATAATACATATGTTGCAAATTCTCCATGCTTCTTAAAAACAGAAGTTTCATTGTAAATTTACCACATATGCCCTAAAGGTCTAAACCAATTTTAACCACAACCCTAATGACAAATTAATGCATTCTAGCCCATTCTAATATTCATAGCATCTCTCACTGTGCAACGTCAGAAGGACAGAGATAGAGAAGGGTTGGCTAACCATGATGATCCTAGCCAATAAATGATTCATCTCAAGTTGAGGCTTTTTATGAGAATGTTAACTCCATACTGAAGACAGTAAAACTGACCATTTATAAGAAGCATGTTCAAAGTTGCAATAGAGGTATCTACAAAGGCTGGATCTGTAACATGCATCACTATTATACACTATACAGACCTCTGCTGTTCTTCCTCAAGGCGTATCAAAGCTGTTTCTAGATCCATACTATGGTCATCCTCTGCCATACGTAGACGTGCTTCCGTTGTTTCTAAACGTGCTGAAAGGCTCTCTGTAGTTGTGTTTAGCTGTAACACGCCATGTATATGTAGCCAAAAGTACAGAAACTTTGCTTTTACCCACTTATTTTTATGTAATAGGTGAAGTTTCAGAATGATTTGATTTATCAAATTTTAATAAATGTAACTCTGGTGTGGAGAACAATAATGAATTTTTACCAAATATGAAGGGTTCTAAAACATTTCTATTTACTAAGGGTTATAACTTTTTATATTTGAAATTTTCTACATGTATTAAGTAAATAACAAAGCAGATACAAGGAATCTCACATCTACAAATGGTAAAAGTGAAAAGATAAATAAAGGTCCAAATAAAATTAAGTAAATATGTTAAAGATCTAGGTTCAGCTATATTGGGTAAGAAAGTATGAAAGAGTCGTCTTTGTACTTATTTCTACTCCTTAAAAATTTCCCATGTGTGCTATGTACAGGGCAAAACATAGGTAGGTAAGAAAAGTCAATCAAATATGGAAAATTTCTTGTCCATATTTGTCTAAGTCTTTCTTTCCTACATATTACCCTTTAAGCTCACATACAAGTCAATTTTTTGAATTCAAGAATGGTTTACTCAGTACAAAGTACTTGAAATATCATACTAGTTATCTGGTTAATGCTACATGAATGGTAGATTCACCTGGAATAGAGGCCATATTATAATGTGGTATGTAAGTGTGACATTATTAATCAAATTAAATGAAAATGTGCACGCTACATCTGAAGTATCTATGTCTGATTGAAACATGCTACAGGAAGCTAAAAATAAATAGGGTGATGACAAATAAACATAAGATTAATTAAAATTGACTATATTCTAAAATTGATACATAACAATGAAATACTAGGGTACAACTAAACATGAATTGCAAATAGGAAAAATTACAGTATAGTACAGTATATAATACAGTCCAATGCTAATGTAGCTCAACCAACAACCATTTGTTACTTATTTTATTAGGTTGATATGGGAAACTATATTAACATGGAACATATGGTAGTTTTAAAAATCTTGCATCAGTATTGACATTCAATATTTCTAGATGCAAGATGTACAGAGTTATATTAAATATTGGTTGTTAAAGCAGTTTACAAAGAAGAGAATGAGGTTAAACAAATAATATAAAGTGCATAGTTTATCGTAAATTTTACAAAGCAAACGAGCGTTATGTAATGTTAGGGTAAGATTTAATAAAAAAGAAACTAAAATTATAATGCTTAACCAAAAATCAGAAAATGAATATAAAATAATTTAAGCAACAAAATTTAATTTTAATGTGATATAGTGAAGCTTTGTTACAGTGATGTGAGATGGAGAAAGAGTGTAGTGATATGTGGCTTACCGATCTACGCATGCGGTCACCATCAGCTTGAACGATTCTCATCGATTCTTCCAATTCGCCACATTTACGTTTATATTGCAGAACCTGAAGGTAGGTGTTAAACAAGGTTTCACACTAAGTGCCACACTTTACAATGTTAGGTACACAATACACATAAATCTTACCGATCTTTTTAATTTTGTGGTCTCAGATTTGAGAGTATCAATCTCTGTCTCTTGCTCTCCACATTTCTTCTTGTACTGGAGGACCTGGCAGGCATAAGCAAGAACATTGAAGCCATCATATATAGCACAGTATATAATAACACATACAATGAACATGTACAATATTAAGGGAATTATATCAATATATATTATTGTTTATTATTACGGATAAAATTATACATATGCTTTTGTGTTCAAATAATAAGCTTTGATCCTCTCTCAAATGTAAATAGAGTTCAAAACAATCAATATCAGGAGCAGTTTTCTTTACATTAATTCTACATCCACAATTTGCGATTTTCAAGCCATAAAAAGACCAAAATGCCAATGAATGCAGAGAAATAATCTAGAATTGATCTGCAATGAGCATTCATATTTCCCTCTTAACAGTGAACTGAGTGAATAGAAAGTGGAATTTCGAAATCAAATGAAATATATATCTCAATGTGAATAATGAAGGTTAATATGTCTTCAACTGTCAACTAGAGCAAAAACAGACTTAAGCCAAGTACAATCATAGTGCAAGTTCTCGTACATCAATAGCATTTCTTGATGGAGATATGTATTCCTCCTCTTCTCCTTGTGAAGTAGTACATCCCATGCTACTCCCATAATAATATGGCTTATACATTCTAAGTCTCTACATCCACTTGTAACTGTCAGTTCAAATGACTTAATATCCAAATCACGTAAGAAACTTATGAATGTTGACATAAGTGCGTAAATCCATCATATTTGGACCCCCGGCTTGCTGTCAAAGATGCTCTAACTTGTTGCTAAGATACGGAGAGACTATAGATATTCTATGAAATCTGGGGTTATTACGGAATCACTGAGCCACTCATATGCCAGATCCTAAGGTTATACTGATTGGTAATCGAGGGTAAAGGGAAGATAGCTAGTTAAGGGCTGAATTATTTATCCATTTATCAAGACATACAGTATGGTCCTTTATTTGTACGGATTCTCCACAAAACCAATAGCCCAGGACTCCAGGTATTTATCTATTGGTATTTCACACATTTCTTAACTCATTTTACAAAGTCGATACACTACTTAAACATTAAAGTAGCTAAATTCAAACATATGAGGGCCATTACAAATAGGCAGTGTGTAACTTTATTTTAACCAATAATCAATGGAACTATTAACATATTTCATATAACATAGAAAGGCTGTGGGTTGAATTTCACGATTATAATAACATAAGTCACCAGGTATACGGTATTTGGGAATTATTGGAATAATGGTGGTCAATTATCATAAACTCTGTATGCTTCATATAAGTGAATGAAACAGAATTGATTTTGGATTAAGTTCCATGGTAAGTTCAAATACCGCTTGATGGAACGGAAGGCTTCAATTCATGCAATTCACAATGAAAGATCAAACTTATATATTCCAGATTAAGTATGTGTACGTTTATATTGATTAAGTCAAAGTAAGATAGAGGAATATAATATAAAAATATTGGCATTATTTTAAATAGCCTAGTACAATTTATACTAAAATAGCCCAAATATCATTGTGCCTTTCATTGCATCTTCCTCAAACTTGACCACAATGCTCAAATGCAACTAATTAAAAAAAATCCAAAAATGAAAATAATTTCCGAGTATGTGTTATTGTTTGTGTACTTACATGAAGAGCTAATGACGTTAAACTCAACATTATCCATTATTACATTTGCCGTGTCACATTTTGTCAAAAGGCCCCTGATTACTTCAAGTTTATGCTATTCATACTGTGCAAGTTCTTTGAGTTTAGATATACTATTGAGTGGTCTTCAGGAATTCAATTGTTCCACAAAATAGATATTGATTTCATTGAAGTAGATCTATTAAGCAAATGTGAGAGATAACACAAATGAAACTCTAGATTTTTAATGACTGAAGTTGTACTATCGATATGTATATTATTGACTTCATATGAATTATTAAAGATCTAAGTGACATTGTTTCATGTGTATGGATTTTTGTACACAGGTGTGAAAGGAATTTGCAGCATAAAACACTTGTAATAACCAGAATCAATTATTGATGTAAACAAAACAAAGCATTGTAATTGAATTAAGATTTAATAAAAGAAATATATACAAGGGCTGATCCAGAAGTTCTGATAAAAATGTTCACCATATCTATCAGAACTTCTGGATCATGTACATATTATATACTGTAAGTCTTAAGGTGTAAAATCAATCATCTTTCATCAATGGTAAATACTTTATATGATTAAGATGCTGTTATATACTTCAGATAAGTTAATGTGCCCAAATAACAAATAGATAATTCCATATAATCGTATTATCAATTTGCTACTTAAAATGTAATGATGTAACATTCCTAGCCTAGATTATAATACTTGATTGACAACACAAGACAATATTGGCTTAATTCAGTTAAATATTTATGATATTACTGGGGGAGATATTGATGTAGACAAAATGAAGATTCATAATTATGAATAATATGATGATGTACATCTAGGAAAGTCTTTGATGTTAATGAGCATTACATGCAAGCAGGATATTTAAATTTAATGCGTTTCAGTTCAAATGAAACTTTGCACCATTAACACTCAGACATACAAAACTCTGCAAAGTGTATGTGGATTGTACATTTGAAAAATCTGTTTTAAGTATTTTGTATAAATAGTGTTAATTTAACATTTTACACAATCTAATTTTATCCATACATATCATTCAATGGGTGCAAGAATCTCACCTTCGCCTGCAACTTTTGCACAAGTTGAGCTTGTCTCTGCTGGCCATCTTGGTAAGCTTGCAGTTTACGCTTGTAACTTGAGTGTTCATCTTCAACTTTGCGACGCAACTCTATGTTTTGTTGCAGAAGAGCGGAGCTACTGGTGTCATTGCTTCTATCGCCACTTTCAAGCTTCAGCGCAGTCTCCAACTGAAAAACATTGTATCAAAGGAATCTTAATGCCAGGATGTTATTGTGTATTATTTAGGCACCAATAGGTTCTTGTTAGAATAAATCATGTGCGCTATCATATTGGTAACTCAATCTTCACTGGGTTCAGAAAGCTGATGGGAGTTGAGTGAACAAGGATCTCGGCCTATCTCAGAATGAGTGAACTTGAAAATGAAACATTTTTAATGAGAAATAACTTGAAAACAATGTTAGTGGTATATACTGTACTGATATATTAAAATGTTTTGGTCTTTATTGTATTTAGCAATTTTTAAAGTTACTTTAAAGCCATATTGCAATGATTCGGTATAATGAACAAAAGTCGTTGTGGCCACAAATCAAATCTTACAATTTATGAACTTAATTGCTCTACTCTATCAAGTTAGAGAAACTTCAGACCGATTTATGACAATTTTATTGCACTGTGAAGTGAACGACTCTTCAACATACCCCATAAGTACAACTCTAATACACTTGAAGAATAACTTTGGTAATAAGTTCATTTCTAAATATTTTGTAATCTTACTGATACTTATTCAAAAGTAGTTTTGATATATGTATAGTAAAGCCTGTATAACTTAACAAATCTCAAATCTGAACCCCTCTCAATGTGAACACTTTTTAAACCATCTTTAATCTGCCATAGAATTCCATGTTAAAAACCTCAAAATACGAACACCTGACAATCCCGGGAATTCAGATTAGACAGGTTTTACTGTACATATAATGTATATAACTCCTACATATACAATAAGCTTGTGTGGTGATATATTATGATGGCCCCTTGCAAAGCCTCTTATCAGGATAGAAATGTTGCTTTTGGCCAATTTTGAGCATTCAAAATAATTTTCTTTAAATGCTTTAAATGGCATTTAATGAGATTATTGGTATTAATATTAATCCATACACCAATATTTAACAATGAATGAATGAAATCAAATATAACGACCCAATTGAGTTTAAAATTTGATTTATATTACATATTCTTGAGTCAGAACTTTGTCAGCAAGTACTACAATATGAAAATATATAAAACAAAATATTAAACATGCCCCAAGCAGAGCAGTAAGTTCAAAAGCATTGACTTTGTAATACTTGTATATGTATATAATATATTCATATATGACAAACAACACCCTTTATATCCCCATATATTCTAACACCTATCGAACTATTATGATACCAGGCATTAACATGCAAAATGTCACAATGTGCCATTAGTCACAGATGATGAGCGCCGACTGCAAACAATCTCCACAAAAAAGTTGAGAGACTATAACAATGATCTATAAAAGAATAATATTTCCCTTATGGATGTTAATGACTTTCCGTGTAAAATTATAAAATCAACAATTTTACTAACATCACCACTACATAGTTCATCAAACCATGACTCAATCCAGTATTTTTTATCCTCTGATGCATCCACTAGTTTCCTACTAGCTTCTTGTTGGTTATGGTTCAAAGTTTCAACATCATCTATTGCCTTGACCACTTTGGTCTCTTTAGACGCCATTTGCTCATAACGGACTGAGCCTTGATCATGTATTTAGTAAAAATAAGTACCAGAACTAACTCAGATGCCAAAGGCCAACATAACACATAGAAGCTTTGATATGTAGTATTTTCATAACTGCTTTACTCAAAGAGTATTATGTTTATCAAACTTTCATCTTACACAAGAATTGTGAAAACAAGCCTGGTAAAGTTTATTCTGGAGTTAAATAGGAAACACTAAGCCGAAAGAGGTCACAGCCACTAGTCTCGACCCAACTACAAATATTTCCAGATTAGAAGTTGTTACCTGAAATGGGCTCCTATATTGCGACATGATCACTCAATTTGGCTATATATCTTGATAAATCCAATACAAAAACACCACTTGATGATATTATGATACCAAAGGATGTTTTTAAGGACATCAGACTACCACCTGCATCTTATAAAATCTTATCCAACTCAGCGTCCAGTCTGGTGATAAGTTCGACTAAGCCTTGAAGTGTTTGCACCGATTCTGTCCAGGGTCAAAAGTGACAGTTGGAACTTGTGAGATTTGAAATTGGCTGGCAAACGCAAACTTCTACTACAGGTACTACAAACCTATTGTGAAGCGTAAACTTTACCCCTGTGTCAATAATTTGAACAAACATACTGATTGATATCTTAACAATAGCCAATAGGCTCTGGAGTTCTTGATAGTCAATATCAAACTCAAAGAATTTAAACGGTCTTTTATTAATTCTCAGTCAAACGTCATTAATATCTTTTGGGTTAACTTTGAGTGATTTTTGCACGAGTTGTTCGAATACAAAGACTATACAAAAAGTTATGTTGTTATTTCATTATCAAAATGCAATTCCTGAACTCAAAGAATCAAAAATTGTAAAACTATAAATAAATATATGTAGAATGTACAGACCATTGTAAACAAAGTCAAATGAAAATGAGCTAATCTGAGCCAATGCTTCAATTTTGATCAAATCATATAGAAACAGTTAATGTAGCATATGATCCATGTATTTGTGAACCATTTTCAATTCTTCTTGCACCAGCATTAATGTAAGAATAAATTGGTTTTACTTATATGTGTATTCAATTTACTACTTTTATACGCACAGGTTCTTAAGTACTTCAACATTCTGGTGCACAATCCATATTTAGAACGTTTCATTGTACATGTAACTGATGAAAGTGGAAGTGTGCGCACAATTCAATGCGTGTACTGTTATTATGGCTCTTATATAATCTGTTATTTAACATTGTTTCAAGTAGATATTTCACTGTTACTTTCATCATTATGACCGAGCGCATACAAGCATTCACTAATAAATCTACTTGAGTCTAAATCTTAACGACAAATATTCACCACTGCCGGGTGACCCTTAAGTGGTGTTGGCTCTTATATGTGCAATACTAGCTCTCCTCACTTTAAAGTACAATGGAGTGTCCCAATAATTGAACATAAGGAAATGGTTAATGGTCTTTATTTATAATCCCAACATCTCATAAAGCATTGAAATCTGATTGCATCTGTAAGCATTTTTAATTGCTGGTATTAATACAGCGTTTACAGGGCCTGGACTATGTGACTGCAAGATGTGAAATATTTCAAAGCAGGAGAAGTTTTATCAACAACAATTTGAATTATACATGTATTACTGTATACTGTATGTGTATTATCTATGCTTCCATGGTGAATATCAGGCTAATCCATGGGACTTGAATGCAAAGATTAGTTAACGTGTCTAATAATAATCTATCTAACTTTCTAATATCTTTATATTGTCTGTACTTTAATTCTAACGAAAGCAATTGGTTGTTTTGCTACTGAAGTATAATTGCTAGGAGTTAAGTAGACAAGCAACTTGGTGCAGATTTCCATCTTGATTCTGAAGTGATTCTCATGGGTTTCAGACTTTCAGTTGCTCTAGCTTCAATGTTATAAGACCTTGGAGGTCGAAGATGACAGATTTATGAAGGTGGAACCATCCATAGTTAGGACACTGAGTTATGTCTTGCCTCAGAAGATGTCTCTACCATCAACATGCATATTCTTATATTAACGGCTCCCCTACCTAATAGACAGGGAGGGTCTGGGTTTGATGTTTTACTACCCATTTTACTAACCATTGGAGACAAAATTGAACACATAAAAGTGCTATCTAAGTTAACATGTTTTCAAATCAACATTAGCTTGATGGTGTGCATAACTGTCAATAGTTTAACAAAATGTACAAGCCAAATTGTATCAAATATCTTGTATCATACTTGACCCCATAGTAGTACCTGACATTTCAGGTCATTTCTTTTTGATTCAAAATGTATTTTAATTCGAAGAGTAAGAAATCTGACTCTTGGTAAATTTGCCAGAAGGCCATAGGTTACACATGTCTACAAATCAGAAATCTTAGTAGTAGTTCAGCATGTTGAGCAAACAAAATGGTAGAGGTTTCCTGATAACAGCTTTGAAATGCTTTGAAATAACATGTTTTATATGCTTGCCCCTAGGAATTTTAAAGTTGACAGCTTGTTGCAAAATGACTCTTATAGATTATCGTTACTTCGGCTTTTGTTACTTAAAGAGCTAAATACATGATTTCTGCATTGATATAGCCCTCTTATACCATCCTACCTGATCCAAATCGGGAAATGATGACATCACGGCGTGGTAAATCCTCGCGGTGTGCTTGATCACCAATCCTAATGTATATAATCTGTTATGTACATACAGCTAAAGATGTCCAGTTAATGTCAAGATTGTTCCAGGCAGCAGTTCAAACAGTCAACAGGTAGCAGGGGACGCCACGCTAATGATTGAATTAAAGCTACTGTATAGCACATGCTAGAGATTACCCGGGACAATCCAATATAGCACAAAAGCTTAGCTAAACCCTCTGTCAATGGACCAGATTAACTTTCAATAGAAAAGAAAATTGTTCGAAATATTCAATATTACACAATGTTCTATTAGTCAATTCCCGTTATTCAAATCAATAGAAATGTATACCTGAGACACTGCAGGATTAGCTCATATGTAAGGCCGGCAAAAGAAATCTTGTAATTTAATACACCGGTTAGCCCCAATCTGGTGACACTTTTGGCAATCATATATGTAAACTAATTGTTGCCTTCTTATACACACAATTTACAAATAATACACCATTATGATTAGCTCATAATCCATAGTATGAAATTGTGATTGGAAGTAAATGGTCTCACACAGTACTATATAATATATTTACCAAGTTTTTCATAAAGCATAGGTAATATGACATACAGTTATATCAAAGTGATAACTTGTGTGAACCTACTGCTACCAGCCGGCAACATGTGGACAAGATTGTATCAGATATGGAAAATTGGGTCATATATCTACATATACAGAAAACTGACAAGAACTTTCACTGAATTTCTTATTTGTACAAATAGAGCACTGAACATGCTGAGCTAGGCGCTGTCGCCGTAACCATGAGGTTGTGAGTTCAAGACTCATGAGCTACTTGTGTTTTTTTTATTTATTTCACAATGAATTGGCTTTTTACTATTCTGAACCTCTAGAAAACAGACCCAGAAACTTCTCATCAAAGGTATCCTGTGTACTGTTTTGTACTCTAATATATAAACATATGAGCACATGGAGATCACTTGTAGAGTTGTGGACCACTCAAAACCCCTGAATCACTTAAAAAGAAGATGCCCAGGCAAATATGTTATAGGTGAATTGTTCTACTTACTGAGCTATATAATATGGGAAGACAAGAGTGTAACTGTATGTTCCACTATCTCAACAATCCTGGTACAATTCATATATATTACAAACTGTCAGGATATGAGCAATCATACATGTTGTAAGAATGGTGGAATGATTTCATATTACTTGGATGTATGTACATCATAAGAAGCAGGGCCGTAGGGAGAGGGGGTTCGGAGGGTTTGTGTGAACCCACCCCAAATCTTGCCTAAAAAAATTCGAACCCACCCTTTCAAGCAATTATGCAAACCCCCAAATATTAACTTAATTTTAAGCAGTATTTCAGTAATTTATCATTTTTTCATTACCTGAGAATACAGAAAAATGATCTATTTTGAGATGGACGATGATAGGTTTGCACTTCGCATTTTAGGCCTGATACGATACCGTCAATTAAGGTATTCCATTGTACAAATAAAGAACATAATGGAAAATAATGTCAAAATATGGTCTCTTATTCATGACATAAATCAGAGAATTTTGAACATGTGAAAGTTCATTGATGAAATGCACTTGATGCACCAAAGTTCTGAACGCTAGAAAACTCATACCAAAACAATGTTTTTACTTTTTAAGCTGTGATCAGACCAACCAGTAAGTATAAAGATCAATCACGATATATGAGTGAATTGAATAAGTACAATGTTTCAATCATAGCACACAAAAGGCTTCATTTTGGAAATACATGCAATCAAATAATACAAATCGGCAGTGTTCGATTCAAGGAAGCAAACATGCAAACTCCAGGACACAAACATTATTTTTTGGGTGAGGAGTCACTTTCAAAATTGTTCTTGAAAAAATGCCTTTTCATTGGGACTCACATTTTTGGAAATTTGAGGGCCACTGAGAGGTAACAAGACAATAACATGCAAAATGTCACCATCTGCCATTTACAGACACCAAGCGCCATTTGTTACAGACACTGACCACCAAGCACCAACAACCAACCGCCAAACACCAACCACAAAAAAGTTGCCGACTATAACAATATGTCACCACCAGAAAACACTACATCATTACCAATCTAACAAGTGAAAATATTCACTTCCTGGACAAATAAAACTTCATTGGCGTAACAGATCAAACCTAAGGTATACATTCTTCAATCATTTCAACAATAATATGAGATTTTAATCGCATGTTCATTAATTATTCTAATAATCCAAAAACCCTTCATCTTACAAATGTGCAGGTGCTTTTCATCAATCCCTCTTAGTACTGTAATAGTACATGTAATTATCAAAGACTTCACTTGATCATACTTTCAGACCCCAAGACCCCAGCATGCCATTATTTCATGCATTGTTACATCAGCAAATACCGATTAATTAATACAGTATTGGTTTACACAATAACAATCTGGAAGTTGTAGTTGTTGTTTTTTTTAAATTCTTTTGGGATTGTCAGCCCCCAGCATTTAATGATTGTGCAGAGAAAGTAGACAATACATTTTCAGACACGCAATGATTGAACCAAAATTCAAGGCTTTACTGATACCAATCATTCAAGTACTGATATACTACATGTTTATTAAAGTAAATGTAAAGGGCAGCAATTTTCTTGAAATTAAATCAGCATTTTTTGGAGCTACCATTGAGCTCTTACCAGGTTTACTTCAAGAAGACAATGTAATGATAGTTTCGAGAAAAAAAACAAGGAAATACACACATGCCTTCGTAAATTATTTTGCACTAGAAAATAATATTTGCAGGTATAGCAATTATTTCAAAGATGTTTTCTTGAACCATCACCACGAGGCAACCACTTGAGCTAGTTTATTTTGTTCATGCTTTGCAAAGGGTCACCTATAAAATTACGATGGGAATTTCATGATTTTTCAAACAAGTGCAATCATTTTTAATTATCAGGCCATTAATCTTCAGAAATTTCATGTTCTATATCTGTACAAAGACTAAAATAAACAAATACAATATGATCCTATCAATTATTCAACCATCACCATTTCTACTGTTATGATGATAAGCCATGTCCCTTCTACTTCACAAACATGTGTACAAGGCATTCACATGACAGTCTCACAACCTGATAATGATTACAATATATGGAGTATTTTTAAGACAACAAATGATGACAACGAATGGCAGTCACAAAAAATGGTGGCTAGAATAATATGTCACCACTTTTAATGACACGATTGGTTGATTAAGCTACATGCTTTTTAGAGAACTGTTGTGTGTAAATATGTAACATTATGAGTATGACCCCTGGCCTTAGATCACTGTCTTCCTCTCAATTGTTTTTTCTTGGGACCTAATTGCAACTATTTTTCTTATGCCTTTATACTCAATCAGGCAAGCGAATACTAGAAAGGGAAGAATTCCCAGAGGACAAAACTTCATGTTCAAGTTCATGTGAAAGTTCTCTTAAAAACATGTAACTTACTTAACGTCTCTAACAAGAGGATCTGGTACACAAGAATGATCTACTTTTGATGTATTCTAACACATCTATACTCACCCTTTCACTTAGAGCATTATATTTGATCCCAATTTCATCACGCTCAGCTCTGCTTGATGCAAGGAGATCTTCAACTCTGTTAAGTTCATTCTGGAGCATGCGATTCTCCTCCGTCAAGTGTCCCGCAGATGGTGATGTCATAGCGCCAGGTTCTGGTAGTGTTAAATCTTCTGTTGATAAATTTTTGGTGATGATTTCCCGTATCCGGGCGCTCACCTTTGAGGAGCGATCGTCCTCTCCCTTGATGGTATATTCTTCACTGCTCTTAAGCACACTGCTCTCTAGTTTCTAAAAAAAATACAAAATATTACGATAAACACATGTGATGTCAAAGTATTTTTGTTTTTGAAGAAATCAATCTTATCTTTGGTCCAGTTAAATGTAGATTCATAAATGTCATTTGGTGATCCATTTTAGTTGGTTTGGTTTGTGAAGAACTACCTTGATAAAAAACCTTTAGATTGACATATTTGGCTCGGGTTTGTTATACCATTTAATACAATAAAATTATGACTGAACAATTTTCTAACTAATTTAGCTACTGGCATTTTGTACATGCATATTGATTGACTTCTGCTACAGTAAGCAAACCTCAAGAATGGTCTAAAAGTTTACTTAAGTTGACAGTTTCCTGAAAGTTTTCCAAAAATAATAGAACTCAAACAATATGTAAGCTCACGATAACAACGAATCTGAAATCTTAAAATAACATAGTACTATTCACCGAAGGGAAAGGAAACTTGACAAGTATGTTAGTTGCATAAATATGCTTGGAGATTCTATACTGAAACATTTGATACCACTGAACATTAAGAGATCTGTTAAAAAATTAATAACCGGATAACACAAGAAACATGAAATCAATGGATTGTCACTCAGTCTGCAATGAGATACAGGAAATGACTAGAAAATAAATGCAAGTTTCAATGGTATAACAGAATCAAACACTTAATTTTTCATTTCAGACCTATGCCTTAGCATCTTTCATTTGTATTGTCGTGAAATGTTTTTCACAATTTTCATAAAAATAACACGAATATGATGAGTTAATCCATATAAAATCCAGTGTATCATGGTTAAAATATTCTTATTAACATTTATTGTTACTTGAAGAACAATCAAGGACATTATTATGTGAGTAAACTCTACTTTTAGACCCGATATAGATACTTGACACACTACTTTTATATCATGCTTTCCTACTCATGTACTCGAAAGTGAGTGATTGTGTTACACCGAACAATTGAGTATGAATAGAATTCTATTATACTACACTTTATTACTTTCAATTCTGTATCTTTTCAACATGAAATGACAAAGCGATCATACAAATGGTTTCTCAAAAAGTCTTCAATTGCATTCATCTAATCCATAGAGGGGCAAATTCTGGGTCAAAATGTTATTTAAAAGATTCAACATATTGTTCACTGGCATGTAGCGATTATAGCGGTCCTGTCTTGGCTTATTGAATTGTTACGAAGTTACGTATGCGGTGCGGAAGTTAGAGAGCAAATGACCATCATTTCAATGTAATAGTTTATGCAGGAAAATTGAGATTAGGCCATTGGAGTATTTGTTTCATGCATTTGTAAAACATTACCCACTCATAGGTCATACTTATCGTTAAACCAATAACTCAAATATATGCCCTTGTACACCGATCACCTGTTGAAATTAATACAGGCCGATTTCAACAAATGTAAAGGGCGATATATTTAAAATCGTATTCAAGCATGACCACGTCCCAACTTCTTTTGTTTTCTTTACAACTAAGCTATGACTGCAGTCTATTCAGTGTTGCGTATCGAACCTTGTTTATTATAAAAATAGTGCAACAACAAGCAGAATTCACACATTTACCTTATACTTATTCTCAACTGAAGACATTGAATTTATCTCTTAGGTTTTACATTATAAATATCTTAACATGCAGAATACGAAAATGGAGGCTTAGGCCCAACTTTGTATGAATTTTATGAGAATAATCTGATTTTAGAGAAATGAAAAGAAAAATGTCCACACCCTACACAAAATATTTATGGTTCCCCGGGAATACGTATGTGCTGCTTGTATATTAGAATCGTATTCCAGTTACAGAAAGAAGTACATATCATGCTAAACTATATACAACAGTTATGCAGTTGGAGGTTTTGGATACAGGGAATATCCCGAGGGATATATAATTCATCTTCCCTTGGTCCCTTTGGTCCCTCGGGAAGATATATTGTATATCCCTCGGGATATTCCCTGTATCCAAAACCTCCAATTGCATAACCCCTACATATTGGCCAAGGGATAATCCTAATATCCTGAACCGCGACTATAGGATAATATGTTTATCCCATACCAATCTTGGTCATCTGGTTCACATTGTTAAATCGTGGAAACATTTTAGAATATTCATGTCCAGTTTTGTTTTCTTGGCCGTGGGCGGATTTTCATGTTCTCTCAAATATTCCCATATTTATTTTCTCGAATTTTTATTGATTAAGAGGATGCTCTTTCCCCTTTTTTAACTATCAAACAGACCCTGATTGTCTGTGTTTTCTCCATTGCCGTTTACAGTCATTCCGCGAACGTTACAAATTATGAACAAACATGCAAGCGGCGATTATGACGTAGCGGGCAGATATACTATATCTGCCCGCTTGGAGCGGGACGTAAAGCTTTAGCCCATGGTTGCAAGGAGGATATAGATCGAATATCACATGATGATATATTTGATATGTGGATCAAGATATCATATTTTAGCAAACAATTTACAAACCATCGAATATCACTTTTAAACTATCGAATATCACATCTTAAATAGAGGATATCCTATGATTTATGAGTGATATGATTTTTATCAACGAATGGATATGATATCTGCACGAGTGAGCGTAGCGAGAGAGTGCAGATATCAACATCCATAAGTGGATTAAAATCATATCACGAGTAAATCATAGGATGTTCTTTATATTCCATAGTTAAAGTCATCATCAGAATCGTCGGGAATTAAGTGATTTAAAACGAATTTTCCAAACGATACGGCGATATTGACACTTAGCCTCGTTTTGAGTCTGAAGTAGCAAAAATCCATAAACCATGGCATACGGCGCCGTATGTCATGGCTAAAAGCCCCCCCCCTAAAACACCGTATGCTATGGTTAAGTGAAAATTTGCCAAAAATATCATATTTTACCACTGATTTCAAAAATACCGTTTTTATTTTGACATGTTATCCTATGGATATCATGCTAACTATGGAATAATATAGGAATATCCTATGGCTCTGAAAAAATATCACTTATATCCATGAGTGGATATTGATATCTTCGCCAGTGAGCGCAGCGAATGAGTGAAGATACTGATATCCATGAGTGGATATAAATGATATTTTTGAAAAAACATAGGATTGTCCGTTTATCCCATTGGGAATTATTATCCAGCGAACATTGAATAGTCAGATAAATTGCAATGGAAATTCCATTTGGTCTGACATTTTGATTGCGATAATTCAACGAACGTCATATACGTGACGTAACAGAGTGGTTTGTATTTAATGCGAACGCCGTAAAAACAAGATCCGAAAAAATAAAAATATATAATAAATATATAAACAATCGTTTTGCTGAATTAATAAAAAAATGGAAAAAATCAAAACCATCGAATATCACTTTTGAAACCATCGAATATCACTTTTGAAACCATCGAATATCACCTTTCAAAAAGTGACATTCGATGGTTTCAAAAGTGATATTCGATGATTTGGGAATTGTTTGCTAAAATATGATCTTCATCCACGTATCAATTATATCTTCACGTGATATTCGATCTATATCCTTGTAACCATGGGATAATTAAGGGTTATGTACTGGGGGGTTTTGGATATGGGGTTTTTCCGGAGGGAGATATGCATATCTACCTGAGGGACCGTAGGGACAGAAAGTAGATGTGCATATCTCACGAGGGATGAACCCAATATCCAAACCGACCGTACATAACTGCTTTATTCTATACCAAGTAGAGTTTTCAGTAGTACAAGGTGTAAAAAATAAACAAATCATTCATATGCAAAGTCATTTTATTGCATTTCCACTTTTTTGGAAGCGGGAAGATACGCCCCGAAGCGGGAAGATATGCACCGAAGCGGGAGATATGACGGGAGATATGGAGGTTCTTGATATGGAAACCTCAAAATCAGGATACGGGATATATCTTACCAACTTATCTCCCTAAAACCCTACTTGGCATAGGATAAATCAAAATAATTTCTACTCGCATCTAGTCTATTCCACATATTTGGGAAAAGTGTACAGGAAAATCTCCATGTTCAATTGATGTATGATCAATATATACGAATCGAATGTATTCTCGTGTGCATTACAATATCCACATTGAAACATTTTTGGCCTGCAATGGACGTATAATAAATTAGAATATGAGGCCGTGTTATCATTCTAATATAAAGTCATGGTATTTACTGTGGTATTGGGTTGCAAGCTAATATCAGATTCAATGCAAATTAATCATCTAATATCAGATGCGCGATCAGTCCAATAATCTAATTTCAGGTCATCAGTTCGATATCTAGCACTTGTTCTAACGACACGGTATTACTAGGCTATCATATTATAAATACACACACATATAAAACAATCAAACTGGTACACGATATAAGCACGACTGCTCTTTCAATTGAGTATAAATGTTGATAAACTTACCCGGAAGCCAAGACATACGCGTTTAGACGATGCTATTTTCAGTTCAGTGTAAGAGTAAATGCCCGGATATCAAGGCTTTTTCGTGTAAAGTTTTAACCAAGCATCTAAAATCGGGTTATATTGCGTGTAGAATTTATCGATATCAGGGCCGCTACATGCCAGTGATTGTTAATGCATTATAAATAGCTACTCACATTTTGGGTGCCTGCTATAGAACATCTATTGAGCGGAATAGAAGTAACTGAGTTACAAATCATTATTTTGATAATTGAATGAAAGGGTATATTCTTGCGTTTAGCATAGGCGCAGTCAGGGGGGTGCGATCCCCTCATAACCAATATACATAGAAGAAAATAGATTTTAAATGCTTTTTATTTGAAGCTTCAAGCTCAATTGCATCAAGGAAATTGCATCAATTTTTGTTAAATTCAAAATAAAATTTTATTTTTTTGACTTATCGCATCCCCCCTAACTGAAACCTAAAATATTTTGGCAATTGCACCTCCCTGACTGAAAGCTGGCTATGCCCCTGTTAAGCATCTATATTGCCCATGTCTCAAATTTCTCCAGGTAAGGGCATGTATAGACAGAGGGAGGGGGTAAATCAGAGACTTTATGCGACAACTAGGAAATTAGTGCAAATTATCTAAACAATAATTCCTGCCATAACTGTCATAGACTTTCTTCAGATAGAAATACAAATTTTGCAAGGGAAATATAATTGCCGAATCATAAGCTGATTATTTTATGAAATTCTATCCTTATCCCGATAATTATAATGTCTGGGTAATTATAGTCAATGTCCTACTGGGAATTAACAAACAGTTGGGATAATCACTGCAATTATAACAATATGTATAAGAAAGAACATTGTTTGGTCGAGTTAATAAAATTAATTTGAATATACTTTTGACATTTGATTACTTTTCAAACTGTTGAGTTGACATTTTGACACCTAAAAGAGAAAACCTATTCAAACTGTTGACATGTTTTTGAAACAAGCAAGACAAATGGGATATAATTATTGCATATATGAATACGCTAACTGTATCATTTTGTGTTAAATGACTCAGAATCACACTATCAAATGCAATCTAAAAGTCATGTTCAGTTATGAGTCAATCAGGAATATATTTTGTTACTTCTTAGAATGAAAGCGAAACAAAACACTTTTCCCCATTACAGTAATGGTTAGATGGCCCAGTGTAGTAAAGAGGAAACAAGTTTCTTTCTGATTTTTTAATAAATATTAAACGCATAATACCAACTCCTTACACCCGTGTTAGTTTTGGAGGAAAGTTTTGACCCTTATCACATTAAGTTTAAAGAACATTTAAAGATCCAAGTGAACAAAAATCTTTGCATGGGGTTTCTGAATCAACATTATCATAATTGATCAGGAACCTTTTGTACATTGCAAAAGAGTTTATAACTAACAATCCTCAAGATAAATAAAACAAGAACTGAACAATAGCCCATGCAGAAAAAATATAATGCAGGTCGATCAAATATTTGTAATGTTGATTATAAAAGATCAAATTCCAAGCATATGAATGACATAAACTAATCATTCAAGAAATGCTTTAGAGGTAAGGCCACGCAGCAACTTTTCAATTCATCTTCAATTTACACAAGGAATAGGCAATACAATAATAATTCAGACGGAAAAGTTGATAACTTATGACAATCTTTGATATTCCAGATGTGTAAAAGCAGGAAAGTTTTCCTGTGGGTAATTCAATAACAAATCTTTGATAATATGCTAATTGTCAGAACTTTGCCTCAAAAACATCAATGTTTCAGAAATACGAGCCCATATCTAATCAAACTGCTCGCACAAATCTTACGTCATGGAAGAATGACACCGAAACTGAGCTCAATCTGGAATGTGCCCAGGGTGAATGTAAGGACAATGCAGTAATTGAAAATGTTTCTAAACAATGAAACAGTATAAGGTATTGTTCAGTATCAATTCCAGGTGCCCACTGAACATGTAGTATTATAGCAAGGAGATGACATTAACTAAAACAACATACCAACTGTGGTATTGCAAAATTACACACATTATTTTTACATCACAAGTTTAAGTATCCTATTGGGTACTTAGGGTTTGCAATATATTTACATTCCTTATATATTTACATCACCCATGCGCAATAGTCATGAAGATGGGGGTAGGTACGAAAAATTTTGAAACAAATGCGTGAAATATGCACAAATCTAGATCTGAAGCAAATGCATCTTTGCGTGACATATTCTATAACGCAAAAAAAAGCTGGCGTGACTCAGTTTCTTCAGCAAATGTGTGACAAATAAGCAAATTGCGGGACAGTTGGATGGCCTGACAGTGTCAAGCATGAGCTTTTTTGAAACCCCATGGTGGGATAAGATTTAAAGAGAGTTCCCAGTAGATGTCCCAAAGAATTTCTTCATGTCCATGATCTAATACATCAGCTGCCCGATACAAATTACATGTTGTATTATACTTGAAGCACTGTCTCAGTGTTTGTGACATGTAAAACTGTGATGACATAAACCATGGGCTTTCAATAAACCATGGGCTTTCAATAGTTCCTGAATATAATCTTACATTGAGAGTCGTAAACCTTACGTGAGTCTCTAACCTAGTTTACAAGTTACAATGCATTTTACATTATATTGTTAATCTCAGAATCTTACCCAAAACCAAGATGTTGAAGACTTACTCACTTCGAGAGCCATGTTAGATTTTGAAACTTATGGCTCTCAAACGGAGAAGTGAACAGCTGATCAATAGTGACCTTTGAAATCGAATTAAGTCGATCCGCGGCTTACTTTTGGTCTCTAACTGTGTCTTACATCAGTATTATCAATCCGTGTAAGTATTGGAGCGCTGGAGTACTTCTTTTTCGATCAAGACTTGTAAATTGTTCATCGAGTTAAAGTTTTACAGACCTATTTCCAATATGGCGGTTTGCTAGGTGCGAGATACGCAACGAACGAAATGAATTTTGAGAATTAGTTAGGTTCGGACAACCTCCGGAGATGTCCGAGCAGAAACCGCCATATTGGAATTTGGCAGTAAAACGATTCACTCGACTAACAATTACAAGTCTTGATCGAAAAAGAAGTACTCCAGCGCTCCAATACTTACACGGATTGATGATACTGATGTAAGACACAGTTAGAGACCAAAAGTAAGCCGCGGATCGACTTAATTCGATTTCAAAGGTCACGATCATTGAGCTGTCCAAATGCTCCGTGGGAAAGCTATTATATCAAAATCCAACTAGCTTTCGCAGGTAGTAATTGAAGACCAGTTGATCATTCAAGTTCTACTCTATTGTTGACAACTAAACTGTACTTCCTCATTTTTTCAGATCACTTATAAACTATATATCTCAACAGAATTCATATGCAATTCCTTTATCAAGTTATTCAGCAAAATTGCCTCTGAGTATAAACCCTAAAATGTCATGAGTTCTGCTTACCTGTATTACTTTTTCTAGCCTTTGATCTTTAGGGTAATCATCCATATAAGACATTTAGAACTGAGAATTTCTTTCTCAATTTCTAACTAAGATTTCTCCAGGCCTAAAACTGCATAACCATCTGATCTTTGCCAAGAGGTGTATGAAACATTCGAGTTGCTCTGTACAAAAGTTCAAGGTGTGATATGCCCTGCTACTTGCACAAACTTGGCAGTACTTAGGAGCAGTTTTCACACTTCAACTGAGCAAAATCCAAGATGGCAGTGATACACCTTCTGTTTCCGGACAGGTGCGAAAACTCAGTTACAAAAATATTAATTGTAAATATTACAACATAGGAATAAGTTCGTGTCAGTTGAGTGCAATCAACAATAAGCATTTAATTCAACCAATAGTTTCAAATACGTTGTTCTACTCATGAACCAGGATGAATGGCAAATAATAGAGTCGTAAATGATATTTCAGGTAAACCCTTTCAGGTCACTGTGTGCATATTAAGTAGGCCAGGAGGCGGACCCACGCGACCACCAGCAGAGATAAGCGTCTAAGTTGCCTAGTTACCTTCCAATAGTAAATATCATAGTAAAAATAAATTGAAAGTGCTAGAGTCCAAGAGTCCAGTGTTTAATTCACAAATCAAGAGACATCTTTTGGTATTTTCTGGAAGTAAATCAGTTTCACAGACATCCCTTTACTTGTGCAGATCATTCCCAAATATTCTAACCAATTTTCTGAGATAATTGCCATAAGCCCATAAGTATAAAGTGGTTGTTGCAATATTGGCAGTCAAGCAGCTGTGAGTTGCAAAACTGTCAAGTTACACATTTCAAAATTAACATTTGCATTGACAGAGAGTGTTTGTATTTATTCAATGATCATATTGCATGAGTGATTGATTAATTGCATTTGTAAGGGACTTTTCAATAGAGAGGGATCCTGGTTTTGATTTAACAGATCAGGCCCATAGCCAGCTTTTGCCAAAGGGGTTCACTTTCAAAAAAATCCAGGAGGCTCCACATGAGACAAAGTGCTCAGAATGGTGAAAAACTGCATGTTTTAAAATAACTTTTGGCAAGGGGGGGGGGCTCAAACCCCTGAGGGGTTGGGGGGGGCACAGGTCAACTTTTTGTACAGAGTGTTGCCGCTGAGATTCAAAGTATTTATCCACACCAATATTTAGTGTTTTTATTAAAAAAACAGACCCATATCAAGGTAATTTTTAAAAACAGTCCCATTTCTACAGTTCTAACAATATCCAGTTTTAGGAATTTCAAATAGGGACCAATTTTTGGTTTTTTTTCTTCAAAATGGGATCCACATTTAGGGATTTTTCAGTGAAAAGGTGACCCACTTAAGCATCACATCCCCATATAGCCAATATATGGGAATACCTCCCCCCCCCCTGCGGGCTCAAACCCCTCACACCCAGGCCACTGGCAGGCCTGCATAAAAATTGGTCAAATTTCTGGTGGATGTGAGTGGGGGATGAGCAGGCAATCCCAGATTCAATTTAGACAATTAAAGAATAAAAAATTTACCTCTTTCAAAAATAATTCAAATTTTTGTTTGACTTTCCAACATAAATGGATTTTTAAGAAAGCTGTTGTTGCCTCCTTGTCTTGTTCACTTGTGCCTGTTATACAATTGTATTTATGTTTTAATCATATTTGGTTCAATGAAATAATTTTGAGGTATTAAATGCTTCTCAGAAAGCACAGCAGAATTATTTTAAGATGTACCTTGGTACAACCAAGCCTATAATATTAATAATTTGAGTAAATGAACATCCCATGGATGACAGTTGCAATTGTTAGAAGAAAGTGTTGAATCATTATTTCAAGTTATTTGGTATGTTGAGTTTGTGTAAAGCGTGTCCTTCCTATTAATTTGAATTTAATTGTAAAAGCAATATTTGGTACATTCTATGTAGATCTTGATTGCCCTATTTGTACCTCGAAAATCCATCGCTTGCCTTGCAAATCTTACCCTGACAAATGCCTTGAGTGCAATTTCGATATTCTGCCATACAAGAAATCATTGCATGGGTACTCTGGTAAACTACAGACAATTTAAAATATGATAAACTTCAACTTACTCCGAGGGTATAACATGAAAGATCAACCTTTCTTCTACAATTTTCAATCTTCAAACAATAACATCCCTTAGACAGGTATCACACTAGTTGTCCATATGTTCGCACAGTTGTGTTTCAATTGTCATTTCATGGTACCATTTCACTGTTTAAAATGGATACATGCATTACACTAAAATAATTTTTCTATCAGTTACTTTAAGTGTTAAATATCAACAAAATATACATATGATTCTCTTACTTTTCTGTCTTTAATTGGAGGGGGTCAAACTTTGTCAGACGAATTTAACTTCTTGCGCAATTGCATTTATGACAATAGTAGAAGGAAACAATTTCTATAAATTGAAGAAATATTTGGAAGGAATGATGCCTGGGGGAATGATGTTAGCTGGTGTTCGTAACACAAGATTAAAAGAGCAGGTACATATTTTATCTATATAGGAAATCGTGCGATAATTAGGACCATGCAATAATTAGGACCTTATATGGAGTCATGTCGTAATTACAAAATTTAAAATCAAAAAGCCGCCATTTTATCACTGTAAAATTTGAATAGCAAGGTTTTAGTCTCATTTCCAAACAAAAAAATTCAAAACTAACACGAAGTGATCAGGATATTAGTTCAAATATTTTGGAATTGCTGTTAATATGTTAAAATGTCAGACAGTCACATACAACATTTTATTTTCATTGCCCCCCCTCCCCCCTTCTTCGTCGGTCGCTCAGTTTGCTAGAATCAGCCATTCCCCTTGCATGCGTAATATATGTAGGCACGAACGCAGTGAACACAATGCTTGGAGATTAAAAATATCGAGTTGGAATCCTGGATACCAATCCTCCATGAGACTCTACAAATTATTTTCTTTGAAAAAAAATTTCAATTTGGGCGATAATAGAGTATACCGTCTATTTTCAATTGAATAAGAGCTATTCTAACATAGATTTGGCATTAAAACTAATATAATATCTATCGAAAAAATATTAATGCTGGAAATGACATTTACCTTCTTCTAATATAGCAAAAAACTTAATAACTTACCAATATTTTGACTTTCGATTCAAATTTCCGCGGTGTTATAAGAGAAAGAATTTGATTGGTCCAAACGCTACTAATTGAACTTTGACCAATCAAACTTCCTCTTTCAAACAGACTCAGTAAAATTTAGAAAAATGTCCATGGAAAGACATCAGGTAGCTCTTCGAGTCAGTCAGGTAATTAATACCACCCGTTTGTTTCATATGTTACGAATATTGTTCAGAGAGTATTATTGTGTTATCTACCCTATCCTAAGCTGTAAATATGTATCTAAATCCTATTAGTAAACCTCCATCAATACAAAATCCCGGGGACTCAAGAAAAAGTCACATGCTATCTATTGCAAGACTTACGCCTGCCACAACCGTCACCATGTTAATCAGTGTTTTTTAAGTAGCGCAAGGATCCTGCCATGACCGTGGTAGTGTTATCGTGTAAGCCTGGTATAACCGTGACAGGCTGGTATAACCGTGACAATGCTGTATTCTATTGCAAGGCCTGTCATGACCCTGGAAGTGTTATCGTGGAAGCCTGGCGCGACCGTAGCCTTTATTGTGGTTTATAAGCGAATGTGAATATTAATATGTATATTAATTCTATGTAATAGAATGCTTTATGTGTCATTGATGGGGTCGTTCTGATCCAATAAGAAACGTAGAGAAGCTGAGCTCACCTGAAAGTAGAAACATATGCTTTGCGGGTCTGAAGACTTTGTTAATAAGCGATTTTCTTAGATTCGTTGCAGTGTTTGGTTCCATTACGGAAGTGACGTAGTGACACCAGATGGCGCTTGATGTTGGACTTCCTTTCTGACAGCCCGCCAAATCTAAGAGTGGTTATCCATATTTTATCAGCAGAGTTTAGGTTTTTATGTTGTTTTATTAGATACAAACAACAAGAAGGTAAGCGATTAGTTAAGTTAAGGGTCAGTTGGACCTGATGTTAATTGTTTTGGGTTGTTTTAGTTTGGAATTAGATGAAAAATTCATGGAGAAATATTCATGGAAAAAATCCAGTGGCATCATCAGGCATTTTGGCCTAGACCTGCAGGAATTAGAAATTTACACGTGGGTAGTGTTTAGGCTTTCCCTTCTTCAGCATCATACAGGCGACCAGTAGGGGTGATGCCATTTTAAAAAGGAGGCTAGGTAGGAAAATTCATGAAGATTCAAAGTGACATTCATGGAAAAAACAATAAAAAATTCAGTGACATCAA
This sequence comes from Owenia fusiformis, assembly GCA_903813345.2. Taxonomy (NCBI): domain Eukaryota; kingdom Metazoa; phylum Annelida; class Polychaeta; order Sabellida; family Oweniidae; genus Owenia; species Owenia fusiformis. Next base: position 9,945,839 of record CAIIXF020000001.1, read on the forward strand.
CATACTGACAACTGAAAAAACATAAAGGGGCCAGTGTGGTTGGTGTCATTGTTAATAGGAAGCTAGGAAGTAAGTCATGGAGATTCAATGTGATATTCATGTAACTTTAAGATATTCAATGACGTTCCCATGCCGGCTCTAGGTAGTAGGTAGGGCACAGTTTAAGGGGGCCAGTATGGAAACGGTTATTGATAATAGGAAGTTAGTTAGGGAAGTTGGCAGTAGCCACTTCAATATGATGGTGTTAAGGCGCCAAAAAAGGGTCAACAAGGCCTGGGCATAGTGGCCCCAGAAGTAAGTAGAAGCAGAAAACCTAAAAATAAAAAATAAATAAAATAAAAATAAAGTAAAAATGCTTAAATACATGAAAGTACATAAATAAAATTGAAATAAACAAATAGGTATCAAATTAAAATAAAAATATATTATGAGAATAAATAAATAAAGGATTTTGTACAGAGGTAGATGGAGATTATTGCAAACAACATTAGTAGGTAAGAATTTTTGGATTAATCTGCAGTCAATGAACGAAAAAGCACTTGGCAACTGGGAAAGTTTATTGATAAGGTTAGTAAGACCCATTTAGTCCTGGTGAGAATATACTGATCAAGGATATTCTCCTTTCAGTTGTATGGCTGTGCGTGTGTGGATTGTGGGTACCTCCCACATCACAAGATTGAGGAGCTACGTGGATGACAACCCTTGGGACTTTAAAAATTCCCCGGGATTTGATGAAGTTTACACTGAGCGCAGCGGAGGGACCATAGAACATTTAAAATCAAAGGTTAAAGCCAGGGAACCAGTAGTAGGTCAAGGATTTGTAAGTTGTTTCATCCAGGGTGGCGGAAATGACATTAGCAATAAAACGGCTGATATGCAGGGCAACCTGGAAGATATCAGCCAGGAGATAGCGGAGAGGCTATGGTCCCTTGCTACAGAATGCGCCAAACATATGGGACCAAATGGTAAGGTGCTAGTAGGAAAACTCATTCACCGCACACCCTCTATGAAATACCCGAAAGGGATCCAAACAGAACAACATGCCAGAAGACATAACCTAGTTACTGATAGGGTAAACGTTTTATTGAATTCAAAATCAACTGACAACATAATATATTATCGAACAAGAGGAGTGGAGCAGTCCATTGCCGAGAAACTCGCGGACGGGGTGCATTTCAAACACTCTTTCATGAGAGTTTACAGAGACAGTGTCATGGATGGCCTGTTTCTAGGCATAGGACGGGCCATGCATAGTTAGACAAGTAAGTAATAAATATTAATAACATCATTTTATTTCACCTATAACAATATGGTGTATCAAGCAAAGCAAGGAAGGGAAGTAGACGTGCCTAAGTCACGGGTAAATACCCATAAGACGGCTGGTTTTGAGGTAGATTGGTAGCGAAGTAAGAAGGTATGCTTATGTAATCAGTTATTACTGGGTATTTAGTTACCAATTCTTTGTATTACAGCATTAAAGGTTAGCGGTAAAAATAAAATAAAATAAAATCAATAAATAAGTAAAATAATAATAATAAATTAATACATAAAAATAAATAAATAGGTCAAATGATAAAAGTTTTCAGTACATACACAGTTTAACTACATACTATCATGAAGTGATAATAGGTTTAAAAGAAAGAAAGAAAGAAATAAAAAATTACAACGATTAACAATTACAATAATGTACAATACATTAAGGTAAATAAAATATTAGATACAAACAACAAGAAGGTAAGCGATTAGTTAAGTTAAGGGTCAGTTGGACCTGATGTTAATTGTTTTGGGTTGTTTTAGTTTGGAATTAGATGAAAAATTACCACCACCACCCCCACCGCCATCCATTGGTTATTATTAGGGTTTAGGGAGGGGGCATCATTTGCCTCCCACAAATAGAACAAGTCCGTTCAAGAGAATGATACTAATCCAACATAGGTTAGGGGGAGGTATTCAGTTTTGAGTAGGTCTAACAGCTCTTTGTGTCAGACTACATGAAACAAACTTAAAAAGCAGGAAAGGTAAAATCCTAGGTGGGTTCATGACACAGATGGCGGAGTTTTTCTTAGGATACATCCTAAAGAAAAGTATTTCTGGGGAAAGATTCTGCCATCTGTGGTTAATTAAGATATTCAGAGCTGTTTGCCTCCCTAGAGTCCTAGAAGTGAAAGAGCGACTCCTCTATGGCGCATAAAGGTAGTTCTAGAGGTTGTTAGACACCATAATGGGAAACATAAAGTAGTAATTTTGATTTTGACATGATTAAGGTAGTTAAACACCATGATCATAGTATTAAACTGTTTAAATGTAATGAGGATCACTTAAAATTGTTAAGGATATTCCTGGCATTAATGTCATACATATTTACTTGTCATTGCAATACATTATAACGGTCATAGTAGAACTAAGCTAGCCTAAATCTCTACTAACCACCCTCATACCTGGCCTTGCAATACTACATTACATTGTCACGGTCATACCCCGGGGGTCATACCAGGCTTTGCGATCCCATAATACATTGTCATGGTCATGCCAGGTTTTCAAATACACATTGTCACGGCCAATTATAGCAATCATAAATTTCTACATTACCACTCTCATACCCGAACTTGGAATACTATATCACATTGCCATGGCGGTCATACCAAGCCTTGCAATACTAATCGTAAATTTCTACATTACCACTCTCAAAACCTGAACTTGCAATACTATTTTACATTGTCACGGTCATGCCAGGCCTTGCAGTACTATATTACATTGTTACGGTCATATCAAGCCTTGCAGAACTATATTACATTGTCACGGTCATGGCAGGCATTGCAATATAATACCACGCGGTAGTATCTCTTCGGGACGTATCGAAACCACTCCGTCCCGAAAAACCGTTAGTTTGAATTTAAAACCTACCCCAGTGTTTGAAAATAAAGGATTGTGAGTCTCACACTTCACCGTTTTTCTTCAAACTTGTTCCGTACAAAGCTTTACAGAAATACCTTTCAGTCGATACATTGTTTTCGTATACAAAGTACCTCGTTTTAGCGGTGTTTTGGTCCCCAGCTTTGAGATAAAGCAAATTTTCATAACTTTCAACTGTAAGTCAAGTTATCTCGCCAGTCTTTTACCCATTCTCGCCCATAATTTCAGAATGGACTCCCATTACAACCTTCCATCGCTACGTCTTGATTTTTGGGCATCAAACGCAGCAGTTTCTAAATCATCCACACATCTCTTCAAATTTGACCAATACGTCCCGTCATCTTCCACTACGCCCCGCCGAGTCTATTACTATACACGTAGAGTTGCATTCTAAAACAATTTGTCCATTGATGTGTCCGTTTGTAGGTTGCCATTGTCGATTCTAAATACCAATCGGATTGTGTTTTAAGATTTACCCTTTCTTGTCCATTTTCAATATACCTATAATAGGGTGGTCCAAAATCTCCCTAAAATTTAGATTTCCCGATATTGCAATTTAAAGATTTTAATTACTGAACAATTGAAAATATTTTTAAGAAACGTTTAAAGTGCCATATCCTTGAAAAAATGTTAAAATGCGAAAGAATGGGTGACTTCAATTATATTATTTTCAGCATAACGTTAGAAACATGTATCATTTTATATGGTGCACGTTTCATAATGTAATCCAATGGAATCATACAGAAGAAAGGTTGACATACAACAGTTAAAATCTTTATATTACATTATCAGACCAAGTCAGTAGATGTTGTTTATATACCAATTAGTGTTGTATGATGATGCATTCTTTATATGAATCTAGAAACGTTTTTGTGCCAATATTGCTCAATTTTGATAACATCTCCGTTATTTTGAAATTAAGCGTGGCAAAGTTTCCCGATGGATTTAGCTAAAAAAAAGGTGCCTGTAGGGTTATTGAAAATCATACATGATGAAGAAAAAATACATATTCCTGAAATACAACAGTTTAATTTTGAGTTATAAACCATTTATGAAAACGGCATATTTGTCAAATTACCAAAACTTCAAGTGAGACGCGTGGCAAAATTTCCCAGGGGTCTAGAGTGGAAATATTTGTACCAAGAGTCAATTTGTAACTAGAATCTATCAGATGACAGATTTTTGGAAAATTTTGCAGATTTGGACAACCCTAACCTATAACTTTGTTGAACCTGAAGAAACGTATCAACTTTTTGTTAAATAAAGATAGCAAATTCAGCTGTCTACTGTACCTAACTTGTACTTTTTGCTAGTACTCAGATTGATGGATATTCTGTCGTATGACATGCGACAAACATATCAATTCTCATGGGTTTACATGGGAATTTCGATTTTCAAAAATTCATCAGATTTATCATCCATTTCCGATCTATTGTAATTGAGGAAAAACATCAAGAAAATTTGGAGGTATTGGGAATACCTCACAAAATCAAATACAGGACAATTGCATATAATTAAAGTTAAAAAGCAACATCTTCACAAACATTTAAATTATCAATTTCATGCAATCAGTTATAGTTATACTCCGTATGTATGCTAAACTTAAGACTGGTGTTAAGAATCGACCAAGGCAAACCTATGTAAAATTACACAACAATGAACAAAATGTTTTAGAATACAACTCTACGTTTGTAGTCATAGACTCGGCGGGGCGTAGTGGAAGGTGACGGGACGTATTAGTCAAATTCTAAGAGATGTGTGGATGATTTAGAAACTGCTGCGTTTGATGCCCAAAAATCAAAACGTAGCGATGGAAGGTTGTAATGGGAGTCCATTCTGAAATTATGAGCGAGAATGGGTAAAAGACTGGCGAGATAACTTGACTTACAGTTGAAAGTTATGAAAATTTGCTTTATCTCGCAGCTGGGGACCAAAACGCCGCTAAAACGAGGTACTTTGTACACGAAAACAATGTATCGACTGAAAGGTATTTCTGTGAAGCTTTGTACGGAACAAGTTTGAAGAAAAACGGTGAAGTGTGAGACTCACAATCCTTGATTTTCAAACACTGGGGTAGGTTTTAAATTCAAATTAACGGTTTTTCGGGACGGAGTGGTTTCGATACGTCCCGAAGAGATACTACCGCGTGAATACAGCATTGTCGCGGTTATACCAGGCTTTCACGATAACATAACCACGGTCATGGCAGGATCCTTGCGCTACTTAAAAAACACTGAATAACATGGTGACGGTTACGCCAGGCGTTAGTCTTGCAACAGATAGGGTCTCGAAAAAGTAAAGCCTCAATCAAAAGTGCATTGCTTATTTGGAATAGGCCTGGTAGGGGGTGACTTAGTCCTACAACATTAGACTTAGCCTGGCCCTCGTTTCTTATCTGACATGTCTTATGGCCCCAGCAAGAAATAACGGCCAAGAAAATTCCTAATAGTAAAGAACGGCGTTATTGAGTTAAGAGTCAATACGTCCAAATCCAAACAGGGGGTAAACACGAACGGGTTCCAAATAATGGCAAGCAGATCATTGAATTGAATAATAGTACTTCTACTACCTCTACATAATATTTATAGCCTCAAAGATACAATATAATGATGTATACCAACAATCTTACAATAAAATAATCAATTATGATGATTTAGGTGTTCGGAATTACCCCCATGCTAGTGTTTGGAATTACCCCCACAAACTCTGTGCGTTTAAATAAATAGATGTCAGTAATAAATGATTTAAATTTGGGTTTCTTGATATGCAGGGGTGACAGGATCCAGTATCATAAGTTAAGGGTATCATATAATGATATACCATCAATCTAATAATTAAAACAATTAAGTTTAAGTTAAGTGTTTGGAATTACCCCCATGCAAGTGTTCGGATTTACCCCCCAAAAAAGCTCCTGTTCGGAATTACCCCCCTAAAATACCTTGTAGTAAAAATTGAACAACCCAGATATTTTTTACAATTTTTTACAATTTTTCGTAATTTTTACTGCAAATGCATTCTACAGTGGATAATACATATAATATATATAGAATCATAGCATAGATGTGCAGTACAGCCAAGCTAACTACATTTTTTGATGGGGGTGTTTGGAAATAGACGTACTGACTCTAACAACGTTAACCTAGGGGTGACCATGGGCTCTACCACCATCTTTCTCATTTGTCATTTTTTAATTTTTGGACATTTCATGCCAATACTTTTCAACCCTTAGACATTTCATCCCCAGGATGTCTCATCCCTAAACCATGGGCTTTCAATTACCGTTGAAAGCTCATGCAACTTATTTAATTTGCGTAAACTGTCGCGCAGAAGATTTCCTGTCGAAATACCGAACCAACACTTCTCAAACACTGGATAAAATGGTCTACTTTGATTTATCATATCTAATGAAATGTTGCAGATGTTTCTAAATGCATAACGTTATACTTTCAGTTTATACGATAAATAAATGAGTAGTCGATTTTCTATTACAATTTCCAAATTATGGTGGTTTGAAAGCCCTTAGTTTCCAATATCGTTAAGAAAGATATGCCGTGATATATACTCACTTGTATTTCATTGTATGCAGCTTCATTTTAGAGTATGAATGACACATTTCTCATGAATTTGAGTTCAAATTTTGATTACTGAGTTATCCGTAGGGGTATTCTCCATCAATTGTTGTTCGGTTTTTATAATAAGTGCTTAGGAGTGCAGGGCCATAGGGAGAGGGGGTTGCTAAAAAAAATTATAAATGGCTAGGTAACCTAAACCAATGTTTTGAAGCTTGTTGGTCGTTGAGAAGAGGGAACTTTTAGTTACAAGACTATTCCCAGTATAAAGATATCTGTTCAATGATTGAAGAGAGAGAGTATTGTCATTCTGATACTCATCACATTTTTCTGTCTTCAACCAGAAATACTAGTGTGAAGCTATTAGAAGGCTACCCTGCGTGCAGAGTCTAGTTAAACTACACTCTGCCTAGTAGAGACCATATTACAGTTTAGTAGCCCCGCCCCCACGACGGGTACCGCCTTGTACCGGTGACAGTTTAGGTAAATCACTTTTGACCTACGCGCTGACCTTACACCAATCAGCGAGCTTGAAAACATACGCCAAATGCGTTCTAATTAAATATGCGCATGTCATTGGTTAATTCCGGGCTCAACGATGACGTCAGAAGGAATGACCATATAAAGAACGTCGGTCAAATTTGGCCGACGAACACTGATTGGCGCGGTGAGTTCACAGGTTTATTTTAGTTTGAAAGAGTGAAGACGAAGCTCTCTTTTAAGAAGTGAAGTCAAACGAATGCAAAGGGTATTAGAAGGCCATGATATCTCATGATGGAGTATTGTACTTGATGTCAATTTTTGTTTTGAAACATTCCCATCTGTTTTCAGTTAGATGCCTCAGAGCTGGACCATGAAGTTCTTAGCTTAATGAAATCACAATTGAATAACATATTTAAGTATTTCAAGGTATGTAATTACCATTTGTTTGTTTCAAATATGCATATACATATATGTAGCTTTATTTTGATAATTTCTGCAACTGAGATACTGGAATACATTGCATTACCTGATATACATTGCATGTCTTATACAATAATGTGATTCTTGGAACATGTAACTTTTCCCTTATTCGAAATCTTGCAGATGTTTGATGCATATCAGCTTCTAGAGCTGATTAGAGTTTTAGTGTGGCTGTTGGCCATTTAGAATCCTTTTATCTCACCTTTTCAGCATCTTGTTGAATATATTATTGCAATTCAAGAAATATCTGTTATTAATGTCTTTCTGTATAGATGTTAGATGATACATTTATATCATGTTCTCGAGTTGATGAACTTTTTGAGTTTTGGCAGCCATTTTTTATTTTTTCAAATTCCTCATCATTGTGATTTTAGCAAAAGTGCTAATCAATCGGATTAATTTCAATTATAATAGATGTAAGAAGGTATCAACTTCTGGATATCTGGTCGTATCTTTTAATTCTTCTGTGATTTCATTTTCAGCCGGGTGTCCTTACCAAGATTGAACCAGAACTTAATGCAGCATTGAGACTAGCTATTTGGAAGGTAACTTATTATTTCCGTTGTTAATTCAAAGATAGTGTTGCCCCTAGTAAAAGCTAGTTGTGAAATTTTGTAATTCTGATACGATATTATAATCACTCACAAAGTATCAGTCCATCTATCCTTCAACTAAATTCAAGGGTCTTTTTATCAGCATTTCAAAAATAAAGGCTGGACTATTGATTGCTCCATTTGGCCACATGTAAAACGTGTTTAGCCTTTTGAGGTCACCGCAATCACATGTATGTGCCCAGTGCCCATGGTTTCAGTTTTACCATATATGAAATTTTAGTTGTTTGCTTATAAAAAAGCATTGTTGACATTATTTTCAAAAGAGTACAAAACTTCATTGTAAAGTAAAATTGTACATATTATACACTGAATGCTTTGGACTGAATAGGCCAATTGTTAATATTAAGCAACATTATATCAGATTGTATGGTTTTTCACCCTCATCAAATAGAGTACAATAATGGCAGTTCAACATATCAACAGAACCATCTTATTTAATCATGTAATTACTTGTAGAAAAATAATGCCCTGGAACTTATCTGACCCTTTGAAAAGGTAATCTACACAGGGGTCATACAGTTGAGTATTTTCCTCTAGCATTTTATATGCCATGTTCATGTTTTAAATAAAAAAATGACTGAAACGAAGTCCTGCAAAGTCCTCATGAAAACATGCTAAAGTTGAAACATGTTCATTTTATACATAGCAGAATGCTTGAATCTGTGTGGAAAAATATTTTGCAAAACCTCTGCATTCCATGTTGTTGCTTTGGTGTTATTTTCTCAAAATGTAAAAGATGTGTCTTATTTTGAGTTTTTTTGTGAGCCGCAAGGTAGAAAGCCACACAAAATGAACTTCATTTTCTTTTAAAACTCTCTTTAACTCAGCTACAATTGCACAAAAATGCTAAGGATCAAGTAATTCACCCAATGTGATCTTCCAGGCTCCTTTTCTGACTTCAGACTTGCGATTTCCTGTTTTTATTGGCAAAACTTGTTTCTGAAGTAAATTTTACACAATTTTTTTGTTTCTTAAAGAACCACACAAAATGTATTGCAAAACTAAATAAAACAAGTAATTATTCTTACCTGATAGTTGTTTAATGCAGAGAGATCAGAAAATCCACCTTCGCCTGTGTTGTCCATACTCCACACAGCCTTAGCTCAACTTGCCACGGCTCTACACACAGAAATCACATGTAACAATCGCATTAAGCCTTGGGGCTCCAAAAGTCACAAATGGTGGGGAGTGATTTTCAGGATTAAGTTTAGGTTGACATATTTCAAATATTATTTATTGATCTTAGAATTTAGATTTATCTATAAAGCTATACTTTTTCTAATATAAACTGAGAGCATAATTTTTCTTTTCTTTTTTAATTGAAAATTGTTTTAATATTTAGGGACCTAATGATGTATTTGTAATGAAGTCCAAATAAACCTTTGGGAGCCTCAATCAGGAGAACAGTTGAAAAGCTACCCTGAGACCCATGGGCTAACATAAATAAACTACCCTCTCGAATCTTGTTCTCATACTTCGTAGCTTTAGATCTGACTTGACAGTTGAATGAGTTAAAATATGAAAAGAAGTCAATATTTTAATAAAAAGATGACAGTTTGTTTAGTGATTAACCAGTCAGATGCGACACATTCTAAGTCATCTGATTCGAAGGGGTAGATCAAAGGCTTATTTCTCATTGAACAGTAAAGATGAAGCCCTCTTTAAGAGTTTTGAAGTCAAACATTTTTGCAAAGGGTATTTATAAGCTGATTTTCTGAATGAATTCAAGTTTGAAAATGGCTATTAGTTTAATAATCTATAAATTACATCAATAGTGAAAGGAGTTCAGAGGGTACTTAGACATTTAAACTCATACATAATTGTATGAAAGTATCAACTATCAATAAAGACCCGTAAGGTAATAAAGGAATCAATTTCAATCTATTTATTGTATATGTTTATATTGGAGTCCAACGAGGAGAAATCATGGACCACTGGTGTGATGTTAATCCATCTATATCAGACCATTAACATTCTTGAAAGCTCTTGAATATTTGTAGCACACTGCTTAGAATTAAAAAACAGAATTTGGAAAAGAATATTGTATTAGAAGAAGGGAAGCATTTTCACCTAATTAAATCGAAATTATGGTGGTTATGATTTTATCCTGTGGTTAAAGAGTTCAGGGTTAAATGGTGTAGAAAATCTGTTTTTAGATTAGGCAAGACGATTATTGCCCAATTTTTATATTTCATCAATAGACCAGTGTTGGATTAACTATAGAACCAGCTTAAGTTGTTTATACAATTTACTGAACCACAATTTAAAATAGTTTAACACCTTTTAGTTTCCCATTATATATTGATCGCAAAATTCTTGAGATCATCTATAGAAAAGTAATTTTTTGTTATTCCATCTTAAAATTTTGAGCTCTGTGACTATTAGCTGTAGGTTGGATATGTGGGAAATGTTGCGCCTGAAGCAAAGTCAAACAATTGCGAATGGTATAATGTTCATATTTGAAGCATGGCCTTTCATTGTATTTTCTGGTTCATAGTCATTATTTGTCTAAAATTTGTGCAACATAAAATCAAGCAATATTAATTTGTAATACATAACAAAAATATATGAATTGTCTAGACATATGTATGGTTCTATAAATTAGTTTAAAAAATTATTATCTGCTTGGTCACTTCGGATCATGATGTCTTTAAATCATTGACATAATTTTCATTGCAACAATTTTCACTCCCTTGCTTAGCATTATGCATGTACATTGTAGCATACAAAATTAAGAGGCTATTATCAACAAACTTTTCATTACAGAATGTATAGTTCAGATATAATCCATAATTACAAGTGATATTTGAAATAACAACTCAGTCAATTGCCTTAGGGAATTTAAAACAGCTTTAACACCATTTTGTGATATAATTGAGATTTTATAACTCCCTTAACATGTGTTTGTAAATCTCCTTTGGGACATTCCATTGAAGCATCTTTATCCAGTTGATGTTTCACTAATGGAGCCTAAAATATGGATATCAGCCAGGTTGACCCAGGTCCCTAGCCAGCTATTGCCAGTGGTGGGTCACTTTTCAAGAAATTCCAGGGGTTCACATTTGACAAATTTGGCCCAAAATTACTTGAACAAATGCTCCCCCCATGAGACCATGTAGAGGAGAAACAATAACGAGTTGAGCAAAAAATATCTTGTTAAATAAAATAGAGAATTAGTTCTCTCACATAATCTGGTCTAGGTGTTTAAATTTGAAGAATAACACATTATCCTTAGGGGAGGCATCAAAAGATCAATGTCTGATAGAAAACTAAATAAATCTAGTTTGGGGGGAGGGGGTCAAAGCTATTTCAGTTTGCTATCCGACAAATTTCAACATTTAAATTTTTCGCAATTTCGACTCGAAATGCCTTGGAATGGTTTAAAAATAAAGACTTTACCAGATGCCTTCTTCACCAAGATGCATACAACATGGAATATTATGCCTATTGTTGTTGGCACATGTTTTAAGAATCATGAATAAGTTATAGTACTGGCCCCATGAAAGTCCAAATTGAGTCGCTAAAACATGTGAAAAGTATGCGATCAACTTTCATTGTATTTAGTTTTGAGGGGGAGGGGGGGGGGTCCAACTCAAAACTAGATTTATTTAGTTTCCTATCAGACATTGAACTTTTGATGCCTCCCCTTATTATGTGGATCAAACAGATTTTCAACTGTTCCTTTGTTACAAGATCACCGATTCTTGGCACTTTGAAAATGAATAAATGCCGTTTAATCATCTACAAAAGCTAACATGTGAAATAAGATCACTTTAATCTTATAAATCATAACATTCAAATTGTTGATATTATCCATTTGTTTACCATTGAAAAGCTGCCCATGACGTTCATTTCAATACGTATTTATCCGTTAGAAAGGAGATGAAAACATAATATTGCAAAATAATACAGTATTAAAAATATTTTGAAGGTCTATATTGTATTGGCCCAATGAGGGATTAAAAAGTTTATTTGATGTTAACATAACGCCTTAATCTTTGACTAAATCAAATGATACAAGTATGACCAAAAATATGCAAACATTGAAAATTCATTATAATCCAAAAAAAGAAAGAAAAATAGTTCTTTCAGATATAAAATGGATATTATCTGTGTCACATATATTGCATTAGGCAGTTGTTAGTTGGCATTCGGCATCTTTAACAAATGGCCTGTGGTGACATTTGTATGTTCATGGCTTGTATAGTATTATTGTCAGTGTTGGTGAAACCATGTGCTTCTCGTAAAATAGCCACATCAACCATATCCAATCATCCCTCAATTAAAAATACCTTCAAAATTTGAATTTGTGTTTTCAGTTCAGTGTGGATGCATTGGGGTCCACAGTTGGGCAAAGCATACTTGAACTAAAGTATAAAAATGTCCTGTCATCTGATGTTGCAAAGCCATGGATCTCTAAACGCCAAAGATACCTCCTTGCCTTGATTCTTATTGGTGGACAGTGGCTGAAAGACAGATCACATGATATAGGCCAGCGATTTGATTGGCTTAAACTGCCAGATAAGGTAATTACATCAATATGTGAATAATCATGAATATAAGTTCACAAAGCATTCAGAAGGCTCTAGCATTTTACAATGGGTTAGGTTCGCTGTTACTTTTCTGTTTAGTTTCTTGAGCTCAATTAAAACGACAATTTTAAAGAAGAGAGTGTATCCTGAGAATCATTTCCCATTTTCTCAGTCATTTGTCATGTCAAACGGGTGTCGACTTTTGGCTTGCAACCGAAGATACCTCAAGAAAAGATTTTCTTTGCAAACAAAGTTATCCGAGGGTACCACGAATGTGAAGAAGACGTCTCTAATTTGTCAAAAAGAGAGGCTCAGCATTCTCCGTCAGATTGAATCGGCAAAATTCGGTTGTATGGCTAACCTTCGGTTGTATGGCTTCCCTTGGCTGCATGGCCCAACCTCGATTGAATGGAAAAGATGCTGTCCCCTTGTCAAACACCCACGAAATCCTACTTCTACTAGCGAGCATGTGGAGACATCTATAAAATATAACAAAATACAATGATACCTCTGCAATATATTTGTTTGCCTTCATAGTAATATAACATCCACCTGAATCTGTAATATTATTGATTTACTGTGAAACCTGTAAAGTGGAACACCTCTGTTAGTGGAAAATTCTATAAGTAGAACATATCCCGAATGAAACACTTTTCGTTAGAGGTACCAAAGATGTTCCACATAGACAGGTTTTACTGTATTAAGAAAATTTTGTAGTACAAACAAAGACACAAAGGAATGTGACCTGCTGAAGAATATTCATTGTTTTCCCAGGTCCAGCATAAATGCATACATGTATGTAAAAGATCTATGTCTGAGTAAATCTACTTGTACTTTTCTACATTATAAAGTCCAACTTTTAGGCTACCCATATATTGGACTATTTAGAAAAGGGATGGAAGGTGGCAACATTGCTCAATTTTCTGGTGTTCTTACAAAATGGTGCCTACCAGTTTCTTATTGAAAGACTACTTGGGATCAGAAGTGTGTATCCAAGATATCAAAGCTACAGACAGGTACTGGAGCAATATATTTTCAATGTGACAATATTTAATCAATTAATTAATTAATTAAGGGCTGTAAGTCTCATCCTAAATAACACTAAAATATTTTCAAATCATAATTATGTGAAACTTACACAATCAATAGACTTGAACATAAACCAAAAATATATTCAAATCATGATGATATGTATCTTACACAACCAGTAGACTTGAACAGAAGAATGGTGTCAAATTTGAACGTAAGAATTCACCATTTGGAACAATAATAGAATAATAGATGATATGATTTTATTGCAGGTTAGCTTTGAGTTCCTTACAAGGGAGTTGCTCTGGCATGGCTTTGCTGTAAGTAGAAATTGTTATAATACAGCGTTTTTCGAAACTGTTAACTTACAGCTATATAGATGTCGCAAATAAGTATATTCAAGAGAAGATAAGTCAGGGTTGAACTCATAATTACCTCTTTCATTGCATGCAACCTTTTGACAATCTGTTCTCTGAGTAGTACTTCACATCATCTTGATGGTTTAATTGGGTGACATCAAGATTTCTACCAGAATTTGCCTTTTCATTCTTGACATTCTGATGAACCAACAATGTTCAACTTCCCATAACATACGTTACAATTTTATGTGTGTACAGAATTCTCAAGTCATTCTGTACAGAATTTTATTTCATCCTATACTATAAATTGTGTTCCTACTGTTGACATGATATGTATTGGAGAATGATTAAATTATCTTTTATCTTTTTCAGGAATTTCTTTTCTTCATATTGCCTCTGATCAACTTCCAAAAATTGAAGAATTTTGCTATGAAGCATTTAATACCCTCCCAAATGAAGAGCTCTGCTTCATCACGGTGCAATGCTGACTACAAGGAATGTGCTATATGTGGGGATTGGCCAACCATACCACATGAGATAGGATGTCAGCATGTCTTCTGTTACATGTGCATCAAGGTAAAACAATTCTTCCTGCATCATTCCAAACTTACTCGGATTAAAGGAATTAGTAGAGACACATATTGTAAAATGTTGGAAACAATCTTTTCAAAATTCATGCCAATTGATATTTCCCTTACATCATAATTTTACTTCTGAAAGAAGAATCGAGATATCTGCTCAAATTTTGAGATGCAGAAATGTTAATTAGAATTGAATAAAAGGATGATCCCTTCGCGTGACATGGAATGATGAGCAAGAGTAAAATATATTGTAGCTTCTCAACTTGTGTCTGTCCCTCCTGGTCCCTTGAAGTGGAGTGCTGATTTTTACATACAGAATAAAAGGGTATTTGAATTTTTATGTGAAAATTTATGTGTGTTGACAAAGTCGCAAAAATTATGACATTTCATTGTAGAGTAACTATCTGGCTGACCCTGCTTACAACTGCCCTGTTTGTGGACACAGCATAGCAACCTCTGATGCAATACAACCAGTCACAATTACAGCTACTAGTATAGCTACATCATGAACATAGCAAAGGATTACATCATGTCATTAAGGCAACATGCAGCCATGTTATCCGGGAGGATTTTTTGAAAATTATCTGACTGTTAATCAGTTGACTGTCAAGATTGGCTGTAGAAAATGAGCAATGCATAGAGATAAACAGCTTTTTATGTCACCACCACAAGTGGTGACATTGTATTATAGTGTCCAACATTTATGTGGATGGTGTTTGATCTTTGGTGATCAGCGTCTAACACATGGCAGGTGGTGACATTTTGCATGTTAACGCCTTGTTAAAACATTCCAAGAGTAATGCAGTATACTTGACGTGCCAAAGAGATATTTTTGTATATATTTTTATTTTGATACATTATTTGTAATTTAACATTCAGTGTTCTGTTATTTTCGATTTGAAGGTCTTACGAATTTGAAGCCAACCACAATTTTTTAGGTTTCCATATCAGAATTGTGAAGTGTATTCTCTAGTATATTCTCTCGCAGTTATTTGACCCCAGGGTATAAGGCAGACACCCAAAATTTGAAATTGACCGAATTCACAGTAACATGCTTTTTTTTGCCAAAATTGTATGGAAATATATTTATTCAGATTTTTTTATCAACTTAAACTGGAAATGAAGTCCAAAAGTAGAAAAGTACCCCCTTAAGCTAATTTTGCCTCGCCTGATACATTTGCCTCACCTGATACATTTGCCTCACCAAATATTTAATCCTGGTTATGATCTAGTGAAGAAGAATTAATTCAGTATTTCATTCTATTGTTCTACTGCTTCCATGATATCATTTGCAATAGCATGATTTCACTTCTCAAAGATTGCTTTATCTCCACGCTGAGTTAGAGATGACTCTTTTGAGTTAGACACAATCCTTTGATAGAGCCTACCCAATCAGAGTAAGGTTGTCCAAAATACAGTCTTTATGCCTTGGTAAGAAGTTGCGATTAATTTCATATTCCAACTCCCATTAAAGCCCAAATCAGCTATTTTTGAGTGTCATCAAGACCTTATCAGTTTCAAAACTGTTATATTTTTATTGTGACCAGAGGTTGAATTTAGTACTAGCTTCTGTATCATCCTTGGAAATAGGATTATGGACAGATCCACATGTTATTAAAACTTATACATTATTAGCTTGATTAATAAAATGAATATTCTGTATTCTCTGTAATTAGAGCCTGGGGCATTTAGAAAATTGAAAAAACATCTATTTGTAATTAATTTTCTAAATATAACTCTGGAACTTATGTATAGATGTCACTTATGCTTAGCTTTCTTTGATGATTTCTTTTTTTTCTGTAAAGTGTCAAATAAACCATGATTTCTACACATCCGGATAAAAGCAAAATTATAACAAGTTACAAAGGAAATGTTAAGCCTATGTGTTTATCTCTGTAATATCAATCAAGACACTTGCAGGGGCCTTGTTAGACTTTGGTGAAAACACGGAATGATCGCTTGGAGATATACCAGAGTTGTCTAATGATGTAAAATCAATTAAAATTTTACTTTTATCTAGAATGCTTGACACTAGCCGCCTCACTAAATAACCTCTTCCAAAAATAGAAATTATATTGAGACTTGACTCTATATATCTTGGTAGGTAAGTGAAGGTTAAGGGGAGGAGAGATCCTCAGTGGTGGCAGAGAATGTAAAGAAACACCTTAGCCGCCCCATAAAAATGAGATTATATTATTAAATCTTTATATAAACGAGATTGGCTTACAATGCTGGCAGCATAGGGTAATAGAGTGCAATTTTATATTTAGTTCTGACACAGATATTGTTGCAAAGTTCCTGTCAATTTGACTTTGAAGCATGACTATGTCTAGTTGCCTACCTTCAATATATATTCATAGTTAAGTGTCTGAAGCTGGTGATCTTTAACTTCTTATTCAATATATTTTGTTGTAAACATTGTCTAGGTCAGTATGGCCCTGGAAGAGTTTTTTTTATTGAAATTAATAATAAACCTTGTTTTCTGCAAATCCATGCACCCTTATAATCAGGCCAGCAGGGAAATATTACAATTAATACACAATTTTGAATATTTTGCAAATAAGACATAATTACTACAAACAACATAAGTTTTGAAGATTGGGGTTTTTGCTTTGCTTTGTGTGAGTTATTTTATATTTATATTAAGTTATTTCTGTGAGTATAAAAAGGGGAGTAGCCAGGATCAAAAATTTGTCAGCAAATGTGAATAGGTGAGGCAAAATTAGTCTAATCAGAATAGGAGGTAAATTATTATCTTTGGAATTCATTTCCAGTTATAGTCAAGAAAATGCCTGAATAACTATACATGTATTTATTTAAAGGTGCAACGATTAGTGCAGAGGGGCCATTCAACATTCATCAACCAGTGTCAAAATATATTTAAGTTTGGGTATTTCATCAAGACTAAGACTAACATATATTTTTTATTATCTACAAAGAAACCGCCTTGATGATTTTATTTAAGCTGATATGGGTCTTAAAAATCTATAAATGGAACTCCCTTTATAGAACCTTTGAACTGAATTTACACTTCTTAATTCTGAAAATGATATTATCCATACATTTGAAGAAAATATGTATGTCAA
This sequence comes from Owenia fusiformis, assembly GCA_903813345.2. Taxonomy (NCBI): domain Eukaryota; kingdom Metazoa; phylum Annelida; class Polychaeta; order Sabellida; family Oweniidae; genus Owenia; species Owenia fusiformis. Next base: position 9,963,485 of record CAIIXF020000001.1, read on the forward strand.
AGAAGATGTTAAGCCAAATGTTGCCCTGATAGCTCAGGCTTTGTTGCCCCTTTAATTTTTTTTGATAGCTCAGGCCTTGTTGCCCCTTTAATTTTTTGGTGAGGCTGTTGCCTCGCCTGACTGATGTCTGGCCGTGCCCATAATTGAGATAACTCGTTCTCAATAGTACAGGTAGTAAAACTATCAAGTAAATAACATACATAACTCAACTTGGATATGAAACTCAAGGTTTAAGTTGTTGATTGGTCTAAGTGCAAACTTTATTCATTCACAAATGTACCTACTTTGGCAACTAAACAGCTCTGTTTGATACATGTACTTATTTATTCCATGGATGGGTCTATAATTCTTGGCAATATGGAAACTTTAAAATGACTGATTAGTCATAAAAACATGACATCCATTGATGTCATATTTGTTTCAATCATGCTAAAATATGGAAAATGACAACATATTTCCAGTATTCTTAGAATATTCCGAGTTCCCGTTTTGGTTCTCGTTGCACTTGATTGGCTGAGAAGAAGGGGTGTGTTTGTTTTAATGCTGTGTGAATGGCTGGTCCATTATTCTGACGTGAAAGGAAATAGTATTATAGTATTGTATTACTCTTGTTTACTGGATAAGTGTACTGTAAGACGTGCTTTAGTTAATGTTTTACCTCAAATTATTTTATAGGTATCTAATCTCATTATTTACAACTTGATCATGCCCCTCATAAATCAACTGATCAATCTCAAGTGGAGGGGAATAAATGGCTACATATTCATTATCATATATTAGTCAAAAGGAGGGCTTAAAGATCTCATCAATGCAAAATAACAGGTCCCTATAAACTGTGTTTAACAAAATGATTGATCCCTGTGCCTGTATTGAAACATTTTGACTTAAAGGTCAGTTGCTTACATTTAAGGTCAGACATTCTATTAGGAAAACATCTGCAGGCAAATATTGATAAATACCAGTACCTAATACATTATACAAAAATATGGAAGAGAAAAAAAGTGAGTAAAAATTTTATATACAATTTCATCTAGGCTTATATACAGATACAAAAAGAAGCATTATTTTTAGCAAATTCACCATAAACAAAAACATTTGAAGGCTTAAAGCCAAAGGTACAGTTTATTAATAAACATTAAATGTCAACATAAATACTTATATGATAACCTTAAAAGCTCACCTGGGGCCACTTTAATAATATATATTTTGAAATATTTTGAAACATTCTATTCCCAATTATCAAATAAACCTTCAAATTAGAGTCAAGGAATTTTATTTAAGATGTTCTATTCTGTACACTATCCACTTTTACAGTAAGGTGAATGTACTGTGGAGTTGGTATTTAGGTAAAAAAGCAATAAGTTTCAACTTTATGTCAAGTCAAAACATAAGGGTGTATCCAGTTTTTGAACAAGGCCAGATAAAATGAGAAATGTTTAAAGCTGGTTTCAAGGGCAAACAGGTCCGATATTTTCCATGTTATACATGAGTAAAAATGATAAACTGATATAATCATATTGTTAAAATATTTTTGAGGTGAATATATCTCTGAGTATGATTTAATTAAATTTCTCGTTAAGTATCTCAACTGATGGCATGTTATTGATCTATATACTTATATAACTTAATAATTTTAATTAAGTTGCAGATGTTTATATTCTATTACAACATACATCCTACACCAGTATTATGTAATAGTGATTATGGTATGTTAATAAAATGTGGCAGAGTCCTTTACACACCAGATACCCTCAAAACGGTAAAGTCAGATACCGTTGTCACAAATGGCGGACGTAACCGTCGCTTCAATTAGATTTTCATGAACTGTATGTTTGATAGAGCGACTAGATTAAATTCCATTGGTAAAGCAATCATTCAAAGTGTTTTTCTACTTACCATTAGTTAAATATGTTCTACCATCGAAATAAAGGCTTTAATTTTACCGATTGAAATATGACACAGGCAGCGGATACTGTATAAATGACAACTGTAGGTGTGGGTCAAATGTGATGTAAAACTGGGGTGACAACGGTATATTATATGTAAAGACAAAGATAAAGTGTCTATTTACTGTTGTCATTTTCCTATGTCCCAATGCAATACATCCACCATAGTTCATTGTCACATATTACCATATGCCGTTGTCTCTGTAAATTATTTCAAATCCAGATTCCGTTGTCATTGATCATATTGAAGGCGCTATATTGTAGCAATTCACATCCCCATTTGATAGAAATTGGGATTTCATATAAAACATCATCAAAAGAGCTTAATACACACACAGAATTAGCGACGATAAAGTCCCATGAAATGAGGACCAAGTGAATAAAGAGTTGAAGCGACGGTTATGTCCACCATTTGTGACAATGGTATCTGACTTTACTGTTGTTAGGGTATTCCGTGTGCTTTAGATACATATAGTATATCTAGATTTATCTAGAATACTAGTACATTGCATTCAATTCTAAGCAAAATACCTATTTTCGTGTTATGATCAAGAAGTTATATATAATTATAAAAGAAAACTGATTACATGTAGACTTTAGGCCAAAACAAACTGTTCTAGTGTTGCTTGTATTATTTACAGTTTCTGAGAAGACAGTTCGACTGTTGGTTGCCCTGAGTTCAAAGATGAAAGACAACGCCCACTGCCCTTATAGTATGTTCCCAGTTGGTGCAGCATTACTCTGTGAAGATGGAACTATATTTACAGGTACAGTAAAACCTGTCTTAGTGAACATCTCTCTCTAGTGAACACATGTATTTAGTGAACAGCCTTCCTCCGTACATACTCTTTTGACTACTGTATATTACCCTCTGTCTGTATTGAACACCTACTAACACAGAACACAGCTTTTCTTGGCAAAAATATGTTCAATACACACAAGTTTTACTGGATATTCAGAAAACAGGCTGCCAAAAATGTCAAATTAATAGCTCAATGGATAGAAATGTAGTTGCAGTCAGACACATTCAAGTATTGTGTTTCTAAATGTAGATGTTTGTATGAATTGGCACTTCACCTGGAGAAATGCACTTAAAGGGGCACAACCTTTATTACCTCCCCAAAAAAAAAAAACTAAAAAAATATTTTCTTAAAATATCAATTTTTATCAAAATCCTTAACAAGCAGCATGAGAAATGAAAATCTATGAAATACTCTTTTAAAATTATTAAAAAAATTTATTTAAGACATGATACTTATTGATAATATCAAATGATGATACAATTCTAATTGTTAAGATTTTTGTATTAAATATTTTGCGATCAGTCAAAGGTTGTGTCACTTTAAGCCAATAAAAACAATGTATACATCTCCGGTTTTCATTATCTTTTTGTTTGCCCTTGAATAGACTAAAACATGTACTGATTTTGAAAATGTGATGTCATTTAAAACACTTCTGTTTTATTTATATACATACATGTATATCATGAACCAAGGTCATTTTTGACACATGTTTAATTGGTGACTGATGTATGCTCCATCACTGACTAGTTGATGGTAGAAATGCTATAGATAGTTTAGTTTATAGATATATTTAGAGATAGTTATGTGTATCTTTTATATATTGATTAATCTCATGAAAAAATGACATATACTGGTGAATAAACTTTGCAGATGAATTATTAAAATATTTGGTGATTTGTTTTCAGTAGTCAACGTCTGTAACAAATGGCAGGTGCTGACATTTTGCATGTTGATGCCTTGTTTAATATTTTTGTGATGGTCAAATGTTTAAAGTGCCCGATAAAGTATAAAATGCGCATGCGTCCAGGTGTTGATAAACTATAAATAGCGAAAACCCAGGGTTTGTCACCACAAGGTACGCCAGGACGTGTTGAGAGAACAGCTAGTGTTGATATTGAATTTATATGTAGCCAGATAAGTTTCCTTATTGAAATTACATATGGTTATTAGCAATACTTTGTAGGTGCTAAATAATAAAATATTTAGAGTATATATGAGAGAAATTGGTCATTTCGAACCTGTTGAAAAGTTTGTGGCTCTCGGCTACACCGGGGAATTTACTTCCATGAGTACACACATAAATGTGGGGTTCCCCAAGAGGTACGCGACAAGGTGACCTGGCATCAAATGTGCGACTAAATGCTACTATCGAGAAGATAAAATAACGAATACGACAATAAGTTATTGCATGTGACAATTCCGAGCCTTCATCTCACTGAAGTATTTTGAAGTGAAAATAGGATTTTTGTTTTCATACATGGATTCAGATGAATGTAACTTTATTCTGACAACTAATCAAAACTGAACAAAATTGATTGTACGTAACAGACAATTTATTGTTTTACAATGTTTTGATTGGCTAAACGAATGAAACCAACAAATTATGACATGTAAAATGACAATTTTGAAATGTAAAATTTAAAAGTGACAAACACAACCTCCCTATCCACTCTTTGGGAGCCCTAGTAAATTAGTAATATGTACATGCAGCAGTGGTAGTGTGCAGCTTATTATCACACTACGCTTTGTATTCTAAAGCCTGTTGTTTGTAATAACACTGTTCACTCAACGTATGTTTTGTGTGTGGGCAGTCAACGATAATCATTGTTTTATCCCGGTTATATGACCTCGGCAATTATAACAAAACCGTACTAAACGAAAAAACGCAAATAAGAGAAAGCTTTCATACACATATAAAAAATGAACTAGTCTAATCCGCCAGTATAAACTCTGTGCTATACGTAGCCGGGTCAGGCGCACACTTTAAGTTAACCATGAATGATTGTTTACATTTCTTGGCATTATTACCACCTTGCCGGGCCAGTTCTAGGGGTTTTAGTGCTAGTAAAAGGCATTCATTTTACTATATCAACCTGAGCAATATGTGACGTCATAGTGGCGGTCCATATTGCCAGTCAAGAATGCAATTAATGACCGGCAATTTTCCCCGGGAAATTAAATATCGTTCAGTGTGTAAGATTTTCTTGCTGTTTCAGTCCTGGTCATTAACGGTGGTTATAATACTAATAACGTCATTTCTGCGGGCCCAAGGTCCAATATTTCACTATATTGCCCTTCGAAATGATGTTATTGTATATATTCCTTGCAAGCTATAGACAGTATACCATCATTACATTAATTTTCATTTCTAAACAGGATGCAATGTGGAAAATTCAGCCTATCCAGTTGGTGTGTGTGCAGAGAAGACTGCCATTTCAAAGGCTGTATCAGAGGGTTACAGAAAATTTAAGGCAATTGCAATCTCAAGGTATGCATTTGAACCATACATATTCTTAACATTGATATTGCTTTTCGTTCATTATATTTCTGATTTTGGTTTGGTTCTGTTCAAGAAAACTTGTGATATTTATCGTTATGTGTTTTGTTATGATTTTGCCATCCAAGTTCCAATCACCAATCCTCTAAATTTTGTATTTGAGATAAGATATCAGTTATACAATATGTTACCTAAATGTGTTATGACCTGAAGTGGTCCTCCTGTTTACCATTTCAGACTTATATAATATCACTTATCAATTGTTCCTGCCCAACAGTAAACATGTTCAAAATATCATAGTACAGGGTAACACAAAAAGCGCAACCCTCTAACTTACAATTACTTTCTTGAAATGTTTTTGATCGAATATTTAGAATCTTTTGGAAAATTAAGGCCTGTCCAACACTGGTTACCCTCCCCCCAGAGAGCAGTGAAGCAAGACTATAGCAGGGGCTTAGCCAGCTTTCAGTCGGGGGGGGGTGCGATTGCCCAAACAATTTCTGTTCTCAGTCAGGGGGTGCAATTGTGGCATAAACAATCCAAAAATAAGATTTATTTTGAATTTTACAAAAATTGATGCAACCTCCTTCAAAATTGAGCGAGAATCTTCAAATAAAAAGCATTTTAAACCTCCTTTCTTCTTTCTCATGGTTTCATTTTCATTGGTTATGGGGGGAGCGATGGCAACCATCGCACCCCCTGGCTACGGATAGTCTAAAGTATGTTATCATACTTGCAGATACATTAATATGTCAGAATTCAATGTCATTTCAAAGACAATGAGATGCTTAAACGTTGATAATGCTCTTTGAACAGGTGCAAAATATCAGATTTTCATTATTCTTTACAGACCACCCTAAACTGCTAAATAAGTAATACACTGTACTGATAAAGTTTATTTTGATACTCATGTAATTAATGATTTTGGGTAAATATAACCTGTTTAGTTATTAAATTCTTATCAATACAATTGTACATGATAATTTTGCTATATTGTAGCTTAATTGATTACATTGTAGCTTGGTTTATTTTTATTTTACATCCCTTTTTAATCACATCTTTTTTCATGGTGATTACCCCAATTAATGGAGTATAGGTATGTTAACAACTCTCTTTAAACAAGGTTGTAGATTTAATCCTGATAACTATAGGGGAATAAATGTCTTAGCATGTATAGGAAATATCTTTGATAGAGTAATACAAAACAGACTTGTTTTTAATGCCGAAATGTTAGATATTCAGGATCCACTTCAAGGTGCTTATAAATCTGGACATCAAACAACAGATAATTTATATATTTTAAACACAATCATAACCCGTTATAAGCTCATGAAAAAGCCATTATTCTGTATTATGATAGATTTTCGAAAAGCATTTGACTATGTAAATAGAGTGGCACTTATGTATAAACTATGTAAATCGGGAATATCACCTGATTCTAATATGTTCAAGGTTATAACAAGTATGTATGAAAAGTCAAAAGCATGCCTGAAATTAAAAGAAGGTGTCACCCCTGCTTTCGAAACAAATGTCGGAGTAATGCAGGGCTCTGTACTTAGTACTTATTTATTCAACCATTTCCTTGATGATTTAAAAGATAATCTACCAAAAGAAAATGGTATTCAATTTGATGGAAATATGTTAAACCACTTACTTTGGGCTGACGATCTTATTTTGATGTCAAATAGTAAAGATGGCGCCCAAACTTTGCTCAATTGTCTTTTTGATTTTTGTAAGAGATATCATCTTATAGTTAACACAATGAAGACAAAATCAATTGTTTTTAACTCAAAATTTGATATAGTTTTCACATTCAATGATAGTGCAATAGAAAGTGTTGAGCAATATAAATATCTAGGATGTGTATTCAGCAAAACTAAGAATTTTGACCAGCATGTATGTTATCTAAAAGAGCAGGCAAGAAAAGCTTTGTTTAAAGTTAAACAGCAATATAAAAAATTTAATGACATTCCAGTTAATCTTGCATTGCACCTTTTTGACTCTTTAGTTGAACCTATCCTAACTTATGCTTCAGAGGTGTGGATTAATGAAAAACATCTTAAGACAATAGAGACAATGCATTTATCTTTTCTTAAAAGTTTATTAGGTGTTAAAAAATCAACAGCAACACCAGCAGTCTATGGAGAATTAGGACGTTACCCATTAAAAATACGTTTTGAAATTAAGTTAATTAAATATTGGCTCCGTTTAATTCATCTATCACCTGGAAACATTCTTCATAAAACATATACGCATGACCGTGAAATGAGCCAACTGGGTTTTAAAGGCACTTGGTCAAACAAAATCACTGATATTTTGAAAAAATGTGATTTATTCTCATATTGGGAAACTCAAAAGATCGATGATGATAATATTTTTATCAAGATGATAACAAAAAAACTGTATCAGAATTATAAGTCTCAGTGGCAGAAAGATATTTTGAAATATCCTGTTTTAAGAACTTACATAACATTCAAAAATGTCTTTGAAAGAGAGGGTTATTTAAATATACAAAATAGAAATTACAGACAAGCAATAAGTAGATTTAGGCTTAGTTCACACAAATTACATATAGAAACTGGTCGTCATTTGAAGCCTAAGCCAAGACCTGTGGATGAACGTTTATGTAATATGTGTGGTATTTTAGAAGATGAACAACACTTTATCATGGTGTGTAAGAAAAATACAACAGAAAGAAAACTTTTGTTTGACACCCTTACGCAATTTAATTTTGTAGGAAGTCCTAACTTTATTTTCAAAAAGCTTTTGTCTCATAAAAATTCTTATGTAATTTTACATCTAGCAAAGTTCATTTATCATTCATTCAAAAAACTTGATTAATATTGTAACAATGATACATCACACTGATGTTTTAAATTCTGTCATGTTGTATCTGTATTTTACAATTATCTCATTTTTGTATTTTACATTTTGTGATGCTGTAATTGTATTTTACAACTTTGTATATTTCCTATGAAGTAGTTAGTTTAGTCTTAGTTTAATTTTGTATATTGTAGTTTGTAGTGACTAATATGTCATTGCAATGACATCAGAGAGTCAATAAAAGATATATATATATTTAATAGTTTGTCATATATCACTGAATAAAAAAATGACAAGCAAATAATGTCGACCCAACTGATTGAAGCAAAATATTTAGTGATTCTGTCAGACTTTCCAACTCATGTTCTTAAGGATTTAAGATTTCACTTCTAGAAGTCTATGTTGTTTTATGTTTTCAGTAATCTGAAGGATAGATTCATCGTTCCATGTGGCAACTGCAGGCAGTTTATGGCAGAGGTTTGTTTGATCTTGTATTTTTTATTCCACTTTTTCCTTGTTCCTTGTAATGCCTCTTTTGTAAAGATTTAAAAGTTCATACCTTATTCAAGACATTACACTAAAAAATTCTTTATTCTCTAAACATAAATAAGAGTTATGTGCTGGGAGGTTTTGGATATGGGGTTTATCCAGAGGGATAAATGCATATCTACCTGAGGGACTGTAGGGACCGAAGGTGGATGTGCATAGCTCATGAGGGAATTTTAGAATATCAATTCTATTCCCTGTTTATTTCCGAGGGAAAACATGTTATTGTGGAATAAATGTGATATATTTTGGCCTCACAGTTATAATATGGGTATATAGAAAATCATGACAATTAAATACTTTACAAATGAATGTTACAAATTAATCACCAATCTACCTTTTACATGCTTTCTCATGTAAGCTGGTGTATACGTTTGTGTAATCTTTATATATAACAAAATATAATATCAATGTTGCGCTTACATTTTTCAGTTTGGGTTTGATATTGATGTGTACATGTCTAAGCCAGACCTGACCTATACACAGAGCACAGTGGGTGAGCTTCTGCCAATGGGCTTTGAACCTACACAACTTCTAGATGAAGACCGTATTGATGACAAAAGCATTGAAATTGATCTGGACAGTGTGGCCAAACAAACAGGAATAAGAAAGACATCTATAACAAATGGTTTAAATGGATCTCAAAATGGACAACATGCAAATGGCTGTGTGTAATGCAAAAAATGAAAATCTCAAATTAAACAAAAAGTTCTTCCACAATTATGCAGTTTTTCACCATCCTTAGCACTTTCCACGTGATTTTGAATAATTTGAAAAGTGAACCCCTTTGGCAAAAACTGGCTGTGTGTAATGCAAAAAATGAAAATCTCAAATTAAACCAAAAGTTCTTCCACAATTATGCAGTTTTTCACCATCCTTAGCACTTTCCACGTGATTTTGAATAATTTGAAAAGTGAACCCCTTTGGCAAAAACTGGCTACGGGCCTGATAGATAATGATATTGTATTTTCGGTGAATACCTTCTTTTCACAAGTGAAATTCCATGAAGCCAGCAGGGCTAGTGGAATATCATCTACTCACTGAAACTGTACTCACCGAAAATAGAATTAAATATTTGTTTTATTATTCACTATTATTTTCCTCACTCACTTTAATGGAATAAAATCATTACAATGTACTATATATTAAATTAAAATTAATCTGGTCTAAATCTTGAAGTTGTGACTGGTGAATATCATTTGATGTTCAGCAGAAATCATGTGACTTCGGTTGAATATCGCTTATTATTTTTCAGTCACATGTAGGATATGGATCAATCATTGTGAGGAATATAAATTGATTGAAAATTATCATAATTAATGTTGAAAATCAATGAATGGTACCTTTTGCATTTGTTTGACTTGGCTTCAAGTTCTTAAAAGATAGGTTCATCTGCACCCTTTAAAAAGGGAATGCTCTGAACTCACTGAGCCAAAAAATCTGAGAATAAATGGACCACAAAGTCGCACGATTATTGTTGTAGACCATCACAATAATGTTGTTGCTTATTGTACATTCATGTATTGTTTAGCATATTTATTTATTTTCAAACTCAGTTTTAATTATTACTTGTATATTTATTTGATCTTAACTGTTATCAGTTCATATTATTAACATGACCTATTGTACATAATACATTGTATATGTATAGATTAGAATGTAATAAATTGTTATGTAGAATTCTATAAATGATAATTTGTTGTCTTATCATTATGCATGATTCATCTCTTGTCATGTTGAGAATTTGTTTAAAAAGATGTATTAGTCTGTATCGCTTGTTATTTTGTGTTCAAAAATAATAATGTTTCATTTTTTGAACAAGTAGGAAAAGTCTTGTCTTATCTTTTCTACATCAATCCCATTCATATTCAGTGAAACCTGTATATCTGAAAATCTCTCTAAATTCAAATATCTCTCAATGTGAACACGTTTTTTTGGTTTTCGATTTCTTTTCTCCCCATGAATCACATATATAAAAAACATTGTACATGTATATGACTGAAATATTCTTGGCTGCTCCCAGTTGCATTTGGATTATACAGGTTTTTGACAATGAAATGATAATTGTTGCAATGTCTGTACTGCCTGTTAACAAAGCGGACATCTTTCATACATTTAAAGGCCGCACTGTTAAAGTTAGAAAATATGCTTTTATCATTCATTTACTATTATTGTTCATGACTACAATAAAAGCCATTGGGGCCTTTAATTAATATTGAGTAGAATTTCAACATACCAGAGTGATACCTGGTCTAATTAGTATTGTACTGTATCTCAACTGGAAGGTGCCTAAATAAAGTCCATTGCTTCCGTGGTGTTTACGCTATATCGAGTTACATTCTAACTATAAAAGTTGATTTCATCCTTCAGTCACATGACATGGTCACATGATCATGAAAATGGAGAATGTTATGAAAAATAAAGTGTGATGTATTGTTGACATAAAAGCTTAAGAACCAGATAATTTATGAATATTATCATTTCCTTGGAAAGGAACGAGCTAGGTAAGATATTCGCCCTTCCAATGACATAGAAATTAGTTAGATATGACAATATTCTAGAGTGGATTTATGATTTTTAGTAAATTCTCCAGACCAATTTTTCAGATAAGAAATCAAACTTTGCACTGTAGTCTATACAAGTCTAAATGCAAATCCTCTTACTAGCCTAATGAAGTAGATTTATCACAATCTGACTTAACTGTTTTGCCTTTCATTCATACAATCCTCAAACTTCATCACACACACACGCACACTTGAAAGCCCATGTCAGCATTCATGAGTGTTTAGTCCCCGTGTCATTTGCTTAGTCTCCCCACGTCATTTGCTTAGTCTCCCAATTGTCATTTGCTTAGTCTCCCCATGTCATTTGCCAATCTTGTATCTTGCGTAACCTCCCCCATGTTATTTGCTTAGTCTCCCCCATGTCATTTGCGTATTCTCCCCCATATTATTTGCTTTGTCTACGTCATGTCATTTGATAATCCCCCATGTCATTTGCTTTATCTTGTATTTTGCATATTTTCTCCCATGTCATTTGCGTGTTCTCCCCCATGTTATTTGCTTAGTCTCCCCCATCTCATTTGCGTATTCTCCCCCGTATTATTTGCTTTGTCTACGCCATGTCATTTGATAATCCCCCATGTCATTTGCTTTATCTTGTTTTTTGCATATTTTCATTTGTTTAGTCTCCCCCATGTCATTTGCTTAGTCTACCCGTGTCATTTACTTAGTCTCCCCTATATTATTTGCTAAGTCTCCCTCATGTCATTCACTTAGTCTGCCTGTGTCATTTGCTTTGTATCCCCCAATCCCCATGTCATTTGCGTATTCTCCACCATATTATTTACTTAGTCTCCCCCATGTCATTTGCGTTTAAGTTTGAGAGAGTCAGCTTGAAATTAAGTTTGAGGGTTTGAACTAAAAACATTATGTCATTTCGTAACTAGTGATATATGTAACATTGGAATGATGTTTTACTGACCTATTATTCCATTTATACAAAGAAAATCAGCTGACAAAATTAACCTTCAGGTAGTGTTTCGGTGATAAATGCGTTTTAAAATAAAGTTATACAGTGTACCTCAAAACTGGCTTAAAATGGGGATACACTTTTTTTTGAAAGGACACACTTTTTTAAAAAAATGCTTCCTTGGGACTCACAAATTTTAAACCTAATACAAGCACTGTCTACCCTATTTCATTTGCATATTCTCCCCCATGTTATTTGCTTAGTCTACTCATTGTCATTTGCTTAGTCACTCCCATGCCATTTGCTTAGTCTCTCCCATAGCATTTGCTTTATCTCCCCTTATCTAAAGTACAGTCTAATCTGATCACACGTTTAACTGTACTATAGACTAATGTTTTTCTTTTTCCAGATAGAGATACAACAATGCTATGGAAGTCTCAATGAAACCAGATGCTGCAGAAGAAAAACTTAACAGGTTTTTACAATATGACTTTGAAAATGATGCTAGGTTTCAAGAAGGCTTGAAATCCCTTGAAAAATCTCAACCCTTCAATGGTGATACGGCTAAGGAAGATGTACAAATGAAACTCTTAGATGCCCAGCTGTTTTATTACTCAAGGTATGGTATTTTATGGTCACCTGCTTGTTCAATTGTGACACATTAGTGGTATGCCCATTGCCCATATTAAATATTATATGCAGCTCACGGTCACAATCCATCCAGACCTTTATCATTACAAAGCTATGGCAAGAATGTTATTATGTTCTTGTCATTATATTCATCTTATGGTTCATTGACCATTTTTATATTGATAAAGCCTGAATAAGTTAAGACAGCTAAACTAACCAAATATTCCTGTTTACAGGTTTTTTGAAAAAATAACTAAAGAAGAATACACCAATGGAATGTCAAAGAAACCAACAGCAGGAGTTGATGCCATGAAGAGTGACAACAGTAAAAACATCAACACTGACCTATCAGAGGATGAAGATATTGTCAATGATAAAAATGAAGATGACAATCAAGCATTAGCAATTAGTGCACCTGGCAACCAAGTGACAATTACAAATGATGTCTCTGAACAAGTAACTGCTCATGCATCCAATAACAGAGATGAAAGACATATTGCTCAATCAGAAAATGACCTAACAGTGCTTGATGCAAAACATGATGAAATAACTGATGACAAAGGTGCCAAACCAAAGAAACCTGACAATAAAATGGACAAGGATGGGACCCTGTCATTAAGCCAATTGTTAGATTTAGTAGAGTCAGGGCAAACCATACCAGGATTGGAAAATTTGAACATTGAGGCAACTGGAGCAGCTCCTACCCAGTCAGCAGCTTCTAGACCTAAGAAACCGTGGGAAAAAGATTGATAAGTTTGTCGCTTGTTTGCCATGGACTCCCCCATTTTTATCAGTCAAATCAGAGTGAGGCTTTGCAATATTATAGTGCATTACTTTTATTGCAAATTTCAGGTAGTATTTAAACCATGGTTTCAGTTATGATACTTCCCGCATTATATTTTCAGATCACTCTACCAATACACCAGTGTCATTGGATTGTTTTTGACCTTGAAAAGGTCATTGAAAGTCAAATCTTAAATTTAAAGTCAGATTTTAACTTCTGATGATGATTTTATAAAAACTGAAGTCAGTCTAAACAGTATTTGTTGAGTTATTGGAAGTTGTAAGAATTTGTTCCATACTCCAATTTCCCTGCTTATCACCCTATTTCCTGATTTTGAGAGAATATGTTTTGAGAAACAATAAAAGGTCATTAGAAGGTGGTGTCAAATTACTACAGAAGTTGATTTTGAACTGTGAAGTTCAGACATGACTTCAAAATCACCAAAAAGTCGAGTGTCATTTTACATTGACTCCAAGCTTAGTGCAGCAAAGATGCTGGGATCACTAGGTCCACTCCCAGGTTTTTACATAAATTTTATAAGCACCTTTCATTGCTTTTCAAAAAGTTATATCAAAAATTATATGAAAACTGCTCATAATTCTGCCACCTGAAGTACCTACTTTTTGCTAACAGTCAAGTTTCACATGAGCTATAGCACTGATCTTTCTTAAAATGATTGCTTAAGGTTATTTCTATGTTTGTCATGTACAAAAATAAAAATATCAATAATACTGAAGAAATAAAAAATACTTTGCCCCTAATAAGTGTTGTGTCTTAAATTTGCTCAAGTGATGGCAATGTAACATCAAAATTCAAAAGTAGGCATCCTGTCGGTATTTAAGAATATAATTAAAAATTTATATCCACTAAACTATTTAAACTATTGTTGGGAAAAGTCAACATGATTAATGTCACGTTTCTATTGCTTTTGAATTTTAAGAAAAAGTTTGTGTCAAAGTTTTAAATATATTGACTTTGTAAGTTTAAAAATATAGGGTTATGAAGGAGCAAAATCAAAGCCAATGCTCTTTGAAGACAGCTAATTGCCAGTCTCGAGTTTGATGAATTAGAATAGTGTTAAATAATCGACAAGACAAAAACAAGTAATAAATAATTTTTTGTGCTACGGGTGAACTTCTAAATGATACGATTTATCCAATAAAATTGTTTTATACCATAAATAATTCGACCCTATATTTTATCAAAGAAAATATCACCCTATGCAGACAGAGCCTGTGGGAAATATTGGGTGCGGCGCAAATGAGCGGAGGGTGCGGAGCTAACGGTCATTTTTGAATTTAAAATTGGGATATTTCTGAAACTAAGCCGTTTTGGGACTTCAAATATACCAAGATATGTGTATTTGACACCAAATATCAATAAAATTGTGAAAATAGTAGTGCAATTCATTTTATAGCGACGCAGTATGCCTTAAACATTTCCCAGACCTATATATTTTGAGACTATCCTTTTAATACTGCGTCCCCAGCATTCATAAAAAATGGTGTTCAAGATACACTACCCATGCAAATTATTTTTGCATCTTGGAAGCCAGGCAGTATCTGTGTGATTTTATAAAAATTCGGAAATGTTCTTCAGATATGAGCCCCCTCTAAATATTGGGTGCGGAGGTACGTTTATGCAGCTCCTCCGCACCCAATATTTAGAGGGGGCTCATATCTGAAAAACATTTCCGAATTTTTATAAAATCACACAGATACTGCCTGGCTTCCAAGATGCAAAAATAATTTGTATAGATAGTGTACCTTGAACACCATTTTTTATGAATGCTGGGGACTCAGTATTAAAAGGATAATTTCAAAATATATAGGTCTGGGAAAGGTTTAAGGCACACTGCGTCGCTATAGAATGAATTGCGCTACTATTTTCACAATTGTATTGATATTTGGTGTCAAATACACATATCTTGGTATATTTGAAGTCCCAAAACGGCTTAGTTTCAGAAATAGGTGTATTAGGGATATGCTTATATCCATATGTTAGCCATAGGTTAAATAGTTTAAACATCACAACAACGTGTTATATTCGAAAACTAGCTGGTAAGAATTTGGACAAAAGAAGGTGGTAAGCAAGAGACGTAATTGTATTTTTAAACCCTTTACGCGCTTGGGTTTCCCCCTCTTACTGAATACAAATAGGGAAATGCTCCGGAGAAAGAAAGATGGCGATTCGAAATGACCATCCGTCCACGATAATAGAGACATGAGAGAGATTATTAAGTAGAAGTAGTGCCATATCCATTTCTCTTACATAATATACTTTTATACCATAAGTAATATGAATGATTTAAGTGTTTGCCTGATACAGTCCTTTATCAAGATGGAGGATAAGGGGAGATCAGTTAATCATGAGAAACCAAATTACTAAATTTCCAAATGACAAACAAAAAATAAACCAGTTAGTTATACGCTCACCAATCTGCATTCGAAATATCGGCGTAAACTTAAATTCTACCACGTCATCGTCATCATCGTTTACGTCGTCGTCACCTACCTCGTCATCGATGCCATCGCCGTTAAGTAAAAGGGTCTTCGGGGCCTCCGTAAGATTGGTTGCAATCTTGATTTATAATTATTCCTGACACGTTTTCTCGGCAACTAGAAGTCTCTGGGTATTTTTGATTAAATCGTCAGTCAGGGCATGTGACTGCCTTGCTGGGATATTAGTTCAAATATTAATTTAGGTCAAAGGTAAAAATCTAGGTCAAACTTTTCGTTTTCACAAATTTTCTTTTGCATCATTCAATATTTTTTGTTAAACCCCACTTAGGTAGCTACACAATAGAATGAACTGTGTTTTATGTTTAAGAATGTACAGCTATAACAAAGAGGTGTGCATTATTTTTCTATTGTTGGCAAGCTATCTAAACCCAGTGTATCACAAAAAAGATTGACTGTCACATGTAGTGCACTAAAGCTGAACTAATTATGCCCTATTCACTCTTTCAGTAGTTGAAAGTAGACACAAGTAACCCTGTTACGTAAAGTGCACTGAAGCTGAACTAATTACACCCACTCACTTCTCCATACACTTACCTCATAGACAATACAAAAGAAATAGATTTTTCCTAAGATTGGATCATGGACCATTTACCTTTAATAAGACTCGGTGCCCAGTGTGTAGTTTAAGGGCTATCGCCCCTTGACCATTATTTTCCAAATACCCAAGACGCATGGTTTATCCATAACAGAAAAAATGAATTTCTATATACTTCCACCAATTCCTACTTTAGATATGTCTCGATGAAAGTTTACCAATTTTCAGAAAGACTCCCTAAAAGGGTAAAAAGGTGTTCCAAATCTATCGAAATTGCATTGGTATTAATGTCAATAGTATACGGGAATCAGAATTTGTAATAACATATACGGTACATCTTCTTTCTCATTTTCTCATTAATATCAGATGTCAAAATCGTTTTTAACTAAAAAGTCTGGAGTCTTGAATTGAACTTTGTTCAATTTCACCCAACTAGTTTTAATACCCCTTCTACACGGTGTTCTACTATTGTTGATAGTTTATGACTTCGAACGTCAAAATACTAAGTTCAGCCAATCAATGCAAACGTGTCTTGAATCCCTCCTGGACTCGCATACTAATTATATATTTAGATAGGCGTTGTTTGGGTCTTTCTCAGTTGGTTTAAGGAAGAGCGATAACCGATAGAAAATGTCATCCCCAGTAAAATACGCAACGAAGGGACAAACTGTTACATCCGAGAAAACTGTAACAGAAACAATTACAAGACAAACGAATAGTGCTTCAAAATCGGGCAGTTCTTTCTTAAACTCATCTCAAACAACGGCGACGGATGATGACCTCGGTTACAACTCCTTATACGTCCCATCGATGTCGCCTCGGAAAATTGTAATAAACCGCGAACGGTCAAGATCCTTGGGATCCCTCGAACACCTCAACTTCGGAGACGAGACATCAAGGGACGTCGGTTTGAACTACGTTGAAATTAACATCGATGAGGTTAAAACCACAAGAAACCATGAAAAGAAGGAAATGCAAGAGTTGAACTCGCGACTTGCGAGCTTCATTGATAAAATCGCTTTCCTTGAAGCTAAAAATAAAATTCTGAGTGATCGGATTGATTTCGACCTAAAGAAGTTTAAAGAAGATTGGAGCACGAATGCGGTAATTCAGAAAATCGAGGCAGAACTCAGACAAGCTCGGATACTCCATGATGATGTCAACGTTGAAAATGGAAGATTGAAAATAACAATAAGGAGTCTAGAGGAACAGATCGACAAACTTCAAGAAGAGTAAGTTTTCCGTCCTCGGGGTTTCAAGTATATCCTCATGCACAGAGGGTCTTATAAGTCAGGTCCGCAGTCAATGTTTGCCAAGGGGGAGGGTCACAAAATCCAGAAGGGTTCACATATGACAATTTTGCATGAAAAAACTACATGATTGTGAAC
Organism: Owenia fusiformis; assembly: GCA_903813345.2. Lineage (NCBI taxonomy): Eukaryota > Metazoa > Annelida > Polychaeta > Sabellida > Oweniidae > Owenia > Owenia fusiformis. The sequence continues at coordinate 9,981,430 of CAIIXF020000001.1, forward strand.
GATTATTTGGTCAGGGGCCGACAAAGCCTAAACATTGTATTCATTGATATCAAAAGTTCTGCTGATCGGAAAATACACTTCCAGAAATCGTTTACCGGTATAGTAATTTTGGTTAAAGGTTGAACAATTAGTGCAGAGATGTTACCAAAGATCATGGACAAAATATATCGAAGTTTGGATATTCCATCAAGGCTAACATCTGTTTTCGTTATCTCTAAAGAAATCCCCCAAATGGACGTTATTTCAGCTGAAATTCCTGCTGTTAAAATGTAGAAGGTCTGTGTTCTCTCTACATGCCTTGTTGCCACTTTAAATACAAGTAACGTGTTTAAATCAAATTAATTTTGAGATTTACAGTTTTTTGCCCAACGTTTCTAAAATCCGTTACGTGTACCACATTTATGCGTTGTAGTTCAATTAAAACGAGATGCGGTTGCTGATACGTTCGGCTATAACCCCTTGTGCGAAACCTCTCATATGTTAACAATTTTACCACGGCAAGCTTTAGAATATTATATTTAAGTTTTCAAACAAATTCTTGTATCATATGGTTCGATATCAAGACTTCACACATAACATAGCTATAACCCTTATATGGGTTAGGGCTTCAAAAATGTCAACTCATATTATAGGAATGGCAAATTGGAAACTGCTTACCAAAACTCAAAACAAGACATTGATCGTCAAATGCAAGTTGTAAGCGACTTTGAGGCCGAGAATAATCTCCTTCGCAAGAATGGCAATGCGAAAGACGCCGAGAGCAAGAAAGACAAGGCTGAAATCAAACGTCTCCAGGAGAAACTGAAGGAAAGGGGAGATGTAAGTAAAATGATCCGGTTTGGCCATTCAAATTTGGTTATACCATTAACGCTCACTCCCTTGGATATTGAACTTTTCAGACTGAAACAAACAGTTTTTCAATTGCCTCGATATGTTCTTCTTAAAACATTGAAATGTGAATATGCAATAAGATCACATTTTAATGGAAGGAATTCCAGGGAAAATTACACGTATTGAATTCAATGAGGATTTGCTCCCAGAGTGCAACATCGATATTCTGTCCGACATATGAGCATGTCGTGATACACAATTCGAATTCAAACAGCCGCCATTTTGTTCACTTCAACATTTGAATCGTGAATTTTGGTCTTATTTCCCAACGAAAATTCCAAAACTCACAAGGAATGATCGAGGTATTGGTTCGAATCTTTTGAACTGTTTATTTTGAATTTATAGTCGGTTATAATTTCAGAAAATAACGACATTTAGACGTTTAGTTTCGATCCTGGGAGCCAATCCTCCTTGTTTTGAATTCTAAAAGTCAAAAGTGTATGCGGTTTTATCTGTCACTCTCTTTATGTTTATGGTATTTCTACCTTTTAATAATTAAAAATTCTGAAATTCAGTGAATGGATTTTTTAATTTGTTGTGTTTTCCACTCCCCAACCTATCAAATAACTGCAGATGGTCTTGTCGACCAACTGTATACGTACGTCTTAACTTCCTTGCTTAACTTGCATTTTCATTTATATTTCGATGCACATTTCAGACCCTCAACCGTGAGAACCTCAACCTGGTTAAGTCGGAGAATAAACGCCACACAGTCGAGGAGGAATTCGAGTACTTCAAACATCTTCATGAACAAGTAAGTTCCGTTGCAGTATAATGCACGACCTCCAAATTGTTACAATTTCAGGCTACCCCTCGGTTAAATTATTGGACTATTTCATTGGTTTTGCAAAAAACTGAAAAGGGGAATTGATAGGTAGGTCATTTAGATCAGGGAGCTGACAAACGCCGTAACACTTCTGAACTATAAATGGTATTTTTAGAAAAATCAGTATACGAAACGTGGCACAAGTACCGAAAAATCGAATACAAAAGATATAGTACATGGTAAATTATGTATAAGTATCCTTAATATCGATTGGTTTAATTTCTACGTGATGTGACATTTGCAATAAACATTAAAATGAAACTGGTATGGCCCAGGAACTTATACTAATATAATCTTGAAGGTGAAAACTGTTTACATATACAGGGTGGGCCAAAACACCCATGTTTTCGAATAAGGCATGCATTTCAATTTCTGCTACAATTCTTTTTAAAATGGCTTACGTATACTTTTAGTGATTTAAATGAAAATGTGAACAAATAATTTCCCTTTGCATTCGTTCGACTTCACTTCTAAAAGAGAGCTTCGTCGGTAGTTTATAACTAGACTCTGCGCACAGAGTAACAAAAATTCTAAAAATAGGTTGTGGATGCATATTTCAAGTTGTAAGATAATCATTGTAAAACTGTATCATCAAACAACTTATAAATCTGATTTGTAAGTTGATGATACTATTTTACAGTGATTTTAGTTAATTAGAACCAGACGGTTGTACGAAGGGTGGCCCAAGATAACTTAGCTAATTTTTGATGAAATTACATGAAACTTACAAGTGATGAAGATCAACATCTTAAATACTTTAAAAAATTATTTTGGGTACTTTTCTAGATAATTTTTTTTAATATAGGGAGTTAGCCACCTGTAACTAAAACACGCGAACCGCGTTACAACTATTAATATCCGAGTGACAGGGTTCCTTTATTAAGAGCTACCTAGAAAAATACATAAAATAGATTATGTCTTCATGAAATCAATACACAAAGTAGTTATGTTGTTGATCTTCATTATTTGAAATGTTGTAGTAATTTTATTAAAAACAAACAAAATTAGAGCAGGGCGTCCATGACTTTTGGATCACCCCTTGTATTGTAGACAATCTATAAACAGACGTGTATGGTTGAGCCTCTCAATATTTTAATTTCAATTCATAATGTTACTGTAAAACACTTAGATTCCAATGATCATTTTAATTCATAGTACTATATATTCTTCACTATATTTATGACACTTTCTGCATGATCAGTTCTTTGCATAATTGATTCCTGTATCTCGTGCAAAAATATTTTCAACACGCATGCCTTTTTAGAAAAGTTGCAAAGGTAAATGTCATTATTCCCGGCTTACATGTGTATTGCATTTTTTCAGCGACTCAACGACTTGGAAGATCTTCTGACAAGGGACCGCCAAAAGGAAGAGGATATATGGAGCAAGAAGATGGAGCAAGGCCTCAAGAAGATTCAGGAGTCCTACGATGAACAGATTGAAATCACCAAGACGGCATATAGTTTAAAGGTAAGGTCAATTCAAGGCAAAATCAGAAAATACAACTTATACGAGGGTAGGCTGAACGCAACACATCGTGTGATACAACGATGAATTCAATTTAATAATTTGAGATTTTACTTTTATTTGACCTTCAGTGACCTTCAAAAGGTCAAAAAGATGATTATTTACCGGTTATGTAGATTTAGGTCAATTGGGTTACTAAAGACAAAATGAGGTCTGAAAAGAACTAACAAACTAACTAACTTAGTAACTGACATAAAACCGACGTAGGAACCAACCTTGTATCCAGCTAAGTAACTAACTTTGTAACCTGACCTTTGGTATGTGATTTGACCATTCATATACTTATTTCCTTTTTTTATTAATTAGGTATCATCATCACATATATGAATATGCGAAGAATGACTTATTGTACAGGAACTTCCAGGTCATATTTTTTTAGTAATCAGAACGTACAAGGAAAAATCATGCACTATACACCCCTATGCAAATGGTCATTGCAAATTATGAAAATACATCTACAGAGAACAGTACTTATTAGAAATGACCTTGAATTTCCTGTACAATAGGTCCTATTATTTGTTTATTTAAGAACACCCAGTTAGAAAATGACATCAACCAGTACAAACGACGCTACCAAGAGAGCGTTACTGAGTGGGAATCGCAAAACAATCAACCAAACCAGGAGATTAAGCAATTAAGAGAGGAGATGAGAGCAATGAAGATTAAGTTTGACGAGACCAAGGATGTCAATCTCTCATTGAATGTTGAAATTGCGGCGTATAGAAAGCTCCTAGAGGGGGCCCACGACTCGTAAGTAGCTAAGTTAATGCAGCGAAAACCAATGGGGCAAAGCTAGGATGAAGAATTGGCTAGAGGCTCGAGTAAGGTTTGATGTAGGTTTTAAAAAAAGAATCAGAGGAATACATTAAGGATTTCATGTTTGATTTTGTGTGTATTCGATTTAGGAAGACATTTAACTTTCTAGTAACGTTAAAAAAATTTCGAACAGTGCTCCATTCTTTTCGTAGTCAATCTACCCATATAAGTGGTCGGTTGGAAAATGTTTTTTTACACATTCCTTTGATCATTTCATCCCCTGTCGTCTAAGAGTGTCTTAGAAGTATTAACGTTTTGGCTATAATTTAAAAGATCATAAGTGTACGTTGTCAATTCGAATGTACGTTGTCCCATTGAACTTACTCAATTCACAGTTAACCCTAATGCAGGCAACGTATTTTTCATAACAGTAACAGACAGGGGGTAAGATGTATTTACAATAAAGCAGAACAATTACAGAATTACTTCAATTTGATTGAATTATTGAAACTATTGAGCACTTTCCAGTTATATTATAAACGGGATTTTAAAAAGTCATATTCAAGTATAGATCTATCTATCAATGTAACTAACAAAACTTAAGGTATAGAGTCAAATAATCAAAGAGTTCGAGTACGAGTACATTCGAGTTGACAACGCACATTTCTAATATTTTTAAATTACAATAAATACTTGAATACCGTCCTAACTTGTGTAGTTTAGAAAACACATTCTCATAGAATTCGACACTCTTACACGCCAGGCGAGGAAATGATCAAAGGAAATGTGTAAAAAACAACATTTTCAACCGACCAATTATCTTTATGGGTAGATTAACCACGAAAAAATCTAGCACTGTTTGAAAATCTTATAACGTTATTGGATCTAGAAAGTTAAATGTCTTCCCAAATGAATACACACGAAATCAAACTTGAAATCCTTAATGTATTGCTCAGATAATATTTTTAAAACCTACATCAAACCTACATCATTGTCTTTGCTTTGAATCGGTTGATAGTGACACCGTACATCTAAAGTGTACGACGGCGTGTTTTGTCACTGTACGTTGTCGATGGTTAGGCGTGAGTGCGTAGTTATGTACGAGCATTGATGCCATCTTTAAATCGATCTATAACTCGTGGATAATATTATTTGATACATATTCCTCTCTATAGAGTTGGTTTAAAGCAGGCAATAGAGGCATTGCTTCGCCAGTACAGCAAGAAACAGGAAATCCAAGAGACTGGTAGGTTGCCATACGATATTTTTTAAATACACGATTTTTTAAAGCTAAAAAATAAAGATTGATCACTATCATATTTTTATGAATATTTAGTTTAGTTTTTATTTCAACCCACACCTGTGAGTATAAATATCTACAACATGTAAAACAAAGAAACAATATCTAAAAAGATAGTTTAGTCCAACTTGATTAATCATTTGGTTGTCAAACGAATAAACCAAGGTTTTAAAGAACGTTAGCATTGCATCAGTGACACACTTAAACCAATGTAACTATAAACTGATAAATACACAACAACTTTGAGAAATGATGACAAAGAGTAGGATAAATGATTTTGAAAATATCTATGATTCCAGAACAGGATTTGATGGAACAAGAAAGAGGTAGGCTGTTATGCGAAATTTACTAAATATACTAATTTTCATAACTCAAAAAATTAAGGTAGATCAATATCATATTTTTATGAATGTTTGGACAATTTTGAGAAATAATGACATAGAATAGGTTAAATGTTTTTGGAAATATTTATGTGAAATAAAAGTTTGATATAAAAATGTCCTTGAGTCTTTTTACAGTGTTGAAACCAACAAAAGCAATTATAGACTAATCAGTGTTTCATAGTATATGTTTGTACGAGACAGATCGCATTAGCAAGGGAGAGATGTGGGCTAAATTTAGATATCAGAAGAAAGCCAATGGTCCAATCGGAATCTGTGAGTGTTCGGAAGATGCCACCTATATTGTCTTAGAAAATACACAGAGCAAGGTAACATAAAATGAATACGACTTTGCGTTATATCACATATCAAAAAATAGTCAAAAAACCAAAGTTATCAAAAGGCCCAAATGTGAACCCCCTGGATATTTTTTGAAAAGCGAACTCCCCTTAGCAAAAGCTGGCAACGGGCCTGATCAATATAGTAGATTCACACCGGAATAGCATGACAACGGTAAAGTCAGATACCGTTGTCACAAATGGCGGACATAACCGTCGCTTCAATTAGATTTTCATGATCTGTATGTTTAAAAGAGTACCTAGACTAAATTCCTTTGGAACAACAATCAAATGTTCTAACATCGTCCGAAATAAACTCTTTAATTTAACCTATCAAAATGAGATATATACGGGACAGCGGACACTGTAAGCCGTTGTCTTCGTCGATTATTTCAAATTCAGATTTCCTTGTCATTGACGATATCGAAGACGCTATGTTGTAGCGATTCACGACCCAATTTGATCGAAATTGGGATTTCATATGACACATCGAGATCATCACAAGAGCTTAATACATGCACAGAATTAGCGACGATAAAATCCCATGAAATGAGGACCAAGTGATTAAAGAGTTGAAGCGACGGTTATGTCAGCCATTTGTATCGGACTTTACCGTTGTCAGGCTATTCCGATGTGAGATTATTGAAAAAGTTATTCTTTGATTGAAGGACGAAGACCTCACTGGTTGGAGTATAAAACGTTTGCTTGAGAACACTAACGAAAAAGTCGAATATACATTTCCAAAGGGAGCAAAGGTCAAAGGAAATAGCAAAATCAAGGTACGTTGGTATGTGTAGCTCCTCAGTGGCAGTAACCATCCATCAATCAAATGACTTCATTTCCTACTCAATTCAGGATATGGAAAGAAGTGAAATACCCTTGGACCAAGGATGTCAGTAACCGGAATTGTGCAACATTCCCAAATGTTAATCGTATTAATAGCTGGAGAGGTGGAATGAAGCTATACTGAGCGGAACATTTAGAGCGAGTTTCAGCAGGGTTGACGTTCAAACCTGAACCGATCATAACAGAATCACCCCTATCATATTCTCAAAGATGTCATGTTATCTTTAACCAATTACTTCATTTCTCTCACAATTTGCCTTTCTATGACTCTTTAGTTTCACTATTCAATTTCCACCACCATATTCAACACCAGAATTTTGTATTAAAGCCATTGTACAGGGGGAGATTTGAACGCTTGAATGACGAAAGAAATCTGCCTAGAGTCATCCGCCATACCACCCAACTATTCAACCATCATTTTTTTAGGTGTGGGCAAGTGACCACAAGCCGTCTGATCAATCTGACGACTACGAAATGCCGCATGAGCAGAGTTGGAGACAAGGGCTCAGTGTGTCCACATCCTTGGAAAATCCAAATAAAGAGGTAAACATGGATTTTGTGAAAAATGACAATTTTGAAATAGTAATAGCGATAAGCCTATCAATGTTTAAATTGAACCTTAATTTTGTCCTGATACAAAAGTTCATAAAGGAGCGCGAGTTATATGTAGAATGAATTTTGGCAGTTTTTTCATGCGTTTTGCTTCTCTTTTTCTTATAAAAATTATCAAAACTCGCAAGATTACACCCTTTAATTCAAAAATATATGTCTCGTTTTCAAGGATTATCCACGGATTAACACCCAGAGGGCAGAGAATCATTGTGCCAGGAACTTTTGAATAAAAAGAAAGCTGTTTTGAATAGGTTTTACTTCTGGCAAAATGCATGAAAACCCCTATTCATTTTTGTCACACCCTGTACATATAACTCGCACTCCTTTATGAACTGATTAGTCTTGGGGCATTCTGGGTAAATGTTAAGGCGGAAAGTTATCTGTTCTACCCAAGAATGCGATACTGTTCACTCTATGTCTTGCTTTTACTTTTTAGGAGAAGGCGACCCATGTGAAACGGTCAGTGTACAATACAACATAAGCATACACAGACGTAATCATAAACATTCTTGGCTGGACTGTGTCGCAGAAATTATGGTCCTATTAGGAATTACTGTCCCCATCTATACATTGACTTTATTCTGTGTATCTTCTTTATTTTTATTATATTTTCCTACTAATCAGTGGTAGAAACGTTGAATTTTCTGTTTAGCAAAGTTTGCTTTGTTCAAATGATCAAGTGACCAGGTTTTATTTTTTGTTTGTCCTAAAATGGCAAAAGACAGATGAAATGAAGGACTTGAAGAGACAAGAAAAATGATTTTGGGGTGACGAGAAATAAGGCCATCGCTGAACAGATATATAATTAATTTGCAATTTTGTTTAAGTCAATGCAAGCTGATATTGTACCTGAATATTATTCCACAACAAAATATATTTTGTTTTGATTTTGACAAATTCATTGTCAATGAACGTGTGATGGGAATCGTTGAGGATTTGTGTCTTCATCGAAATTCAATACTGATTTGGATTCATTAGCCCGAAACTAGTGACAGATTAGAGTTTTAATAAACACTTTGGGATCGCTTAGTCTGTTAGTATTCCTGATTTATCTGAAAAGTTGAGTAACCCCCATGGTCAAGAGAATAGCTCTAAGTAAAGTGCTTTTTACATAATATAAGGGGGCAAAAGTTTAGTTCAAAAAATTTTAACTGGGGAAATTATTTTTTGAAATTATTTTTTTCCATAAAGTGAATTTTGAAGAAGTAAAATTATTTCAACCTTTAACCTAAAATACCCTTGCGGCAAAATAATATAATTGTCAGTTTCTACCTTACTGAAGAAAAATAAAATAGTTTGAACCGTTCGAAATCGTTATTTTTAAAACTCTTTAAAATCTATTTTTTAAATAAATCTGTAATTTACTGAATTGAAATGACGAAATAGGTACTTACAAATTTTGTAAGTAGTGGACAGTGAACCTCTTAAAGTTGACACCACTACCTTTCTAATCGTAGATTGAATTGTGTTCAATATGTCACCTTAAAGTTTCATAAAATTTTCCTTTTTCTATGTTAACATTTGAATTTTGAGTTCGAATCAATTCATCTTCGACAAAAGCATTAGTGCGTGTCATCATATAACTATTATCGAGTTTCACTGCGCCCATTTCTTTAAAATATTTATAGTTCGGGTACACTCATTATTTTTAGACAGGTGTGAGATATTTTAATAGCAATAATGGGGAATTTGACATGCACTTTATCATGTCAAATAGTAACTGGATAATCTCGAACTTTCATTTTTCTGATATACAGGGAATCTCTCGAGAAGATGAGCCTTGATCTCTAACTCATAAATATTGAAAAATTATCGTTGACTTTGGTATGTTTTATAATACATAGTTGCTAAGACACGGGAATAATCGTGTGAGTAGAAAGTACCAATCAGTTAATACATGTGATAATATTCGTATGTATGCCCCTCTATACAATAGCACTGTATTTTTGTATGCCCGCGGTGCTAGTGAATTGCGTAATGTTTTAATGATGTTTCCCCCCAGGTATCACTAAAAAGAACAATATGCCCTGTAAACATTTTATCAAGAGTAAATCATGTGGCGGCTGGAAATGACCGTCACTTTTAACACGTAATGGTCACATCATGATCAGAGCCCTGGTTATAGCCATAACTTACGAATATTTGCATTGATTTGCATTAAAATGTCCAAATATGTTAACATATGTGATACCATTGAGGTTTCAAAGTCTGGAAAATCAAAATGACCAACATGTACATATTTGTTGCAGAAAAACAATTTTGAAGCAGGTTCAGAAATTATTGCTTTGTTATGTGTTAAAATGTACAGGTATGCTCTCATATGTAATTCCATTGAGGTTTTGGAGTCAATATGGCTGTCATTTAGACTGAAATCAAAACACCATTTGAGCCCAGTACTCATGGTACTATTTTTAGACTCCAAATGAAGCTGTCAAAATGGAGTGATCAGTACACAAAGAACTTTTAAATCTGGTCAGCACTTGCATTTGTATTGTTTATTCCACTCTTAATATGGTATTTATATATTAATAAAATATGTTTTGTTGACTTAATAGCACCCGTTTTTGTAAGTGATTGAATTCATTGAACTTAAATGTGTTATAACAAGGACTAAACGAGCCCTCAAAGAAATGTTATTTGTTCAAGGAATTTTATGTAAGGATTAGTCTCTCAAGTTTCAATATACAGAAAAACACACTTTATAGCCTTGAAGAGTTTTAAACGGAAATTGAAATATGACATTTGAATTTGAAGTCCCTGGGTGGCATAAGAAAATGAAGAATAAGATATGTCTGCATGTGTTCTTTGTGGTATCGACAGTGGGGCTTATATCAACTGCACCTACTGATAAACCTGCATATGTATCTTCAATTGTGGACAAAGATAACTTTACAGCATTAGTAAATGATGTCATTTACTCCAATGAGCAAAACACAAATGCAACAGTGTCAAATGATGCACTTTTGGAAACTGTCCTGAATATTACCTTGCAATGGATGCATGATCATAAGCACTTGAAAGATCAAGATCAGTTCTCATTGGGAAACTTATCAAAAGAAGACGTAACTAAACTGAAGGATTTCATCCAGGAGTTTTATGTCAACATTACAAGTTCTGAAGACTCACAAAGTCTTGGAAATGGGATGAGTGGGATTACATTCATGGTGATCTTCCTTGGCTGGTACACAATTATCATCTTTGGATGTATGTTATGTTGCTCAGACTCGGACAAGCATTGTAAGAAGTACTGCAATATTGATACTAGTTATGGGGATGTTGTTTCTTTCTGAGGACTTACAAGATGTCTCCCAGTACAAATATGCTTGTAATATGTTCATATTCATGCACCTTTGGACGTCTACTATGCGATGCATTTGGCCCCTGTTGTTTCTTACATCAATGCTGAGTTTGGAAATACTTAAGACAAGATGAAAAAGATGAAGCATTGATGTGACAAAGTAGATACAAAGAATTGTTGATATATGACATTCTGATACTAGTCCAGTAAATATGGCATTCCAGAAAGACGAGACATACAAATTGTTGTATTGATATGACAAAGTACATATGAAGAAATGTTGATATATGACATTCTGATACTAGTCCAGAAAAGATGGCATTCCAGAATGACTCAAGACAAGATAAAAAAGTGTTGTATTGATATGACAAAGTACATATGAAGAAATACTGATATATGACATTCTGATACTAGTCCAGAAAAGATGGCATTCCAGAATGACTAAAGACAAGACAAGAAATTGTTGTATTGATATGACAAAGTACATATGAAGATTGATATATGACATTCTGATACTAGTTCATAAAAGATGGCATTCCAGAAATACTAAAGACAAGACAAAAAATTGTTGTATTGATATGACAAAGTACATATGAAGAAATATTGATATATGACATTCTGATACTAGTCCAGAAAAGATGGCATTCCAGAAATACTAAAGACAAGACAAAAAATTGTTGTATTGATATGACAAAGTACATATGAAGAAATATTGATATATGACATTCTGATACTAGTCCAGAAAAGATGGCATTCCAGAAATACTAAAGACAAGACAAACAATTGTTGTATTGATATGACAAAGTATATATGAAGATTGATATATGACATTCTGGAACAATGCAGACATGAAGAAATGTTGACATTCTCATAGTAGTTCAGAGACAGTAGCAGCAGAGGGAGTTTGGGGAAAATACACTGTAATCTGTTGTTTGTGGGGTTATTCTCCATGCAGGGTTAAGATCGGTAAATCTATATGTATATTAATGTGATCTGCATGAGAACAAAGGCATTAACATCCAAAATGTCACCGACTGTCCTTTGTTAGACATCAACCACAAAACACCATCCAGAAAACAATATGTCACCACTTGTGGCAGTGACAAACAAGGCATTAACATGACAAAATGTCACCACCTAGTTGCTCACAATATTATGAGTTCAAACTTTAGTCAGATTTGAATTTCTGAGAACTTGTAAAGTCAAATTAGAACTTCTGAAAAGATGTAGATGATTTTGAAAAAAAAATTTGGTCAATTTGAAGCAAGTTGAAAACAGATCTTTTTGACCTTTTTGACCTTGAGAAGGTCATTAAAGGTCAAATGTCAAATCTAAAGTCAGATTTGAATTTCTGAGAACATGTAGATGATTTTGAAAAAAAAAATTAGTCAATTTGAAGCAAGTTGAAAAAAGACCTTTTTGACCTTTTTTGACCTTGAGAAGGTCATTGAAGGTCAAATGTCAAATCTAAAGTCATATTTGAATTTCTGAGAACATGTAGATGATTTTGAAAAAAAAATTTAGTCAATTTGAAGCAAGATGAAAAAATACCTTTTTGACCTTTTTTGACATTGAGAAGGTCATTGAAGGTCAAATGTCAAATCTAAAGTCAGATTTGAATTTCTGAGAACATGTAGATGATTTTGAAAAAAAAATTTAGTCAATTTGAAGCAAGTTGAAAAAAGACCTTTTTGACCTTTTTTGACTTTGAGAAGGTCATTGAAGGTCAATTGTCAAATCTTAAGTCAAATCTAAAGTCAGATTTGAATTTCTGAGAACACGTAGATGATTTTGAAAATTTTTTTTAGTCAATTTGAAGCAAGTTGAAAACAGACCTTTTTGACCTTTTTTGACCTTGAGAAGGTCATTAAAGGTCAGATGTCAAATCTAAAGTCAGATTTGAATTTCTGAGAACACGTAGATGATTTTGAAAAAAAAAATTAGTCAATTTGAAGCAAGTTGAAAAAAGACCTTTTTGACCTTTTTTGACTTTGAGAAGGTCATTAAAGGTCAAATGTCAAATCTAAAGTCAGATTTGAATTTCTGAGAACATGTAGATGATTTTGAAAAAAAAAATTAGTCAATTTGAAGCAAGTTGAAAAAAGACCTTTTTGACCTTTTTTGACTTTGAGAAGGTCATTGAAGGTCAAAAGTCAAATCTAAAGTCAGATTTGAATTTCTGAGAACACGTAGATGATTTTGAAATTTTTTTTAGTCAATTTGAAGCAAGTTGAAAACAGACCTTTTTGACCTTTTTTGACCTTGAGAAGGTCATTAAAGGTCAAATGTCAAATCTAAAGTCAGATTTGAATTTCTGAGAACACGTAGATGATTTTGAAAAAAAAATTTAGTCAATTTGAAGCAAGTTGAAAACAGACCTTTTTGACCTTTTTTGACCTTGAGAAGGTCATTGAAGGTCAAATGTCAAATCTAAAGTCAGATTTGAATTTCTGAGAACATGTAGATGATTTTGAAAAAAAAATTTAGTCAATTTGAAGCAAGTTGAAAAAAGACCTTTTTGACCTTTTTTGACTTTGAGAAGGTCATTGAAGGTCAAATGTCAAATCTTAAGTCAAATCTAAAGTCAGATTTGAATTTCTGAGAACACGTAGATGATTTTGAAAAAATTTTTAAGTCAATTTGAAGCAAGTTGAAAACAGACCTTTTTGACCTTTTTTGACCTTGAGAAGGTCATTGAAGGTCAAATGTCAAATCTTAAGTCAGATTTGAATTTCTGAGAACACGTAGATGATTTTGAAAAAAAAATTTAGTCAATTTGAAGCAAGTTGAAAACAGACCTTTTTGACCTTTTTTGACCTTGAGAAGGTCATTGAAGGTCAAATGTCAAATCTAAAGTCAGATTTGAAGGTCAAATGTCAAATCTAAAGTCAGATTTGAATTTCTGAGAACATGTAGATGATTTTGAAAAAAAATTTAGTCAATGTGAAGCAAGTTGAAAAAAGACCTTTTTGACCTTGAGAAGGTCATTGAAGGTCAAATGTCAAATCTAAAGTCAGATTTGAACTTCTGAGAACATGTAGATGATTTAGAAAAAAATTGAAGTCAGTCTAAACAGTATTTGTTAAGTTATAGGAAGTTGTAAGAAATTGTTACAGACGCCAACCGCCGGACGCCAACCACCAACCACCAACCGCCGGACGCCGTCGCAAAAAAACGGAGACCATAACAATATGTCACCACTTTTGGTGGTGACATAAAAAAACGGAGACCATAACAATATGTCACCACTTTTGGTGGTGACATAAAAAAACGGAGACCATAACAATATGTCACCACTTTTGGTGGTGACATAAAAAGCTGATAAGTGGCAGGAAAGTACTTTTAATCTTGACTTCATAGCTCATCTGCAAGATGGAATCTAGCATATCTGAAAGCTATATTCTTGTCATAAAACTCTCAAATACTATATTGAGAGAAAAATTGATGAAATTGGTCATTTTTATTTCTCAATTCCCTTAAGAAAGATGTCAAATAGATGATTTAGAAATATGCCTTTGAAAATTGGTGTAGTGTATTAAGTTTTTGCTTGAAAAGACAGATACACTTACTGATGGCTTCAATATACCTCTCTTGAAATAAGTTCATTGGGATAAAAATAAATCGTTACATTTTGGTCAGATATTGGAGAAAATCTGAGAGAAGTTTGAGGTTTCTATAACAACCAATGACATAAAACCTCAAAATACAACAAAAAATAATTTGAAATTGACATACAAGAAAATGTTTTTATTTCATCTGATATCCTTACAATAAAGCCAAGGTATAAAACCTTGTTTAGCAAACAACAATACTCAGGTTGTGGTTACAGTTGACCTAGAAATGTACAAAAGCTAAATATTTGAAAATTATTTGGCAGAATTTTAATGAGTTTTAAAATTGTTGATCAAAAATGTGATTGAACCTACTTAATATGACTATATAAGATTTATATATTACACAAAAAGCATTCTTTCTTCAATCCTTTCATCTATTCATTACATCAGTCATTTTATGTCATTCTTTCTTATTTTGGATGCAAACACAGACTATTGGTACTACTACAAAACAGGGCAATTTTGAAATACAAAATCTAATCCGATCTTAGTAGTAGTTAGCCGTTTTTTTAAAAGCAACAATCCTTGCAGAATTTGCATTTAAAAATGCCTGTTTCATGAATATGATAAATATTTGATATGTCATATGCAGAACATGAAAGGCATGAAGCTGCCTTAATGCTGGCCAAATATAAAGGCAAGATCATGTTTCATCAAAACTTATTTATATAATGTACAAACTAAATGTATAAACGATATACTTATAAACAAATTTACAAAAATATAAATTCTGGAGTGACATAGAGTACCTGCTAAAGAAAACTGTAAGAAAAAGTCCTTGTTTTCTATTGTTTGAGAATGTCTGACTAGTAGATCCTATTTCTGACAAAACATACCGACTTTGATCAAGTCTAGTGATGTCACAAAAATGTAAGCTCTATTTTGCTGCTATTAATCTTAAAATAATCCGATAATTAGAGTAAATCTTAAGACATTTATATTAGGTGTAGAAGCAGTTATCTCGTCTTGGGATTATCACTATGGTAATTTATTGGAAATACGAGTAAACACATGATATTGAACATGCAACTTTCTCCAAACTAGACATCCAGGAATGTGTACTCTTAACAAACTTTATATACCGGTATGTGAACTAAAAATGATATAAGTCAAGAGTAATTAAATACTATGTTTAGCATTATTTCATATTTGGAGATGGATTGGGCGACAGGCTTTTTTAATTTTTTGTTTGATCTCAAAATATTAGCTTTGTACAATAAAACACATATTTCTGTCAAAACAGATAGAAATATGCAATTTAGTAAAGCTGCAACTCATTTTGGTGTACTTTTAAAATAGATAGGAAGAAAATGCTAAACAAATCATCTAAATACCCTTGCCTTATATAATAATATAATATAATGTTATATAGTAAGGTTACAAAACGAGTTATCAAAGTAATAAATCTTGGCCTATATTTGGCTGTAAACAGAAAAAGCTGCTCTTTGAGTTTATAAAATATTTGGCAAATACGAAAGTGAGATCCTTGAGAATTCAATTGTGACTTCTCTGTGTTTGAACCATTTTTAAAAAAGACGAGATCCAGAATGAGAAATGTTAAGTTTGCATTGGACAGCTTTGTCATAACTCATAATATGCATAGAAATAATGTATTAAAATTCAACACAAAAACCAATCCAAATTGAAAATCTAACCAAATGGCCTATGTTCTATAGTGGTATTTACATACATATATAAACATTGATATACAGGGCTACAAAATGCCCAAGAATGTTGGTTTATACTCTATGTTTAGCATGCGCGTTTTGTACAATTGGTTTTACATGGAATCACTGTTTATATGAAATCCTGCAAAGACCTATAAAACATTTCCAACCAGACATACCAATATTTCCTTCTAGAAATACCCAGGAAATATCCCTCTATTTATCCATCATACCTCTTTGCAAGATTTTCTCAAACACAAATATATAATTTCTAAATGTCACAAATATTATAAAACAGATGTTTACTGGACAAAGTCATACATGTACAAACCATATTTGAACACATTTACAAATTCTGTGAATCCCTTTGAGGGAGAGATCTTCGATTCTTCAAACTTGTCATGTGTATTAGTTCACCAAATCACTTGTCCCACAGGGGTCAGTTTTTGAAACCGTCGCAACTTACAATTTGGTCACAAAGTTATATTAAAGTAAACAATAGTATTCCAAATAAAGTAAATTATGATTGTACTAAAAACGGACCCCAAGGTAGTTGGTTAAAAAGGTTTTACTTTGTATTCAATTCAATTTTTGTTGTGCACTCGAGGGAGCTTATGTCAACTTTATACCCAGACGGATTACAGTAGACAGAATTAAATTCCCATTGTGGCAAATATCAAATAGTGTTCTACAAATTGAAGGAAAATAATGAATTAAATTAAACGCACATCTAGAAATGTTACAAATGAGTGTATGTATACATTACTATCACTAATGAGTTCAATTGTATTTTGTATGTTTTAAGACAAGTGATTTGGTTATTATGTAGATGAGTTCACCCTGAATGCCATGTTTCACAGGCATCAGTATCCCACTGTCTTCATTTGGAATATGTAAACACAGACAGGCATTCTCACGACAATAACTGGGAAACGGCACACAGAAGTCCACATTCATAATACTATATATTCGGCTAGATGTTCACGCCACCAATTGGCTACGATCTGATGCATCCAGGGGGTGTGATCCACATGTTAATATGTATGCACCTATGTGTATGTCATGCATTCTTCCATAAAACATTCTAATATAGTTTCTTTTGATCCAGGTCAGTTCCATAGTTTTAACAGTTCCTTCATTCATGAGCTCTTGTAAATAAATGTTCTCACCACACCACAGCACGATATTCACATTTTTTAAGAAACAGCTAAAACTATACAGTATTAAAACTGCAAAAAATTAGCAACTGTAATCATATATTCATGAACACAATTTATCTCAGCCTCTCCAAAAATGTCAATTCGTCCTCTGGACCTCTGCTTATGACCATCCTAATGTGTGTGGTGGTACATGTATTTTATACAATAGTCTAGGTTTGTGACGTGCCATATCAAGTAGCACCTCAGGGGATAGGTTGGGGTACCAGTCTAGTTTGTCTCCATGGGAGCGGGTACAGTTCCCTTCCTGGATTTGACCTCCATCACATGGCGCTCCTGAAAACAGTCATACATTCTTAGTAACACACTAAATATGAACTTTTATACATGTAGAACATAAGACAAAAGTCGTTAATGATGAAAACAAATAAGTGATAATGTTTTATTCCATAGAATGCTGCTTATTCTACCAAAGATAAACATGATAAAACAAGATTAAGTATATCAAGTCTGCCAGATTCAGCTATATTAATAATTATAAAATAACACGAATTGGTGAGTTTAGTCTTCGTTATAATACTGCCATTAGCAGTGCGATAGAAGATGCAGTCTTTTAATTAATTATTATAAACTGATGAATCACTGATTAGACCGATTAATTGTATTTGTAGAGTAATTTATCGTTACACCTGTCTCACCATCCCACTCTTCCTCAAACATGAACGTAATCTGGTTGGGAAATAGATAGTGCCTGGAGGGAGGGGTGGCAGATCTTTGATGCAATTTATTCGCATTATTAATGAGATGTATGAATCATATGCAATTTTATAGACACTGTGGTTATCTATTCAGACAGTAAGATGCAACAGAGATAAAAATTCAATGAGACAACAATTGGATGCACAGGAATGATATCTATCTAACATATGCTGTAATGTTAATTTGCTTTGGATCTGATCTTAAAAGTCCATACTTATAGCTGTGAAATACAAGCTGAAGCTATTGATCTGGATGATCAATAGGAACAGTGTGTCATTCCAATAGTCATATTATGTTAACGACACATGCCTCTCTTTACTAAAGAGTAGAAATCCTGATTGCCTTCGCTTTTAGCTTTCTCGCAATATTGTCACTTTTATGTGTTTTATGGTAGGTTCTTTCACAGTAAAGGGAAGAGCAATGCTAAATGATTATCATAAAAAATTGCAGTGAAGACAGAGGGGTGAGAATTTATTGATTACAGCTACAAGAGACAAGACCTTCAGCATGTTTTATTCATTCTTTGAACACTACAAAAACATATTTAACACTGTGATTCACTGTTTAAGAAAATGTCAAATAACGACTGGGTTATCTATATTTCTATTATAGGATTTGATCCTATGTTTTCAGATTGATGTACTTGAGGGTGTTTTGAATACAATTTGATTTTGAGTATTTGATATTTTTGAAACACTACACCTTCTCTGCTTCATAATTTCATTTTATATCATAGAAATAACACTGAGATAACTGCTCATTGTACCTGATATGACAGAATGTTAAAAGCTTTCTACCATAAATTTGGCATAAAAAGAACCTTCCTTTCTACATAATGGTAAATCATGATAGAGATAGTTATGAAACAGAAATATAATTATAGGTCTTGTGAGACGCATAACTATATAGACAGACTATTTTCCGAAGCTCTATCTCTGCAGATGCTCGGAAACAATGTAGTTTAAAAAGATATCACAGTTTGGAAAGTATCAATGAATCAGAATATTTTTTAATGAATACTCTGACCCTTATCAAGTCACTACATTCTTCAAGTACTTTTTTAGTATTTTTTCTGAAAGCGCCACTAAATAATTCAATGCATTACTCATACTGTATTATGTAGCTGACATCTGTAGGAATCCCTTGCATATTGTTTTGAATGAAGAATCATACTTAAATATTCAAGACATTGTCTTCGCTAAAGATCCATCCATTTGGAATTCCTATTTCTATTTACACAGTGCCACAAATAAAATCAAATGCCATATACACAATATGCGGGCTATCATTATCTCATTAATCGTAATAATTTATTATTTCAGATAAGAGTAAAGGTGATTCTTGTGGGATGTGTCACTTATAATTTACCTGCAATTTTCCTCTTATTCAACATTTTCCATTAATCAGATCAAATTGAAATAATGAAGCTGCGGCATGACATAATATGATAATGAATGATATTCTTTCATATTCAGTCAATATCCATAGCATTGTCTGCCTGAAGTTCAATACAAGAGGTATGAATCACATGCCAGCCTGATATTCCAGACATTTATGCATTACGTGAATTCCTAGACGAAAATGTTCACAAATGTAAAAATAAATATGGGATGAATGCCAATTTACATGTACTTAATACTCAACATGAAATATTGTGCATACTAAAACTTATCATTTTTTTTAATTATAGTATATTAGTAAATTCATTTTGATTTTTATAGCAGTGTAGGGATTGCTATTTTGCCTGTTTGTAGGGAAATCTTTTGGAAGAGTTATCCATAAGTTATTTTTAGGAGACAGTTCTCCTGCAATTCAGTCTTATCACTCTGCATAATAATCCCCAGAGGCAAGACAGAAGCCGAAGGGGATTATCACAAAAATAAATTTCACCCATTATAAACTGATTCTCAGAATTTTTTTCAATTCACATTATACAAATATTAGTACACATTATCTTCTTAACGGGTGAGCTTACTTACAGAGGTAGATAGTAGAAATTATGCACCTCCAAAGTCAACTGAATCTGTATCAAGTAAGAGTATTTAGATACTAATATAAGTGTTATTTGACAGATTTGGGATTTATGAATTCGACATGTTCTAAATTTTTCAGATGTTTCAATTTCATCTCAATTGTAGAATTTCAATATACTTGTGTTCTACAAATGCTCAAGCTCTTTCTGATTACTATAGACACAGCATTTGAAAATGTTAACAGTAGGAACATGACAGTAAATTGCGAATTCTGATCTTTACATCTTGATGCAATCCCCATGGCAATTAATATAATACAATGAGCTTGCTTTATTACACAACAGTAAAAGACTAGGCTGAAGATCGGGAAGCAATACGGAATATTCCATCAGCATAATGTCCAACCTGACCCATCAATTTTATCCAATTCATGTTAGGACTATGAATGTGAAAATAATTGCTGTATATATTATCCTGCATACAAATCCCATCATTAAAACCAGATGAGATACATCGTGGGTATTGTTTGTAATAAGTGTAAGTCGAGCATGTTTTATAGCAATTGACAAAGTGCCGGAGTTCATTTATCATCTATATAATTTGTGCTACATTGGGTAGTTCTAATGTACCATTTAACAGAGTCTGAGATAAAAGATAAAGGGTGACTGGGGCAAGGTGACATGTTATTTATGTAACAGTTGCTAAGTAATACCAAATGCACACAGAACCTTTGGACATTTTATGCCTGAATAGCATCCTTGATTGAAAACGGTTTGTTGCATTATCGATTTTATAAAGCTTTGAATAATCTTGTAGTAAAGCTTTGAATAATCTTGTAGTAAAGCTTTGAATAAGCTTGTAGTAAAGCTTTGAATAATCTTGTAGACTGAACTCTAAATAAGTTAGCGTATCAGATGTTTGAAACTATCAAGTAGATAATGAAACATTACCATGGCCGTCACTCAAGAACTTGGGTTTTAAATACTAGGGCTCTCGCTAGGCTTTGAGACTGTGGCGCAGCACCACAGTCTATTAAGCTACCACTACACCCTCTTGACTAACCATGATTGTTTCCACGTCTAAACTTGACTGAATACACAATAATAGCAAGTGAAAAGGATAAAATATTACATAGATATGATTTATCAAGATTGAACGGTAATGCTGAAGATGTTTCCACAAGACCCTAAATATTTCCTGGTGAGAGCCCTGATACTGTTACTGAAAATGAGTACACGTGGCATATAAATTACAATGAACTGTCTATGACATTTACAGGATAAATATCATAACGAATATTGATTGGCAAAAAACTAATAGAACTATGTTAAAGTACAAACGTATCATGAAAATAGATTCATGTAGAAAAAAGAGCAAATTTTCATTCTGGAGCCATGTCTAATATGATCATCAAAGCATATAATACAGATTCACTCAGACAAATTAATCCCAACCTACAAGCAATATACTTCAAAACTAATCGTGTAGAGAACACAGACTCAATTTAATAGTCGGTTTGATGTGTTGAATCATCAAACTCATATTTCAACTGATAAAGTCCTGTTTGAGGAATATGAAAACCATACAAAAAATATTGAAATGTGAAATTGTCTAACCTCACAATCTGGATTTGATTATGACATATAGAACAAAAGTTCATGCTAACTTACCTTAATATGCTTGTGAAAATATGTAAAAACTGCATTTACACCCTGGTTTTGTTTAAATTAAACAACACATATGGTATACATGTACCAGTACTATAAAGCTTCAGTCACATTTGCTCTATGACGGGTGTACGGCGGGCGTAACTTAACAAAAAGCGATATAGAAAATCTACATCGTACTGCTTATCACTATATTTTATGCTGCATATTTCTCTCAATTTTTAGAAGTTACAGCCGCCATACGGTTGCCGTAGATCAAATGTGACTGAGACATTACCTAACAAAGAAAATCTATGTACAGGTGTTGATGTTATAACTTACATGTTCTTTGAGTCTTTCCATCATAGCCTTGAGTTGTTCTTCCTTATTCTTAAGTGTAGTTTCCATGTCTCTGATGATCTTTTCTTCAGTGGCCTTGCTGAAGGCATCACTCTTAGCCTTGGCATCTTCAATATGTTTGGCCTATAGGATACACACATGGACATCAAAAATAAAAGAAAATAACTTAAAATTGGATTTAAGGTGCTGAGCAATTTTTGACATAATTTAAATGAAGAAAATGTAGTATCGCTTCGTTAATGAGGTGAAGCATATGATGAAAGGAGGGAACATCAAAAGTTTCTGTTGAAGATATCTTTAAAAAATTTAACGAACTAATCCCAAAATAGCCCCCGAAGGGTGCTATAAAAAGACATTTTGCAATTTCGCTTAATATACAGAACAGGCACATTTTGAATCTCTGTCAAAAATTACACACACTTAAATCCCATGGAAGATGAAATGATCATGCACCAAAACAAAACAAAAATGAATGTTGGATTAAAATATAAACTGAATTATATACGACAATTACATAATGTCATGCATTATAATAATTATAATTAATATTTAAATAAAATGTTATAGTCGGCGACGTAATAAGACATACATGTAGTAATAATGATATTCAGCAAATCTGTTGCTAAGTTGGAGTAAGTATGCTAAACCATTAATGATATACTACTTTCCGCAAAATAATGAGAGTTCCGCAAACTATTAGAGAATGGCTTGAGAGAAATGAAAGGAAATAATGATGCTTTAGAAGTTGAATAATTTGCAATTCCCAAGTAACCCAAGAATCATTTTTCAATTATTGAGGCAGGATTTGATTTTAGAACATGATAGAGAATACGACAACGGACAGTACTAACTGGGAACTTCATTGAATTATGTTGCTATAATTCAATTTAATTGTTGTCAAATCAGTCAATAATGCTCAAATGGTCAACAATACTGAAATGCTCAAACAATGCTGTAAATGAATTGCCACAATATTCAAAAGTTTTTATAAAATCGGAACATGTTACATGTATATGATATTATAATGGTTCTCAATAATAAAAGTGGATACAAAGAGTAGAATACTACACAAT
This sequence comes from Owenia fusiformis, assembly GCA_903813345.2. Taxonomy (NCBI): domain Eukaryota; kingdom Metazoa; phylum Annelida; class Polychaeta; order Sabellida; family Oweniidae; genus Owenia; species Owenia fusiformis. Next base: position 10,004,453 of record CAIIXF020000001.1, read on the forward strand.
AAATTGATGTATTATACTGATTTATTTTAAAATGGCTCTTAAACGCACAAGTTAATCGATGACTAGGTCTTAAATTGTACATTTCACAGATGTTTTACTTTCAGTTTGGTAATTTAGAAGCAATTTGTCTTCGAAGAAGGTTCTCAGTTTATCTTGATGCAATTAATTACAAGATACAGAGTAGCATGTTGCAATTGGCACACTTCTGCTGTAAAGACACAGAGTGGCTATTACAAAATTATAGTGGAATTCTACATTTTGTACGAAGTGAATATGTATCCTTCGTGTTATCAGCAAACCAAAAACATACAGTTCATGAATTCTTAATGTTGCATTCAAAACTTTCCATTTGGAACGAGTGTATCATTATCATTTTTAACATTTCTTGAATGGAATGCCTCAAGTGATTTATTCAAAAATAAGCAATGGTTACTCATGACCTTTTAGCATATGGTACCACTCTTGTATTAGCTCAAGATAGTAACTCAATCCTTCCACAATTAGCACATGGTGCCCCAGTCCCATTTAAGCCACATACAAGATTGACCATGATGACCACTCAAATCAATTTTATACAATAAAGAAGTACACAATTCATTTTGAATTTGATCTTGGTGAAACTGGTAGTTGTGTTCCAGACTGCATTCGGCACTTACATGTTCGCGGAGTCTTTCCACCATACCCTGGATCTGTTGGCATCTGTTTGCTTCAGCCGCCTTTAGTTTCTGGTCAATCTGATCCTCGAGCAGCTTCCTGTATCGCTCCACAGCTGCCTGGACTTCCTTTACACGTTGGTTCTACGATGAATCAGGGCACAAGTTACAACACAGAAAATGCATGCAACGTCGTAAAATTCATGAGATCATCTTAACGAATGACGAAAGGACAAAACATAATTCATCAACAGTTTTTAGCACAAACCCTTTTGCTAATGGGTTGTAGTGAAGTCACAATTAAGCAACCACTTCTACATATATCCAGTATTATCCCTAAGGAGGAACTAAATGTAAAAATAATATTCGCATGTTCTTTACCCAGTGGATTTCAGAGCCATTATGCTAAACTAAATGTCACAATAGAAAATAAGATCTCACAGGACTACCTCATTAGAACTCTATATCACGACCATAACATCAAATAAACATCAAACTTTGACCGTGCAACAATTGCTCATGGACATGGCAATGTTCAAATCAAAGCAACATTAAAATGATCCCACAACACGCAATTATAAAATAAACTTTATGGAGACATCAAAAATGATTGAGTTTAAATTACTAAATAAAATATTTTATACAGAATAATTGCATGCAAAGGCAATAAAACTGATCAAGCTACTAATAAGAAAAAAAAAATAATACTAAGAACTGGTATACAAAATAATTCTGTATAAATACCTCTATGCTGGATTTATTACATTCAGGGACCTATATTTGAACTTACTTTGTGTGAATAATCAGATTTACCTTATTATATCCCAGAGCAGTAATCCATAAACTGTCCTTAAGCTAAATACTTTAATCTACTTACTGAATCAGGACCTCAATACACAGTACTGTTGATCCAGTGCTTTCATTTTCTACATACTAGCAAATTCATATAAATTAAACACAATACTGTACTCTTGGTAATTTTCGTGTGCTACTATATTTAGCGCTTTTCGCGAGTTTTGAAAACTCGCGAAATATAATAGCCGCGAAATTCAAAAAGTTCTAATTTGCGAAATATAATAGTCGTGAAATTCTTGGGAATTTATTTCACTCAATGTTGATGATAGTTTCATCAAGTATTGGGCGATAAAAGGTTGGAAGGTTACTGTATTCTTACATTTGAATTCTGGAAGATCATAACTGAATGGACATTCTCACAAAATTGCTCAAGATGAAGGGCAATCATGGCTGATATTGAAGTGGAAAGCGTGGTATAGCATGACAAACTAGGGATGTCACGGAACAAAAATATTTCAGGACGGGAATTATCCATTTTGGGATGGGACATTCGGGACGGGACGGGACATTACCAATAAAATAGTTAAGAAGTTTAAAACAGTTTAAAACAAATTTTTGTAAAAATTGAAACACCTTTAATCGTAGATGTTTTTTAAATGTCATAGTATATCATCCCTGAGCTCAAGAGACCTTAAAGCACTTCTGAGGCTGTGGTGATTACAGTTTTATATTGGTCAGCTGGGGCTAATGCTTCTTAATTAAACTCACAATATGAGCCTCAAGGTAGTCTCGCTGATGAAATTAAGCAAGATAACAATACAGAACAGTACATGTCAATGATGCATGTTTTGCTTCAATGGCCTGTGTAATGGCTATAGATCAACAGCACAAGTAGTTCTTTTCCAACCATTGTAAAACTCCATCCTTTCTGGGTGATATCATAATGGCACAAATGTATGCTAATTATACCTCACAAATCAAATTCCACACATTTGCATAAAATGCATACTTACCAAGCAATAACAACGCAGCCTTTGTGCTAGATGTCAAATCCTTGGAAGCAATTTGTGATTTACATGCAGTTTAAAGAGAAATTAGTCATAACTTACATGTTCATTCATTTTTTTCTGGAGGTTGGAAATCTGTGTTTCTCGCTTTTCTTCCATAGATGATAGACGTTTCACCATTTTTTCTTCAGAAGCTTTTTGGAACTCAGCTTCTTGCTCTAGCTTCTTTCTTAGGACTTCATCAGCTTTTTGTTTACTTTCTTGAAGTGCCTTCTGGCGCTGAGCCTCCAATTGCTAAAATTACAATATCATCCATGTGAAGGATTTTACATTCAATTCATAATGTATGATTGCAAGACTATTTTTACAACAAATATATGAAATATCTGTATTAGGTTGTCACATTGGACAAACAAGGCATTAACATGCAAAATGTCACCACCTGCTATTTATTACAGATCCCGAACTACTAACACTTGGATGCTAACCTCACAAAAATTGGACACTATAACAATAGGTCAACGCTTCTGATGGTGACATAAAAATGAGGACAAGATATGTGTCTACCATATCTGTCAAATTTAGCTTTAGTGAACTGTATTACATATACATGTACAGTATAATTAAATAAAAATTCAGGTTGTTAAATATCACAAGCATGCCCCTCACCAATTTCCTCTCCTCAGCCTCAGCATGTTTCCTCTCTATTTCTTCCTTGGTGATACCTGGCTTCTCTTTGGGGGGTGAGATAGGCCTGGGAGTATTCTCCGCAGAGGCTGGCTTCAGGATGACTTCATAGGACAAACCTCCAGTAGTTTCACGTGGACTTTCTGCAATAATTATTCACATTTCTTCACATCTTATTTTGGTTATAATTTATTGAATTATTCTCATAGACTCGAATTAGTGCTGGTTAATAAAGCAATGTTAATAATTCTTAATCTACTTCAACTGTAAATTCTACCTAACTTTTAAATACCTAGACCATCTATTTTATTATTAGGACATGAGGTTAAAACATAAGAGGAAGAACAGAGATAAGATGCTTATGTATAATGTGCGGTAATAATAATATATGGTAAATATTGATATTAATATCAACCAAACATTTATAACATGAAAACACTGGCAAAGCTGAAAATAAATCAAAAATACTAGACTGTGTAAAAATGAAGATAATCATCTCAAAGTAATCAAACACAAGGATGAATATTACAAAGCATAACATAAGATCTCTGACTAGACAGGATATATTCCTATTGAATATTGTGAGTCATACACTGTGCAGACAGACAACTGAAAAGTGATCTGATTATACATTATAAGTAAGTAAGCCATGCACTTGAATGTAAATCACCTCTAGTAAGAACAACCTCTATCCCATGAGGGTACATCAAATAAAGTTAGAATAGAATTTCTTCATAGTTCATTCAATAAGTTAAGGAAAAGTGTAACAGCACTAAGGTCCTGAAATTTTAATGATGTTGATTTTCTGTTTTTTACTGCACAGAGCTATTCCTTACCAAACATAATGAAACCAAGAACAGTTAGAATTCGCAGATTTAATTCAATTTCAGACCATATTTGGAAATATTGACATATGTGAAGTGGAAATATGAAAATTAAACAGAATTTATTCACATACTTATTATATACCCTTTAAAAAGATGGAGTTGCTCTCAATTCGTTCTTCAAAATGTTATTTTTATTAAAATAACGCCCATTTAGATACTTGAGTACATGGGTCATATCCAAAGAACACAAAATAATACATTCTGAATAATATAGCAGAATTTACCCATATTAATATAAGAGTTAGTTTCCATCAAGAGAAGGCCATCCCAAAAAGCTGCCATTTTATGATCTCCTAGGTTCTTAAAACATATTATGGAATAATTTCTTTCCTTGTGAAGTTGAGATGAAATCAGGAAAAAATAAACTAACACAGCAGATTCTTGATGGGAAGGCAGCAAATAAAACATGAGAGGAGAAGACGCGCTTGCAATACTAGAATTCACAATCCAAAAACATATATATGAAACACACATGTACAAAACCTACGGAAAACCTCCTGAGTTTTGTTGAAACCTCGTGGAGTTTTGGTAAGTTATTGATTGGGTACAGACCCGCATGTCTATTGAGATTTAGGGAAGAATTGCAAGGGTGTAAGTTACAATGATTAATGATTACAGTTAAAGGATTGATGACTGACAGTGGAGGAATTATCAAGATATCCTATAGATTAAAATCAGTCTCTGAAGCAAACATGCCATGCGAAAAGCTTGCAAATGAAAAAATACATATAACAGGACTCGGAACTGAACTTATGAACATATTGGTGAACCGACCATGTGTAACATTATGTAACAACATGACAGCTACTAATGCAGCCAGGCATGGTGAACTAATATCACATGGAGCATTGGTGATGTAAAACATAATAGGGTCGATGCCAAGCATAATGATGGTGATATTTCACTGTAAAAGAACACGGAAGTCAGCCTTGCCTAGAATTCTTATACCTTTCCAGACGATAACGGCATCAAAGAGTTGTAGTTGGGGGTGTATCTTGTCAGGCAGCTGTTTGGTAGGGCCTCTCAGACAGAGGTACACACTCAGCCAATTGCAAACTATGCACAAAATACAAGTGCTATGACAACCAACTGTTTGTAGAAAATGAACTTAAGAGAACCATTTCAGTGTCTATTTATATGACCGTTCATCAGGCATGTATAAAATCTCTGCCCTCGTCTTCTTACTCTCTACATGTACTTCCAACAGAAGGGATAACAGGGATTTCATACATGACCACTTAACTAAGAATCATTGTTCTCGATCATGTTATAATCAGTAGTCTTGCACCAAGCCGCTTTACTACGCTCTTACTCCTTTTTTCGGACACAATGTTTAAACAGATACCGGGGAGGCATGAGGGCTTAGTACAAGACTATTTGATCTAAAACATTCGTCCTTTCATTAATGTATGTTATACTTTTTTTGTGGATCATGTCAGGGAATACATACTAACAGCTTTAGAAAAACAAGTGAAAGGTTAATTAGATACAGATCATTAATTCAACGTGTTCTTTTTTCCACTTTATCTGATTTAACTTGTTTGTCTATAGTCTCATAGCTCTTAATAAAATGAAACATCGTACATTTGGCCATGTAAGACTGATATATATTACTGAAAAAGCTCATTTGCACGATGCGATCTGAACTCAGTTTGCGATACATCAAGTACATTGTATGTTATTCTCATTAGGTGTCATGCAAGGAAAAACACATTTCTTGACCAATTAACAATCTTTTCTGAAAGAGTGGGAATCAGAGAGGAAATTGATTGGGAAGTAGCTGTGATTCATTGTAATTATGGAGAAAATAACTTTAAAGTAGCGGTCACACTAGCTTACGTATGGGCTTACAGTTCGCCACTGTATGAATAATTTTGGGCATTAATTTTTGAATTAATTGATCAATGTGGTGACATATTGTTATGGTCTCCGTTTTTTTCCTACGGCGGTTGGTGGTTGGTGGTTGGAGGTTGGAGGTTGGCGTCCGGCGTCTGTAACAATTTCTTACAACTTCCTGAACTTAACAAATACTGTTTAGACTGACTTCAATTTTTTTCTAAATCATCTACATGTTCTCAGAAGTTCAAATCTGACTTTAGATTTGACATTTGACCTTCAATGACCTTCTCAAGGTCAAAAAGGTCTTTTTTCAACTTGCTTCACATTGACTAAATGTTTTTTCAAAATCATCTACATGTTCTCAGAAATTCAAATCTGACTTTAGATTTGACTTTAGATTTGACATTTGACCTTCAAATCTGACTTTAGATTTGACATTTGACCTTCAATGACCTTCTCAAGGTCAAAAAAGGTCAAAAAGGTCTGTTTTCAACTTGCTTCAAATTGACTAAATTTTTTTTTCAAAATCATCTACGTGTTCTCAGAAATTCAAATCTGACTTAAGATTTGACATTTGACCTTCAATGACCTTCTCAAGGTCAAAAAAGGTCAAAAAGGTCTGTATTCAACTTGCTTCAAATTGACTAAAAAAATTTTTCAAAATCATCTACGTGTTCTCAGAAATTCAAATCTGACTTTAGATTTGACTTAAGATTTGACATTTGACCTTCAATGACCTTCTCAAAGTCAAAAAAAGGTCAAAAAGGTCTTTTTTCAACTTGCTTCAAATTGACTAAAAAAATTTTTCAAAATCATCTACATGTTCTCAGAAATTCAAATCTGACTTTTGATTTGACATTTGACCTTCAATGACCTTCTCAATGTCAAAAAAGGTCAAAAAAGTTTTTTTTCATCTTGCTTCAAATTGACTAAATTTTTTTTTCAAAATCATCTACATGTTCTCAGAAATTCAAATATGACTTTAGATTTGACTTTAGATTTGACATTTGACCTTCAATGACCTTCTCAAGGTCAAAAAAGGTCAAAAAGGTCTTTTTTCAACTTGCTTCAAATTGACTAATTTTTTTTTTCAAAATCATCTACATGTTCTCAGAAATTCAAATCTGACTTAAGATTTGACATTTGACCTTCAATGACCTTCTCAAGGTCAAAAAGGTCTTTTTTCAACTTGCTTCAAATTGACTAAAAAAAGTTTTCAAAATCATCTACGTGTTCTCAGAAGTTCAAATCTGACTTTAGATTTGACTTAAGACTTGACATTTGACCTTCAATGACCTAACTAGGTGGTGACATTTTGTCATGTTAATGCCTTGTTGTATTTGTCGTGAAGGGGAATATCTTGCTATAAAAATGTTTGTTTTGTCCATTGTGCATCCATGCGTGGCGAATGGTGAGCCTACACGGCCTAATGTGACAGCTCAATAGGCTCTTGAATATTTGAATGCATATTTAGTAAAATGAATAACACCAACGCTGACAAGAAACATATGTATATGATAACTGTACTCATATCATTATGCATCATTTATTGGAAATATTGAACTTCCCTATGATGTCATGACGACATTATTCAATATTCTAATTAATCATAATGGGATATTACAATAATTCTTATCACTTTTGGTTGTCATTAATGAATTTGCAACCAAACAATCTTCAATTTGAATTTTGAGATAAGACTTCATCTTGATAAAACAAGATTCAGTTCTACCCTGAGGCCCAGTGGCAAATGAGTAATCATCACTAGATAAAACTCTCTTAAAGAAGCAAAATCACACAACTGTATTGAAAAGGGTGGCTATGATATTAGCTCAGTTTTCATTTAGAGGTGAGAGAAAAGATCTATCCCTCTGAGAGAAACCTCTGATTCATGAATCTATTATATACTGGTACTAAATAATAATAATCCAATAATAACCTCTGAATTTGAACAAAATAAAAACTTATCATTTTTCTATATTTCCTATACAAGAGAACAATATATACATATAATTAATATACGATCGATGTCTAATTTTTCCTGAATCATACTCTCTGATAATAAAACTGGTATGATAACTGAATCACTACCTTTGTTCATTGGGGATGACTAATACTCTGCACCTTGATAACTGGATCGATGTTTTTCTAAATGTGTGATAAATAATTCCGATTTTCACACCGCATACAATAAAAAGCAAAATATGTTCTTATGTTTATTACAAAAAGTAACTAACAGTTACTTATCTAACACTTCAGATTGATTTTATATTTGTGTGGGAGTTCATAATTGCAAATAATGGAAAATAATAAGTGGGTAGAGGAAATTATTTGACCTTAAATTGAATATCCTGAAATGCTGTGAATAGTTGGCAACTACTGTTGCTAATAAGGCACTTTCTCATCATAGCAGGATTTTCTCCTAAGAGGCTTGAATCAACCCCAGATGGACGTGACATGTTTTCCGAGTAAGCTACTCAGTATGAGCCATCCGCTGCGAAATTCTTTGATCATATATTTCAACATTAGACAATTTGTTTTGTTTAAAGAAGAAATTGCTGTTTTGAAACTGATCATCATTTTTTTAGCTTGAGTGTAAATCTATATTTGTTAGGAATTGAAATGTTCAATTAGCCTAGGGATTTAGTATTCACTAAGGACTCATAAATTATATTCTATTCAGAGTTACAGAATTACTACACGAACTGCAACAATTTGTTCAGAGCATCAGTTGCTATAATTCCAGTACTCCATTGACAAGAAAAAACTATTGGAAATTTCCTTCTTCTTCTAAATAAATATTAAGCAAAAATATATAATGGACTTCATGTTTCATGAACTAATGATTTTAGATTCAATATACCATAATTCTGGATCAATTTTTAGTTTAATGCTAAAATTAAAGTTCCGAAAATATTTTGAACTCTTATATACATCAGGGGTTTCGTTAACAGCAGGCAACAGGCAATTTTCACCAGTTGTTCTCACAAAATCGCCTGTTGTTTTTAGGGACTTTTCCATGTTAAATTTATGATTTCCATTAATTTTGGCTGTTGTTTTCATTTATTTAGCCTGTTGTGAGAAATTTTAGTGAAACCCCTGTACATGAGTGTATTTGTGCTGCGATGTTAGATCGCATAGACATTCTTAAACCTTAGATGTTGTCAAAAGGATTAGTTGAGATTAGTTGCTAAAACTGACATGTAGTTTCTTCAAAAATGCTGAAATTATGTTTGTTTTCTGGAATATGCAAATACATGCATCTAGGGAATATATACATTGCATTTTATTACAAAATAAACTGTTTGCATAAAGCTTAACTCACTAAAATATTTTGACTCAAACTTTTACACAAAGATGCATAAATAATGTAAGATGAGAATTTCAACTTACCCTGAGCCATATTGTTTGTAGGTAGAAAATAAAGGCACTAGGTATCACACCACGTCAACAAACCTGAAATTGAAAATAAAGCTCTATAGAAATATTCTACCGAATTTTGACGTTAACGGTTCAGAATCTTGTTCTCAATACAGCTGACTGAAGATCAATGGTATTGTAATGTTCTTCAATAGACTACTATTGTCCACAACTGGCACGTATCCAGCCAAGTTCAAACACCAAAATCCAATAAAATTTAGCCAATAATATTGAAATTCTTGCAGAAGCCTTCTCAAATCTTCTCAATCCAACCTGGACATTTCATATATCCTTCTCACTTTTCAAAATAACATAAGCACACTTACATTGAACAGATGCCAAGTATTTTTACGACCAAGTAAATATACAGATAAAAACAAACTGAAATGCGATACCTGATGGTAGTAATGTAGCTTAGTCCTTGAAAGCAGTAAACACTTTTATGACTTAACTGATGTAAATAACAACAATTAAGTCAGATTAATCAATAATCCAAAATAAAACTCATGTATCCTATCCTTATTTATTCCTTTTAATCTAAAATTGAGAATTGTCAAAATGTTTCACTTTCAATGATTCAAGAAATCTGTATAAAACTGAGTGAAGACCTCTGGATCAATTATTTTCCGAGCTCATCAGCCGCATAATGTGGTGACTAAGTGTACGACCTGATCAGAGCAATCCCTGCATGCCAAATAGATTTATCTATTGCATTGAATATTCCTAATCCATTGTATGATGCTTAAAGGCATTGCAGATAGAACTGTAGCAGAAACACATCAAGTTCACATAGACCCAAGACTCAAATGAGGTGATAAAAATTCTACAAACCAGACAGTATGTCGCCAAATCTATCCCTCCCTCGCTCTCTTTCGATACAGTGCCAGTCTAGACGAGTAATCTAATGCTAAAACAATGCATAATTTTTGCAAACTTATTTCTAGCCAAGCAATATCTGTGAGGGAACCGTGAGGAATCGAGAAAAGGCCACTGATAAAGTCCAGGATTATAATTTATCAAACAATTGTTGCAATATTCAGTTTCTACAATCTGTAATTATGGCCAAACAATTTTTGATATAAAGCATCCACAATTATGATGGGACTACCTCTAATAATAAGACATGCCATACGCCTGCTTAAATTAGCATGTGGAAAACAGATATGTTAAACTAAAAATCAATAGTCGACAGAAAGCTATGCTCTGATAGGAAATTCACCAGACGAGATCAATAAGGTGTAATGACACATCTGTAGAATACATGTGCTTAAAAGAGGAGGCGGAGAAACGCCATAGTTCAAAGTTGAAGTCATAATAACCTCTCTTACGAATCACCTTTATTTGCACAAAATTTCTACCACCTAGTTCTTGAAGACCACACCTCAATGTGACGTTTTAATCGATGTAAGCATATACAGGGTGTCCAAAAGAAAACAGGACCGTAGAAAAGTCAATCCTGCATATTCTGTCTGAAATTTCAGAATTGTTTAGTTTATTCAATGAGAATTTTGCTGTGAAAGTTTGATAAAAATCTGCCCATTGAGTCAAAATTTACAGAACCTTAAAACATGCTACAAGTACATACCTATTCTCTCTCCATTGACTTCTGTAGAAAGAGGAGAGATGCCCACTGGGAGCATGTTTTGTAAGGTATTGTAGTTTTTGACTCAATAGGCAGATTATCATCAAACTTCCACAACAAGTAACATTGCATGGACTAAAAAATTCTGAAATTTCAAGGCAGAAAGTGTAAGATTGACAGAGTATATTAACTTTACTCGGTCCTGTTTTTGGACACCCTGTACCTTACACCTTTCTTTATCTTGACGTGAAATAATCAGAGGTTATGTCACTACACTATCGTTGCATATATGCCCGAGATTTTCATTGATATATGGCCCGACCTTGGGAGGGACATTGATCACTGAGAACCGAGTGATGCCGACTGGTCAGAGGTCAGAGAACTGTTTTCTTATCTAATTGACTAGCAATGGTTCAGAAATAATGATTTATTCTCATGTTTGTACATTCTTACAAATGTACGAGTCATTTTGACTGAATGACGTAATGTATTACTACGCGAATACTGACCAATCAACTGGAGATAAAACTAACCGATCAACTGAAGATAACCTAATTGAGCAATTTTTCTAAGCACACAACTTTACCAAATTTGTTCATCTAGTGCATCATCATCAAAAATTGCATAAATTCATCGAAATCGTAGAAACCTCCGGCGAAATCCATTTTTTTGTTTATGATTTCGGCAGGAAAAGCACCCGGATGTTGGGAAAGTAGTCCCAGCGCTTGACCAATCAGAGAGTTACCAGGCGCGGGCTTTTCAAAAGTTATATTGGCCCGCTGTCTAGTGTACAGTTTACACTATACAGTGGCGTAGGAACAATGTACGCCAAAACGCCAGTGCGTAGTGTTGAAAAGTGAGAATAAAAAGGCTTATAATTTACCTATGTTCTTTATTCATATTTTCTCGAGCACACTAGCCTAAAGAAATGTTTGTGGATACCATATGATATGCTCGATTTTTTAATAGTACTCTTTTGCATGTTTTTGTGCCTCTGTTATTTTTCTAACCTTGGCCACAGATAAATGACACTTTTTGAAAAATAAAATATTGAAAGTTAATACCTTGTTTCTACAATTCTAATACTGTAGAAAATGCAAAGTAATCATTATTGCTCTGTTTGGCAAATAATCAATTAACAGATTGAATTCTCTTACCAACATGCTTTATTTCATGAAAATCGAGTCACTATTGACTGACTATCTTATGGATTTTAAAACTAAAATAAAATTTGATTCTCGTTCTCTTCACGAGAGAAAAACAGTTTTTTATCAAAAACTACTTGATGAATACCTTTGCAATTGTTTGCGCATGTTCCGTAATGCTTATGCAAACTGTGGTATCGTTTAATTATAATGATGAACCTCTTTAAATTAGATTTATTTTTTTTATTCTCCCCTACCCCCAATTTTTCAATTTCACTATATCGATTTATATTCCTTTGCTAGGCAAAATCATAGACAGAAATTATAGTTAAGTCAGCAATTATCTATTTTCTTACTAAATCACCGATTGTTATTGGTAGTACTTCTTGAAATATGATTGTTAAAGACAAAAATAACTTGAAAATGTTGATTATTCAATTTTTTTATTTTTTTTTATTTAGATTTTATTTATTCAGGGATATCTAATAAGAAATACATATGTTTTCTTGTTTCCATTAGAACCCTGCAGACACACATACACACTACATTTAACAATAAAATATGTGACAATACATATCATAAAATTAGAAATTTGTAAAAACAGTACATTAATATGTGTAAAAATACTATATGACTAGTCGATAAAAATAAGCATTAAAAGTAATTGTCACACTTGACATTTGAGCATATTAAGACATGTAAAATTACAATTATTCACTAATTGAAGCAAGGAATTGCTTTTTTAGATGAACTTTAAAAGATTGCACTGAGGCAGATTCCTTTAAATCTAAAGGTGCCTTGTTCCAGAGAACAGATGCTCTGTGACTAAAAGTTTGTGTGCCTGCATTATTACAATTTTGTTTAATAAAAATACATTTGTTAGTTGTAGCACGAGTACCATAGTTGTGAGTGTCCTTAGTTAAGGTAAAACTGTCCTGCATATAAGTGGGAACCAGTCCATTCACTACCTTATACATTAGTGTCAGGTTGTGCATGTCCTGCCTCTCTCTTATGGATGGCCACTTCAGAGTATTTCTAACATCCTGGGATGGGGTACGTGGGGCACATTTAACTATCAATCTACCAGCACGGTTTTGGAATCTCTGAACTTTATCTAAGAGTTGTGAGCTGCATCCAGAGATGACAGCATCACCATAATCAAAAATGGGTGTGATGGTAGATTGGATTAAAAGTTTGGTTGTATTGAGGGTAAGAGAATCTCTCACTCTCCCAATGACCCCTAACCTTTGTGACAATTTTGTACAAGTTTTGGTTATATGTGTTTTCCAAGTGAGTGTTGGATCAAACCACAAACCAAGATATTTGAAAGCGTCGACTTGTTCAATTTTTTCTCCATTTATGACTATGTCGTCACCTTCATCTACCTTTGACAGTTTCTGGGATGACCCATACACCATGAATTTAGTCTTCTTGACATTTAATGTTAATTTATTTGAGCACAGCCATTTGTGTACCACATTCATATCAGCTGTTAACTTTGCTTTAATAGAGTGAATATCTTTGGCTTGGTAAAATATGGCAGTGTCATCTGCATAGAGAGTGACTTTGGAGTCTTTAATTTGATTTTGGATGTCGTTTATGTAGAGAATAAAAAGCAGAGGCCCGAGTACAGAGCCCTGAGGTACTCCATACTCGACTGGTAATGAAGATGACACTTTGCCATTTATACTTACACATTGACTTCGACCAATGAGATAACTGCTGAACCAAGACAATTCTTTGTCTCTGACACCGATGTTTTGCATTTTCATGAGCATTAGGTTTACATCGACGGTGTCAAAGGCTTTTTTCAAATACACGCGTTCCATTGATTTCAGTTCTAGAAAAGCTATTACCTAGATTTGTATTTCATTTGAAAGATAATAGATTATTGTTTTTATGAAATATAACATTTTTGGCACCCCCTAAGTCACGCTGACCTCGATTTGACCTTTGTGGTGGGAGGTTTATTTGGTCTTGCGAACTAGTGTTATAAAAAAGGTTGCAGACATTAGGATTAATTGTATCATTGATCACGAATGCGTTTCTTTAAATCAATTGATCAAGCTAGATTCTTTAATCTGTACGTGTCGTATTGCACGGTACTATACACGATGGAATCAGACAATAATATATATCTCAATTCAATTATTCGAAAATGATTAAAAATCTCTCAGTTATTTGGAAATCGATCGTCTTTATCGTTCGAGACATAAGAAAAGTGAGGATGATTTGTGTCGAGATTTAAAAGATCGGCTTTCCATGGTGATTTTAAATGATAAAAATCATTCGAACATTTTAAGCACATTAAAAAGGGTATCAGGGATATTAAGCTTGCATATAAAATCGAAACGCCAACCTGTATGTATTACCAATCGCCCATACAAATACATCGCTTAACTATTTCCGTTCACATTTAGGTTGTGAAATCATTGCAAGCTTAAAATCTTTATTGCCATAAAATGACAATAAAATGGGCGTTTTGATAAAGAAGATTTGACACAATTGTTTCATATTTTTGGCGGGATTTTTTGGCGTAGTGTTGAATTTACACCTTCCTACACACCCTGCTATACATCATCATAGGTATGTTATAACAAACTATATTATTGCAATACGCCAGAAATTAATACAGCGATCAAAAGACTCACTCGTCGGCCTGTCAAGACGAGTTTGATTTTTTTCTGACAGGTTTTCAAGAATGTGGGTTGTTGATCTCGACGGGCGTGTCTAGAACAAAGCACAGAAATTGCGGTGACCATAGTATCAATACTTACTTGAACTATCCCAAAATTTAACTCAATAAACCACTCTAACTCCAGTTCTTATTCATTTTATTCACCGACCTTTTTACATTTTTGTTGTTGTTTCGGGCCTCTATTTTAAAGAGCGATTGCAGACCCATTCGGGAGTCAATTGCTTCACAGGCAATCTGCGCCAGGTTCCTTTTTTGGTCCAGAATTTAGCTCAATTGCGCATAAGATTGAATAATTTAATTGGTTCAGATTTCGAACATGCATGGGCACCAGTTAATTATTTTAACTAGAACCTGTTGCAGATTGCCCCCATTCAGCATTTCAGTTCAAGTTTGAGATGGTGCGAAATCAAAAGTTTTCTCAATATTGGCGGAATATTTTTTCAACAGGCGTTTGGCAATTTCAGCAGGCTGGATTCTTTTCAATAATTCGCCGCTCATGTTCTACTTCGCTCGTGTTCTACTTCGCTCGCGCTCTACTTCTACTGACTCGATTTTTATACATCAGGGCTCTCACCAGAAAAAAATTAGGGTGTGGTGCTTGATACTGCGAATACGCCATCCGAAGCATGAGTGAAGCGAAATTGCGAGTGGAGCGAGCCTAAGCTACTAAAAATATTTTGTAACTATATTCACTTGCAAAAGTTATTAATTCATGCATAATTTGTGCACGATATTAGAAATATGCATTATACCTTCTTCCATTGAATCACTGCAAACGTTTCTGATTCTGAATTATAACCTGCTGGATTGACAGGCCATACTTTTTGACTTCCTGTTAATTATTTTTGTGCAGAAGCGGTACCTCACGTTCAATACAAATATGGCTGTCAGGTAGAAGAAATTTGTTGATAAATCATGATTTACACGATACTAGCGTGAATTTTCAACAATTTAGGCTGTGGTTACTACAGTTTAGACTGTGGTTACTACCTTCTATGGTGGATAGGTTGTGGCGGCACTCAATTAGAGTGTGGCGCCCCGCTCCATTAAATATACGCTCGCTTATTTTATTCTTTTATCAACAGACGCTTTCTTGGATATGTGGCTTTAGTGATTGGAGTTGAAGCTAACAACAGTACGCATCATTTGAGGTATGACATGTGATATTTATTGAAAAACTGACTCCAAAATCAAGGAAAAATAAACTTTCCCAAGATCGCGTGTCTTGTCCTTGAATATATTTATTGAGCCTAGACACAGAGGAGATAATCTGGCAGAGGTCCGTGGGGGCACATAGCCACGCCCGGTGATCGTAGAATTGGGACGGAGGGGGGGAGCAGGCAATTTCTGGTAGAACTTTCAACAAATCTGGAAGATTTATTTTTTAAAGAAGAAGTTTACTATTGAATTGCTAAATAAATAGGCTCACGGTATTGTAAAATATGTTAGGTATTCTAGGATTTTTTTTCAACCGATACTCTTTTAGGGTATAAGATCTATTAAAAAAGGCGCAACGCACCAACGTGCAAAAGTCAATGTTGTTGCTATAAATGAAGCAAGAATGGTGTACATGACCTGTAATAAATACTTGTAAGTGACATTATCGTCACAAAATTAATGTTATTGCTGACTTTGTAAAATAAGTTTCCATAGGTGAAATAAAAAAATAATCGAAAATAATTTTGGGACGGAGGGGGGGAGCAATATGTATTAAGGCATGATACATATTGCTCCCCCCCTCCGTCCCAAAATTATTTTCGATTATTTTTTATTTCACCTATGGAAACTTATTTTACAAAGTCAGCAATAACATTAATTTTGTGACGATAATGTCACTTACAAGTATTTATTACAGGTCATGTACACCATTGTTGCTTCATTTATAGCAACAACATTGACTTTTGCACGTTGGTGCGTTGCGCCTTTTTTAATAGATCTCATATCTTAGATGCCTATCGTTTCAGAAAAAATCCCAGAAGACCTAACATATTTTACCATACCGTGCGCCTATCAATTCAGCAATTCAATAGTAAACTTTTTCTTGAAAAAATAAATCTCTCAGATTTCTTGAATTTTCTTGCAGAAATTGCCTGCTCCCCCCCTCCGTCCCATTTTCACGATCACCGGGCGTGATAGCGAACGCTCCTGCTTGACATTTGACATCTTTCAGATCTCCCTGAATTTTAAATGAGCGCGGGTTTTTGCTAAATTCTATAATGATCCATAATGCGATGCACAACGCACAAAACTGACTGACAATCAGTAGGAACTTATAAAATAAATCAATTGTTACTTAGACTATGTAAAAAGTTAAAAGTGAAGTTTTGGTTTTGCAGGAAAAGGACAAATAATGTATAAAATTTTACCTTCTTTTGTCGGACAAGAAGCAGAAATCACGTGATTTAATCCCTTACGTTGATTGGCTGAAAATTAGGCGGACAAATTTGAAAAATAGTTTCCGATCGGTATTTCATCGGTGAATCAGATCATTAGAACTATTTTACAGCTTTTAATTAACGGTTGGATTTGAAAATATAAAAGTACCGATGTATCGATGGTTCTAATTTCAGTTATTGTGAAAAAATGAAATACTAAAATATCCCGAGAAAAAAATTTAGCTCAGTAAATAAGAAAACCCGGATGTTGCAGAAGAACTTACGAAATTTTTTTGAATGTTTCGTCTTTTTTCCTCCCTGTATAAACAATATACAACTATTGGACACAGAATTAATATTTATTTTAATGGTTTGAATAGATCAGCAGGACAGATAAGTTCGGGTAACATAAAAAGTATTCGTCGTTTCTTATCTTCTGGTGTAATGGAATCTTTGAACTTTGACAACCTTGTTTTGAGGTCTCTACCCATTGATAATGAGAAAGAAAACTTTGTACGACAAGTCAGTGGTGCATGTTTTTCAAAAATATCACCTACACCAGTTGAGAATCCTGTTACTGTTGCCTACAGCACCCCCGCCTTACAGTTACTGGACATCCCAGAGACAGATACACTGACAAAAGAGTTCGCAGAATATTTCAGTGGTAATAAAATTCTTCAAGGCTCAGAGACAGCTGCTCATTGCTACTGTGGTCATCAGTTTGGGTACTTTTCAGGACAGCTCGGAGATGGTGCGGCAATGTAAGAACTTTGTCTCAAATGTTATAGCCCATGGTTATACTAAGCTGCTTACATATCTTCATGTACATGTAGGGAAAGTTGTCCTCTCATTGCACAGGTCATCATACACTAGTGTTGTTGCGATTATTCGATACATCGCCAAAAGTGACTCTGGGGATGCGTCGGTGTCTGGAACAAAACATTGATGTTTTAAAAAAATTTAATCTGCTTAAAATCATCTTATCCCTTTTTCCCGCAAAGGTCTTACATTTCTCATTCCGTAATTGATTTTCGTATGTTCTCTGATATTTTCTTACTTTAAAATGTCTAAGCTTGCCGAAATGAACCAATGACCTCCAATTTTTACTTTATTTTCCATACATCGTTACCGGAAGTACAGAGTACTATTTTTTATTTGTTGTATTCAGTATTCTAGTGCTCTATGTTTTGCACATTATACCCATCATTTTGCAGTTTTTTGCAAGGGAATACAGTACAAGCTTTTATATTCAAAAGAAATGTATCGCCATTCTAGTAAAGATATATTTTAGCTTTTTAGGATGATTGTATGAAAAATAGAACTGTGCAAGAATCTAAGACCATTCTCCCATATATATATACATTCATCGTATTGTAGAAAACTAATTCTAGCAATGTCTGTTATTCTGGTCCTAAATAGCCATCAAAAGATTTTTTCAGTAAGATCTGTAACTTGTACCATTAACCGGCTTTGTTACGAGGGTACTTGTGCAATCCTTACTTTCAAGTAAAAAGTTAAAAGCTGAATTTTTCTACTCTCATCTTTTAGACAATTAATTCACTAAATTTTATTGTGTCAGTATCATTAATATGCATTAACATTTGTTATACAGTAATCATTCAAACTTGTATTTGCTATCTTTGTTATCAGCTATTTGGGTGAAATTATCAACAAGAAAAAAGAACGATGGGAGATACAACTGAAGGGGGCAGGACTTACACCATATTCTAGGACAGCAGATGGAAGAAAAGTTCTGCGATCAACAATTAGAGAATTCCTATGCAGTGAGGTATGTTTTACAATGGTAAATCTATCACTTTTCATGAAATGATTCAAGTTTGAAGGGACTAGAACGGTAGAGGTAATTTTCAAACAATCATTTACATTTTTGCAGTATTTTTCCTCTCATAATTCCATGTCACGCCTATTTTCTAAAAAGACCGAACAGTTCTAATCTCTTGAAAGTTCATGGGATAATCCTTTGATTTTAGCACTATCTGTCAAAGAACTAAAAAATAAATTCAATTTTAAATGAATTTGAAAATTTCTTCATCTTAAATCTTGAGCAAATTGTACATTTGATCAGATATCTCAATTCCCTTTCAGAAAAATAAAATAGGATTTGTAGAGGATTAAATTGTATGATTTTGAATAGAATTACTTCTCACATTTTCACTCTGTTTTCCTTCTGATTTCTTTAACATAGTGTTATACCTGTAGGAAAATCTCACCTGACAAGTGAAAGTCGAACCTGAAGAGGAGCACAGTTCAAATGGATGGTTCTATACTTCCTGATATGTTTTTAGGCGATGCACCATCTTGGAATCCCTACTACACGAGCTGGATCTTGTGTCACTTCAGATTCCATGGTAGTCAGAGATATATTTTATGATGGACACCCAATCCATGAGAAATGTTCTATAGTACTCAGGATAGCACCAACATTTTTGAGGTAATTTACATTTCGTATTATTACTGATGAAATATGAAAGTAGGTATTTAGCCATGGGCTTTTTGGAAATCCATGATTTGGCTATAATACATGTAATGATTGTCCCGATCCATATGTACGAGGCCCGATCAGAAAGTAAGTAACCAACTGCTCTGTACCGGATTTTCTCGCATATACGCCCCCCTAAATTTAGGCCCATGGGCCAAAAATCGAATGTAGTACGCTTATACGCCTATGGGCCTATAAAAGATGACTATTTATTGATTTTTTTCAATAAATTCAAGAGTATTTTGTCACTGGCAGATCGTTCTGTGGTTACTTTGTTTCAACATTAAGTTCAACGCTGTGCCGTAAGTGGCAGTGGTGGATCGTTCTGTTGTTACTTTGTTTCAACATTAAGTCCAAGGTTGTAGGTGACATTTCCTTTATAATTCTTACAAAACATGCGGTAGGACTACAACAGTAGGTACGGTAGTCTCTCTTTTTTCTCACCTTTACGCCCACTGGGCCAAAAATCGAAAGTAGTACACTTATACGCCCATGGGCGAAAAATAAGAGGTAAAATAACAGACGAAATTACCCCTTCTTTCAGTTATACGCCCAGGGCTTATATGCGAGAAAATCCGGTAATCTTGAAAGATATTTTGTTTCAATTTATTTTCTTTTAGTTTTTTTCAAGTTTTGTTACTGATTAAATATGAAAGTGGGTATTGAGCCATGGACTCTCATTGATTGTCCCCATACATATGTTACTATGTAGTTTTTTACTTTCTTTTAGTTTTGTTACTGTTTAGATATTAAAGTGTGATTTAGCTGATAGTAATTGTCCCCATCCATTAATACAGAGACATTGTTATATTTTTTTATTGATAAATGCTTTAGCAAGTCCATATACATTGTAATAGTGCATGCAGGAGAATCAATAACCCTGTTAATATGTCCACTCTTTCATTTCTAGATTTGGATCATTTGAGATTTTTAAGCCTGTAGATTCGCAGACTGGGAGAAAAGGCCCCAGTGTAGGAAGAAATGACATTCTCACACAAATGCTTGAATATACAATCAAAACATTTTACACTGAGGTAAGATATACATTTATTAGAGGTCATATGTTTGATTGAAAATGATTGACTAATATAGTTTCTTTGTATAGTTTTATAATTGTCTAGCATATAATTCAGAAGTCCCATATTTTCTTCATTATTCTGATGATGTACAATGCATTTAAAACAGCAGTGATCTCACCAACATTTAAAGCAAGTGGGCACAGCACCCACCTGAGATTTTGAAAAAGGCTTGCACCCACCTGAAAATCCAATTGCACCTACTTGTAAATAAGAAAAATCATGAAAAATGTGCACATTTTGACCAATTTTGGTCTGAATTGTGAAAATGAGAATGTTGCACCCACTTGAGAAAAAATCCAGGGGAGATCACTGTACAGTATATTTATTGTTGTAGATATATGATGCACATAAAGATGACCTCAAAAAGATGTACCAGGAGTTCTATAGAGACATTACACACAGAACAGCTAGACTGGTGGCTGAGTGGCAGTGTATTGGCTGGTGTCATGGGTAATCATTCTACTCTACTTGTCCTGTACATTTGAAGTCAGACCATGAATGCTATGAATTGTTTTGAAATGTCAGAAGGTTTTTGAAATGGAAGTAAACCTAATTTCGAGTACCATAATGGAGGCTGTTATGTTGTAATGTTCTGTAATATTTTAATATCATAGAAGAGTAATGAATTTTAATTTGAAAAACTGCTGTACAGTTATGGTGATGATCGTGGAAATAGAGGATACAATATTGTTAAAAATTATAACATTAAATATGTGTGAGTTGAACAAGCTATAGATTTTTTTATTATTATTATTATTATTAGCTCACATGGTGAGCTTTTGCAATCACTCACTTGTCCGTCTGTCTGTCCGTCTGTCTGTCCGTCAACAATAGTGGCACGTTTTAAAACCTCTGTCGATAGGATTCCTGTTTTAAGTTATTTCTGTTCAACATCAATACAGAAAACCCCCCTATGACTCCTGGTTCAAAAGCTCGCCTATTTTCAAAATGGCCGTCACTTTTGTCTCGCGAAATTCACTTTTAGCCGATTTCCTAGCTAACCTCTGTCAATAGGATTCCTGTTTTAAGTTATTTCTGTTCAACATCAATACAGAAAACCCCCCTATGACTCCTGGTTCAAAAGCTCGCCTATTTTCAAAATGGCCGTCACTTTTGTCTCGCGAAATTCACTTTTGGCTCATTTCCTAGCTTTACAAATAATTTCAGGTGTCCTACATTGTAAAAATCCATGTCAATGTAAAGATTAGATATATCAAATAATTTTGTTACAAAAAATCAGCGAAAAATTGTATCCATTTTTTTATTTTCAGCCATTTTAGTTAACATTGATTTGTCTATCTGACTCGCGAAATCCACTTTCTGTCAATAACAGTGGCACGTTTTAAAACCTCTGTCGACAGGATTCCTGTTTTAAGTTATTTCTGTTCAACATCAATTCAGAAAACTCCCCTATTACTCCTGATTCAAAAGCTCGCCTATTTTCAAAATGGCCGCCATTTTTGTCTCGCGAAAAATTCACTTTTGACCCATTTCCTAGCTTTACAAATAATTTCAAGTGACCTACATTGTAGAAATCCATGCAAAGTAAAGAGTAGATGTATGAAATAATTTTGTTACGAAAAATCAGCGAAAAATTATATCCATTTATTTATTTTCAGCCATTTTAGTTAACATTGATTTGTCCATCTGTCTCGCAAAATTCACTTTTGGACCATTTACCTTAAACCCTCTGTTGATAGGATTCCCATTTTAAGTTATTTTTGTTTAACATCAATACAAAAAACTCTCCTACGACTCTTGGTTCAAAAGCTCGGCTATTTTCAAAATGGCCGTCACTTTTGTTTCGCGAAATTCACTTTTGACCCATTTCCTAGCTTTACAAATAATTTCAGGTGTCCTACATTGTAAAAATCCATGTCAATGTAAAGGGTAGATATATGAAATAATTTTGTTACAAAAAATCAGCGAAAAATTGTATCCATTTTTTTATTTTCAGCCATTTTAGTTAACATTGATTTGACTATCTGACTCGCGAAATCCACTTTCTGTGGCACGTTTTAAAACCTCTGTCGATAGGATTCCTGTTTTAAGTTATTTCTGTTCAACATCAATTCAGAAAACTCCCCTATGACTCCTGGTTCAAAAGCTTGCCTATTTTCAAAATGGCCGCCATTTTTGTCTCGCGAAATTCACTTTTGACCCATTTCCTAGCTTTACAAATAATTTCAAGTGTCCTACATTGTAAAAATCCATGTCAATGTAAAGAGTAGATGTATGAAATAATTTTGTTATGAAAAATCAGCGAAAAATTATATCCATTTATTTATTTTCAGCCATTTTAGTTAACATTGATTTGTCCATCTGTCTCGCAAAATCCACTTTTGGACCATTTACCTTACCCTCTGTCGATAGGATTCCCATTTTAAGTTAATTTTGTTCAACATCAATACAAAAAACTCTCCTATGACTCTTGGTTCAAAAGCTCGCCTATTTTCAAAATGGTTGCCATTCTTGTTTCGTGAAATTCACTTTTTGCCCATTTCCTAGCTTTACAAATAATTTCAGCTGTCCTGCATTGTAAAAAGCCATGTCACTGTAAAAGCAGTGTAGACACTAAGGGGCTGAAACCTGCTGGTCAAAATGATATTACGGATCAGTGGCAATGTTATTTTTCTATACCTAGTGAAAAAATCAACTGGTCCGTATCAAAAGTAACCAGATAATGACCAGTGGACGGGCTGTTAATGACAACACTGTGTAAAAGGTAGTTGTATGAAATAATTTTGTTACAAAAAATCGGCAAAATATTATATCCGTTTTTTTATTTTCAGCCATTTTAGTTAACATTGATTTGTCCATCTGTCTCGCGAAATCCTCTTTTGGACCATTTGCCTTAAAACCTCTGTCGATAGGATTCCAGTTTCAAGTTATTTTTGTTCAACATCAATACAAAAAACTCCCCTATGACTCCTGGTTCAAAAGCTTGCCTGATTTCAAAATGGTCGCCATTTTTGTCTCGCGAAATTCAATTTTGGCCCATTTCCTAGCTTTACAAATAATTTCAGGTGTCTTGCATTGCAAAAGGCCATGTCACTGTAAAGAGTAGTTGTATGAAATAATTTTGTTACAAATTATTGGCAAAAAATTATATCCATTTTTTTTTCAGCCATTTTAATTGACTGAGAGACAGATGGCTTGAAATAATTTTGTAACAAAAAATCAGCAAAAAATGTGACCATGTGAGCCCAGTACCCACGGTACTAATTTTTTTTTATGCCACCACCAAAAAGTGGTGATATTTTGTTATGGTCTTATGGTGGCAGTTTGCATCTGTAACAAATAGTGGTGACATTTTGCATGTTATGGCTATTGATGTTATTTGCAGGGTGTTGAATACAGATAACATGAGTATTGTTGGAGTGACCATTGACTATGGACCATATGGCTTCATGGACAGATATGACCCAGGGTTCATTTGTAACAATTCAGGTGACCCTATCTTATTCTCTATTGTAGTCTATTCCACAATTTACTCTTTTTTGTAAAAATCCAATTTTATGAAAAATGTCTAAATTATTAAACTCAAGTCTTGTCCTTGCTACAGTATTACTTTCATATTCTTCATCCCATTTCATGAGCTTTGCATGATTTTAGTACTGTAGATTGGGTTAATTTAGCGCTACTTAATTTGGCTATTTTGCCATTTTTGGCATATTGGTGGCTATTAAATTTGGCGGATATGCAAAAAAAGTTAAACTTACGCGCTGTTTGCGAATTACCATGTAAATGGGCATGTTTGGCGATGTTCATTTTTTCTTTTGAGGACCACTGGCGATATTCACCACGTTTGTACATTTTTGTGAGATCATCCTTTACATTTTGCTCCTCAATCGATGCTGCTACTATACCACGCTTTTCCTTTCTACTTTTTCCCTGAGTATTAATGAGTGACTGACCAGTTCTGAGCCAATTTATGAGACATTTTTCATATTTTTGGAAAAAACTAAACCGGCAGTGACCTAAATACACTGGACGAAATACCCTCGATAATTCCCAGGGATTCATTCTAAATTTTGGCGAAGATTTATAATTATTAAATTAGATTAAATTCGCCAAATTAAAGCGGGCGCCAAATTAACCTAATCTACAGTATATATTAATTCACAATCTTAAAATTGTTGGAAAAGTTCTCTTTGAAGAATTACTTCTGGTAAAACATTAGACTATACATTATTATTTTAAATAGTCGGCTTGGCCTGCCCTGTCATTGTGGATCATTTGATCATTTTGGTTTGAATTACTGTATTTTAATATTAATCAATAATTCAATATGTAACATAAGGATGTCTCTTATTAATCAGATGATGGGGGAAGGTATACATATGAAAAACAGCCAGAAATCTGTAAGTGGAATTTGAAGAAGTTAGGAGAAGCCATACAGGGAGCTATTCCTGTAAGTGAAACTGAACCCATACTTGAGGACTTTGATGCTGTATTTGAACAACATTACATGGAGAAAATGAGAAAGAAGGTACAGAACATTTATTATTGATTCAGATGCAGTAAAACCTGTGTAACTGAACACCTCTCTATACTGAACACATTTGATACGCTGGATAATAATTATAGAGTGAACAGACTCATGCCTGATGACTGTGATGAGTAGAATTAGCTTGAAACTGGTTTCTGGTGGCACTTTCATGCTGTTCTGGTTGTGACAAAAAGTCCAAGTCATTTCAATACTCAAAAAATTTTACTCAGTATTTCAATTGTATTTATTGATAATCATTTGGGCCTCTTTAGAAAGATCAACTTTAAGTTTGTCTCAGTATTATTGACCACATTATTGATATCCCATCGAAGTTCTGGGCCGAGGTGATATAGAGAATGACTCAGTCCGTTTGGACAATAACTGAAATACCATTGGCCCAATATAGTTTATGTTTTATATGTATTTGCCCCGTGTGAGTACATAAGCAGATTTTCTTTAGATTTCTGTTGTATTTCCAGTTTGGTTTGAACAAGGAACTTCCGAATGACAAGTAAGTAGAATGTACTTTTAGTGCGAATACATTGTATAAATATTAAAATGTCTGTTCAAACCATTTCCGGGATTTATTTAATTTGGAATAAGATAGACATTGCCATGTTTACGAAGTTGTTTACCAAAGTCTCATTAACTGAACTGTAGAGCAAAATATCAACATCAAATTCCAAACATGCACTTTTGTTAATATATTGCAGGGATTTGGTTGACTCCTTCCTAGCTACAATGCACAAAACTGGAGCAGATTTCACCAACAGTTTTCGATCTCTTAGCAAATTGTCTCTTCCTGGGAGTGCAGACTTTGATTATAAGCTTGAGTTGCTGAAGAGGAGATTATTGGAACAATGCTGTACACTAGAGCAATTGAAGAAAACATATGCCCCAAGAATGGACCCTAGGTAGTTCAGTGATCTCCCCCGTACTAAAGCAATTGGGCACTACACCCACTTGAGATTTTGATAATAGGCTTGCACCCACCCGAGAATGAATTTGAAATACCATTTGAAACTGAGAGAAATCATGAAAAAGAGTTTATTTGACCAAATTTGGTCCAAATTATAGAAATAAAAAATTTGCACCCACTTGAAAATCTAGAGGAGAACACTGTAGTTCTTGATTTACAATTTCCAGTTGCATTTTTCTGAAACAGGGTAGACTATGCAAACAGTATTTTTACCTCATTTTGATGCAAGTAGATATTAAATTCTCACCTGAGAGCTTCACCGGTTGCTTTATTACTGAGGCCTCACCAGTTGCTTTATTACTGAGGCCTCACCAGTTGCTTTATTACTGAGGCCTCACCAGTTGCTTTATTACTTCACTGCTATATACAAGTAATAAACATGTACATGTACTGTATATACAGAAGTCTGAGTATAGTAAACAATGATATGCACTATTATACTCTTTATTTAGCAACTGATTTCCTGTGGCTGAAATCAACTTTAATATTGTCTTAACTTGTTTTACAGGCAGTTGTCAATGATGGTCTCCATGCTTCAAATGAACCCAGACTTGCTCAATATGTTAGGGGGTAGTGCTAAAGCTGTTATGGTAGAGATAAAAAATTTGGAGAAATTGAAGGAAATAAAGGTAGGTTATACAGTTGTTATTACTATTTCAGTTTAAATCGAAAGGGATTGTGTTCAAAACTTTAATTTGCTCTTTGAATGTTCACAATTTAATCCCATGTTATTTCTATGTAATGTTTCTGTACAGTGCTTTACATTTTGTCATAGTCCTACCCTATATGACAAGGTGTGA
Organism: Owenia fusiformis; assembly: GCA_903813345.2. Taxonomy (NCBI): domain Eukaryota; kingdom Metazoa; phylum Annelida; class Polychaeta; order Sabellida; family Oweniidae; genus Owenia; species Owenia fusiformis. Next base: position 10,031,391 of record CAIIXF020000001.1, read on the forward strand.
TATTGGGGTACTTTCAAATGAAAACAATGGTTTCCCTAAGAAAATGTTTTTGCACTTGCTTGTACATGTATTTGTTGATAGAAATGGACTCATCACCCACTCAATAACTGATGGTGATAACATGTAATTGTGTATTGAATATGAGGTTGCTGCATTTGACATTCCACCTTGATGTAATGTATTGATTTCTGTAGGACTTGACTGATGCGGAGAAGAAGGGTAATGATGACAAAGAGTGGACAGAGTGGCTTGAGAAATATGTTGCCAGGTTGAAAGTTGAAGCTGAAGGGATAGAGAGTATAGAAGAAGTCAATAGAGCCAGGGTAGAGATGATGGATTCCTGTAATCCAAAGTAAGTGAAATCATGTGATATAGCCAGATTTTATTTAAACCCTTTGTTATCAGACAAAGGTGATCTTTTGTAATCACTCAACTCCATCCCTCAAACATCTGTTAACAATGGGGCTGTGTTTTCAAGACTTACTGATTTAAATGATTACACTAAAAATCTCTTGATTTTAATGTTGATATAAGTTAACATATCTGACCTGCAACTTCTATTGATAGTTTTGTTTCCTTTTTATTGGATTCTTAGTGCTTCAATAGTCTCAATTAAAAATGAACTCATTTTTAAACCTGTATTGAATATTGATGTAACACTCATGGCCAATGTCCAACATCCAACACCCTTTTCCCATCATTGGAAGTAGACGAAAGCTTGATGTAAAACAAGTTCTTATTTCTCAAATAGAAAATCGATTTTTGTAGATTTATCTTAAGAAACTACATAGCCCAGAATGCTATTGAGGCAGCAGAGCGGGGAGATTTTACTGAGGTTAAACGTGTGTTAACCTTGCTGGAGAATCCTTTCAGTGACAGCATAGATTTTAGTGAAGTGGAACCTCAGCCTTTATCTCAGGATCAAGAAGGTAAAACTTATGTTTCTCCCTTGGATTTTTGCCATTTTGTCATTTTTGCCATTTTGCCAATTCAGAGAATTTCTACCATATTGCTTGACCCCTTTAAGGGTTTAGCACTCGTTGCTTTCTATTTTTCTTATTACCAAAATGGGGTCAAGAACATAACATTTCAGGTGATCTTGCTCTTCAGAGAGCTTCAGAATACAATACCCATGTGCATTGTATTGATATCCGACCTTGAACTAATATGTCACCAAGGACCAATAGAGTTCATATTGCTTTCATAAACCCATTTATTGTCCTTTGTGTTTTCTGTTTGTTGGGTTTATTCAGCTCATCTGTTGCTTTTATATTTTCAGCTTCATGTAGTGTGGCATCTACATGTGAGAGGCCTGCAAAGAGCTTCACCGGGATAGCTTATGATAGTCCCCCACCAGACTCTTTACTGGACTTAAGGGTCACCTGATCCTCATAAACCTTCCTCTGAACATGGGCCTAGTGTAACGTATGACATCTTATGAGGACTTTTCAATATGAATTTGCACTATTGCAATCAGTATACTTGGGAAGGTTTTCCTTGTTTGATACTATCTAAACAGTACTTGAACTATATATAGCTGTACATTCTTACGTTGCAAAGTTTACACTAAGCGCACAAGCTGACTGGTTGCAGTCCATATACAGTATTTTATATATTTCATACATGGATTTTATTAATATAATTATGGAACATATGTATGTATAGCTATATACAGTATAGTACAACATTACATAAAGTATGCAAAGAGCTACAATGTGATAAAGAGACATACCCAGGCCAAAAAGAGGGAGTTTATAATTTCAGAGATTGAAAGTCTAGATGTAACATATTTCATGTTATATCTGTATGACGACTTTTTTCAAAACCTTCTGGTGAAATTAGTCTGACGGGACTGTAAGTCTTTCTGAAGGATGTAGAATCATGTACATTTGTAATAGAATTGAAATTGACATGAATATTAATAATACATGCAATATAATGTATAACTGAGCTGATATATTTCTTTTTACTGTTTAAATTAAAATCGCATAGAAAAACTTTTAATTCTAAAAAATATTTTGAACTCGAAATACAGTAGGTCTCGTGACATCCATCATTTTTCTCAAACTCATTTATCAGTGCGATGAAGGCAAGTTTTATATGATTGAATTTCATAGACAATAACTGAAAGTGTAGTCTAGTTACAAGCTTTTGTGACCCCCCCCCTGCTACAGTACTACAATAACCCAGATGCGAGTAGAAATAATTTTGATTTACATCGTTAAAAATTCAAAATTCAGTCAAAGTAATATCATATTTGAAATCTACATCTAAAATTACATCTAGAAATGTGGTTTTAAAAAGTGTTAATCAACTTTGAAAAATTAATTTTCTTTGAAAATGTGACTTCTAGCTCAGGGAGATTCCCCATAGACCCCATGCTATAAAATCACTAAAAATTTTCTTTTCTTTTAGTGGACAGATAATATTTTGCTTTACTGGACATATTTTCATTAGTATAAGTATCAGACGCATGAAAATTGAGCCACTTAAGTTGATAATATTCAAGTTTAAGGGAACTTTCTTGTATACCTGCCATGTTAATTGACCCGAATCAGCCATCTGGTGGTGAAACTGGTAACTACCTACTCGCATTTGGGTAATTGTGTCAGAAGGTGTATTGTCAACTAGAATGCTAGAGGGGGGGGGGGGGTCACGGGGTTTTGCAGCTCGACTACTGAGAGTGAATAAGGAGTGAAAACCCATTGATTAGAATGTTGCGGGGATGTTAGTTTGCATTGAATCCTAGAGCAGTTTACTTTTGGTTGGCCATCTTGAATTCTCATACCCCTTTTGGAAATGTTTTTTGTTTATTGTCATATACTTCACCCCAGATGGTGATGTTTGATGGGAGGGGGCACACAAGCTTAGCTCCAAGCCATTTCAGACTGGTACTCTCCCAGCAACATGGTGTTACTGCTAAAAAAGCACCATTCTTAAATGGCATGAAGCAGCCCTTATAACCCTCCCCTCAACCATCTATTATGGAGAGTAGTAGGACCACTAACTTGGCACTAGTTACCAAGCTGACATCTTATAGGTATATTTTCAACATACAATATATTCCAATACACTATATAAATGGAAGCTATCATATTCATACACATAAACAAGTAATATTAGTTTTGTATCTTTATGGCCCATTGATGTCTCAGAGTCAGATAAATATCTTGGATTTTGTATTGACATTGCAATTGGCATCCTATCTTTATTTGTTTCCTTGTGACAGGTTATCACAATTGTGGCTTCAGTTGACTTTGCAGATAAAGTTAAATGTGATACTTCCAAAATATTTCCATCCTGGTGTAGTTGTATACCAGGTTGTATACCACCAAGAGATAAGACAATTTGCCCGAAAGTTCTTTCAAAATCATGCTTTTCACCATTCTGAGCACTTAAAGGCCCCATGTAAAGTTTAAACCACTTTGGCTTATATTGTAGTCTTAACCAATGTTATCAAAGTGTGATATGTGAAACTTTTTTTTTAAATTTAAAAAAGTGGTTTTTGATAGACTTTTTGTTCCAAATTTGTGAATTTATTTCAAACCAACTTTTAGAAGTCACTCATACCTTCTAATTAGCCACAATTCATACCAATGCATAGCATTCATCCTCACATGTTTTTTGCCGAAAAAATTAAGTAAATCGGTTCATAAATAAGCGAGAAATGAACTTATCAGTGCATGAAAATGGTTCTGAGAAAAATGCATAAACCAATGGTACAATGATATCTAAAACATAATTTATTCTTCCTTTAAATCTAGTTAGACAATCAACATTGGTTTTTATCCCATCGAACGAAGTTCGGAGGGATATAGGGAACGCCTCCGTCCGTCCGTACGTACGTCCGTACGTCCGTCCGTCCGTCCGTCCGTCTGTCCGTCCGTCCGGGCAATAACTCAAATACCGTTGGCCCGATTTTGTTCATATTTCGTACACATATACCCTATTGGGGTAGAAGTTCTGCTCGAAAGCCGATTTTCAAAATGGCCGCTCATTTCAAAATGGCGGCCATTTTAGTGACGATTTTACAGTAATTTAGGTGCAATATGTAAAACTGTAATAGCAATATGTTTTAAATGTAAAAAAAATTATAAAGGACATTAATAATGCTACAAATGTAGATATTAAAAAGCACATGGCAGCCATCTTGAAAAATGGCGGCCTTTACTCGTCATTTTACGATTTTTGCTGTAACTCTAAAAATAGTGGAGTGATTTTGTTCATATTTGGTGTGTGAATACTATAAGCATTGCACACTGTCTAATGACACTTTTGGTAGAAGGCGGCCATTTTGAAAAATGGCCGCCATTTTAACATATTTTACTATAACTCGAAAAGTAATGGAGCGATTTTGTTCATATTTGGTATGTGAATACTATAAGCATGGCACACTGTCCTATGACACTTTTGGTAGAAGGCGGCCATTTTGAAAAATGGCCGCCATTTTAATGTATTTTACTATAACTCGAAAAGTAGTGGAGCGATTTTGATCATATTTGGTATGTGAATACTATAAGCATGGCACACTGTCCTATGACACTTTTGGTAGAAGGCGGCCATTTTGAAAACAATTTTGAAAAATGGCCGCCATTTTAACGTATTTTACTAATACTTGAAAAGTAGTGGAGCGATTTTGTTCATATTTGGTATGTGAATACTATAAGCATGGAACACCGTCTATTTCTAATGACGCTTTTGGTAGAAGGTGGCCATTTTGAAAAATGGCCACCATTTTAACGTATTTTACTATAACTCGAAAAGTAGTGGAGCGATTTTGTTCATATTTGATATGTGAATACTTTAAGCATGGCACATTGTCTAATAAAACTTTGGGGAGTAGTCGGCCATTTTGAAAAATGGCCACCATTTTTACATGTGTTATTTTACAAGTACGTGTGCGATTTTTCAAAAATTTTTAGAGGTGGCTACTTAAAAGCATATTATTTCTTCTGATGACAACTTGGCTAGTGAGCAACCATTTTGAAAATGGTGGCCTTTCTGGTGTGTTGTTTTATGATATTTGCGCTTCGTTTGTAAAAATGCCAGCCATTTCTGTTCGATGGGATTCGCTACGCTTTGGCGTTGCCGTTGTTTTATAAAAGTCTAACATATTTAGAAAAGATTGACATCGAAAAATTTTTTTAAAATTTTTTTCAAAAAGTTTTTGTTACCTTAGTGACATCACTAATGTTTCAAAATATTTTTGATATGTTAAAACATTGAAGTGGCCCATTAAATATGGCATTTTATTATTGAAATAGTGTGTCCTTTGTTCAACCTTTGTATTGGTGTTAAAAAGATAATCTTTTTTGAAATGCATTAAGAAATATTTGATGATTAAGAAATTTCAACTTTTTTTGAAAAATGGCGGGAAATTTGAATATTTGAGAAATGAAATGCTCACAACTTTTTTTTCAAAATATTTTTTTTGTTCAAAAATCTCTAAAATCACTTTTTAAGTCCTGACAAATAGTAAACGAATGATAAAAAAATATTTTCAAACTTTAGACGGGGACTTTAAAGTTATTTTGGGACAAAATTTTCAAATATGAACAGGTGAATCCCCCCCTGGAATTTTATGAAAAGCGAACCACTTGGCAAAAGTCGGCTAGAGGCCTATAAGTTGCAAAAGTCAATAGACTAGATGCAAGTATAAATAATCTTGATTTATGTTATTAAATATTCAGAATTCAGTCAAAGTGATGTCATATTTTAAATCTACATGTAAAAGTACGTCTAAAAATATGGTTCTGAAAATTGTTGATCAACTTTGAAAATTTAATTTTTTTTTTTAAATGTGACTTCTAGTTCGGGAAGATTCCCCATAGATCCCATGTTATAAAAATTGGAATACATTTTCTTGTATTGGACAGATAGCATTTTCGGACATATTTTGATTTGCATAACCATGAGATACATATGGGTGACATGAAAATTGAACCACTAAAACAGATGAATATTTAAGTTAAATGGAACTTTCTACAATTCCCGCCATGCTATCTGACCTGAACGAGCTAACATAACCGAAAAATGTACATAATATTCCTTTTCTGTGAAAATATTTTGACATCTTACTGTTGGCCACTATTAAAATAAAAAAAGTCAATTTGGCCATGTATTCCCGGGTAGTCACCATGCAGCCATAAGATAATTTTCTACTGAACGAAAATAATATTTAACTTTACCGCCGCTTGATTCTTCATTGCCATAAGCTTCCGACACAGAATATAATTTACAACATTTTTATCGCAATTTATTACATCTTATCTACTTAATCAAAAATAATAGTGTAGACTCCTTAAATTTGCTATAGAGTTTCTGTGTATATTCACGGCTCTCTTGTTTTAATTGGAATAAAAAAACAAATAGTTCTAGGGCGTAATAATCTGTCAATTCCACGTGCGGCCATTGAAATCCAGGTCGAAGGTAACTATGTCTCTTCATGTTATTCGTATATAATTCACATACTGATTTACTGTGTCAATTATTCCATCTCTTGCACACTGCTAAGTTACTTCAGCCTTTCTTTGATTTTCAATTGCGAGGAATACTGTCACCGTTTACCTAGGAAAACAAAATCTCGTGTCGAGCTCAAAATTTCGAAGCCAGATCTGAGGCTCAGCTGTTGCAGGTTTATTTACTCAATCTCAAGATAATGATTCAGAATAAGAGGTACATAGGAAACAGGTTATCTGAAAAAAGGATAGATATTATCTCTTCTTAGAGAAGGACTGTTAGAGAGGTAATGGACTACACTGGCTGAAATGGCTCTGAAATGACAATTGCATCAGGGTGCATTTTTTACCTGATTAGATCTAGTTTAGTCATATAAATCTGACCCTCGTATGATGTTATTTGTTGTTATTTTTTCTGATTTGGATATTTATTTTTTCTTATTTTCTTGCATACAAGGGTCATACACACTCCGCGCATCTAAATTGCGGGAAATGCTTTCCTGGCCTGTCTACCCAACCAAATTCACTCAAATGATAAATAAATGTCTTTGCTTCAACTATAAAGTATTTAATCTTACCTTAGACACGTAAAACGCTTGGTAATTGAAGAAATATAAGCATGCCGCTTGAATTTTAAAAATTTTTCATTTTGCCATGCCAAGGTCACTTCCGGGTTAATCTGAGTCTAGATGTAAAACTATATCAAACGAAATCATAAGTACTTGTTACACGAAGATTCAGTTGAAAGGGAAGCAGTGTCGTTAAGAAGGGAAGTTATTTGGAAAAGTTATTGTTTCAAAATGATAAAAGTAATAAGTATAAGAGAACGGCTTTGGAATCGATGTCTGTGTAATAAATAATTATGATTCCGTTTCAATACATGTTTTACATTTAGACTACCGGAAACAGCATTCAGCAACATGGCGGGCGATAATGAAAATATAATTCAATTGATCATATTTCGTCAATTATCAAGCGTTTTACATGTCTAAGGTAAGATTTAACACTTTAATGTTGGAACTAAATAATTACTCGATAATTTGTGTGACTTTGGTTAGTATGGTAACTATGGTTACCGAGACAGGCCAGAAAAGCGTTTACCGCAATTTGTTCCATATAATATCTACGACGGTGTATGCAAAGAAAATGATAAAAAATAAATATCCAAATAAGAACAAGGAATATCGAAGAACAGCATACAACGGTCGGATTTATATGACTAATCTAGTTCAACGTCGTTAAACTCAATAACGGCAGCGTTTTCAATAGGGACTATGAAAAGTGAGTCCCGGGGACCCAGTGTTATAAAAATTTGGGGTCCCTCCCAAAAAAAGTGGGTCCCAATTGAAAAAAAGAGAAACACTTAATACACATGTATTCTTTATGTTGCTTAATCATGTTTTTATTGCATGTATTTAGACCCTGGGGTCAGATTGTACAAGTGTCAATGATGAAGAAGTAACGTTTATACACAAGGCGTTACAGAATGTCACATCCAAGGCCATTTGAAAGTCTTTGCACCCATTTGGGCTGGTGAAAATGTTCCTCTTTCCAGCCCTGATGCATAAACTGCACCGCATTCCTTGGCCTGCAACATACTGCAGCCAGGGGTATGTGTTTTCCCATTCTGGGAGGTACCTCTTAACTTTAGGAGGGCGTGGCATGATAATACCCTTTACCTCGTGACTTTATGATTCAATTAATAATACTCAGATTCTATCCTAAAATTAAAAATTATTTGCAAAAACATTAATTATATAGACCCAATTGACCCAATTCATGCAAGCGAAGCGAACTCTAAAGACATGAAAGAGGGGCCTGAGCCTCCCCACAGAAATTTTCTATATTTATACCTTCAAAATTGAGCAATCTAAGCATTTCCAGGAAGTCTTTCAACAGCTTGCCTTGATGCATTTCTAAATTTCAATTTTAATATTCTCACATTTTGTATATCCTAAATAATCATCATATTTAATCCCATGTCGAATTCTAAACCCCAGTCAATGCAATTCAATGTAATCATAGCTGTATATCTGAATATAGATGGCACGTGTGTAGACTGATTTCTCTAAGCAAAAAACTAACTATAAAATCCAAAAGATGGCAGTGTTTATATCACTTCTCACATTGAAATCTTTTTGCAAAGCCGGCCACATTTTGACCAAAATGTACCGGTTTTATCATATTGTTTCAGCAAAATAAGTATTATTAAGGTAAGTTATACTATATTTTTTAAGTTCAAGTTGTATAAGCTTGATTTATTGGGTTAAACTTGGAGGAAATGCCGTTTGACCTAAAATAATTTACTTTCTATTTTTTTCATTCGACAATTTTATTTCTGATATGTTTTCGCCAATTAGGGACGTTTTTCATAACATTTGTTTGCAACCTATGGTGAGTAATGCGTCCCAAGAACGCACCAACAATTTTTTTCTGCGTCCATGACTATTTATTTACGTCCTCATAATGGGAGGACGGCGTTGTTAAAAACCCAGATAACGGCGTTCTTTATTATTAGGAATTTTCTTGGGGCCATTATTGAGTTTAACCTCCTTACTATTCTTTCCTTTGATGCAAGTTCTAAATCCATCGAAACCATTTTTCCGCGATAACGTGCAACTGATACTTGACAATACTATAAAAACACATAACATCAAGCGATTTAACACAATATTATTGTGTTAAATGTTCATTTATACGAGTAAAATGAGGCTACACTTACCAATCTCTAAAGTGACATTTTCGCATGTCCGTCATTGTGTCTGTTCGTCTGAGTGTCCCGGATCGTAAAATTAAACTACCAGCGAAACGAAATTGTTGTCAAATAGATTGATAATCATTATCGCGATTATTCGGGATAAAAATATCAATTTTGAGGATAACATGTATCTTTGATTAATTTATATAGCGCGTATATACACGCAAAATAGTTATTAATTGCAAACCAACTGTTCGTTAATGCAGTGCCGTGATGACGGTTAATTCCTGAAACGATTTGCAATTTCTATGTTACCGAAACTGACCGACATTTTCGTCATATTCCAAACCTGTCTCCAATATTTTCGTAATTATGCATCAATAGGGTCTAAGGGGGATACGGGACGGGGTGTATGTGTTTATAAGGTATGTATGCATGCTTGAATCACATTCTTTGTGTAATATTGCCATGTTTTCAGGGTTCAGTTAGTTCCGCTTGTCGAAACCTGCTGAACGATTAAATTAACGCATCAAAGGCAAAATGGTCATGGAGGTTAGACCTAGTCGGGCCATAACACATGTCAGATAAGAAACGAGGCCCGGGCTAGGTCTAATGTTGTTGGACTAGATTAGATCTAGATACCAATGGTTCTGGAAAGAGGATAGTCCTATTTAATCCAGATCATGTTTTTGTTTCACATAGCTGATGCGAAACAATCTAATCAGAGAGAAAGCGCTCCCCCCGTTGGCTCTGTGTTTCATCAGTCATCATTGTTCTATATTACTGAACACAGCTGGCTCAAAAGCCAGCTGACAAACCGTTATAAACCGTCTTGTGAAGCGGTTTTCTCCACTTTCCAGCAGGCGCAATGGAATAAGAAAAGGTATTGAAAAAGATAATTGAATGTAACTTGCCCTTTTCATGACGCATGGGCACGCATGCACACCATTTTTGGCTCACACAGTGAGCCTATGGGATTGACCAGGCGTCCGTCCGTCCGTCTGTCCGTCCGTTGGTCCGTCCGTCAACATTGGCCGCACAAATTAAAACTGCTATTCGGATTGAGTCCTATCCACATTCATTTTATGCATATCCATAATGCCTATTTGACCTATCATCGCCATTTCCCAAGTTCGCCCGGTTTCCGAGAAATTGCGGATTTTGCCGTCAAAAAGTCAAATTTTCTGTAAATACTAGACACTTTGTTGAAGTAGAACTTTCAAATACCTTTTAGTAGTTGGTGTATATGCAACTTATGTCCTCTGAAGATTTCAAAGCTCTTGGAATTACGATTTTTGGTGTTTACTCTATAAAATTTGAAAAAAAGTAGGACTTGGTTATTTTCAGGAAACTTTCTCATGTATAAAGTCAATGGCAGGTTTTGTGATTGACAAGATTCTTAAAGTTTGCCTTATACTTGATCATTTCCTGCAATAAATTACATCATTAATAGATTTAAGCATTCCCTACATATTTCTCAATATATGTCAGCATCAAATAATATTTTTACCGTTTTTGAGATATTTGACGTCAAAAAACAGTAAAAAGAAGTTATTTTTCAACTTGCTTCAATTTGACCAAATTTTTTTTTGAAAATCATCTACAAGTTACCAGGAGTTTAAATCTGACATTAGTTTTAGGATTTGACCTTTACTTGACCTTCAGTGACCTTCGAAAGGTCAAAAAAGTTGATTTTTCAAATTGATTTTTGGATGTAAATTTTGGTCAGCTTAATCACAAAAGTCCTTACTGAGCTCTGAATAAGTAAAATTTTCAAGGTCAAAGGTCATCAAACTAGGTCACACAACTATGCTATCTAAGTTTCTCAAAGTTCGAGACTACAAATCCAAATCAATATTTTTGTTTGAAAGTCAGGATATAAATTCCTCTGAAGGTTCCAAACTGTGTGAGCATAGGACCGTGGGTCCTTCATTTAACTTTTTACGCATGCATGCACATTGTATTTTTTATGCGCATGGGTATTACCGCTGAAAAATCACGTGACTATATCATATTTAGCTAACTCGAGTGATTTTGTAGCAAATTTTTACTTTCGAAAGTCACGAGATCTCATGAGACCTAAAATGGCTGGAATCTAAATTCAAAAGTTTTGTTGTCTAATAGAACATTGATTTACTACAACAACAGACTGTTGAAGGAACAAAATAAGGTAACAACAAATAAATTATGTATTGATTCAAATATATAGCGTATTATAAACGCTACTCAGCACAGCGTTTAGTCAAAATGGGCTCGATTTATTCTTTTCAAGTACACATACATCCAACTTTCCATAGCTGACTTCTATCAGCACGGTAAAGTAAGTTCTATATATGAACATCTTCTTCAGGAAGCTGTCAATCTCTCTCTTGAACTGATTTGTAGTTTCACAATCAATTTATATGTTGGGGTAGTGGATTCCAGCTTTGTACTTGTTATGTATTTAAGGTTTGTAATAGAGAGATTTAAGGTTCAGCTGGAAAGTAACATTTTGGTAAAGAATTGCTATACCTGCACATGTTATTTTCTGTTGCAAAATTAAGTATGAAGGCATGTGTGTATTTCCTTGCTTTTTTCAGGAAAGTATCATTACACTGTCTACTTTTAGTAAACCTGGAAACAGGTCAATGGTAGCTCCTGTGTTGTCTGGAAAATTTGAAAGAAAATTTGGAAAATTGGAAGTGTGAAATATCAGAATTTCCTGGAGTTCCCATTGATCTCCTACCAGATATTCTAAAAGAACACAATGTAATAATACTTTCCTGAAAAAAGCAAGGAAATTGACACATGCTTTCATACTTTATTTTGCACCAGAAAATAAAATGTGCAGGTATACCAATTTTTTACCAAAATGTTATTTTCCAGCTGTACCTAAGGTCAGCACATTAGTGACGTCATCATCACCTGCTAAGGTCATGTTAACTCTTTTAGTACTACATAGCTGTACACAGCTTAACACTTCATAGGCTAGAATATATATTCTGTTTCCAAAGCAATTCTTGCATAGGGTCAATACAACCCACGTGCGATTTGTTTTGGTCATGGTATAGGAAAAGTAGTACTTAAAACACTAGTTTGCTACTTTGTAGATGTATGGCACGTATATGTGTACATGCATTGACAATTAATGTTTGGTAATAGCTAGTAGGAGTGTCAGGGACCGCTGACAGATTATAATTTTGAACCAAAAATTTGAATTATATTTTTGGCGGTCTCAGTAAATCAATGAGGTAATCAGCTCCTACATGCTTTTTATCAGGCCCAGAAATCAATGCTCGCTTATAAATGTAGCAAAATCTTACCATATAACCGAACGGGAAGTTTTTGAATAGGACTACATGATCTGAATGGATGCGAGGATTCGATGGGCTGGGATTTGAGAAATTATGATTTGAACTTTGCCAATTTTACATGTATTCCAATGGGTGAAAAAGTAAGTTGCTTTCTACCATAGGTTAAGTCTACTATGCCTATGCTGTAGTTTTTTGTGTGGCCTCTTGTTTGTGTATTGGTTGAGATCTTTGCAATGTCGTTAATGTCTAATCTGTCTAGTCCCTTAGTGATTTTGAACATCTGTATGAGGTCCCCTCATCTTCTACGATACTGGAGTGATGGAATCCTCAGTGCTCTCATACGTTGCTCATAGCTCAAGTTTTTTAAACTAGGGACAAGTTTAGTTCCTCTCCTTTTTACTTTCTCTACCATATCCTGATCAATGGTTCGTAATTTCGCTGCAACCATGGGCTTTCAATAGAAGGGTAGGCAACTTCCCATGTTTCATATAAAAGCCTTGTCTTAGGTTTTCAAAATTGGAGAAAAATGCTTCCTGTACACATTCCAAGGAAAATCTCATTTTGTGCTTTTCACATATGATTTTAATAACCCAAAAATAAAAACATGATTATCTGCATACATATTCAGTGATCTCGGGAAGCTTTTAGTCTAGTGTTCAAACCTGATAGCGCCAGTCTCTTGTGCTAAGAATGAATGCCATCGGGATCTAATTATCCCATCATCGAACAAAGTTCGGAGGGATATAGGGAACACCTCCGTCCGTTCGTACATCCCTAGTACGTCCGTCTGTCCATCCGTCTGGGCAATAACTCAAATACCACTGGCCCGATTTTGTTCATATACCCAATGGGGATAGAAGTACTGCTCGAAATCTGATTTTCAAAATGGCCGCTCAAAAAAAATTGCGGCCATTTTAGTGCCGATTTTACAGTTATTTAGGAACTGCATTTAAAACTGTAATAGCAATATGTTTTAAATTTAAAAAAGTTATATAAAACATTGATTAAGCTACAAATGTAAATATAGAAGAAATACATGGCAGCCATCTTGAAAAATGGCTGCCTTTGCACGTCATTTTATTTCCTTGCTTTTTTCAGGAAAGTATTGTCTACTTTTAGTAAACCTGGAAACAGGTCAATGGTAGCTCCTGTGTTGTCTGAAAACTTTGAAAGAAAATTTGGAAAAATAGAAAGTGTGAAATATCAGAATTTCCTGGAGTTTCCATTGAACTCCTACCAGATATTCTAAAAGAAGACAATGTAATAATACTTTCTTGAAAAATGCAAGGAAATTGACACATTTCTCATTATTCTTACGACTTTTACATTGAAAATGATGATCTATCATTAAACAAATATCTTTATATAAAATTAGATCAATATCGGACCGTCTCTAGCGGTAATATTACAGATAATTGGGGAGAACATATCATTCAATTCGCGGGGCTCCACTAGGGATTTTTGCCATATTGTTTAGTTTAGGTATTTGATTTGGTTCATTTAGCAATCTTAACCGTAAACACAGTGTGGCAAATAAGAGGTCGCCAAACGCCAAAAACAGGGAGTGAAAAAAATTTGGCGATAGAAGTTGCGATCTATCTCAACAATTTCGGCGATGGATGTTAGAACTTCACAGTTTTTATCCCCGACATTCTTGAAAAATGAAGTTTCATAGTTGATCCTATTCCCATTCACAAAGCTTTTTATTCTACCTAAAACATGATCAGAATAGAAGAACATAAAGCCACCTACCTTAGAGAAGAACAATTTGAAGTAAAATAGCCAGATAATCATCAGTATTTAGAAAAAAAACACTGAAAATCATCTAAATTTTGCCGTGAGCAGGCAGGAAGTTAGCCTACTCAGAGGTAACAATTTTGGTATTGTATCTGTATTGATCGCACTGCCATCTTTATAACTTATGAAAAACTGTTGAAGTCAAGATTCATTTATACAACCAGATACCTGTCTAGAACTCCTTGCACATTTGATTCCTTTATTTGTTTATCCTCATTAGACTAAAAAAAGTTCATGATGTTCATTTTAAAGAGGTTCAATTCAAAAAATGCTGCATTTTCAAAATATTGATCTCTCCAAACTCTGAAATAAAAGCTTCTTTGATGATACATACTCTAGCAGTATAGCCTAATAACACAATTTTCTTTATCTATATTGTTAGTACATACAACTCTAGTATAGACATTTGATCAGCATGCTCTGTCTAATTTACCCTCAAAAAATTTGAGTAAGATTTTTCCAACGAACCTACCTGCCTAGTGCCTACCCCAAATCTGAAATTTCATTGATCAGGAAACAGACATGTGTGGCCTTTCCACTTATTTTAAGCAGTTTAATTTACCATTCGCAATTCATGCACAGTTTAAGATGAGGGCAAAATTTATGCTGACTAGACAAAATTATGGCCAGACGAAAAATATTTTGGCGAGAGTGTTTCAAATGTCTCTGGACAAATTTGGCTATAGTGAAAAAATCCTTATTTGCCAGACTGAAACAATCCAATAACAATCCATTCCATTATTATACTCCGTTCTGATGTTGCAAATAAGTCATTTTTGGCAAGAAAACTTGGCCATGAAATTCCTGGGGATTTCTTCTTCCATATAGTATATCTAAAACAGTGCAGTGTTCTCCCCAGGATTTTACCTCAAGTGGGTGCAAATTTATTATTTTATAATTTAGACCAAATTTGGACAAAATGTGCCTATTTTTCATGTTTTTCTCATTTTCAAGTGGGTTCAAATGGATTCTCAGTTGGCTATTATCAAAATCTGAAGTGGGTGTGGCGCAATTGCTGCTGGGGAGATCACTACAGTGTAATATCTTATTGCGCTCGTAAGTCGTAAGAATAAAGATCAAAATCTTCACTATCTGGTACTCTCAAATCAGAAAATTCACTAAGTAGTGAAACAACTACCTCACTACCTGATAAAAAAAGTTAAGTTCAAGGCCTGGGGTGTGTGAATACTAAAAGAATACTGTATTTCTACTTAATTTGGTGAAAATTACATTTTACAAGGAACAATTAGTCCTTAATATTCAGCACCATTTATCTTATTTGCTTTCAGAAAACTGAGAAGCAGTTGTAAAGTAGGTGCCATTTAGATATTGTACTGAAAGGGCACAGTAATACTACATACCTCAAAGAAAACTGCATATATCTAAGAAACTAAATTACAATCTAATTCTACAAAATGGGTGATGATTGGGATGAATCACCAGCGCCAGCTGCTTCCAGTGGTTTTGGGGTAAGCCTTTAGTTTTAATAAATATAAAATGTGTTTAAAAGATTTACGCATAATGTAGATGTATCCTTTTCCTTATAGTAGTCTAAACAATGAACAAATCAAACAAATATATTTTTGTATCACAGGAAATTATGATAAGTCATGTAAATTAAGTTATTTCGCAGCTATTTTTGAACTCATTGAGCCCTTTATAAAATATTTAGATTGTAATTCCTTGTATCTTTTTCTTGACAGGGTGGTGGAGGATTTGGCCGTGGTGGTGGTGGGTTTGGATCTTCTGGAGGAGGGGGAGGAGGAGGAGGATTTGGATCATCTGGAGGAGGGGGATTTGGATCATCTGGAGGAGGAGGGTTTGGATCATCCAGTGGAGGAGGAAGCAGTGGCTTTGGTAGCTCTGGGGGTGGAGGATTTGGTGGGGGAGGGAGTAGTGGCGGAGGCTCACGTGCCTGTTTCAAATGTGGTGAGGAGGGTCACATGTCCAGGGAGTGCCCTAAGGGAGGCGGTGGGGGTGGTTCCCGCGCCTGCTTCAAATGTGGTGAGGAAGGTCACATGTCTAGAGAATGCCCATCAGGAGGTGGAGGCGGTGGGGGTGGTTCCCGCGCCTGCTTCAAATGTGGTGAGGAAGGCCACATGTCCAGAGAATGCCCATCAGGAGGTGGAGGTGGTGGCGGTGGTTCCCGTGCTTGCTTCAAATGTGGTGAGGAAGGCCACATGTCCAGAGAGTGCCCTAAGGGAGGCGGGGGTGGTGGTTCCCGTGCCTGCTTTAAATGCGGAGAAGAAGGTCACATGTCCAGAGAATGCCCATCGGGAGGTGGAGGTTCATCAGGAGGTGGTGAGTCACTTCTTTTTTAAATAAATATTCCTTGTTGTATAAAAAATAATTTCTTGTGTAATTTCCAAGTTTATAAACTTACATCATTTTGAAGATTAATTGATTACATCTTTTTAAGACCCTCACGTTCCTGGATTTGGAAGAGGGAGAGGACGAGGGGGTAAGAACTAAGGGTGTTGTGTAATGTGTGCCTAGCTTGCTTGGTGTAGGATTGTATAATATACTGCTTGCTTTATATATTCGCATAAAGTTTTAAACATACTCCACCCCTTGCACTAAATCATATTGTTTCAATGTCTTCAGTCAAATTCATTGAGGTTTAGGAGGGGTTTGTTTTGCTAAAATAAGCAAACTGTAAGCTACAGAGTAATATTGAGTTTCAGCTATGTTTATCTTGAAGCAGTGATTCAAAATAATCATCAACATACAAGATCCACAAATTTGTTATATTGCTTATTTTTGCAAAAACAGATCTATACTTTAAAAAATGATTTTACATTTAATCATTTATATATCCATTACTCATGAACTATAACCATGCTTATCACATTCTTATCACTAAACTATGCTTCACTCTAAAATTCCTGTTACCATCTGTGTTCAAGAATGATATCTGATTGAAGGACTTATTTTTTCTTATCGTTGAGTGGTTTGTTGCTGTATTTTATGTGCATTTTATATATTTTGTAATAAAACTGCCAATAAAGAGGTATACTGAGTGCAGATATGTGTATACTTTTGGTCATCTGTAAGGGAGGGTTTGAGTGAAAAAGAAATTAAGGAAGTTTTACAAGCTAGTAAACCATTGTCCCACGTTATAGTATCAGAGTAATGATTTGAGAAATCCTCAGTTTATGTACCATTCAAAAGTTTGCGCGGTCCAAAAAAGTCCTAGTAGTCCTAACATATTTCCCCATGTCATGTGCCTATTCATTTAGCAATTCACTTTTAACCTTTTTCTTGGAGAAATCAATCTTCTCCGTTCATTGCAAATCAAATCCTCACTCCCGGGACGAAATTCTCTGTCCCTACCCCTGGGAGCAATATTGCAAGTTCAATTCCCCACCCTCCCCACGTGGGGGTGGGGTCTCGTGCAAACTTTTGAATGCATTAATGACATGAAAATGCAAGTGATTTCACACTTGAAGAAAATATTTTCTTTTCTGTTTTTTGTTTCTGGAGTATTGAAAAGTGGGTCATTCAGTTTGGAGATACTACCTCCTTTTTATCTCTTGTCTATGTCACTCTATTGGAGATGGAAATGTTCCCTCGCTTTAAGATAAAATTAAGTCATTGACACTTGCTTTTAACTTGATTGTGAAACATAATGGATCTGAGGAACTTTTTGATAATATGTTATATACATTATACTATATTGCCACCTATGGTGTTTGTTAATTGGTGTTTGTTGATCCAACCCTTAAAAGCCTGAAAATGAGATGTGTACTTGTTTGTACTTATATGGTTTTTGCAATGAATGGTGCGCACAAGGCTTTTAGACCGATGCACAGCACACAAACTAAATTTGTTGCTACTTCACCCTATGCAGACAGAGCCTGTGGGAAATATTGGGTGCGGAGCAAATGAGCGTAGGGTGCGGAGCTAACGGTCATTTTTGAATTTAAATTTGGGATATTTCTGAAACTAAGCCGTTTTGGGACTTCAAATATACCAAGATATGTGTATTTGACACCAAATATCAATACAATTGTGAAAATAGTAGCGCAATTCATTCTATAGCAACGCAGTGTGCCTTAAACCTTTCCCAGACCTATATATTTTGAAATTATCCTTTTAATACTGAGTCCCCAGCATCCATAAAAAATGGTGTTCAAGGTACACTATCTATACAAATTATTTTTGCATCTTGGAAGCCAGGCAGTATCTGTGTGATTTTATAAAAATTCGGAAATGTTTTTCAGATATGAGCCCCCTCTAAATATTGGGTGCGGAGGAGCTCCATAAACGTACCTCTGCACCAAATATTTAGAGGGGCTCATATCTGAAGAACATTTCCGAATTTTTATAAAATCACACAGATACTGCCTGGCTTCCAAGATGCAAAAATAATTTGCATGGGTAGTGTATCTTGAACACCATTTTTAATGAATGCTGGGGACGCAGTATTAAAAGGATAGTCTCAAAATATATAGGTCTGGGAAATGTTTAAGGCATACTGCGTCGCTATAAAATGAATTGCACTTCTATTTTCACAATTTTATTGATATTTGGTGTCAAATACACATATCTTGGTATATTTGAAGTCCCAAAACGGCTTAGTTTCAGAAATATCCCAATTTTAAATTCAAAAATGACCGTTAACTCCGCACCCTCCGCTCATTTGCGCCGCACCCAATATTTCCCAAAGGCTCTGTCTGCATAGGGTGTACTTTATTTACCCCAATATATATATACAGGGTGTATCGAAAAAAACACACCAAGTAGTTATCTCGTAAAATCACAAAACTAGTGATGACTACATCAATTTCATTCAATGTAGCATAAAGCCACGTCTCTCCTCTTTGCAATGATATGTCATTCATTCACATGTGATAATGGTTGGGTGAGAAATCCTTCCATTTGCACAGTGGGTCAAAATTGGCTCTGCGCCAAGTTTTAGATATTGAAAAAATCAGTGCAAGGGCTAAGTGCCAATGGAAGTTCCTCTTACTTGAATTGTTGTGACTTTTTCTTTTTGAGCTATCTCAGGAGCATCTGTGCTCACAATTTCTCCACCAGATATTGCAAAACCTCGAGAAAGAATTGCCCGTGTGCTGCTTTTCTCTGCTAAAACCAACAGATGACTCAGGGCTAAACCATGCATGACGTGGACAGATGAGCGTATCTTTATGTGCAAGGAAGTGGTGGCAATTTGGAGGGCTATGGGATGTATTCTAGCATGAGTATGAACACTTTACTGTCTATGCCACACCTGTCACACCTTCTTCCAATAGCCCCTATGCCCCTTGTACTGACTTTTGCAATGTTTAAAACTTGGGTCCGAGCTGAATTTTGCCCCACTTTGCAAAATTAATGATTATTCGGCCAGAGATGACTCCCTGTGAATGAATGATATTCCATTGCAATGAGGAGTAATTTGGCTTTTTGGTACATTGAATGAAAAGGATGCAGTCAGCATTGGTTTTATGTTTTCTTCCAATATTGCATCGGCCTCCGTACACTGACTTTCGCGATGTTTATAACTTGGCCCCAAGCTAATTTCGGCCCACTTTACAAATGGAATGATTACTCGCCCAACCATGACCAAATATCAATGAATGATATATCATTGTAAAGAGATAACACATGGCTTTATGTTGCATTGAATGAAATCAATGCTGTTATCACTGGTTTTGTGCTTTTTCGAGATAACAATCTGTTGCGTTTTTTTTTGATACGCACTGTATAGAATTACAGTAAAACCTGTGAAGTGGAGCATCTCTAGAAGTACAACACCTCTGGACAACACATCTTATGGAATTGGCCCAAGTATTCTATCACTTTTAGCATCATATCTCTTTAAGAGACAAGCAAAAGTTATCCTTGATGGTCAAGAGTCTGTTTTGAGCGATGAGGATTATATAAATGCTGGCGTTCCACAAGGCTCTATTCTTGGACCCCTACTCTTCCTGATTTATATAAATGATCTCCCTGAAACCTTATCAAGCAAATGCTATATTTATGCAGATGACACATCTCTATACCAACCATATTCCAAATCAAATCTCATTGAAAGTAACACAATTTTACAATCTGATCTTAATTCAATTTTCCAATGGTCCCAGACATGGAAAATGAACTTTAAGGCCTCTAAAAGCAAAGACATAATTTTCTCAAACCCAAGGAAATGTGAATATAACGTTCCTGACCTCAAAATTGGTAATGATGTTCTACCTCGAGTTGATCATCATAAACATTTAGGTCTCATACTAGACAAACACCTACCTTTTGACCAACACATCCCAGAGCTCACCAAGAGGATTGATAAACTATTAAACCCACTTAAATCTCTAAGCAACAAATTAAATGGAAAACACCTGGAATTATTCTTCAAATCTTTCATACTTCCAATTTCCGACTATTGCGATATTCTTTATGGTTGTGCAAATATGAGTAAATTAAAATCCATTGATCAATTATACTACAAAGCAGCCTGCATTTGCTCAGGTGTACTACATGGAACATCTTCAACAAAAGTCTTTAACTGCTTAAATTGGCCAAAGCTATCTGATAGAAGACAAAGGCATAGACTTTTCCTAATGTACCGAGCTTACAACAATAAACTTCCATCCTACGTTTTGAGCATTTTTAATCAATATCATAGAAATCTTCCATCAATAACACGAAGAAATCGTGACTACCAAATTCCAATCAAAACCTCAACATTTTCAAATAGATCATGCGTATTTAAATCCATCATTGACTGGGAGTCTCTCCCACCCGAAATTAAAGAATCACCAAATCTAAATATTTTTAAATCGAATGTAAAGAAAAAATTAATGACTACTTATATCATTAATTCCTCTGAGATCTCCTTGACAAGGAGCCAAGAAATTTCTCTGAACAAGGTGCGCTGTGATCTGATCTTCCAGTCCCATTTTTACGCCCACAATTTTACTAATGTACCATCCCCTACATGCAAATGTGGGTATAGCAATGAAACATCCATTCATGTCATGTTCTCTTGTAACCTTAGATCACAATATCTTAAAGATTTAGAGGATGCACTTACTCTTCTAAATTTTAATTACCCAGCATTTAAAAACCAGCAAGACAAATTATCATTGTTTTTGTATGGAGACAGAAGTCTGCCAAAAGAAGTTAATATTGAAATTTTAAGGCTCACCTCAGTTTTTTATTCAAAGATGTGCAAGCGTGTAAGTATTTCTTCCACCACCAACTATATAATTTTGTACACAATAATTCTTTTGTTTATTGCAAATCCATTGTCATACTTTCTTTTTTATTTAAATCTTGTTATTATTTAATTGTGGCTTATAATGCTTCATTGCAAAGCCGCAACATGTGTATGTAATAATTCTATTTTACTATGAAATAAATCAAATATAAAAAAAAAACCTCTGTTAGTGGAACACTACAGAGTTCCAAGACCAACTGACTTTATGAACCTTAAGTGGAACACCTCCCAAGTGGAACTCATTCTAGAGGTACCAAAGGTGTTCCACTTAGATAGGTTTTACTGTATGTTTGGTTCATTCAAAATATTTCGTGATCAATTGGGAGTCAAGAAATCCTGTTAAATACCCTGTATACTCAAAATTTGATATCTTCACTTTGTATGAGTTCAGTGTCTCCCTAACATTTAAATGCAGGTGATTGGGGTTATAGTGATTTGCAAATTGAGTGTTTTAAAGTGTATATTATAAATATTATGTTAGTGAGATTTATGAATACTTCGGATAAATACTCTGTATAGTAGCTGTTTTCTTTGAGGTGTACATGTATACAAGAAGGCTGGGTTAACCAAAAAAACATTTTTGTTGTGTCCAACCTAGTATGTATGTGAACTTAAGTGTAACCTAAATTGGATCTTGCTCAGTGTGTTGCTTCATCAAAGGAGATGTAGGCTTTTTAACTTTGAACTAGATTTTGCTACGTAGAGTGTTGTTTGTTGAATTTTGCACTGCACTCGTATGTATTCATGCAATAAAAAGGTGGAAGGCTTTTGATAGAGAATATAGTAATTTTTGGTTTAACGATTTTAGTGTGCAATATCTTAACAAAGCAAAAGCGTGTTTTCCAAATTACCATTCTACTTCAATTGATGAATATTAAGTGTTAGTTCATTACTCAAAAACTACAGCATACATATCTCTGAATGATTTGTTTATATTTTAGGTGGATTTGGAAGTAAGTCGGGAGGTGGATTTGGAGGTAGCTCAGGCGGAGGTGGATTTGGAAGAGGTGGAGGAGGATTTGGCTCCAAGAGTGATGATGATGCACCTCGTGGTGGTGGCTTTGGCGGAGGCGGTGGATTTGGAGGTGGTGACAACATAGGTAATTTTGAACTTTCATTCATCATTAGCAAAGGATTACCTTGATAGACAAAATTTAAAGCAATAGTTATTACGAATTTCCAACCAATCTGTCACTGACTAATATGATTTTCTTAAAAAGATCCTTAATATCTTATCAAATATTGAAATTATAAGACAAAGAATTAAATCTTTATCTGGTGATGAAATAAACATTCACACACAGCTAGGCAAGGTGTGTCCGATTCCAGCCAATCTGAACACTGTATTTCAAATAACCACAGTGCATTGTGTAACCAATCACTGCACCCAAGGTCCCTGTCAAATGGTTGTCACAACTGGACTTTACAGATGGAAATTGATGCTTTGCCTTTACTCTTGCAAAGCTTCATTGAAAATGTGTTCTTTTATTATCCCGTCGAACGAAGTTCGGAGGGATATAGGGAACGCCTCCGTCCGTCCGTACGTACATCCGTCCGTCTGTCCGTCCGTCCGGGCAATAACTCAAATACCGTTGGCCCGATTTTGTTCATATTTTGTACACATATACCCTATGGGGGTAGAAGTTCTGCTTAAAAGCCGATTTTCAAAATGGCCGCTCATTTAAAAATGGCGGCCATTTTAGTGCCGATTTTACAGTAATTTAGGTGCAATATCTAAAACTGTGATAGCATTATGTTTTAAATGTAAAAAAAATTATAGAGGACATTGATAAAGCTAGAAATGTAGAAATTAAAATAGCACATGGCAGCCATCTTGAAAAATGGCGGCCTTTACTCGTTATTTTACGATTTTTTCTGTAACTCAAGAAGTATTGGAGTGATTTTGTTCATATTTGGTATGTGAATACTATAAGCATGTCTAATCACACTTTTGGTAGGAGGAGGCCATTTTGAAAAATGGTCGCCATTTTAACATATTTTACTTTAACTCAAAAAGTAGTGGAGCGATTTTGTTCATATTTGGTATGTGAATAATATAAGCATGGCACACTGTCTAATGACACTTTTGGTAGAAGGCGGCCATTTTGAAAAATGGTCACCATTTTAAAGTATTTTAATGTTACTCGAAAAGTAGTGGAGCGATTTTGTTCATATTTGCCATGTGAATACTATAAAAAAAGCATATTACTTCTTCTGATGACAAAAAATGGAATTTGAAAAATGGCCGCCATTTAAACGTATTTTACTCGGCCTTTACTCGTTATTTTACGATTTTTGCTGTAACTTGAAAAGTAGTGGAGCGATTTTGTTCATATTTGGTATTCGAATACTATAAGCATGGCACACTGTCTTATGACACTTTTGGTAGAAAGCGGCCATTTCGAAAAATGGCCATCATTTTAAAGTATTTTGCTATAACTCGAAAAGTAGTGGAGCGATTTTGTTCATATTTGGCATGTGAATACTATAAAAAAGCATATTACTTCTTCTGATGACAACTTTCTTATGTGTGTTATTTTATGATATTTGCTATTTATTTCGTTTGTAAAAATGCCAGCTATTTCTGTTCGATGGGATTCGCTACGCTTTGGCGTTGCCGTTGTTCTGGTTGATTTTGTATCTGTTCAGTGGTTTCGTAGAAAATATTTTGCAGTGTGTGAAAAGAATTTAAGCCCAAGATTTAGTGCATTGTGGCTGATTCATTCCACTCAGCCGTTGTTTCCTAAACTTTGCATTCCCGCTGCACTCTGCAAAGATTTGAAAACAGCACCTTCAGAGAAATGATTCAGCACACAATTCCTTAAGTCCTGGGCTTAAATCTTTAACAAAAATTTTGATTAATCAATTCAAAACTGTTGCATTTTAATCTGATAGGAGATGGTGATAAGAAATCTGGCTGTTTCAAGTGTGGAGAAGAAGGACATTTCTCTAGAGAGTGCCCCAAAGCTGCAGAGATTGATGCTGGTAGGTATTGATTCTCTTAATGCCCTTATATCTTTTGGGGCACAAAATACATCACCATTTTGAGTGATTGTGGATTTCAAATATACAGTGCTTGAATATTCGAAATGCTGTAATCAAATACTTCTACTTGTTGTTTCAGACCGACCTGCACCCTATGTCCCCCCACCACCACCAGAAGATGAGGAGGCCATTTTTGCATCCATGGTCAAGGGTATCAACTTTGACAAGTATGATGATATCCCTGTTGAACTAACTGGTAATAACAACACTGTGAAGCCTATTACTATGTTTGAGGAAGCTAATCTCTATGAAGCATTTGCTGCTAATGTTAAGAAAGCAAAATATGACAGACCTACTCCAGTTCAGAAGTATGCTATTCCTGCAATCCTGGGTGGTCGAGATGTTATGGCATGCGCACAGACTGGTTCAGGAAAAACTGTAAGTTTTTTACCAAGAGCTTTCCTGTATTATAATTTTTTTTAGCTCAGTCTGTGAAGAATTCATTAAGAAATTATGTACTTTTTTCAAAAAAGTAATGCATTATGCTAGAAGTGTGCAGTTCAACCTTTAATGTATAGAAATATTGAACTATTGGTTTTGGAGAGGTGTAGGGAAATTGTTCATCTACTAGTATCTGTTCGAAGGATTTTACAACATGGGTACTCAAATGGTTGGCATTTTTGTAAGAAATATGACCATGTCAGTTTTAAGATTTGATTAAGATTTATGTATTGATGCCTCATATTTATCACTGTCCTTTCCAGGCTGCCTTTCTGCTACCAGTATTGACTGCAATGATGAATGCAGGTCTTGAGAGCAGTTCCTTTATGGAGACTCAAGAACCTGCTGCACTTGTTGTAGCCCCAACAAGAGAGTTGGCAGACCAGATTTATAAAGAGGCATTCAAGTTTGCCCGAGGGACTATGTTGAGGCCTGTTGTCATATATGGAGGCACTTCTGTTGGCTACCAGGCTGGAGAGGTCCGTAAAGGCTGCAACCTGCTTGTAGCAACTCCAGGTAGACTGCTTGGATTTATAGAGCAGGGAAAGGTAATAGTAAACTCCTTAATTTAGGATTTTGTTTGTATGCTCCAATATACATTTCAACATAACATGAAGAGTAGATGTGCATTCAGACAAATAAATATGAATATATTATAATGAGTCTACTTGAAAGGATCATTCATTTTTAGCCTCAAGTAAGCAATTGTAAAGATGTCTTTCACTGTATTTTTGTGTGTGACTGAAAGATAAGATGACAGATGCCTATGTAAATTGAAATTGAAAATAAGTTATTAATAAACTACATATATGTGTTTCTAGGTCAGCATGAAGGCTCTTAAGTTCCTGATTCTTGATGAAGCTGACAGAATGTTAGACATGGGATTTGAACCAGAAGTGAGGAAATTGGTTGAGCAGTGTGGCGTTCCTGCTAAATCTGATCGCCAGACACTTATGTTTAGCGCTACCTTCCCTGAAGAAATTCAGAAACTCGCTTCAGATTTTTTGAATGACTATCTGTTTTTAACTGTGGGTGTTGTCGGAGGTGCCTGTAATGATGTGGAACAGAAGTTCTTTGAAGTGACCCAGTTCAACAAGCGAGACAAGTTGGTGGAGATTCTCAATGAATCGGGAACAGATAGGACACTTGTGTTTGTGGAGCAGAAGCGAAATGCTGATTTCTTGGCGTCATACCTGTCTCAAACTGGATTCCCTACTACCAGTATTCATGGGTGAGTCGCAAAATGGTGTACATTAGAATACTGTTTTTTTCCATACATGATTTTTTGCTCATTTAGTATGTCTGGGATTGACTAGGTGTTTGTCTGTTACTCCATCTGTCAGTCCATCTAACTATCATCATTGGCGCATAATAGTCATTAGTGCCATTACCTTCAAAATGTATGTTTGTAAACTTCGTATTTGACTTCAAGTAGCAGGCCTGTCCGAAGGATTTCTCAAGAGTGGGGATGGGTTGCTCCACCAACACAACCAAGGCGTTGATGGTGCTCCCTTTGGACAGTCTCGAGTACTCAATGGAATGCCTAAAACTGTTATTAAGTTGGTTTTTTCTGTCTTCTATTTCATCAGGGATCGTCTGCAAAGAGAGAGAGAAGAGGCTCTGAGAGATTTCAAGTCTGGCAGTGCTCCCATCTTAGTGGCTACAAGTGTAGCTGCCAGAGGTCTGGATATCCCAGGGGTGAAGCATGTCATCAACTATGATCTACCTAAAGGTATTGATGACTATGTCCATCGGATTGGAAGGACGGGTCGTTGCGGAAATACTGGTAAAGCAACTGCCTTCTACAATCCAGATGAAAATGCAGATATCGCAAGAGCCATGGTGAAGATCCTTCAACAGGTTAGTGAGAATTGTTTCTATTTGAAATTCTTTTAAATTATCTTATAGCATTGAGCAAAAATATCTGTTGAAAAAGTTTGTGGTAAATATTTTGCAATTTCCGTTATCATGATGATCCATTGATGAAACCCTGAGATGTAGAACACAGGATGGCTCAAAGAAATGTCTTGAATATAGAACTCGTCTTCGTGCACAGTACAAAGAAATGCAAACGTCTTATTTTTAGAGCCAGCAGGAGGTCCCTGATTGGTTGGATGAAGCTGCCATGGCCAGCTATGGAACTTCCATTGGTGGAGGTGGAGGCCAGTTTGGTGGAAAGGACATGAGGAAAGGAAGGGTATGCAATTTTCACATGCACATTTTATTTACATTTCACACTAAGTACAATTATAGTACAAGTATATAGAAGTTATTGTTGATAAGAAATACCTGCTCCTGTGCCTTGCACCATTGTCATTAACAATATGAACATGTTTTGGGGGTTACATATTAATCATACATCAAGGCTCAATTATGTTTGGATTGGCTCAATTACGTTTATTTTAACTCATGAAATGTGATGGTGTTTATTTCAGGGTCGTGGTGATGGAGGCGGTGGTGACTATGGCAACACTAATGGGTTTGGAGGAGGAGCTGCTGTGACAACAGGAGACGATGATGAAGACTGGGGTTAACACAATAACCATGGAAACCCAACATCCCTGTGAAGATACAATATAGTAACTAAGGGATATAGACAACATGTTGCATCTTAGCAACCATATACATGAACCAATCAGCTGAACAAAACAATGAAGACGATTATACCGTCTTGGAAATGATAAATTCTAGAACCAATTTACATGTTCAATAGCATATATAGAGTTAATATTAGATACCGTTTATATTTGATATGGAATTGAACAATTGTCATTCATTTAGCCATTTGTAAGGAAATAAAGCAGAGTACTTACACTTGGCTAAGAAAGGGGACCACATACTTCAAAAACAAGTGCTGAATATTGATATTGGTTTAATCATGCATAAAGGGAATCAATGATAGCCCTTCAAATTTAGGGTACCATAATAAAGATTGGTGTTGGATATGAAAGTATGTGGTCCTTAACCATCAATGGACAATTGGCTTGGAACTTGGAGCGTTGATAACTAGTGGTCTTTTGAAAAATGTGATGGTCTCGTTGTTTGACTAACAGAAGCTGTCTACTACGGAATTTATTTTATTTTAAAAATCTCATTTAAATGATATGTACAAGTGGTACATTTGTATATGTTTAATGTTAGTCAGATAATGCAGTATCAAATATTTATGTTCATTCAGGTGGTTGAACTTTTATTTTAGTGAAGACTGAACAGTGAAGAGTTTGAAGCTCCAATGTTCTGATAGGTTAACAATTAAAGCACATGGGTGGCGAATGGCAGTGTTATTGCGAAGTTGGTTTGAAGAACAGTTACAGGTCTTCTGTATAACTGAATGTAAAGATGAACTCGGGTAGAGCTTGATTCATAAAATCGATCAATTGATTTATTGAAGATATTATTCATTAAAATGTACTTGTCCATGAGTATTGCCATGTTATAGTAATCATGAATTTTAAAATGAATCAATATGACCAAATGAGAAATCACTGAATGCCAATACCAGCATTAAATAAGACATTCCCAGTGACTTGACTATGCACATCAAGATTTTATTTATTTTTGTACATCTTTTTTAAATCATATAGCATTTATACTTTGAGTGGTGCTAATTACGCACATTTTTGGTGCGAAAAACAAAGTTGCCATATTGACAAGTATTTAGGTTGTGTATGTAAATGAAAGACACTCAACCGACAACCAGTGATCCGCTCACTACTGCTATGAAAATCCATTTAGAAAAATGTAAAAAATAAGTACAAAGGGTTTGTCAATATTGTTTAATCGAGGCAAAGTGTATCATTGTCATATTATACATAAGAATGAATCTCTTGATATATTGATTGTTTGTAACTGTCTCAAATCTCAATCATATACTGCTGAAAATTGAATTAGCAAGTCTATTTTTCAAGCTCTAGTCTGTAAAAGGATGGTAGTGTAGGTAGTGTAAATACAAGATCTGGTGAAACCAATTATCTAATTTCTCCAAGACCTCCCTTAGTCCTTCTTTATGAAGGGTGACAGGAAGGCACATGGACAAATTTCATAACTGGTATTTCGGCCAAGGGGATTGTGCAATACTAATGTGTATTCACGTCTTCATCCATTTCTTGTTTGCCATTGTTGCCCCCATGTAGAGCATGTGGGCCAGCCCAGGTGGCCTATGTACATGTCATATTGTTAATTTTATATTAAGCCAAAAATGAATAAATTGTTACTTTTCCATAAAAAAATAATGATTTCATTTGTTCTTTTCACGAGTACAAATACATGAAATAACAGAGATTTGTATTGATATATTTTTACACTTTGAGAATCCTTTATTACCCCCATCAAACAACCTGGATACAAACCAAGATCATTGAATTATATCTGGAAATACTCAAAAATCCCAATGATATCTGGCAAATTGCAGCCCTCTGGTTTGCAAAATTAACCTTAAAGTAATTTTCTGCCCTGCACTCCACCCTTAACATATTCTTAGCATTTATACGAAATTCTTAAAATAATGACTTTCCGAGTCTCTTTATCACAATGTGGAATTTAAACACAAAATAAATGAAATAGGCTACTGTAGATTGGTGGATTGAAAAAATCTGCCAATATTCAGTTCTATTTTGGAAAATCCCTAGGAATTTGCATTTTGCAATTATTTCATTTGTGTCCGCTTTCCTATTTGGATGACAGTGCAACAACACATGAATCTGAAATGTTTATTTCAAAATCTATGATATAACTCTAGCGCAGTCCTGACTCTGCCAAATCAATAGCCCGCCAATATTTGAAATTGAGAAAATCAGCCAAATTAAGTAGCGTCAAATTATAGTTATCTACAGTACATGAACTAGGTATGTTGAGCTGTATAACAATTTTTGCTCTTATTCCTTCCCATGCCTACTTTTTAAAAAGTCCACCAGTTACTGACTTGATTGAATTTGGACACTGCATCTTAAGTGTTTGATGACACCATTTGGATCACATATCTTTTAAGAAAATAACATTTTAAATGTTATTTGAAAATATTGCATCAAACAAGACATTTCATTCTCATTTATTCCTCTAACCAAGAATTGTAACTTTTTTGAATGAATAAAAGCCTGTTTGCTTTATTTTGAGTTTCAATAAACATCCCATTGACAAAATTATAAAGGAGCCTTTGTTTTGGGAACACCCTCCCTGACTATGATAACAGCCAAAGAGGACCCCTATGGTAAATTGTATACCGACATCGTTCAAAGTCAACTATAAAATCACACATTTTACAATAAAGCTTTTAAATAGGAGGTGCTAGTTATAAGCAAATATGCTTTCAGTATCTGTGATGAGTTCTGTTGAGAAAGGGAGATAAAAAAAAACATTGAAATATTGCTTTCATTTTCAGGTTGTCCATAAAAATTGCTTTTAAAATACAATAAAACTTATCAAGGGTGACCATTGTCCACTTGTAAAAGACCAATCAGGCCAATCAGATGAATACACCTCCTTACAGAAAATTAGTACCTGTATCATTTATAGATGGCATATTAGTCAATCAGAAAATGGCAGCTGTATCAGGCGGAAGTGCTCCAGATCAGAGGAAACCATCCTTTGGTTATGAACAAACTCTGGTATGTATGTTCAATTTCTATATATCATTATAACGGTGAATTTGTTGAAAAATTATATGGAAAGTATGATTGCAAAGTATTCTCGGGAAAGGTCGATTTTATGTTCACAACAATTTTTTCAATTTTTTTTGTTTATTTTTGTCTAATTTTTTTTCAATTTTTTTTACACTACAGAAGGGTATTTAAGACTATAAGTAAGTCTGTATGGTAGTCTATTCTGACTTATTTTTGTTGTTCTTGTGTACCTCCCAAACTCCATTCTAGCATAAGTTTGCTTGGGTATCATATCAGTTCAACGAGGGACCTCACTCTCTTCTCTCACATTCATGTACACTGTTATCTTGTTCCAACACCATCCTCTTCGTTTCTGAACGTAGAGATAGTCTTGGAACGAGATAAGTACACTGTACACAGAGACATATATGTAAATTTTATATGTCTCTGCTGTACATAAGGTTTATTTAGGTGTGCTAGCTAGAGTACTTTGGGGCATTGTCAGACATGGGGTATTGTTGGACGATCTTCACTAATTCTTAGTTTTATATGATTTCTTTATTGAAACTTCAAATTAGACACGTCGTTGTATTGTAAAGTGTCTAACAATGCCCTGTATTTGTATTTTCACTTGATGCTACATGGTCCCTCGAATTAGCTAAGCTTATATTACTGCAAGTACAAATGTAAGCTCACACACTGTTGATAAGATCAGGATTTTGTGAAAATATCAATCCATTCAATCCAGCTACATATTTCAGTATTTTTCTTGTTGACTTAACAACAATTTCATTATATTAGGATGGTGCGAGAGTGAGAAATTGTTGAATGTCCTCTTGTTGACTAAATTCTGCGGCTAACAAGGGTCAAGAAATTGCTCACTTTTTCCTAAATTGTCCTTCTTGCAGTTGGTATTTTGCATGTTCATCAGTGATGGGACCATGGTCAAAAGATTGCCTGAAATAAAAAAAATCCTATATATGAAAACATAGGCAGAGAAATAGTTATGAAAATATACACAGAGAAATAGGTATGAAACCCCCTTAAAGAATAGAAGAAAGAGGGGACAGTGAAGAACAATGTAGATAAAAAGGCTCAAAATATAATAATAAACAGTCATATACTGTAGATTGGGTTAATTTGGCGCCCGCTTTAATTTGGCGAATTTGGCGAAATTGAAAAATTCGCCAATATAAATCTTCGCCAAAATTTAGAATGAATCCCCGGGAATTATCTAGGATATTTCGTCCAGTGTATTAAGGTCACTTCCGGTTTATTTTTTCAAAAAATATGAAAAAATGTCTCTCATAAATTGGCTCAGAACTGGTCAGTCACTCATTAAAGCAGATATGAAATGGTATTTTTTAACCTAAAGGAATCAATATAATTTTTTGATAAATGTATTTGGACATATTTTCTCATCAGTATTGCGAAAACTATTTCACTCTAACGATCGTTATAGCTGCTTAATAAGCAATATTCGAATTGGTTGTGACGTTATTGGCCCCCACGTGATCTCTCACTGGTCCCCACATGGCCCATAACGTCATAATGCCAAAATGTTTTGTTTTGGTTTTCACTACAATCCTATGGTTGCCGTGACGTTGTGATTACTAAGGAACCAATAAACCAAAGCTATATTTTGTATATGACGTTACTTATCACGTGGGGGCCAATTTGATTGATCAGTTAGTTTTATTTCGTTATTTATGACCGTTAGCAGTTATCTAACATTTATTTTATAATGACTATCGCAAGAACTCTACATTGGGCTTACAAAGGAGAAAACCGCATTTTTGTAGCTGCAAGTTGAGAAAAGCTATTTCAGTTGTCCTTTAATACTCAGGGAAGATTAGAAAGGAAAGGATGATCTCACAAAAATGTACAAACGTGGTGAATATCGCCAGTGGTCCTCAAAAGAAAAAATGATCAAAGCCAAACATGCCCATTTACATGGTAATTCGCAAACACCGCGTAGGTTTAACATCTTTTGCATATCCGCCAAATTAAATAGCCGCCAATATGCCTAAAATGGCAAAATCGCCAAATTAAGTAGCGCCAAATTAACCCAATCTACAGTACTATACAGAATCAGTATTTTATCATTTCCATATTTATTGTCATGCTTACATTTATATATGTGCAATACTGCAATTAATTCACTGCCTACCCCCCCCAAAAAAAAAATGCATGAATCATGTATTGTAAAGCTGTGTTTATAACTTTAATGGATCATAAACATTTTAAGGTCATTTTGGGTCGAAAATGTCATTTACTTGGCAATTATGCTGCAATGAAACAGTTGGTAAACAACATTTTCTGTTGACAATGACATACTAAGTTATCATCCCAGTTGCTAGTAAGACATAATTTAACTCTGGGCTAGGAGGTCGCGTAACATAAATGTCAGCTTTAGCCATAAAGTAAAATGTTAAGTCATAAGAATGCATCACAAAAACATCCCTATATATTCAATATTTTCCAATCTTGTTACATCTGATTTATAACTCTGGTTCCCATTACTACCTATTTGTACAATAGTAAAATATACAAACTGTGGTTATGTAAAACCTGTATACTATGTTACTTTTAAAGCTTATAATGAATATTCAGTATGGCTTCAGAGAGATACGTATACGTTGTATTGCAGATCATGTTTGTAATGTTATATCAACCTTTGTACATTTTTAACTGTAGGAAATCATATCTGATGTTCTCAGCAGTCCTTTCCATTGAAGATAATCGAAAATAGATTCTTATGCTGTAAAACCCATCTGGAAATTTTATTTTAAAATAGTAATAATTACCCTTTTGATATACATAGATTTTTAAAGGGTACTGTTTCATTTTTGGCTGCCATTTGAGGATTTTGACAACATTTATCAAATGATTTCTAGTTTGTATTGAAAGGTTGTAGATTGACTCATTTACCATTGTATGCTAATTCCTTAACAATATGATAATTATAGGATATCCTATGGTTTTGAGGAATACCATTTTTATCTACGAGGTGATATTGATATCTGCACGAGAGAGCGAAGCGAACGAGTGCATATATAAATATCACCGAGTAGATTAAAATGATATTCTGAAAAAAATCATAGGATGTTCTTATTATCCTACACTTACAAGGAATGTACTGAATGTATAATATCATTGTAAAATTAATTCTATGCCAAATAGAGTCAATTTGGCGGGAAATCAACAAGCGGAGTATATCGTCACAATATCCTCCGCATATTGGGTTTTCCGGAGTATATCGTCACGATATCCTCCGCCCGGAGTATATCGTTACGATATCCTCCGGATATTCATTTTGCCAATAAATATCAAATTTATTTTTTCATGTTATTATACATTTAGTACACTAAGTGTAGGATAATAAATGTTCCGCATAATATGTTTTTAACAATGAGAATAATTTTATTCAAGTTTCATTTTTACTTTTTCTACGTTTACATTTTTCCTCTTTTTTTGAAATAATTGTCAGGAAAGAATTGTTTCATCAATGGGTGGTGGCTGATTAGTATTTGGAACTTACTTAAATGTCTCTGTGCATTAAGAATTAATATTGTATGTGCATGTTGAAATATAAGGAATCTATAGAGAATTTAAGAGATTGTCTTCCTTTATTAAAACATGTATAGATTCGGCCATCTGATGTGCCAACAAGGACATTTTTATTAGTAACTGTAAAACTAAAATATTAATTACCCACTGCCTTGTAGTCTTAAATTTTTTTATTTTTAGTTATATTCATGGTTTTCTTTTATCAACTTACACCACTAGTTTTTCTATTGAGCTAAAAACATGTTTGATCATTGATAGATGTCTCTCATCAACAAAGGAATAGAATCATTATTAGGTAAGACCATAAGAAGTAGATTCTTCATTTCATGTCACTGCATGCATGATACAGAGTTAATGAGATGAGCAAACTATGTCCCTATGTCATTCATATCTACTGATGTAGCAATGAAAATTGATCTTCATTTACTATAAGTAAATATAAATCTGTGTGTCGATTTTGCTATGTGAAGGTTGGCAGACCATGAACCAAAAATAAGTTAAAGAATCATTGCATTGTTTTCATGAAATTTCTCCATCCTCATTCCAATTAATTAACATTTAGTAGAGGGTGTAGAACTCAAAATGTTTTAACCCAAGGTTTTAACATAAATGATTTGCAAAATTTAAATTTCAGAATTTTAAATGTTTTCATACAATGTGGTTAACAATTCACGAAAGATGTTTCTCTCTGCCCTTATTTGGATGAATAATTGTTTTCAATTAAGCTACATACATGCAATATCTATTCCTCTAAGGGTTCAGTGGAGATCATTGCAGAATTTGTCTTAGAATGGAAATTAAGTTTGCTTAAGAAGATTTAGTCTCCAAAGTCTCTGCAGGAATAAACTAGTCTGGCATTAATACCAGTATTTTAGGCCAAGAAAATAATAGTCTGTTTTCTGGTCATTTATTTGTAAATTCTAAATGCTTATATTCAAAGATATATGATGTGCAGTTTCTTTCTATTTTATCAGTCCACTCACTATTCAAAGAGAAATTATGATAAACTTATTTCTCTATGTAATGCATAAAGTTTTGCCCTTTTCCAACTTTTAAAAGCTTAAAAAGAAGATAATAAAGATTTCCATTTCAAAATAAAAATTAGGCCTGACTACCAAGATCTAAACTTAGAAATCCTTGACCAGAAACAAGAATATTTTTTCTGGCCTTATTTAGTCGATGATTCTCCATTTTTAGAACACACTCTTCATCACATTTATCTAAAGAAAAGCTTGTTAGTTGTGATAACAATGCACTTGAGGTATACAGGTAAAACATGGCCAAATTCTATAGCATATGACCTATATAAGTCAAGAGCAATAATTGAGTATTCAGCTTTAGGATCAAAATGTTTTTAGCTTGAAATAAAGAATTGTCTTTTTAAAGAGAAAAAGCAAAAAGGAAAGTTGGTGACTTTTGATTTTATTTTCCTAAATAACAATTGAACTATCAAATTCACAAAAGTAAAAATTCTGTCTTCTCTTTTTTTGATGAATTCAGAAACATTTTGATGTAGAAACATTTATATTTAATGTTAGGTACACTTTATCTGTGGTCGATTTTCAGTACTTAAATTATCATTTAAAATAATGAAAGTCTGCATTTAGCCAAATATTTCTTGGCAATTTCCTAGGCTACCGTGAAGCAATCTTATATGTTGTATAAGATACAGTTTCTTATTCATTCCTATAAGATCAGATAGATTACCAGATTATGCCATTTTCCCAAATTGCAAAAAATCCAATCATACTCAAATGTAATATGACCAATAAATCAAAGCAACCAACTGGTTTAAATTGGTGATGGAATTAGAGGAGATTTACATTGATTATTCAAACTTCAAATTTCTGCAATGAGTAGGATGAGCTATAAATGTTAGGATAACTGAAATAATTAGCTAGAGGCCAAGTATCTCAATCCGTAAAGTGCTTAAGTACGTAATATGTTCATTTCTAGTAATACCTGCCAATGCAAGATTGCTGCTCTTTAACTCTGCCTTAAAGTCTACCAAAGATAATTTCATTTTTTCACAGCTGATTAGAAAAAAACATGAAAAACATGAAAAATGCATACAAAACTTACCTTTATTGTGGAATGTGGATACTACAGAATGACTTACTAGTTTATTTATTATAGAGAGACAATTTGATGTATTAAATCGGTCAAAGGTCCGTGTGTTATCTAACTGTGCAAATAAAAACTCCACTTCACATTGTCTTTGCTGACAAGCTGAGAGATACATTCTCACACAATAAAATGGGGGAGTAGCTTCAATATAAATTTTTGAAGGATCAAAATTATGGATTTGTTAAGCAAAATTGAATATATTTAGAATTTACCAATGGCTGGAGCACTTAATGATTTAAATTCAGAAGAGGGGATTTCTTCTCAGTCAGATGGTGCTTCAAAGAGACCCAATTACCAACGATCACGTTCTAGGGTCGCTTTGGATTATGTAAGAACCTTGGTAGGTATTGTTTACTTGTTAAATCAGCCACATATGAAAAATATTGCAAAGGTAAATCTGACAATGAAACCCGTTGATTGAGAAAATAAGTTTCATAATCTAAGTTTTGTTATTTAGTTTAAATAAACATATAAGTCAGATAGGTAATTAGGTCACAATATAACAATTACTTATGTACAATATGTACTAAAAACAACTTATCACAACAACTTGTGAACTTATCATATTGTTACATACAGTGTACAATGGTTGTATGCTATAGCCATTAATTGCAGATCCTCTTTTTGCATTTGTCTGGTTTTACTACGGTTTCAGTATGTATATATAATATATATAGGTTATTTACTGGGAGGGATTAAATATGGGTTTTATTCCGAGGGACAATAAGATATTGACCGAAGGGTGATATGATATTGACTGAGGGAGCGCAGCGACTGAGTGTCAATATGATATTGCCCAAGGTCAATATTATATTTTCGGAGGAATAAAACCCATATTCAATCCCGACCAGAAATTACCTATTTATTCCATAAAATGTATTCAGGGAGATCTGGACTTATTCTATTTGTTAACCAGATTGTGTGTCAAAATGTTAAATTGTCAAAATCTTGTATTCATTTATATAAATTGTCAACCCTCGAATTGCCTTAGAAAACAAATATTTGATAAAATAACTGTTTTTTAAGTTCAAGATATAGAATTAAGACTGGACTTAGCTAATCTTGAGAATCGTAAAATACTTTTGTCAAAGTTAATAAATCATGTTTTATTCCATAGTTAGCATGATATTCACAGGATAACATGTGAAAATAAAAACGGCATTTTTGTAATCAGTGGTAAAATATGATATTTTTGAAAATTTTCACTTAACCATAACATACGGTTTTTTAGCCATGACATACGGCGCCGTATGCGATGGTTAATGGATTTTTGCTACTTCAGACTCAAAACGAGGCTAAGTGTCAACATCGGCCGAATCGTTTGAAAAATTCGAATTAAATAACTTAATTTCTAAATAGAACATCCTATGATTTATGAGTGATATGATTTTAATCCACTCATGGATATTGATATCTGCACTCTCTCGCTACGCTCGCTCGTGCAGATATCATATCCATTCGTAGATAAAAATCATATCACTCATAAATCATAGGATATCCTCTATATATTTGTAAATATCTAAAAATTATTTAAAATTGGATAACAAGTGATAAAAATGACCATTTTGATATATTAGTAAATCTAATAATCATTTGATATATAAATTGTTGGACCATAGATTTGCCTAAAAACATGAATATTTGAGGGAAAAAACTTTATTTTTATAAGTTGAAGGTTAAGAATTAAAACTTGACAAAGGTTATCTTGAGTAGCTAAGATACTTTTGTCAGATTTAATACACCAGGCTAAAAATGACTGTTTTGATAAATTAGTAAATCTAATGGTAAATATTGTTTCTTCTATAATAAGGTATATGGACGCTATACCAAAGATTTAGGTGATTATGCTCGAAAGGAGGCTGCAACTTTGCACGAGAATGAGAGAGGATTCAGACAATATGAGACATCACGCTGTCCACGATGCAGAGGTATGACTTACTTTATCTTTGTTATAAATTTTGACAAGTTTGCTGTGAAAGACTTGAATTGCCTGTTGCCATCATGCAGTTTGATGCAAGTAATATTTTTGTTAGTTATGCCCCTTCTTGTCTTATAAAATTTGAAAAGTAAGTAAGTTATGTATTTTTGGGTATATGGTGATCTTTTGTCTCATTTCAGCATTTTGTCTTGGTGTGCGAGAAATCACTGCCAAAGTTGTTGCAAAGATGGGGGAAGATTGGGTGTTCTTGGCAATACTTGGTATTTCCATGGCACTGCTCAGCTTCCTCATGGACTTCCTCATAGAAAAATGCCAAGAAGGTAAGAATATATAACTTTTATTTTGTGAGATAAACCCAATTCATTATTGCTTAATCCCAGGTATTTTAAAAGAAAAGTCCTATTTCATGTCACTTTGGAAGTTAATTCTAAGCTTGCCGTAACACTCCAACATGAGTCCATGTAATAAGTAATAATTTGTCCTTCAAACGTGGGTTGTAAATATTCTACAGCTTGCAAGAATAGATCTTGGAGGATACTTTTCTCTATACTAATTTCCTATTTTGAATTGTTATTGTCGAGCATCTGATTTAAGGTGACACTTGATTATGAAATATTTCAACCTCTTCGTTCTACTCCTTGTAAAATGTAACATCTACAATAACATGATTATTTTCCAGTCTTTCCTTAATTTTTTTGAGTCATGGCAATCTGCGCGAGATTCCATTTTTACTTGGTTCGATTTTTCGCGCATGTGCAAAAATAAAAGCACTTCATTCCCATGATTCATATTGCTTTTCTGAAGTTGGTTCGATTAAGGGCTTATTTAATACCTGGGGCTTAAGTTGTGTACCAAACGAGACAACACGACATCCGGGGCTTTATATGATCTGCATTACACAATGGTGTATAGAGGGGTCAGTTTTCGCAGACCTAGGTACCTTTTTCTGTCCCGTTTTGCGGTTATTTTACTCTATGGCATTGCAATCCGTTCACATCATTAGCTACATAATTGATTAACTCAAATATATGATATGTAAATAAGGGTTAATTGGAACAGAATAAACAGGGAAATGTACTTGAAGTGTGATTGCGATCTGTCAGTCAGTGTTACCCCCCTTACCTAGCTCTATAGCGCGGTATAAGGTGACCTGATTATGCAAATGAGAAGACCCCATTGGTTTCTTGTCAGAACAATCAAAACGGATGCGGACAATCTTTGTTTCAACTTACCAATCACCAACATGAACTGGCATATTCAGCTCTGGACTTCATGTCCAAAGGGGGGTAACACACATCGTCAGAATCAAATTCAAGTTATCGCACCCCATTTTAATTGGTTGATAAAACAGTATACAAAAGTGTCTTTATACTCATTGTACAGTTTATAATGTTCATCGAAATAAAGTCTTTAATTTAACCAATCAAAATGAGATTCAGGACAACGGACACTGTAATTACCATATGCCGTTGTCTTTCTAAATTACTCAAATTCAGATTCCGTTGTCATTGACGTTATCGAAGACGCTATATTGTGGCGATTCATGAACCAATTTGATCGAAATGGGATTTTATATGATATATTATCACAAGAGCTTAATGCATGCACAGAATTAGTGACGATAAAATCCCATGAAATGAGGACCAAGTGATTAAGCAGTTGAAGCGACGGTTATGTCCGCCATTTGTGACAACGGTATCTGACTTTACCGTATTCAGGCTATTCCGGTGTGTTAATTTAATGCCTAAAATGGTTTGACAAATAACAGCCTTACCAGATTGAGTTTCAGAATAAAGTTCCAACCATTTTATGCTTATTAAAATGATTTTAACTTATTCAGTTGAATGTTTATAAGTTTTACTTCATTTTATTGTGAATTCAAATGCACATTTTAGGATGTGAATATACTAATAATATATGGAAATTCATAAGATAAATATGATATCCTATGATTTTCTCAGCCAATCATTTTTATCCACTCTCTCACTGCGCCCACTTGTGGAGATGGTCAATATGCACTCATGGATAAAAATAATATCCCTCAAAAATCATAGGACATCCTTTATCAATGCATTCCAAATGAAACATCCTGTTTACTCCAGAATTGAATTGTATTTCTTTTTAAGTCATAAGAACCCTAACCTTGGTCGCATTTTTATTTGCCAAGAGTCAATTGCTTATTCCGCTTGCCATTCATTAGGTAATCTTAACCAGAGCTAATCCTAAGTACCCAATCATAAAAAGTAGCTGTAAATCAAGAGTAAACCATGGCTATATATTGCCGAACATTCAGCGTAATATTTTTTATCTTATCCCTTTTTTCGAGTTAATGCTCCAGCATTTCAAACCTTGAGAATGACTGTGACATTTCGCAGCAACCGTAATTATTAATGTATAATATCTCATAGAGTTCCATATCTTTAGTTATTAATTTGATTTTACTGTGCTGTAAGAAGCAATTAAGGAACTGATATTCAATATTGAGT
Organism: Owenia fusiformis; assembly: GCA_903813345.2. Classification (NCBI taxonomy): domain Eukaryota; kingdom Metazoa; phylum Annelida; class Polychaeta; order Sabellida; family Oweniidae; genus Owenia; species Owenia fusiformis. The sequence goes on from CAIIXF020000001.1 coordinate 10,072,061, forward strand.
AATTATTGAGTAAAATATTGGATGTATTTTTTATCAGAAAAGGTCAAAATATTTGTTGAAATGATAATCTTAAAAACATGTTTCTGGCATTAGAACAGTTTTGAAGTTTATTACTTATAAGAATGCAAATCAAAAATTATCTTCTTTGAAGCTGGCTGTATTATGTCAGGCTCATTAAGAACGTTTCTAAGATCATTTGAAACCTCATGATTGAACTTTGATGTAGTTAGGTTATGAGAGAGCATACATTCTCTTCCATACAAAATATTGTATAAAACCATGCCCTGTATTTGAAGTAGAAAAAGTACAAATAATACATGCATTTTCAGTAAACATTTATGCTACATATTTATGTAATGTGATGCAAGATCCAAGGGTAGAGAAAACACTTATCCTTGTAGGCTATTTCTTTAAATGTTATTTCTGTAATGAGAGCAAGGGATACCTGAACATTTGCATTCTAATTATTACATGGTAATCTGTAAATAGCCTGAATATTGATAACATTCTTGGAGATGCCTAGATTGAAGGTTATTTGTTATTTGGTCAGCTGGGAAAAGGGAGTAAGGCAAAAGTATTTTTGTGAATATCTGAAGTAGCTACTTATGTGTTGGGATAGGGATGCTAAATATTAATTTTGAGCCTCAAAGTTTTTTTGCAAGAATAATACTTAAATATAGTCATGATACTTTATTATGAGGTTTAGGATATTGGAATTATCCAGAGGCAAATATCTGCCCCTTGGACACGTAGGCCCATATTAAAAATACAGCATTTAAGAAACCTGCTTCATATACATGTACATCTAACATATTACCTCAAATACAGTCAAGAAAAGGACAAATACAAATATTTCACAAGCAATATTCTTCAAGACCGAAGAGTTATTGTATTGTTTTTCAAGTTTCATAAATAACTCAAAAACTTTGAGACTGTGGATCCCACAATGCAAAAATGTTAATACTGCAAGATGATGGATGCTATGTATATATGTACATGTTTTTATTGTTTGTTCCAGCTCGATTATGGCTGTATGACTTGAGTAAGATTTCAGTGGCATTGCAATATTTCACATGGATTCTCTTCCCCCTTATCTTCCTCTTATTCTCTGTGGGATTCACTCACCTGGTGGCGCCACAAGCTATAGGTAGCTATAGTTATTATACAATTTCAGATTAATCAAGATAAAGTGATATTATATTAAGACCTAGCACCAAAATTGAGGCCAAAAGGTGATGGGCGAACAATATGTTTTGGTCTAAGAAATTTGATATCCAAAACATATAAAAAATGAAATACATACTGTACTCTTCTTCATTCAAATTATTTTTATTTGTTTTGATTTTAGGTTCTGGTATACCTGAAATGAAGACTATTTTGAGAGGTGTGGTGCTGAAGGAGTATTTAACAATGCGAACCCTTATCTCTAAAATGATTGGTCTAATGACAGCATTGGGTAGTGGGTTACCAATAGGAAAAGAGGTGTGTTATATTTCATCAATTTAGGACTAGAAATATCAATACAGTAAAACCTTTATGTACGAACACCTCTCTAATCTGAACACCTCTCTCGTATTAATACTTTTGAGCTTTATTACCCACCCATTAACTCCCATGTTAAAAAACTTTTTAAACGATTTTTGTGTCACCATTTTTGTGAGGCCGGTAGGTGGTGACATTTTGCATGTTAATGCCTTGTTTTTACATCTTTTTTAATTAATTCAAAATTAATTGTATTTCCAGGGTCCATTTGTGCACATTGCCAGTGTTGTCGCAACACAATTAGGGAAACTCTTCACAACATTAAAGGGTTCATATGATGTAAGTAAAGAGATATTATTTCTAAGTATACAACATTTCCAAGGTTATAATGTGGTTCTTCCCTTACCAATTTGTTAGTAAACAGATGTTCCACATGAGATGTTCTTCTTCACTTAGACCAAAATCATGGCATTGACTTCTGTTCCATGAAAACAGCAATTTTGCTATTACCAAAGGACGATTCTCGGTTTGGAGAACGAAGTTCATCAATCTAAATGAGCGTTATCCCTGCTTCGGACAAATTTGATTTTTTTACATAATATAGATTTGAATGTCTTCTTTTGAATAGTCATAATTTAATTTGGGTAATATTTCTAGATTTTTCGCAAAAAAATGTTACGAACTTCTTTCCCCAAATCAAGACTTGTATTTTATTGAATCGGTCTAATTGAGCGTTATCCCTGCTTCAGACCAATTTGTTATTTTTACATCTTGTAGATTTAAATGTCGTCTTTTGAATATTCATATTTTAATTTGGGTAATATTTCTATATTTTTCATGAAAAAAATTATTAGCCCCGGAGACTGTTCTCCAAACCGAGAATCGTCCTTTAAAATGATTATCCAGAAACAAGCAGATTTTGGATTCCATATTTTACCAATATGTGGTTGCTTTATTTGTGTTAGTATTTTTCTTTCCTGAAAGTCTTGTGAAATTTGTAATTTTTAGAATGAATCACGTAAAGGTGAGATGCTATCTGCAGCTGCTGCTGTTGGTGTTGCATGTACATTTGCTGCTCCAATTGGAGGTAAAACATACGCTTTATACTATTAAATCTTTTGAGGCATTGTTTTTAACCCTCCTTTAGAAGATGGAGTTTTATACCTTATGATACAGAATTCAAGTCACTTTCCACATCAGATAGAGTCCTTATCAGTAAAGAAGACCATGATTAAATATTTTGATATTTTGTCATTTTTCTGGTATCCTCTTCAAAATTAAATAAAACATACAAAAAATGTATTTATACATTTATACTGTACTTGCAATAATGAAAGGAACATATGAAACATCCTCATTGTTGTTATAATGTCACCATGACTTTAATACAGACTGCTTATCTTGCATTTCAATTCAGTGTATTAGTATGAAATAAGATTCCATCCATTGTAATGTTAAATCTCTTTAAATGTATTTTTGTACCTTTAAACAGTTATATTTTGTCTTTTAAGGTGTATTATTTAGCATTGAAGTAACTGCCACTTATTTTGCTGTGCGGAACTACTGGCGTGGATTCTTTGCCGCCGTGTGTGGGGCCGTCATGTTCAGGCTGTTTGCCATCTGGTTTAAAAGCGAAGGTAACTGTCTTATTCAATCTTTAAATGTTCTATTTCGAAAGGTTACACTACAATCGTTTTATTGAGTTCTTTTATCCCATGTACATGTAGATGTTGTTATTTATACCCTCACATAAATTGATTCCATATGTTTTCAATAGCCTGGTGAAAAAAAATATTAAAGGGTTATGTATCATTCCCCAGCCTATTGCCAGGTTAAGTAAGTTTAGACCTAAAGTAGATCTGACTGACATGTTTTAACTGAATCCTAACCTGTTTTACAGGTCTGTAGACTGAATTTTAACATGTTTTACTTTATAATGTCCATTGTTAACCTAAAGTGGACCAAATTAATTCTAATAAAGAATGAATTGACTGAAAATTAACCTGTTAATAGGTCTTTAACCTGTTTGAAACCTAAAGTGGACCAACAAAACTCAAATGAATTTCAATGTGGGACATAGACCAAAAAAGGACTGAAAGTACCTACTGTATAGCTTAACGTTAACCTGCTGGAGGATACATATAATTAAGCAGGCAATAGGCTGCATGATCTTGATATGGCTTTTCACTTGGCATTTGAAATTTAACGCCAGAAATTGCATTGTGTTATGATTTTAATTTCTGTTTATTTTACCTAGATGCGCAAGGTATGTTATTGATGGTTCTAGGTTAACATTTCAGTCTTTCCTGTGCAACATTAATCTCTAACTTAACAGGTTGTGGTCTAAACTGATATACAATTTGTCTGTTTAGTAGACTGAGTAGAAGGAATACACTGCAGGCCAGTGCAGGGGTTTCTTTGGCAACAGACAACAAGCAATGTTCTGTTGTTTTTACCAAAACTGCATTTTTCAACAGTATTTCCATGATTTTTTTTAATGATTGTATTAATTTCATTCACCATATTTGGTGTGTATAAATGATACCCAATTATTTTGCCTGTTGTTTTCATTTATTTTGCCTGTTGTCTGACATTCTGAAGAAACCGCTGAGTCTAGCTAATTAACATGGACTTAACATGCAGTCTTGCATACTGACTTCTTCTGCATCTTGTCATTCCACAAGGCTCATGTGACATTGGCAGAGAGTCTACACATTGGATTGTAACACACATGTCTAGGATGTGTACCAAACATTATGCTATATAATATGTAATTTATAACTGGGCTATAACTCATCTTTGAAACAATACAGAGATGCAAGTCAAGCTCTTGGGTATCTCATAATAATTTGGTTATATTCTTAGTACTTAGCTGTTATAGGTAGTCAGATTCACTTTTCCTGTGCATCAATCAAACCCTAAAACATGAGCAATCAAATGACGCACAAAAAAGTGATTCACACTGTAGTCTTTAAAACACATTTGGCCATAATACCTGATGAAACTGCAGGATTTAATTCTATTTGTTCTGACGTGTAATGAGCTTGATAATGCTTGCTCATTAAAAGGTTTGTCTTTAAGGTCTGTTGGTAGATACAAACAGTACTAGAAAAAATTACTTCTTGGGTTTCCATTCCATAGTTATGTATTATGCATGTAGTGAAGTCAAATGCCATTTATGTACACTCAGTCATTGCTCTATTGTGAAGTTTACTCAATAGAGAGCTCACAAAAATAAAGATGGCATACAACACCAGACTTTAAACATGGTCTGAACAATTTAAACAGAGGTATAACTCCTGCTAGATGTATTTAGAGCCTGGTACTAAAATACTTATATTTGTCCCTGGTTAGAGAGCATTAGAACCATGGGGTTTACTGCATGTAACCTTTGACAGGGATCCTCAGCTCATGTGGGTTAGTCTTGAACCCCCTTGTGTATTAATATACTGCCAGTCTTTTAGAAATTACAGTTCAGATTAATCTTGCAATTGTATTCAGGTTTCTCTGTGAATTCTTTCATGTGTGGTATTCCTTATTCCTTAAAGACAACAAAGTAACATTTTCATTAAAAATCTGCTGCTTATACCAAATGAAACATCAATTTGAGCATGCATGATTTTCAAAAATTGTACTGCTGTAAGCCTGTAAGAGTTAAATACATACAAACATTATACAAATAGTGACTGCCATTGAGGGCAATAGTGTAAATTATTTCCCAGAGGGAATATCCTCTACAATGTACTATTCCCGAAGCCGCAGGCTGAGGGAATAGTATATTGTAGAGGATATTCCCAAGGGGAAATCATTTACACTATTGCTCGAAATTAGGCAGTCACTATTTGTTTTATTATATACCCTATACTGACTCTTGTCCCGTTTCCTCTGCGAAGGCCAAAAAGGCTTAGAAAGCCCCCTCCCCGGGTCCATTGTTAGCATTATAAGCTGTGACGTCATCAGATGCTCAACAGAAATTTTTGCCTCTGAGACTCTCACTTGACAAATTCAATCACATTTAACACGCGGAATAGATTATCATAACACTTGAAATTACACAGACGTATTGAGCTTAGGGAACTTTATACACGTTGCTTATATTGTATCGTTCACGGACGTCTGTCATGGTGAACGGAGTTGATGTGTGTTTGTGCTCATCCTCCATTTTTCTGTTTTTCGTCTGCGCAGTGATGATGAGCAGACATTTCCAAGGGTAATAGAGCTTGCAATTGTGATGTCAGCGGGCAATAGTTCAAATGTATATTCCCGCTGACGTCACATTTGAGGGAATATAACTTTCCGAGGGAAATAGTAAATCTATTTCGGAACACGTGACTAGGTATTGACCAATCAGGATTAGTGTTACATATTGGGTATATAATAATCTGAATTATATTCTGATTATGTTTTAGAAACTCTCACAGCATTGTTCAAGACAAACCTCAGGCAAGACTTCCCCTTTGATACAATAGAGCTGGTAGCCTTCTCAACTATTGGGTGAGTCAGACATACTTGTACCTTCTGAACTTTCATGTAGGTCTAGCACATATTCTTAAGTCAATAAGCCCACTCATCAGCAAGTTGAGTTCAGTAAGCCCTCTGAGCTAGAATGTGAGTGAAATATGCCCTTTGAACTATTAGGTGGGTCAGCTGAGTGCCCTTTAATCCTCTCAATTTTTGGGGCAGTCAAACTAGACCTCTCATTATGAGGAAGTCCAATAAGTTTCTTGAGGCTCTTATAAATTTTTGATTCATGGACTTGCTTTGTCTTTGATCGTGCCATCTCTTACAGTACATGAACACCTAGACTTGAATTTGAGAAAAAGTGCAATATACCTGTCTTGTGTAGTTGATGATTATCTAAATGTTTTCTTCTATATACATGTACAAACCATGGTTCATAACATTCAGTGTATGTGATAGTGAATAAGATGTAATTGTGTTTTTAGGATTGTATGTGGGTTTGCAGGTGCCCTCTTTGTCTTCATACACAGAAAAATAGCTACTTTTACTCGAAATCAAAAAAGAATAGCAACATTTTTACAAAAAAAGTGAGTAACATTTTTTATAGTACCTATTGTGCTCTTGTTGAATTATTTTCAATGTTCAATCTATGAATCTACTTTAAAAGATAAACCTAATGCTGTTACTTGGATAATATGATACAACCTATAAAATAAGATAAAATTACAAAAAGCCAGATTTTTCCGTCCTTCTGTTTGAGTAGCTTCCTTTTACCAGAAACCACTAACCCATCAATTTCTTCAATCATTTTAATACATATGTGAAATACTATAGCGATTTCTGCATTGCTGCTATTTTTCAGCTTGTTTTATTAGTCATTTCCTGTGCATAACTTGTTAGACTATGTGTTTTGGTCATGTATCAAAACTGTTCTGACGTGAAGCCTGATGTCATAAACCAACTCATTATTAAAAAAAAAATTCATGAGATCTGTACTTATAACAAACTGATAGTCTATATATTACATGCACCTTCATTTGTTTCCAGTCGTTTTATTTATCCAATGTTAGTGACGTTTGTTATCTCATCGCTCACATTTCCCAATGGATTTGGTCAGTTCATGGCAGGCCATGTAAGTAACACGTTACACATCTACATGTACATGTAATTGATTAAATATATTAACACCATTTACAGCATAAACCTAAAAGCTAATTTAAAATGGGTGATCTTGAGCCAATGTGTTTTTTAGATTTAAATTCTGAATTAAATTTAAATTTAGATGTGCATTATCTGGCACTCTATGTTAATTCTCATCCATTTCGAGAAATCTTGGGTATGGGTTATTGGCATTGTACATGGGTCATGAATATAACTCTGAAAATGCTAGAAAATGTTTTCACTCAAGTTCTCACTCCTTGCAGCTCACTAGTCGTGGTGCAGTAAATGACTTGTTCAGTAACTTTACATGGAGCAGTGCTAAAGTTCGCTCAGCAGAAGAGGCAGAAATAATCAATCACTGGAAGCCAGAGAATAGCAATATCTACGTCACTCTAGCCCTATTTGTGCTCATGAGGGTGAGTCATACCAGCAAACTGCTTGTATAAATGTAAAGTTCAACAGCTAAAACCTTTAGGCTCATAATGAATAGTATCTCTTTGCCATATTGAATACTTTTTGATGCATTTCTTTCATCTACTACATTACATTATGTGCTATTTTAGTTCTGGATGTCTGCAACCTGTAACTCTCTACCTATACCTGCTGGGATATTCATGCCTGTATTTGTACTTGGTAAGATTTCTTTATTACTTCAAAGACATTTAATATGTCCACGTATCTATACTCAGATGGCAATAAAATCAAGAGAAATGACCAAGTTAAATGAAGCCATTATTTTCATTATTTAGAACAATCATGATTGTGTACCAAGTTTTTATCATGAGAAAATTTATTTTCTGCTTCTTCCCCGAAGTCTGTCTTTCAAGAGGAACTCTTTCACAAAATTGACAACATTTATATCATTTTCAAAATTATGCTTAAAAATCTCCCTGTACTGTAGTTCTTACTTGTAATGTTTTCATGTTGGATTACAGGAGCTGGGTTCGGTAGACTTGTTGGAGAGTGCATGGCTACTTGGTTTCCTAATGGCGTTAGGCAGGGGGATACATTCTCAGAGATAGTGCCTGGAGGATATGCTATAGTCGGTAGGGCTTATAATGTTTGTCGTCATTAAAGAGTTTAAGGAAGTTAATATTTTGATCCCAATGCTCATCTCTTCTAAACACTGTTTTTATTACATTGTCCAAATACAATAAGTTGTTGACTTGAAGATGCTTATACATATATTTGATTTGAAGGTGCTGCTGCATTTGCTGGTGCTGTGACACACACAGTGTCAACATCAGTGATTGTATTTGAACTCACTGGCCAGCTTGGACATGTGTTGCCTGCTGTTGTAAGTAATATAACATATATGTCTCATCGTGTCAAATTGAACATTTCAAAATTGAATCCAAACTTAAACATACAGTATACTACTCATGAATACAATTGAACAAGAGTTGTATTATAAATTCAATGTACTGTTTTGTATTTTATTACATGATGTATAATAAACAACAATTATGAAATATGATAAATAGGAGGGGTTCCATGAGTGAACCTCGTGGTACTCCATATCATATATATAAATATGTACAACCTCGGTTATACTTAATTCGAACATTGGTTGTGAAATATTTTACATTAAAAATGTTGTTTTGCAGATAGCTGTGTTACTTGCCAATGCTGTAGCGCAATCTTTGCAGCCTTCATTCTATGATAGTGTAATACAAATTAGAAAATTACCATTTTTACCAGATATAAAATCTTCAGCTTCAAAGTAAGTTGTTTATGCTTTGAAGTTTACTAACTCATGTTTTAGATGTTAAAATTCAGATGATTACAGTGTTAGTGTCCCTTGTTTGTTCACTTTACATACATGTATTTAAGATTTAGTATTGAAATTTTACATGATTGTAGTAATTGATAATTAAATACAGTTTAATTGGTCTAAAGATTTTGAAATTAGTATTTTGCCATCGATTGTTTGAGAAATGAAGTTTATTCCATTTGGAATAATGTTTTTAATGAATCTGAATGCCATATATTTATCATGTAATTGTTTGTCCATTTATCTTTTGGATAGTTTCCAGGTTTTCTAATCCTTTAGCGGGTAGTGTAATTGGCATCTTTTCAATTTATATGAATGCGAATGCATGGTTGACCCCAGTTTCACCAGTGTACTTTATAAAGACATTCAGTTCAGTATGTAAGACAGTCCACAACACGTGGAAATTTCAACATGTGATATCTTGAAGGTCTAAGTAAATAATCAGACTTACATGTACAAATTCAAATGTTTTTCAGCGCTCACAAAATATTTGTTGAAGATATAATGATACGGGATGTTAAATTACTCAGTGCCAAATCTACATATAAAGATATAAAGAACTTGCTCCATAAAGCTACACATCGATCATTCCCTGTTGTAGACAGTCCAGGTAAGTTACTTTAATTTGATCGATTTACACTTGTAAGTTGCAACACATATCAAAAGATTCTGATTTACTCTACTTATCTTACACTGTGAATTAGATTATAAAAAACTAACCACTAGAAAAAAATAATATTAGGATACATATATGTATATATGTACAGGATTTTATCTCATCTCATATCTCTTATGTACGTATGTTTTGATGAAATAAATAAAAAATAAATCAAATATGTTGGGTATAGAGTTTAGGCTGAGGGAAATATTATCTTTCCGAGAGTCCATGGGGACTGTTTGCCATTGCTATGTTATTACTTTCATGTGGATTGTCTCTACATAAGATTTTCTTGAAGGCAATTTTAAATTCATTCAACCTCACAGCATAGATTATGGGATTTATGCTACTATTGACCAGTACTAATGCACAAGAAATATAGAAGATAGATAAATTGGTGCTATCATTGAAAAAAGAAGTCTTTACTGTTGACCATTTAAAGGTTTTTCCCCATATCTCAATGCTGACCATAATTACAAATGGACCCCAACAAAGGAAAAATAGTCCAATTACAATGCATGCTGTTTTCAGTACTTTAAGGTTGTTTTTCAGGGATGTTCCATCTGATTGTTCAGTATTCGTATTCCTGTTGGCTTTTTTGTTTAGCTGTTTTCTGGCCACATTAAGTATTCTTATGTACATGATAAGTATACTTATGAAAACAGTTAGAAACATTGGAGCATACAAGAGTTCCAATATAATTGTGTCTTCCTCCAGGTTTTCACTATATATGCAGTCTTGTTTCTCATTGCTCTGCTGTAGAACAAAATACCAGTCAGTGATTGAAACAGTTGTGATTGTAATCACACCAATCCAAACGGCCAGAACTGCAATCCTAGCTCTCTTCTTGGTGACAATAGTTTTGTATTGAAGTGGTTGAAATATTGCAATGTAGCGATCTATTGTTATACACAGTAATAGCAGCAATGAAGCAAAACTCGGGATGCCAAAACAAATCTGTCCAATGACACATATGATGAAATTGTCTGTGTTTATAGAGGGGAATATCTGTGACAAAAGCCATAGAATGTTATAGAGTCCAGATATCCCAGCAAATAAGTCCGCTATCGCTAATTGTAGTATGAAATAGTTACTTACAGTCCGCAGAGACACATTAGCTCTATAGGCAGCAATAACCAATGCATTTCCAAATACTATACTAAATATCATCACAAAGCATAGTGACATAAAACCAAGTGCTTCTTTAAATGGTAATGTTGTTACATTGCTTCCTGTATTATTATTAGCTGAGTCAAATGCATCCAATGTACTGGTATTGATAGCCATATTGTTGGTTGAATCAATATTTCAAATATAAGTTTTTTCTCATTTACCACTTCCACACTAAATGCGTCCCTATTTTTCAAGTCACTCAGCTGCTTTAGACGAGAGAATATCATCCCATTCTTTTTAGTGAGTCTTTACAGAGATCATTTGATTCATTTTGATTAAATAATAGATGATCTTCAGACATCCATTAATCTAATAGGAGCAAATTGATCGTGATTTAATGTATAAATTGTTTTCATTAGAAATCCTGTCAGATTGGTAAAGGAGTCATAAGAGCATGCTCTTCCACTGTTCCCCTGTGTCCTTGATCATGAATGTATCACATGATTCTCACTGAGGGATGGGGACAGAACTAACAGAGCCCTCAGATGGACTTGGAAAAAATAATAAAAAGCAACTCTTGTCAGTGGGGAGGAGCAGTAGATGGGGTTTAACTTAGAATAAGAATCAATTTTCTTTCATTTAGTTAAGGCAAGGGGTAAGAAATAAGCATGTGGACACTCTTGATTACCTTATAAGCAGCTTTTGAGTAGAAAATTAAATTGTGTGAAAATCTTTTAATTTCTAGTAAAAACAACCTGCTCCTCTCCATTGACAAAATTAGGCGATTACATCTCGTGTGTATGTTGAAATGTTTTTCTCCATTTCTCAGTACTAACCATGATAATTATAGATGGACCCCAACAAATGAAAAATAGTCCAATTACAGTGCACGTTGCTTTCAGAACTCTAAGGTTGTTTTTCAGGGATGTTCCATTTGAATGCTCATTATTCATATTCCTATTGGCTTTTTTGGTCAACTGTTTTCTATAAGGGAATAAATGTCTTGACATGTATCGGAAATATCTTTGATAGAGTAATACAAAACAGACTTGTTTTTAATGCTGAAATGTTAGACATTCAAGATCCACTCCAAGGTGCATATAAACCTGGACATCAAACAACAGATAATTTATATATTTTAAATACAATCTTAACCCGTTATAAGCTCATGAAAAAGCCACTATACTGTATCATGATATATTTTAGAAAAGCATTTGACTATGTAAATAGAGTGGCACTTATGTATAAACTTTGTAAATCAGGAATTTCACCTAATTCTAATATATTCAAGGTTATATCTAGAATGTATGAAAAAATCAAAAGCATGTCTAAAATTTAAAGAAGGTATCACCCCTACTTTCGAAACAAATGTTGGAGTAATGCAGGGCTCTGTACATAATACCTATTTATTCAACCATTTCCTTGATGACTTAAAAGATAATTTACCAAAAGAAAATGGTATTCAATTTAATGGAAATATGTTAAACCACTTTGGGCCGATGATCTTATCTTGATGTCAAATAGTAAAGATGGTGCCCAAACTTTGCTCAATTGCCTTTTTTGATTTTTGTAAGAGATATCATCTCATAGTTAACACAATGAAGACAAAAGCAATTGTTTTCAACTCAAAAATTGATGCTGTTTTCACATTAGAGAATGTTGAGCTGTACAAATATCTTGGATGTGTATTCAGTAAAACAAAGAATTTTGACCAGCATGTATTTTACTTGAAAGAGCAAGCAAGAAAGGCTTTGTTTAAAGCAATATAAAAAATTTAATGACATTCCAAATGATGTTGCATTGCACCTTTTCGATTCCTTAGTTGAACCTATTTTAACTTATGCCTCAGAGGTGTGGATCAATGAAAAACATCTGAAGACAATTGAGACAATGCACCTATCTTTTCTTAAATGCCTGTTGGGTGTTAAAAAATCAACAGCAACACCAGCAATTTATGGAGAATTGGGACGCTACCCATTAAAAATACGCTTTGAAATCAAATTAATTAAATATTGGCTCCGTTTACTTCATCTATCACCGTGAAACATTCTTCATAAAACATAAATATATGACCGTGAAATGAGTCAATTTGGTTTTAAAGGCACTTGGTCAAACAAAGTCATTGATATATTAAAAAAGTGTGATTTATTATCTTATTGGGATACTCAAAAGATTGATGATGACAATATTTTTATCAAGACAATAACAAAAACACTGTATCAGAATTATAAAAAAGAAAGATATATTAAATAACCCTGTCTTGAGAAATGTCTTTGAAAGAGAGAGTTATTTAAATATCCAAAATAGAAATTACAGGCAAGCAATTTGTAGATTTAGGCTTAGTTCCAACAAGTTACAAATAGAACTTGGTCGTCATTTGAAGCCAAAGCCAAAACCTGTAGATGAACGTTTATGTAATATTTGTGGTATTTTAGAAGATGAACAACACTTCATCATGATTTGTAAGAAAAACACTACAGAAAGAAAACGTTTGTTTGACACCCTTACACAATTTAATTTTGTTGGCAGCCCTGACATTATTTTTGAAAAACTGATGTTTCACAAAAATTCTTATGTAATTTTACATTTATCAAAGTTCATCTATCATTCACTCAAAAAACTGGATTAATGTGTCAACGATGCATCACACTGATATTTAAATTTCTGTCAAGTCGTATCTGTATTTTACAATTATCTTGTATTTTGTATTCTACATTTGATGATATAATTAGAATTGTATTTTATAACAACTTTATTTTTGTATTCAGTAGTTAGTTTAGTCTTAGGTCAGTTTTGTAGATTGTAGTTTTTAGTGACTAATATGTCATTGTAATGACATCAGAGAGTCAATAAAAGATATATATATATAAAAGATATATATTTCTAGCCACATGAAGTATTCTTATGTACATACATTGTAATTAGAATACCTATCAAAACAGTTATAGACAGTGGAACAGCTTTGGTACATCTAAAAATGTTTCACTTGGGAGGTGTTTCGCTCACAGGGGTTAATTTAATATTATTGTGTGAGTATTATGTACTTCAAAGTTCTGAGGGAAGTGTTATCTTGTTGAAGGTTCACTTTCATGTGGATTGTCATTGTCTCTACATACGATTTTCTTGAAGGCAATTTTAAATTCATTTAACCTCACTGCATAGATTATGGGATTCATGCAACTATTGACCAGCACTAATAAACAGGAAATATAGTATATAGTCAAATAAGTGGTATCATCGAATAAAGAAGTCTTGACTTTTGAGTGTTGAAAGGTTTTTCCCCATATCTCACTACTGACCATAATTATAAATGGACCCCAACAAAGGAAAAACAGTCCAATTACAATGCAGGCTGTTTTCAGTACTCTAAGGTTGTTTTTCAGGGATGTTCCATCTGATTGTTCAATATTCGTATTCCTGTTGGCTTTTTTGGTCAACTGTTTTCTAGCCACTTTAAGTATTCTCATGTACATAATTGAAATACTTATGAAAACATTGGACCATACAAGAAACCCAATATTCTTGAGTCTTCCTCCAAGTTTGCACTATATATACAGTCTTGTTTTTCTTTGCTCTGCTGTAGAACAAAATACCAGTCAATGATTGAAACAGTTGTGACTGTAATCACACCAATCCAAACGGCCAGAACTGCAATCCTAGCTCTCTTCTTGGTGACAATAGTTTTGTATTGAAGTGGTCGAAATATTGCAATGTAGCGATCTATTGTTATACACAGTAATAGCAGCAATGAAGCAAAACTTGGGATGCCAAAACAAAACTGTCCAATGGCACAAATGATGAAATTGCCTTTGTAAACAGAGGGAAACACCTGTGACAAAAGCCATAGTATGCTATAGAGTCCAGATATCCCAGCAAATAAGTCTGCTATCGCTAATTGTAGTATGAAATAGTTACTTACAGTCCGCAGAGACACATTAGCTCTATAGGCAGCAATAACCAATGCATTTCCAAATACTATACTAAATGTCATCAAAAAGCATAGTGTCATAAAACCAAGTGCTTCTTTAAATGGTAATGTTGTTACATTGCTTACCGTATTGTTATCAGCTGAGTCAAATGCATCCAATGTGCTGGTACTGTTATTTGCCATATTGTGTTTCAGTGTTTGAAAAATTTTATTTGTTTATCTTTTTTCCAACTTCCACTTTTCACTCACCGATTTGATTTAGAGTAAAGTAATACCATCTCATTTAGTGGATCTTTTAGAGATCATCTTGTTCATAAAAGGTTATTACTTTGTGTGGAGGTAATAGCTGTCACTTTTGATTAAATAATAGATGATCTAGCTTCAGACACCCATTAATCTAATAGGGGAAATTTGATAATGATTTATTATATAAATTATTCGATACTTTATAAGATTTTATCAGAAATCCCATCACATTAGTAAAAGGAGCATCGGATCTTCATCCATTATTCTCCTGTGTCTTTGATCATAAATTAATTGCATGATATCACACAGAGATGGGAATACGTAACTCTGGTGGTTATTGGGGATGGAATGAATAGTCAGTTACCCTGTAGCAAATAGGGTTGTGGTTATATTCAATTTGTAAAATGATATTTGTGAAAACTCAAAATGGAGCTTTCTGGTACTTTTAAAATCTGTACCTCTTGTGTCTTAGTGTTCTATAGTTTGTTTAACATTAGTGTATGAGTATGATGTACTTTAGATGTAACAGGTGACAGGTCATATCAACCCCAAGTCAACTCAATCCAGTAAAACTCAACCCCAAGTCAACTCAATCCAGTAAAACTCAACCCCAAGTCAACTCGACCCTGTAAAACACAATTCCAATTATTTCTTCAATGTCTGGATTATTTAGTGCATTTATTTTCAATATTCTATTTTTGTTGCATGATATTATGATGACAGCGCTTTGGTAAAATATTCACAGAGTATTCACTATTATTTTATTTAACATTAAAATCAAATTTTAAATAATTTGGAAAATATAATGTTGGCAATTGAAAATGTAATATAACTGTTTATGTATATGTACATTTTTAATAGAGAGGTTAAGCTACACGTATAGATGCAAACCGTGAACCTGAACGCGTAAGTCCACGCTCAAGTACACGTTTAAGAAAATTTCCTGTTAAGCTACACGTCTGAAACCATGTCAGTGGACGTGGACCTATATGTATGTGGTGACTGTGTCTACAGGTCACGTCTCTATGGTGTAATGGATAGTACTTCAGACTCGTGTCCGTGTGGCCTGGGTTCGAGTCTAGTATTAAAATATTTTGTTTTTTATTTTTGCTTTATTTCATAATTAAAGGGTCTAGTGCACCTTTCCATTATGATTTCCCCATGAACAAAATATATCATTTTTAGGTGTAACATAAAGAATACAATGTCACATAATACTTTGGAAAATATTTAAGCATTTGGTCCCACATGGGCTGAGGTTGAGGTCATTAAGTTCAGCAAGTGTTGACTTTACATTGGATGTGCTCCGTTGACTTAACATGTAGATACCATCAGATTCCAATGGAGGACATTGGTTTCTATTGATTTTCACAAAAATACCTAAAATACACTATGACCTGAATCGATTGCAAATTAAATGATTTCACAATATGACACAAATGGTATATCACATCAGATGTGCAAATATTAAGTTTGCAATCGATTCAGGTCATACTTCAAATTAGAAAATTATACATTTTTTCATCATTTTTTCCTCCAAAATGGCTATAGAAAAATGCTTCAAAAGCAACTTTTACACTTATGAAATCCCATACAACTTTGTAAATCCAATGATTATACTGTTATATTTCATCAATTAATAACATATTTGAATAAGACGTAGGGATGTGTAGGATGCAAATGGATTTTGACAGACACAAAAAGACTTCCTGGTTTGGCATCTCTACCCCTGTACACTTTATGATTGAATATCGGCCCTAATAAGTGGCCCATTCATCAATACAGTGCTGAATATAGGTCAACAAGATACTAGTGTACATATAAATGTAATAATAAAAGCAGTATATTTATTTTGAAAAATCAGATGAATTTATTTTTGTTCATGGGGAGATCATAATGGAGGGCGCACTAGATCCTTTCTTGCCCTGGTTGTCATTTCATTTCGTTTAGTATACATATTGTACTAAGCCCCGGGTATCAAATTGGCCTTGCCAATTTATATTGTACGGAATGAACAAACGATCACATTTAAAGTTGTCATTTACCCATTAAAATGTATTCTTATTTCCAATTAAGGATTGGGGTTTACCCATATAACAAGCACGATTGTCTGTATCAAATATGGGCTCCCGGGCCATCCTAGAACATAGCTAAAATCAATCACGTAATGAGCGACGTGTAATCACTCATCTACACGTAAAAACCTGTAACTTTCATGCTTACCTGTAGAAAATAGACTAATCTGACGTCATTTTCCTGCGCGCGCATAGAAGTACACGTTCATGCTTTGTTGAACACGCGTCTGTTAATTGCACGAATATGAAAATCTCATGTAAAAACCTGTAAACTTCACGCTGGCCCACAGGAAATAAACAAATCTGACGTCATTTATCTGCGTGCGCATTGAAGTTCACGTTCAAGTTTCGTTAAATACGTGTAGCTTAACCTCTCTAATATATTATAACATTAACTTGTCATACTTGAAGGGTTTGGATAAAGGACCTACAGTAAGGGAAATATTATCTTCCTAAGGGTCCATGGGGACTGATTACCGCATTATCACTTTCATGTGGATTGTCATTGTCTACACAAGATTTTCTTAAAAGCAATTTTGAATTCATTCAACCTCACTGCATAGATTATGGGATTCATGCAACTATTGACAAGCACTAATAAACAGCAAATATAGTATATAGTCAAATAAGTGCTGTCATCGAATAAAGTCTTGACTGTTGAATTTGGAAAGGTTTTTCCCCATATCTCAGTACTAACCACAATTATAAATGGACCCCAACAAATGAAAAATAGTCCAATTACAATGCATGCTGTTTTCAGTACTCTAAGGTTTTTCAGGGATGTTCCATCTGATTGTTCAGTATTTGTATTCCTGTTGGCTTTTTTCTTCAGCTGTTTTCTAGCCACATTAAGTATTTTTATGTACATAATCAAAATACTTATGAAAACAGTAAGAAACATTGGAGCATATAAGAATTCCAGTATTCTTGTGTCTTCCTCAAAGTTTGCTCTATATACACAGTCTTGTTTTTCTTTGCTCTGCTTTTGAACAAAATACCAGTCAATGATTGTAACAGTTGTGATTGTAATCACACCAATCCAACTGGCCACAACTGCAATCCTAGCTCTCTTCTTGGTGACAATAGTTTTGTATTGAAGTGGTTGAAATATTGCAATGTAGCGATCTATTGTTATACACAGTAATAGCAGCAATGAAGCAAAACTTGGAATGTTAAAACAAAACTGTCCAATGGCACAAATGATAAAATTGTCTGTGTATATAGAGGGGAATATCTGTGACATAAGCCAGAGAATGGCATAGAGTCCAGATGTCCCAGCTAATAAGTCCGCTACAGCTAATTGTAGTATGAAATAGTTGCTCACAGTCCGCAGAGATACATTAGCTCTATAGGCAGCAATAACTAATGCATTTCCAAATACTATACCAAATGTCATCACAAAGCATAGTGTCATAAAACCAAGTGCTTCTTTAAATGGTAATGTTGTTGCATTGCTTACCGTATTGTTATCAGCTGAGTCTAATGCGTCTAATACACTTGTATTGTTAGCCATTTTGTTGGTCAATATTCAAAATACAAAAATGTTATTCTATTTATTTTGGTCTCTTCCACACTATGAAGACATTCTGGTTTTTCAAATCTCTGATTGAGTTTATTAGGATGAAACATACCCATCCCATTCTTTTTCATGGATCTTTTCAGTGATTGTTATTCCACAAAAGACTATTAGATCATTTGTTTAGAAGTAATACCTATCAGCTTTTATTAAATAATAGATGATCTACAGACATCCATTTAACTAAAGGATGAAGGTTGATAATGATTTGTTACATTTATTAATAATGATTTCATTATTCCAATCAATGATGTTCAATGTGGATACCTGTAGTGAAGCTCTCCACCAATTTGTCACTCCATTAGTCCATCTAACCATCCTCCATCGAGAATTGTCTACAGGTTTCCAGCCAAACAGATTCATCTGAAATTTTCAGGGATGTTTCCACATATGAAAGTTTAGAGCTGATAAGTTTTTTGGCATTCTGGGTAAATGTTTTCCATCCTAAATCTTGTCTGTCCAGGCTCGTGTACAGGTTTCCAGCCAAACCATTTCAGGGATTCATTTTTCCACCTATCAAAGTTTAGAACTGATTAGTTTTTAGGCATTCTGGATAAATGTTAAGATGGCCATTTTGGAAGAAGAGATTTTCAAGATGGCTCCTGAATTTCAAAATGGCCACCATTTTTCATAAAAACATATTCTTTGTTAACTCAAATACCATTTGACGGATTTGGTTCAAATTTTTAATCCGTATGCCTAGAGACAAAGAAGCTCTGCTTGAGGAGACATTTTTAAGATGGCTACTGATTTTTAAAATGGTGGCCATTTTCTGCTAAAAAAGTAATCTTTGATATTTCAAATATCATTGGACAGGTTTGGTTTATATGCCAATGCCTAGGGACAAATGAGCTCTGCTTGAGAAGAAATTTTCAAGATTTCAGTTGAATTTCATTTTTGTAAAAAACGTAAACTTAGATGGACAGATTTGGTTTAATTTTTATATGCTAATGCCCAAAGATAAAGGAGCTCCTCTTCAGTAAAGTCATTATGCTATGATTACAATTAGCACGATTTTCTGAATTCCAATTCATAAATATAATGTTCTATAATTGTTTCTACACAACATGTTCTTAAACGCATTGTTAAATTCTTTCAACCTCACTGCATATATGATCGGATTCATGAAACTGTTGCTAAGTACAAGTAAAAATGACATATAGTATAAATACAAGAAGTTGTTATTTGGAATAAATGCCTTGAAAGTTGGCAAATGCAAGGCTGTTTGCCAGATCTCAATAGTTACAGTCACTACAAATGGAAACCAACACAAAAAGAAGAGTCCAATTACAATGCATGCTGTTTTCAGTACTCGAAGGTTGTTTTTCAGGGATGTTCGATCTGTTTGTTCATTATTCGTATTCCTATTGGCATTTTTGGTCAACTGTTTTCTAGCCACTTTAAGTATTCTTATATACATGATTAGAATACTTATGAAAACAGTGGTAAACATTGGAGCATATAGGAGACCTATAACTCGAGAGTCATTCTCAAAATCATTCCCATGTACACAATGTGACCTTCCCCTTTTCTTTAGATCAAAATACCAGTCAACTATTGAGATAGCTATGACGGACAATGTCCCAATCCAGACAGCCATAACTGCAATCCTCGCTCTTTTCTTAGTGACATTAGTGACAATAGTTTTGTATTGAAGTGGTCGAAATATTGCAATGTAGCGATCTAATGTTATACACAGTAGTATCAGTAATGAAACAAAACAAGGAACGCCCATAACAATTTGTCCAATGGCACACATGGCAAAATTCTCAATGTATTCAAAGGGCAGAACCTGGTATATCCCTCCATACACTGCTGACAGCCCAGCTGATATGTCCGCTAAAGCTAACTGTAAAATCAAAAAGTTGCTCACTGTCCGTAAGGCTTGGTTGTTCCTATAGGCTGAAATAATCAATGCATTTCCAAAAACGATGGAGAATGTAATAAGACACAAAAGTGACATTATAGGAACTGCAACAGAAAATCCATGTAGACTTGCCATGTTTCGATATCCTCTAGCAGCCAATGAAGAATTGTTTTCCATGTTGGTGCTTTAATTATCTTTCTTGTGTAATTAAGTTTCATCCATGTGTCTTTCATATATCTCATTGTCTTGAAACGTTTTCATTTAGCATGCTCAAAGTCATCTCATTTTGGACACAAAATGTTTTTGTGATATCTGACAAAGATATAGAACTGTGCATTCATTATTGTTTGGACTTTGATTTTGATGCGACATTCTGCCAATATATGTGTTTCAGTATAAAACAAAAGTAGTGTTCATAGTGTTATTTTATTGTGCTAAATAATATATGACTTGTCATCATACTTCTTTTAATGGTTTCCCTTGTCGTACTAAATAGATGACATGATTGATATTCTATTAACAATAATGTGGTTTTTATTTTATTCATGATAGGCCTATCCTTTACAATCCCTAAATGAATTATTTTATTAAAGGTGAAAAGTTGCATCATCTTAGAGATTATTGCAAACGAGGATCAAAAGAATGATGCTATATGTCCTAAAGGTTTGAACATACTAACGGAAAGCTGAAAGTGTCATGAATAAGGATCTGATAAGATTATGGAGCACTGGTGGTTAAGAAAATGTTTATTTAGCCCTTTCATCCACAAGGGCTAATTTTTTAAATAAAATCTTCTCCTCCTCCTCATTCTTACTAAAAAGCAAGGTAGTCTGTCCAGACATCTTCTCCTAGACTGTTGAACCTTGGGCTCTCATACTTGGTCAACATACTAAATGGGTCAATGAGCACTCTACAAAGGTCAGAGGTCATGGTCATTGCAAGATTAAAGGTCAGTTTCTAGGTATTTGCCTTTTTAAGACACTTGGTCTGTGCTGTGACCCTTGACGACCCAGGATTATGTGACCTGAGGTCAAGATCAGTGTTTATGGGTCAAGGTCATCTCAAGGTCAAAATTCAATATCTAAGTATTTGGCGTTTTAGGGTCCTTGAGGGCTTCTGTGACCCTTAACGGCACAAATTCGATGACCTAAGGTCAAGGTCAATGTTTTATGCTACTGATGATCCTAGGGTACAGTTTCATACATAAAGAATTATAAAGAATATAGTGATAATGAGTTTCATTATATTGAAATATTACAATAAATATACACTGTATACATTTAGGACCTGGAACAATAAGAATTGAATGCTTTGAACATGATCTGATTGGTGTCCCATTTCATTTATGAGAACATTACTATGATCTGCTTTGTAGATTTGATAGCTGTTGACTGTTAGTTGTTCCTCTCCCTTCACTCTCATGTGCTATATTATTGTTTCTACTAAGTATGCTCTTAAACGCATTCCTGAATTCTTTCAACCTCACTGCATATATGATTGGATTCATGAAGCTGTTGCTTAGCAACAACATGAATGACATATTGCGCATAATTGAGGTTCTGGGTTCAGTAAGAACATCTTTGAATGTTGGTAGATCCAAGGCTTCTCCCCAAAGCTCAGTACTTACTATCACTACAAATGGAAACCAACAAATGAAAAATAATCCAATTACGATGCACGCTGTTTTCAGTATTTTAAGGTTCCTTTTCAAGGAGGTTCCAATCGATTGTTCGCTGTTTGTATTAACGTTTGCTTGTTGGGTCAGTTGTTTTCTAGCCACATATAAAATTTTTGTATACATGATTGAAACAAAGATGAAAACAGTGAAAAACATTGGAGCATATGAGAAACCCAAGACTTTGGAGTCATATTCCTTGTCAATTCCATCCATGCAATGCAGTTTTCCTTGTCTTTGGAGATTTAAATACCATTCAACACATGAGGAAACGACGAGTAAACAGATCCCTGTCCAAATTACAATAACTGCAATTTTTACCCTCTCAATTGTAACAATCATTGGATAGTGAAGTGGGTGGAGTATTGCTATGTAACGATCTAGTGCTATACAGAGTAAGAGAAGTAAAGACACAAAACAAGGGATGCCCATAACAAGTTGTTCAATGGCACACCAAGCAAAATCCTTAATATATTCTATGGGCAGAATCTGGTAAGTGACCCCATACACTCCTGACAGTCCAGCTGATATGTCCGCTAAAGCTAATTGTAAAATCAAAAAGTTGCTCACTGTCCGTAAGGCTTGGTTGTTCCTGTAGGCTGAAATAATTAATGCGTTTCCAAATATGATGGCAAACGTCATTACAAACATACAGATTATTATGAAAACTCCAAGAGCTGTACCATGTATAGCAAACATATTACTATAGCCTACTGGAGCGAAAATCATCTGTGGTATTTTCGTATTGTTTTCCATTTTGTGGTTTCAGTCTGTGTCACATTGAATTATTGATTGTCTGATTGAAGGTTCTTCATGTCTTTTAATAGATCTTACTGATTGTTTTTTGTTCAACTCTTTTAATTGAATTTCTCCAGATTATAATAGGTAAAGTAGTTTTTTTGGTTATGAATTATCATTTTTCGAAAATTGTTATTAATTATGCTCCATTTGTATGATGTCCATGGTGTCCTTATGCTTGACAACTTACTGTTTCTATATATTGTGTTCTAGCTGTTCTGTTATGTATACATATTGAAAAATCCTTGTTGGGGACCATGTCCATATATCCACAGTTGTTGTAGAAAACATAAAAGTTACATTTTGGCATCCTCCTAACACAGGCCTCCAGAACAGGTACCTACTTCTTCCAGAACAAAAGAAGGAACTTAGTGGATGATGTCTGGAACTCTGCATTCGGAGGATTCATTTTGGGAAAGGGAGTAAGTGAAAATCTCAGATGTGATGCTAGTAAGGTATCTTGTTTTAGCGAGTATTAATTTCTTATTGATATATTTCTCAATTTTCATGAGAGGTAGGGGGGAAATCAGAACAAAATAAACATGTGCTTCCACATCTGATATTTTGATATGATCCCATCTGCCATTCAATACAACACTCATCACTCATGTAAAATGATAAAATGATGTCAGCAAGTGATGAGCTTTGTTAAACGATAAAGAAGACTACTAATGGACCTTAATGAGTAGAGCTTGATATCATCAACAATTACGAATAACAATGTGGGTGTACTCTGATCCATCACCTATCTAATCATGGGGGAAAAGATGACGCATTATTACAATAAACTGTTGATTGGAGTTAGTAAGTGCTTAGGTGTGTTTATTGTCCCACCTTAATGAAGTTAGTTAGGGATATAGAGAAGTCATCTGTCTGTCCATTCGTTTGTTTGAACTGGGTGACAGATTTGGTTCATTCTATAGCCTCGTGTCTTTTCTAAGGTAAAGGAAGTCTTCTTGGAAAGGAATTTCAGTATGGTTGCTGCAATTCAAAATGGCCACCATTTTTCGTAAAAAAATGTAATCATCGATAACTCAGATACTGGTTGTTTAGTTCAAGTTTTATTGCCTTATATCTTAGAATTAGAATAAAACCAGCATAACGCCTTTTTTTACCTAACCTATATTCCTGTGCTTACAGAGTCCATGGTTCTACTTGGTTCAATACCACGCATAGAGCTTTGTAGACTGTTAGATTGGCTGCTTGGCTGGCAGAGGAGGCAGATTGCTAAAAAGGAAATGCTGCAGGATGGAAATAGAAGTAGAACATCCAGTCGTTTTGAAGTGACGCCATCTAATGGCAGTGGGGACCAAGCTGTTGTGGATGTTCATTCACATGTAAGTGGAAGATCTTGGATGTAACATATCATCATTTTATGAGTCACTGGCATACCTATACAGTATGTTTGTGAATTTTATTAATGAAAACCTTTGCATATACCACAGTATATAAAATATTTGTATGGATAAATGAACTTTTTTTTGTAGTCCTCAAATGGCAAAAATCTTACTGTAGCAGATACTAGTCAGAACAGGAGCAGTTCTAAGTCAGGTAGGTAGCATAATGTATACAACCAATCAGTTCTGTATAAGCTACTTAATCAGTCACAGAGTATCAGGAGAAGCTCTTGTATTCAAATTAACTTTTTAACATTAGGTTTAATAATAAACAATGCACATAAAATTCAAAATGGCCACCATAAAATTACTCTATATGGCCAAAAACTAATCTGTTCTAGATTTCCATACCAAGAAATATACCTGAAAGCCTGGCCTGAAAGTTTAAATCAATCTGTCAATCAATTTTCTCAGGAAATGTGGAGACAAGAAAAATGAGATGCCACCTCACTGGTCCAAGTTTGACCAAAAAAGAGCAACAAATTCAATGTATTGAATTACTATTCTAGTATTTCAAATTGAAACATCATTTGTAATTTTCATTTCAGGTCGTTCAAGTCCATTCAGTAATCTCTTCTCAGGCCCCCCTGAAGATGAGCAAGCTTCCCCTGACCCAGCACTGGAGATGACTGCAGATGAGGTATACTCAAGTGCCAGTAATAAATCAGTTCAGAAATCAATTAAGTGAAAAATGCTGTTCAGTTTTGATCATACCCTTGATCCACTACTACTATACCCTAATATGGGGATCAAAATGCTTCCTATCTTTATATAACAAACAAAATTGGTTGCTTCACATTTTTGCTTGATTATGAAACGTAACTATGTCATAAAAAAAACTATGTAAACTTAATCATTAGTTATTTTCAGGCCTAAAAGTATATAATCACCTTTTGCGACCATACTTCTCATTCTTTGAAACAAGGAAGAACACTAATTTCTGGTGACATACTGTAGTCTCCAACTTTTTTTGTGGACATTTTTCGGTGATTGGTGTTCGGCTATCAGAGTCTGTAATAAATGGTAGGTAGTGACATTTTGCTAATTTTGTTAATGACTTGTTTGTTGTTGTTGTGAGCAGCAGGAGAGATGGGAAGATGAACAGTTGAATCAGACCATAGATCTGGACATGTGTCAAGTTGACCCCGCCCCCTTCCAGCTAGTAGAGCGCACCTCACTTTACAAGGTAAGCCTGTTTACACTGTTTCACTCTATTGATATAGCAGGGGTTTCATTAGCAGCTAGCAACATGCGATTTTCAATGTTTTTTTTCACAAAATCGCCAGTTGTTTTCTAGTGAAACCCCTGTACAGTTAGAGTATTCATGTTTCACAAGAGATGTTTCATTATGAAATTCCTGGGAAATTGACATAGTCTTATGTGACCTTAATATGATACTTGAATTCAAGTTTATCTTGGACACATGTTTATGGTTCTAAATACAGCATAAGAGATACAGGATTTTGTATTTGACCTTTCCAGTGACCATGACTTTGTGTAACCCCAACACTGTCAAGTGTCAAACAAGGTCAACTGTAATATGTTTATCAATAACTTTGACCTCTCTGACCTTATATGCCTCAGTCATTTTGACAATTTCCTCTCTCTCATGTGTACTTGTGAGTACATAACTGGAAAACATCATTATGTTAAATTGACATGAGTTTAATATATTTTTCATTGTGTTTCAGGTTCACTCATTGTTTTCACTACTGGGTCTGAGCCATGCATATGTCACCAACACAGGGCGCCTTGTAGGAGTCATTGCTCTGAGAGAGGTGGGTACAAGGTCTATGTAACATTAGTACATTTAAAGATATCACATTTTTAGCAAGTTGATAGAATCAAGGAAAAGTTGAATTGATTAAACAAATACTCTGATTTTGAAAAAAATGAATAAAATGTTTTCATGAATTACACTTAAAACTGATTTTAGTAATAAGGTCTTACATACAATTTTGAACATGCTTTATTGAAGAGCTTGTTTAATTTACTTCTTCAAAATATTAGGCCATAAGATCCAGATTACATTTTGTTATCGTAGAAGGAGAAACGTAAGAAAAACTGATCCTGATTCTGAACTTCTGCATTTGGAGAAATCTTAGTATAGACTGGAAATATCTATTAATGTGTATTATATTACTGTATGAAATATTGTTTTCTTGTTACTCATAGATTCAGAAGGGTCTGTTTGACCATTCTCTGTCTAACACTGTCAGGTAGTACGTTTGTGCAAACATAATCTCTGTTAATATGTTGTAACAATGTGGTTTACAGATCATTCAAGTTCTGTTATAAATTCGCCCAATTGAGTATATGCTGCGCGGTAATTATTACCCATTTTCCAATAACAACCTATATGACCCGTCAATCCCCAAAATGCTAGATCTCATTTTTCAGTTACAACCTATGTGACCCCCAAATCCCTAAAAATGGTCAAGATGTTCTGAATTATTTGAACCAATGGTCAAATAGAGTAACACATGAATATTAGCCTCATTCTAAAATCAAAAAATAGATAATACAGACAGCAATGCAAAACACATATTTTATATATTTCCTGGATAGATTTGAAACAGAAGGTTAACTCGATTCTGCTTATTTTGTTTGATATCTCTAAGTTAACATTCACTGTGATTTCAATATTGAGCTTTTCAGTTCACTGCGCAAAATGCAATACTTATCTGAAAATAATTGTATTTGAAGTTTGCACTAGGTTTGAAGTTTTGCACTAAACTCAGCACGTTGTTTGAAATAATCTGATTCTGATTTTTTATCATAACAACATGGCAGTCCATAGTTGAAGGCCCCAGGCGAATCTGGACAATGTTTGCTCGATGTGATATGATATTTTTTATATTAAAAGTATTTTTGTGAGCCTATGGGATTAGGTAGGCCTTTGTCCATAATTATAGGAGTGTGTTATATTAACTTAAGTTGTTAAAATGGTGAAAGATTCAATTGCGCAAATAAAAGGTAGTATTATTTGTACATTGAAAGACATTATCCCCACCCATGTCCAGTAGTAGACCTCAATTTATAGTTTTCCTTATTCTCATAGTTTTCAGGATTTTCACTGTCTACTCATCTGTTTATCAAACTTCTCTGTAGACTGTTTTAGCTTATTTAGTACCCCCAGTGTTGACTTACCAAAAATCTAGTGAGCTTATTTCTTCTTGGTATAGGTATAAACTTTTTACAACTACATGTACATTTATCCCATACTTGGACACGATTGAGGTACATAAATCAGGTTTGCAAATAGTCAGTGGGCAGGATATAGCTTTACAGGCTGAGTAAACACTTGCACCGAATTTCAGCAATAAGAACAATGAGTGTATGGGATAAACAGATCATCCTATAGTCTGTTCAGGATATCGCCCAATATAATAAAACTGCTCTTGGGACCTATGGCCCTCGGGGGAGATATGTTATATTCACCTCTGGATAATCTCAATATCCTGAACCTCATATAGGATAATCTATGTGTATATAGTGCTGGATGTTGCTGTACTTCAATTTTACTGTTGTTTCAAGTAAATAAGGTCTTGGGTGTCTTCATTATAAATATATCATGCAAACACTTTGTTTTATATGCCTCTGGCGCACATAATATTGAGGTAAAAGAATTTAATGTAGATTCTATATGTTTTAAATGGCTTGTTTGGTAATGATAAGTGCATGACAAAGGGTAAAGCATCTAGCAAGGAAACAGGGGATGCAAACAAGTGTACATTCTCTTGGAATAGATTTTTTGATTTAGTACATTTTTTGAACAGTAAACCAGTAAACGTCACTAGTGTCTCCAATATGAGTCTATCATCTACTCTATGTATTGTGCATTACCCCCAAATGCAACAACCCAAAATTACATTTAGATAATGCAACATGTGCTTGTTATTATTGCATGTTTAATTTTATATGTCAATCTTATCTGCAGGTGAGGTTAGCTGTTCAGGGTAATATGAGTCCCACAGTTGAAGGAGATGAAAATTTGGAGCCTAAAGAGCATCACACAGATTCACACGTCCCTGGCGAATTTCAACTTGATGTACGAGACTCTAGTGCTTAAGGATTATGTGTTACCTATTATGTTAATAGAGATTGTATTACTGGTGCAATGTTTCAAGCTATTATTGCTAATGCATTGCTAGACACCACTGCGTTTTCATCATTATATTGAAATGAATGGTCACAGAATTCATCCTGGACTTGTTTAACATTGTGTGAAATGGATTGTCTCAACAGTTCCATTTAACAATTCATGCTTTAAAAAGCAGATTTCAAAATTGAATTTGCATTTCACAGAAACCTTTCAGAAGTTTACCACTGAAATGTACAATGGTTAAATGAACATAAAAATGATTCAAATGCATAAATATTTTATTCCACATAAATATTTTGGAATGTAGGCTAGGCTATATTAACAGTAATATTGCATTATAGTCCTTTCTCAAAAATGGGCTTCTTTCTGTTACTTTTATTGATCCATCCAGAGGATGTGTCATTATTATGAAATATTTGGGACCAGCTATAACATGATACTGTGTATATAGCCCATAGTAGTATACCATGAATATCCTGGTCAACAAATTGTTAAAAAAGAAAGATTTGAGACTCATTCTGTCAAGAATATCTTATATCTAAATTGCTAAATAGGCATATTTCTGTACTTACACTTAAGGAAATATATTATATTAAATAGAGATCCCTCCATGGGATACACCCTGGATATGAATAGATATAAAATTGTGTGATATTGAATACATCAAGTAACATCGATGCTAACACTAGTGTCTCACACAAATCATGAGCCATGGGGGTAAACTCGTCATGTAAGTGCCCGCATAATATAATAATTAAAGACATTGAGTGTTACTAGGTTTTTGATTGACCAGTCAAATTGTTACTAGGTTGCAAACTGTCTCATCAGTGATTTGAGTTATGTATGGCTTCGATGAACTCTATAGTACTATTTGTTAAACCCCCTATAACAAGAAAAAGTATTGGGTAAAAATTTACATTTTTGAGCATTCCACTTCGCA
The DNA here is from genome assembly GCA_903813345.2 of Owenia fusiformis. Classification (NCBI taxonomy): domain Eukaryota; kingdom Metazoa; phylum Annelida; class Polychaeta; order Sabellida; family Oweniidae; genus Owenia; species Owenia fusiformis. The sequence continues at coordinate 10,101,317 of CAIIXF020000001.1, forward strand.
TTGATTAGCCTTTTTAACATGTAAAGTCAATGAGAGCCTATGTATAGGCATTTAGGCGTTCTTCCATAATACTTATTTTTGAAATAAAGATGGTGCCTTTATATTATATAAAATAGAGATAGAGACATTGGAGAAGTATTTCTTTCCATTTTACTTAGCTAAAGATACTTTTACTGGTTTTAGGTCGCATACTTATGATTTACTTTACATGTTGTACATAATTTGATATTGCTGTTTGGTGTTGACTTGCCTTAAATGATAGAATGAAAGATTGTAGAGTTTTAACCAATTACTTGATGAATGTTCAGGAATACCTGAAACACCTTTGTAAGTGGAACACCTCCATAAGCGGAACACTCTTTTGGAGTCCAGTTACCATATTGACTTATGTAAAATCAACCTATGTAAGTGGAATACTGTACCTTGCAAGTGGAACACTTCTGAGGTACCACAGGCATTCCACTTACATGGCTTTCGTTGTATATTTTATAAGCTTAAGACATTTACAATGCAATGCCAGGCTCTTAGTCAGGATTTGCCAAGGGGGTGTCCACCTTTAGATATGTTTAACAGGTTGTGCTGATTGCTAAGTCACTGTAAATATATAAAAATGTATCTATGTATTTCTATATAGATGGAGCATGTTAACGCAGTGAATTGCTGGTATATTTCAATGAACTGCGCTGCAATGTTTAATTTGAAAGAATGTACATAGATGTAATGTAACTTCAACAATTACTGTAATTGCAAGAGCACAAAATAGCACATTTGTGCTTCAAATAAAGAAGATTAATATATATAATTATTTATTATCATGTTTATTTCTATAATTGTATAAAAACAGTTTAAATCTTTTCATTAATATATGAGTACATCACTTTGGTCTATAAAATATTTCCATATTTTAAATTAAAAAAATAATTTCTTTAAAATTTCATGAAAATCATATTGAACACTTGTTGTAGTTCGTTCGTTGGATACATTAAATTACATTAAAATACATTGTAATTATGTATCACGATTACAATGACATTGATACACACCAGTAAGATCAATAAATGTAATGACAACTGTAGCCTAACTACATATTAATATAATATTAATACTGATTGCTCAATTTCTTAATGTCCATGGACTGACAGAAACAAACATGAATTTGAAATATAGAAATGACATTGACATGAGAATGAAATTTTGTACATAATGAAAATATGGGCAAGATTATACATAATCATGATTTTTGGTTTATATAAATACTGATTCAAAACATATTGCATCGCTGATTTTGAAATACTATGTACACATTATTAATAGTCCCCTTTCGCTAGGGTATATCTCTTTGGATTGTTCAGCTATCCTGAGATTTCAGCTACTGTTCATAACAATATAAAAGTATATGATGAATCATCGTAAATTTGGCTGACATTATGGCTTGTTCTCAATTTCATATGACTTCATGGTGATACTCTTCTAATCTTTTAAATTGGAAGATATTAAAACATGATTAAGGGCGATTTATCTCATATCTGCCTGCTTTAAAGCTTTGTCATCACTGCATATTATGTGGAAATCATTAAAACCATTCCTTTTAATAATCCAAGTTTGAGAGATTCAGATTTATGCAATAGTTGCGGCCCTCTGAGCTGCAAACTGCGGTGTATCGTTGTATGAATAGCTGTATTTGTTAGGTGCACCAGGCTCAACAATATACACTTTGTCCTTTGGTCTAATGTCTTTTCCTCGTATCCTTTCCTTGAGGAATTTCTCCATAGTGGCATTTGGTTTAGCAGTCTTTGATCTGAATATACTGTCGTGTCCATTCTTGTGTTGGGCCTCTTCCCATTTTTGGATATCATAGCGACCTGCACCAACTGGGTTCTGCAATAAACAAATATTTTATAAGATTCTGTACCTCTTAGTAATGATGCCAAAACCATGAGCCCCAGTTCATCTATTCAGTTAAACATATCATTTACACCCTGGAATAGATTTTGATATTAACAACTTTAATGTACTTACAAAGTTCCTAGTGAAGAATTTCTGTGATAGTCTGTCATTTCTCTGTGCAGAAGAGAGGAAGCCTGGTGAGAACTTCGCCTGCATCAATGGTTTTGTCTGAGCTTTAGGATCATATTGACCTGGGCCAGGGAATGTCTGAAAACATTAGACATAAATCTTTCATAAATCTCAATACTCATACTAGGATAGCACAAATTATTGCAATAGACCATAGCTTATTACAATATGCCATGGAGCTCTATAGCAAGAGCATAAACGGATTCGTAAGCAATGTTATAATGCATGATTCCGAACTGAATAACTAATAATCAGATCAAGTGACTTTTTATTGAAATTGAACTGCACTTTGCAATGCATACATATAGCACTGAAAATTACTTGTAGTATTAATAAGCCATGTACTTACAGCTTCTTTAGGGCATTGTGATAGAGTATGGCTGAATATTCTCTCTGAGTTAGAAGTAGGGTATTGTGCAACTTTGCCAAACTTTCCTTGTTTCTTCTTGTGTTCATTTACCAGTTCTTCATTGAACGACTTGATCTCATACTGCCCTGGGCCAAGATTGGCATTTTGCTGAAATAGGGAAAAGATACTGTTATTAAAAATGCATCCAGTCATGAAAATTATATCCATAATGGGCCTCTAGACTACTCCTGTCTAAATACATATTGGTACATTACAAAAACTTAAATACAAGAAATACAAGAGCTTAAATAAATAACTATTATCTGTTCACCATGTAAACTATGATTTATACTCATTTGGGTTTTACTTTGTTGTTTATTATCTTTTAAAATTCTTAATATAAATAACTACTAATAGTACTAGACAAATGAACTACTTACAGGTGCTGCGAGATGGCCAGTTTTGATTGGTTTATTTCTGTCGCCACTGAACAGATCATAAGGACCTCTTACACTTGTAAGTTTTTTATGTAAAACATCTGTGAAACTGTCAAACTGGTAGCTGCCAGGTCCAAGATCTGAGCCCTGAAATAAATGAAAGACATCATCATCTGAATCAAGAATGGGAGAACACAGTGAAGACACATGAAAGAAACCATCAACAGATACACTGCTTCATCTGAATCAACAATTGATTACTTGTTTTACTATCTCTTTCAATTCACGATTAACAGAGAATACAAGAGAAATTTTACACAAGGGAACCAACAAACAGACATCCTACATGTATACCATCTGAATCATCTGAATTAGGTATTCATGTTTACTATTTATTTTAAATGATGAGTAGTAAAACAACTTACCACAGTTGGAAGTGACCTTGGGAAGGATGAGCCTGCATCTAGGAGACCTATTGTGCTTATAGATTTCTTATCTTTCACTTCAATAGCTGAATGTGGGATGCCTCCATCGCCATATGTGCCTGGTCCTGGTGTTACATTCTGAAAGAAGAGTTGGGAAATGTAAAAATTGCCATGTTGAATGGGACTATAGTACATTCAAACAAATGATGCAAATAACAGTTGAAAAGAGATGGATACTCTTTAAAGAGAGAATCAGAGATAGCGAGCAGGCTAAACAAAAAATTGTTACAATTTTAGAATATTTTTGGCTCATGTCATTCCTTGTCATGTCTATTTTCTAAAAATCACAAAAGTGCATACTTTATTCAAGGAAAACTAAAGAATTTTACAATAATGTATTATTTTTTGGTTACCATTCTTATTATTTGGGAGAATTTAAACATTTTTCACCAATTTTTGCACTTTGAATCATTAATAACTTCACCAATTTATAACATATTGTGAATCTTTTAGGAGATATTGTATTTGATATTGTAAGGAATAGATTGGTAGGTTAATTATGCAAGTTGCTTGTAATTTTGTCACCCCCTATAGATCTGATTCTGCCTTTAATAACTAATTATAAAAAAAGTTATTTGCCTATATTTATGTACAGTGAAATCGGCAAAGTCCAACACCTATAGAAGTGGAACACCTCTGTTAGTGGAACACTTTTCAGAGTCCCAAGACTAACTGACTTCAATGTTAAATGAACCTCTATAAGTGGAACACCTCTCAAGTGGAACACTTTTTATTTATAAGTAGCAAAGGTGTTCCATTTAGATAGGTTTTACTGTATTTCATTTAAGTTGTATGAGTGTATAAATGTATGATGACATCATCATTTGTTGATAGCAGCTGTAGTTATTGTAAAATACGAAAATCAAACTTACGCTCATTGTAACTGGTTCTTTAAATCTTTTGTCTTTTGTTTGGCAAATTCCTCTCATACTACGAGGCTTTTCATCAGATGATTCCAAAAAATCTTTGATTTCATAACTACCAGGCCCCAATTTTCTTTTCTGAAAAATTAAATTCCTTCATATTAAATAATTGAACATGTTATGTACTTAAGCTACAGTATTACTCTATTTCATTTGTACTGTCGCTGTACTGTATTTTATTGTTTTTGTCTGAAGTGGTCTTTTATCAATAAAAAGTGCTGGGTAGGGAAATGAACATTCCCTTTGCATTATAGATCAATTAAATCAAAGCTTTACCTTAATTTCAACTTACTAATAAGTATTGATATTGTAATAGTGTATTGATTTTCTTTGAACAAGGGTCTAATTTATCAATAAAGGTGCTGGGTTGTGAAATGAACATTCCTTTTGCTTTATAGATCAATTAACCCAAAGCTTTAGCTTCATTTCAACCTACCAATAAACGCTTTAATTCCCATTGTTCTTTATGTAGTAGATGTGGCAATGCAGCCATACGTGCTACTTCATAAGCCCTTGCCCAGCCCGGCCCATCTGCCCTTTCTTCTACAGCCTGTGCATTAAAACTACCCGTCTCAACATTGTAGCTACCTGGGCCCAACTTTTTACTCTGAAAATACAAAGTAGACAAAAATAGTGATCCATAAAGACTACAACAGTGCAGAAGATAAAATGTCTGCATTTCAACATTTCCTAGTAACATGAAATTTGAGTAAAATTGGAAATACTATTTTTTGACAAGTATTTAGAATTGCATTAACAATATTACAAGCTTCAATAATTATATAAATTCAACTTGTGAATGTTTAATATTATTCACTATAAAATATTTATGTATACTGTGCATGTATATAAACGGAATATAAAAGCATCCATTATTTTCATGGACTGGTTAATTAGTCATATTGTAGTAAAAATCATGTTATTTACCAGTGTACTCGTTGCTTTTCTGCAATAAGGAGTCTGTGTGAATGTTCCTGGCATTTTACTCTTTGGATGAACACCTGATACATCAAACCTGAAAATCAAAATTAACATACCTTTTACAGTTCTTATTGTCATGTAGAATATGTCATATTAGAATGGACATATTTTAGAAGTCCATATTAATAGGAGTAAATTTGTTATTCATGGTATATACATTGTAAATAGGGGCTAGATTACTAGATATTGAGGTGGCAAATACTCCACATATGGCAGAATTTTTCTTGGGAAATACGTCCTAAAGATCACTGTCTTTAGGAGGTATTTCCTAATAAAAATTCTGATATCTATGAAATACTTGTCTATGATTAATTATTTCATGTAATGGGTAGATCTACTTGGTTACCCAAAAAGGAGGCTATAAACCATCACAAGCCTAATCTAGATTATTTGACTAGTTTGTCCATTTGATAAAGCTATATTAAGTATGGACATCAGGGTAAAAACCAGGTCAATTACTGTGTTGAACAAAGTTGGAAGTTGCTTATCATTCTCAGATTCTGGCCTGAACTGAACATCAACATTGAAGTTGAACATCATGAACATTATAAATATTTTACCTTGCTGTCTGAGTCCCAAATGGGCATCCCTTGAACTTCTTATCAGCCATCGTTAGTTAGAATTAATCCTTATGATCCTTGCGTGATGATCCGATGTGATATGGCTAATTTCACAACATTTATAGTGAGATAAACTAGAAAATCGAAGCGGATTACAACGCTGGTAGCACTCTTACTTTTGATTACAATGCTCACATGACAACGGCCTCAATAATATCTAAAAGTAAAACTGCAAAAACGAAATTGTACTATTAATAATGTTTTCACGATTTAATGATCGTTAATTTTGGGAAAAGTTAATGATTTTCTTTCAAATGAAGTTGTTGTTGTATATTTTATTAAATGTTGAGATTTTAAGCATATTGAAAAAACAATTTCCAATGTAAATTCCCTTGCGGAGTTTGACATTTTGATGACGTCATATGTAAACAGAAAAGCACGTGGTCTTTATGCATCTCACACAGAAAGTTTATTTTTGAGCGATTTGGATTATGGACGTTCAAGTTATCCATACATCTTTCTAATTAGGTAGAGGCATGGTCATTTATCCCACGATCATTGATTGTGGAATGTGTATGAAAACCTTATTTCTTTTATAGCATGGACTTCTGGCTGGAATAAGCCCATGATAAGCAGAAATAAATAAAACAGAAGTCGATTTTCTTATTTTATTTTTTATAATTGTACATTTAATTTCGTTGTGGATAAGTATGTAAAATTAATAATAAGCCTTTTTATGTTTGCATTTTTATTTGCATTATCTGTAAAGAAAAATTTAATTTAGGGCTGAAAATACAAATTGAAATCATTTCCAGAAATTACAATAGACATATCTGATGGATTTTTGAAAATCAAAATTCCCATGTAAACCAAAGGGAAATTGTATATTTGCCGCAAGTCATATGACAATTGAATTTGCCTGAAACTTTATTTATTAAAAAAATGTATGTGTTTCTTCCGATTCAACGATGTTATACTTAGTATCCATAATCCAAAGTCAAAATTATTTTTTAAGAAACCTCTCCCTTTGAAATAATACGTACAAAGGAGTCGAAAAAAATAATTTTCCAAATTTACTTTGAAGCGTTGTGACTTCACAAAATACAATAAAATTAATGTGCAAAAAAAGTTAGATTTTGAAGAATAGTTCTCAAATCTGACTTAGCAAACCCAATGTATCGCATAAGTTAAAAATGGAAATGACGATTTTCAAAAGGTCATCACCTATTGTTATAAAAAAAATGGGAAAATGTGGGACGTACAGGAAAGAAAGTAAAGTTTCCACCGTTATCATGGCTCATTGTAGATTACATAAATAAAAGATCTAACACAATGGGGGGGGGGGGCAAGGTTGCCAAACTTTTGAAGGGGAGTGTACCCGTACCGTCGTTCAAATAACGGGGTGGGAATGTGACGATTCTGGTACTTATAAAACTTTCCATTAGGGTCAAACAGTTATTTTAAACGCCTATTTTAAAACATGGAAGCCCATGGAAGCCTTCCTCATTCTTCTGATCTCTCGGAAGACGTATTTATTTGAAGTAGCCAATTACGAGATGTTTTGAAAGCGCGTGGTCATTGTATAATTATTCATTCGAATACAAAATGCAAGTGATTGAGAAAATAGGATTGTTATAGTCCGCGTTCATCCAAGCAAAATATTAAAACAACCATTTATATTTTGAACAGTTCTGACACCTGAGCAGGATAGCCTAGTGGCGTAGACTGGGTTTACTTTGCGGTCAAACGTCCCAGAGGGATATGGAGGTCCCGCGTTCGAGCCTCAGGCACGGCGTTGTAAATCATAGTTCTACAGAACACCCGGTCTGATTGTGAGACTGTAGGTTGGTTCATCCACTGACGGGCTATAGGAGGCGCCGGTATTCATACAGAATGGTAGCGAGCCCCCACCAAGGGCAGTAGTGGAACGACACGAATCAGTCCCAGTATGGTTGCCTTGCAACAGAAGAGACTCAAGGAAGAGACTCATGGGGCCCGCCCCCCCCCCCCCCCTAAGTTGTGCCAAGAAAAAAATTGGGTTCAAAGAAAATTTTGGGCCAAAAAAGGCCTCAGGGCCCGAAAAAGTGGGCCTTTTTTGTCATTACTGGGCATTCCAAGGCCTTATTTTTTAATTTCAGACAAAATCTTGAAGAAAATGGGCCTTAATATATCAAAATTTGGGCCCACTTTCGGTTTTAGGGGCCCAAATTTTTTTTCCGCGCAAGCCTGGAATTTGCCCCCCCCCCCTTGTTGGTTCCTGGATCCGCCCCTGTATTATGTATGTAAAACTACAAGTTGCACGTTTACATTTTACATTAAACTGATGTTTTATTATGTCAACACCACAAATGGTGACATATTGTTATGATCTCTAACCTTTTTTGGGTGGTGACATGATTCAGTGTTAATGTCTTGTATTTATTTGAGTTGGAAGGTGGCTTCATTGGAAACAGTCAAGTCTTGTTTTTCGGTCATCTCGTCTATACTGTCTAAATGTTATACCATTGCAATTCCTCAAGGGCTATCAAGGCATGGATACAAACAAGTTAACCCTGCCTTATTTTTAAAAATTTTGATGAAACCATAACAGAACTTCTAAAATGAATGACTTTCTGATTACCCAAAAAATTTGTGTGAATCTGAAAATACTAGTGTCTAAAGGTGTGAGAGTGAAAAGGTGTGACATGGACCAATTCTGTAACTTTATTTCCTTTTGTACTGATTCTAATTTTCAATTTTTTATTTACTGCATAAAAACATTGACCAGACCATATACCCTCAGATTGTGGTAAATGCCAACATTAAGGAATTTTATTTGGAACATGTCACATAGTTAGATTCATCTTTGGCCTCCAATTTTTCAATCAGGGCACCCCTCCCAATTTAATCTAGGAAACTCCTGCATGTAATTGGAATAAAAACAGCCTACATGTAGCTACGCCTCCGAAACAGATCATGGATGTCAGTCAGCTATTACAGATAAAATGATCAACAGTTTTCAAGATGGGCACCATGTTCTTTTACAAGTACTTTTAGGATACTCAGATCGGAGGATATTCAATGTAAATATGACAGTTAATTACATTTGAAATTCACTTCCAACATAACAAATGTGACTTGGTTGATTTCTCACAATTAAAAGATTTATTACATAAATATATAGAGATACACATTGCTTCTTGACAATAATAAAATGCATTCAATTAAAATGCTCTATAGAATTGGAATGCTGCAACCAATATTGAATGTTAATTTTACATGCTAATTTCACCTTAAGAATCCAATAGGGATTGGTACTTGACATCTCCTAACAATCATATTTGTAATGGTAATGTAACATGTTATGGAAAATGTGACTTGATGCTAACAGGCGTGGCCACTTCATTGAATGTATGTATTAATTGGTAGTCTATGGGTGTAAGAATATTACAATTTTTGCAAACCTAGCAATCTTCACATGTACCTTTTATATATGTATAATGGCATCATATTTTAAGCTCCATAAAAATTCAAAATATATAACATTTGCAATACATTTGATATTTGATCTATAATTATAACATATTGATAGAATCTTCTAATAAGCTGGTGATTTTGAGATTGAAGACAAACCATTGATTTGCTATTTCAGTATTGAACATTGCTGTAAGGTGGCTCATATTATACAATTACATGTATGCCATAATATAGTTCTATATTTGCTTAATTTAGTACTACTCTATATACATTCTGGTAGTAAAAGCAGATTTTCTAAAAGCATATACTAGGCCAAGGGAACATGATTTATAAATAGAAAATACACCGAACAACCATTTATGGGTGGGTCAAAATGTTTGCATTTTCTCAAAAAAATTCAAACAAAAAGTTCGACATTCCCTTTCATTTAAGCTTATGGAAATTGAAATGACATTACTAGTGTGAAATTATACCCCAATTAAATGTCCTTACTTTCAAAGGTAAACATAAGTGGGGCTTTATTCACTTAATTCACTGTCAAAATTACCTTTGTGAAAAAATGCAACATATGACCTGGCCCAAATAGTGGCTGAAAATGAGACATTAGAGTAGCTCCCTTGCTGTAGTATGAAGTTGACTGGTAGTAGTAGCTCATTTCTTGCATATCTACAATAAAGTCCACTCGTTGTTCACTTGTTGCATTACTACAATAAAATCCCACCAGTACCTCACTTGTATTACTACAATAAAGTCCACTGGTAGTTCACTTGTTGCATTACTACAATAAAATCCCACCAGTAGCTCACTTGCATTACTACAATAATGTCTACTGGTAGCTCAATTGTTGCATTACTACAATGAAATTCCACCAGTGCCTCACTTGCATTACTACAATAATGTCCACTGGTAGCTCAATTGTTGCATTACTACAATGAAATTCCACCAGTGCCTCACTTGCATTACTACAATAATGTCCACTGGTAGCTCAATTGTTGCATTACTACAATGAAATTCCACCAGTACCTCACTTGCATTTCTTCAATAATGTCCACTGGTATCTCAATTGTTGCATTACTACAATGAAATTCCACCAGTACCTCACTTGCATTACTACAATAATGTCCACTGGTAGCTCAATTGTTGCAGTAATACAATTGCGTCCACTGTATATATTCAATTGTCATAACTCTGACAGATATGATATGTTTCTTTTGAATCACCTCACCAATAAACAGTATAAAAATACATTAATTTCTTTCAAGAATACATTAATAAGTACTATTGTTACAACAAATTCTTGCATAACAACCAGCTTGTTTCTCGATCAGCACACATGAATATAACAGCCTGGGGTAGGTGATAACCCAGAAATTGCATGCAAAATTTATAAGGGCGACGTATGTGTATATAAATGTAGATTATAAAGTACAAATATTGTGAATGGTCAACTCATTCGCTCTGCATAATGAAGAAGACAACCAATTAGCTATCAATTTCTGTTATATATCATAAAGGTGTTGAACAACCGTATGGCAATCATAGCTTCCCAAAATCAGAGAAATACGCAGGCATGAAATATAGTGAAAAGCAGTATGATGTAGATTTTCTATCTTGATTGTATGAAGCTACAGCCGCCATACACCCAGCATAGAGCAAATGTAACGGAGGCACATATGTTAATCAACAGGCATTGCATGGTGTCTAATGAACTGGGTGTGAAGGCCTCGTTACTTCTCAAGTTTCTTATTAATTTTATAGAAGAGTTGAGAAGAAACATCAATATACATGTAACTATGTGGAAAATCGGAGATAGAGTGCAAACATTTAGAGATTGTATCGTAACAACCCGCGGCGCCTCCAGGGAGCTGTAGTGAAACAAAGCAGATACTGGACATGAAATGGAGTGTGTTAAATTCAATGTCAAGTATGGGAACTGAACCCAGGACCTTCTAGTTCAGAGTCTGATGCTTTAGTGAGTTTGCTACCCAGGGTCGTTACACTGTTATAGTATGAACTGAGGATTTTGTGCCTTTGACTCCTATTTTATTTAATTTTCACTTCTTCAACCAATATAAATTAATTTTAAAGTCTCTCTGGAGTTACCAAAATGTAACTAACATTAACTTTAAATGTTTGGCTCTGGCAAAATGACCAATTCCATGATTCATATTCTTAACTTGTTATAAATCAAACAATTTTCTGTACAACATAATATATACATCAATCCCTAGATGGTATCTGCATGAATGGCTGTATTATCACTGACAAAAGGGTAACATTACAACATGCTATATAATACCCTTCACAATATAAACAATAAAAATCAATAGTATACTACAGAAACTTGTTTAAGGCCTATCATTACAAGTCTTGGGAAGTGAGAAACTCAATATGACATATAGATTGAACATTTGTATATCTTTGTGCTAAATGCTCATGGAATGAAATCATTATTTGGTTACATACTGTATTTTGGTCACCTGATCATTCATTATACAGAACTTAATTATTAAGCATTTCATTCAATCCATTGCTATTCACAGTTATAATCCATTCTATGATGATCACATCACCTTTTTTTACAATAAACTAGAAAAACAGCAACTCCAGGGAGCAGCAGATCCCACCTAACAAATCATGTAAATCAAACAAATCAATGTTCAAGTTATAGACAAAGGTTAATTTTTAACATTAAATGGCAGCAATTTTATAATGAGTGACCCCTAAAGTCATGCAGAAGCAGAAGTCTTATGCTTATATTTAGCATAAGCCTGTGACTGAGTTGTCATTCAGACAGATGGATGATCAGGTGAATTCATGAACAGATGGATCAACTAAGTTCTCAATATCCCTACATGAACTTTGTTCGGTGGGATAATTAGATATAAAGTCTCTGTTTTGTCGATTCTTGGGTATCTTTCATATCCACATATCACTGTACAAATATACACAAACACAGTAGAAGTGTTGCATCAGATTTGCTAGAATTGTTCATTAAATTCCTGGGCTTTGACCAAACGGCCCGATTTGGCATCTGATATAGCGCCCCATAGATCAAACTTAAAGTCATCTGTGAACCCAAATGCGCCAAGGTCCGATTCATCTATAGCTTCAGCAAAGTTATGGGGATTGTTGAGGTTCTCTCCAAGTTCCCAAATTGTTTGGGCTGCAATAGAAAAAACAGGAATTGAGTCACACTTTTCATGTGAACTTATTTTCTCAAATGAAATTGAAAATTCATATAGCATCTACAAGAAATATTCAGTGAAATCTTTTCATACATGCAGATTACCTAAGGCTTATGTACTGGGAGGTTTTGGATATGGGGTTTATCCAGAGAGATATATGCATAGCTACCTAAGGGACTGTGAGGACCGAAATGTAGATGTGTATATCTCAAGAGGGATAAACTCCATATCCAAACCGACCATACATAACTGCTTTATCCTATTCCCAGTGGAGTTTTCAATTTTTTCTCATTTTTTCAGTTTTTCAAATTTTTTCTCATTTTTAAAAAAAGAAATTTCAAAGCGGGAAGATATGCCCTGGAGCCGGACATACAGAGGTTCTGAATATGGAAACCTCAAACTCAGGATACGAGATATATCTTACAAACTTATCTCCCTAAAACTCTACTTGGCATAGTATAAACAGGCTTACATCAGGTCCTTGTGCTATATTCAAATCTTTCCAGAGTATAAAAGTAGAAAATGTACAATAGTCAACAAGACACATGATGCAATACTATTGTTGCATCCGGATCTATTCTTACCTAGCTCTTCATCATTGATGCCCATGAATGACTCCAGCAAGTTATTTATTTTGTCTGTTGCCACGCCAACAACACCATCATCCTAGAAAATAGAAGACAAGAATTGCATCAACTATATAGCCTTGTGTCAGTTCATGAGAATTATGGCAAGTTTATAGAGATATGGCATATTTTATAGAGCAATATGGAAATATTATTGTATGAAATCATGTTTTATTGACAACTATACAGGAAGTTTTCAATGCATAATGTCTATTCTCAAGTGGTTTGCTCAGTATCTGATAAAACTGAGAGGCTGTGTTTATATAATATAAAGTGAAGTATGAAGTACTGTAGATAGAGGAAAGTACAGTATGTATAGAAATACACATGCAGGGGCGAGGACAGCAATAATCAAAGGGGGTGCAATTTTTGGGGTTTGCATCACTGCGAGAGATGCGAGCCCCAAAAAAGGGATATGGTGTTTACCCCTGGAAATTTTCAAAAATTTACATATGGTGCATTCTAAGCATTTCAAAATATAATTTGTCAATGTTCTTCAAACCCCCCCCCCCCCTGGCTACACCCATGACATGTCCAACTGCTGATCTGATAAAACTTTCAAATGATACAACATGTGTTAAAATTCTCTTCAAAGTTATGACTTCATCAGACACTTCAAAACCTTGGAGATGTCTGATAATATAAACATTTATGTCACCGTATATAAAAATTATCATGGTTATTGTATATTCACACAAGACAAATCACTTGAACAGATAACAAAATGAATATGCTTGTACAATCAAAGTTCAAGCTTATCAGCTAGGCCAGGCAAGAGATGTAACCATTGTTTTGATTTGCTTGTGTTTCAAGATGCTCCACAGAACTAATTATTTGTCCTTAGACGTTACACAAAATGTGAGTCTAAATGACCCTTCTCTAGCTTGGAGTTGAGTAGCTGGTTAAAATGACACTTAATGCCCATTTTTATGATATATCCCCCTACCATATTGGATACAATTCAAAAAGACTGTTACAGGTAAACCCATTATTATAGTTGGTTCAGGCCAGGCTGTAAGTGCACAAAGTCATGCCAATTAATGGTAAAATTATTATAGTGACATGGCTAATGTATTACAACAATGGAAATTCAGGATGTTGCCCTTTGTGCAGTTATTATGTGGGACATGGAACCCATTTTCTGCCAGAGTACCAAATGTTGCCCTTGATAGAAATGGCCAACCTAATGATGAATGGGGTTGGATTAGCCTTGGTTTAGATTTTAGATCAAGGAGATGTTTTGCAATTATGTATTTAGAACTATGAAAAGGCACAAACTAATCAGTGATCTCCACAGGATTTTTTCTCAAGTGGGTGCAAAATTCTCATTTTCACAATTCAGAACAAAATATGCCAATTTTTCATGATTTTTCTCATTTTCAAATGGGTGTAAATGGATTTTCAGGTGGGTGCAAGTCTATTTTCAAAATCTCAGGGGGGTGATGCGCCCACTTGGTTTAATGCTGGGATGATCACTGCTAATAATTATATAACCTCTTCTTCCAAACTTCATTTAAATATCTTATACTGCTTGTCATACCATATTAATTTTTTAAAATACTTTATCATATCTAAATATGTAATTACACTATTCATATAGAATTTAGTAGACGAGTTTCCTTTTTACAGTTGACATTCATCCTTTTGCCAATTATAGAAATCACAAGTTCAGTCTAAATATATGTATGTATATGAGTACATGTATGTGTTATATTAGAGCAATGTGCATGGCGCCAGATTGTGTTATGTATGATGTTGTTTGTGCTAGTTTATTCTCATAGCTAGGATCAGTTAAAATAGGTACAATGAGACTATGTAAGTGCACACTCTAGCCAACATACAATATCATGTAAAGTTCCTTGGACCATCATACATGGACTGACATCTCTGCAAGTCAATACTCTAACCAAGTATGAAATTCATGTACTGTACTAATACATAACGTATATGGTTTTACTCAAGGAGAACATAATTTCTGCATTAAGCCTGTCCATCAAGCTTGAATAATTCTCCACACCATTGCTTTGATTAATAATAAGGTACAACTGAATTAAAAATACAGCTCAACAATTTTCAACCCATTTAATGGCTTCTAAACATGTATATGTTTATATATGATCAGGTTATGGTGCGGCTTTTTGCATGTGTGATTAATTGTCAAAGTTTTATGCAGCATTAGCTGCAACGTTCATGGAAAAGGATTGCGTGACTGACTGTCTGTAACCAGGATATGATAACCACAGACACTACCACAAGAGTGAAAATGGCTGAAAGCATTCAAATATCCACATTTATACTGCAAACAGCACTGTATGTTATCCTGTATACGAGAAATAATGCAATCAGTTAGAAGTATACCAAGTTCTTACCTCTTGAACTGTAGCTGGACCTGTGGACCGCAACCTCAGTGTTTGTTTGCCTGTTCCTACACTGCCTGATTTCTTGTTTCCGGTGTTTGGCCCAATATTCGCTGAAATTTAAATAAATATGGTTTGAACTTTAAGCTTTAGAATCAAGATTTTTTAATTTTCAATAATAGACAGCAAACAGCTATATATGGGCATTGTGATAGAATCTGAAATATATAGACTGATAATTTTTGAAGTTTTGTCAATTATGCTCATATATTTGTGAATTCATGTGGTAAGAAATGTGTTTAAAATGTCATATCATTCTCTCATCAAAGGAACATCCTCAGTTGTTGCAAAACTATCTCATAGTTCATCAAAATTTGTAAGTGCATGGGCATGTTGTTAAAAAAGTGGAAAGTCAGAGTTCCTATGCAAAAGAATGGTGGCTTTTATAAAGGTAGGTAGATAGAGATAACCTTAATTGATTACTGCCTAATAGAAAGCATGGATCCTTCATCTGGTAAATTGCTAACCTTCGTTTTATAGCGAAGCATTATTTGGTATGAATTATGGAATAATTTTTCATACATGAGGTGCTTGTGGATTTTCAATTTTATGAAGTTTTTATCAAATATACAAGGAAAAGGGAAAAGTGTGTACAGATGAGCTATTATTGTACATGTATATTTATTGGAAAACTCAGTATAACAGTGAGCTACACCATGGTACCAGGAAAAGAGGAAGGCCGAAGAAACGATGGAAGGACACCGTGAAAGAAGACCTAACCCGCTTTCATATGTCGGATGACTGGCACACGGCTTCACAAGCCAGAGAACTCTTCCGAAGCCAAATCCACAAATAAAAGCATTTTCTGAAGAACTGCTTTCCACCCATCGTCACACTTGATGGGGACGAAAATGAGGGTCAGTATAACAATTCTAATGGGAGACACTTTGTAGTACATGAACCATTTTATAAAGGTACATTTAATAACACTGCAGGAACAGAGACTGCATGGATAATGTAGGTTTCACCATTTGTTAACTTCTGAGTGAAAAACAATTACAGAATTTCTATTACTCATTAACCTTTTTTATGGTATTCATAGTTTAGTTAATTGGAACTAGAATTTTATACTAACAATTTACAAATGATTCTAACCCATGTTCTCCAGTTCGCAAGATAATGCTGACTGGACCTTATATGTGGGTCAAGTAACATGAACTATCAACCAGAAAAAGATGGCCAAAGATGATATTGAGTTCATATAGAAGTCATTGTCAATTTTTCATCATGTCTGTTGCCACATAACTTTCTTAAACTACTTCAAATATGTAGGCCTACAAATCAGAAAAATAGGGAAGTTTTCCAAATCTGGTTGATCTGACATGACTCCCCTGTATTTTAAATTTAGTAAGCAACTATGAGTTTTCTCAGAAATGCTCAAATTGCGCCAAACAGTATCTTGAAAAAGATATCCAAAGGATCAAGACCCTCCTAGAAGTCACTTGTGGCAATATTGTCATCTATATTTGATGGGAAATTTTGAAAATACAACCCTGTATTTACAAATATGGTATGATGGGCCTGATACTGAAGTAGGATTACCAGTATGGCATATAATCATTACCAATCAATTACATTAGGTTTGAAATGATTTTTGAACCGGGCTGCCAAGAGCACCTATCATGAGGGTGGGGCTGCTTAACTGTAATATAGTCTATACTACGTAGGCAGAAGGTAGTTTATAACTAGACTCTATATGCAGGGAAGGTAATATTAAAAATACAACAAACTGACACAGAATGACAACTTGCCCTGAATTAACTACAGCTACATCTTCATCAGTATATAATCTACCAGGCGGTTACTATAGTAACTGACAATAGGATGTCTATTACTCCATCCTCCCTTACATCAGGTGTTTCAACCTTGGATTAAATGAGTGATTTGCCTATTTTCAGTTGGTTAAATTGTAAGGGTTCAAAAAAGAGGTTGGGTGATATAAATGTGATGGGATATCAAATGTTAAAGAGATCCTTGATCAATTTGATGACACACTATAGATGAGAATATAAAAGAATCGGATCAGGTTCAATATGGTAACATTCATGAATGTCACTTTCACTCACAAAAGGTACAGCAAATTTTGCTTCAGGACACAGCATTGACTTATAAAATCTATCTAATATTAGGCATCAATATACCTTTAAGGTCAACAATACTCAAGACTTATGAGGGTTCAACTCAAATATGTTTCCACTTGAAAGGTCACGCCTAACCATCGACAAGGTACAGTCACGTGACAGGTGACAAAATATGCCGTAGTACACTTTTGATGTACTATGTCACTATTAACTGATTTTGAGCGAAGACCATGATGTAGGTTCGATGCAGGTTTTCAAAAATAAATTTTAGGAGAACACAAAGGATTTTATGTTTGGTTTCGCGTGCATTCGATTTCAAAGACATTTACTTTTCTAATAACGTGAAAAGATCTTCGAGCAGTGCTCGATTTTTTTCGTTGTTAGTCTACCCATACGATTCTTCGGTTGGAAAAATGTTGTTTTTTACACATTTCCTTTGATAATTTTCTCCCCTGACGTCTCAGAGTGTCGAATATTTTTATGAGAATGTGTTTCTCTAAACTACACAGTTTAGGACAGGTGAACATTTAATAAACATTCATGCATTTGATATAATTTAAAAAATCAGAAATGTACGTTGTCAACTCACAGTGTATGTTGTCCCTGTAATTGAAATACATGAGTTATAATATTATACATTGCAATGATTTAATTTCAAAATGCATTAAGGGTTTTATGCGTTACAAGTGATGTTCAACGAACATGCTCCTGTATCCCTAGTACAGATAAACAGGTAAAAGTGATTTTTTCGTTGAATGCTATTTTATTTTATGAAAGTATTAATATGGTGATTAATATGTGACCACGGCGTGTTTTCTTCCGACCTCTTTAACCACTCGACGTCGGTACGTTACGTTATGTTTAGTTGCACTTTTATGAATTTTAATAATCTTAAGGAGTTCATGGAGAGATCTTTACTAGCTAATCCAAGATGACTTTATGCTACAGGATGTCCCCATAGGCAGACATATACCAATGTCTCCATGTATGTGTCGTATATCATTTTAAAGCTCATCCAAAGTTACATTAATTTGCCGAGTATCATGGTTCAACTCACAAATGGAAAAAGTTACAGGAATTTCAAAAGTTAGTGTTTGGACAAAATTAAAGTCAGTTTTACACCAAAACAATAGTCGGTGTGTCTCCTTAGCCGCCATGTTAACAGCAGCAATACTTTCCATATATGATCTTAAACTGGCTTCAAATAGGGATATGGCGTTTTGTAATCTTCATAAAACCTTTTGAAGGCATAAGAAGAGTTTCCTTGGAGTATCTACCCTAAACGTCATCTTTTTAGAACTCGATATCCATATATTATCTTCGAGAATAGCATCCATATTCACATTCAGGTCAGGGCTGTTTCCAGGATACTGAAATGAACTTTTTGGCACAACGCTATTGAAATGCCTGTTACTTTTTACCATTTGAACCATCATATTTGGCAAATCAATGTAACTTTGGATAAGCTTAAATATGATATATGACACATACTATGGAGAAATTGGTATATGTCTGCCTAGGGGGGAAAGTGCAGAAGTTCAAAAGCCAGGGTTATGGAATACTAAAAAATTATTAGTAACATTGAAATTTAATCATATCAATGACAATTTTATTGATTAACGTACAAAATATTAGAGTAAATTTTTCGATATGCCAGCCCTATTATTATAAAAAATTATTACTTTATTATCAAATATGTTCCTTCTATTACAAGTACATTATAGCATTTCATTCATGTAAAATTAACTGTGAATTGAGATCTGTAAGGCCAATGTGACAACATACATTCGAGTTGACAACATACATTATCTGTTTTTCGTAGTAGCATCCAAAGTAAAAAGCGGTTTTGCATTAACTCTGGATGTATATTTGTATACTTATCTTAAGTTGTGTTAGTCGTAGTTTGGCTGTTATTTGCATAGCAAAACAAAAATTAGAGAGAATTTTGCGAAATTCAGTCAAGATTTAGAGATCCCTGACGTACTGGGTAGATCTATAACAAGATATTGAAGTTGCTGAGGATCATTTGAAATAGATATGCATATTTGCAACTTAATTACAAATCGAATGCAACAACTGCCTGATGATGAACTGACACAATATTGATCAAATCAATGCTAGTTCTTACCTCGCTTCCTCATTCTAGAAAATGGCGATATAAAATGGCGGAAATGACATAGTACATCAAAAGTGTACTACGGCATATTTTGTCACTGTCACGTGACTGTACCTTGTCGATGGTTAGGCGTGAAGGTGTAATAATGTAAATTCAATAATCAATTTATTGTGATGGGAGTATAACTTCAAGAGATGTTCTCAGAGACTGAGCCATTTGGGAAGTTCATGTATAATTATCCGTTGCCTAGGACTAAAAGTCGTGCAATATGGGAGAATTTGGCATGTTTAACAGACAAACATAGTATGCCTCTATAAATTCCTGATTATTTTGGGATTCTTTTTATGTATGGGTTAATCAGCAGAATGATCCAATAACACACAAAAAGTTCAATCATAAACGAAGATTTCCTCATTTTGCCAATTAGCCCATACGATTGGGGATTCAGCTACATGTACATGAAAAGAATCCTTAAATACTCAGGAATTTATCAGGGTATGTTACTTTTGTAAGTTTTTTCTCTGATATTGTAATCATACAGACAAAGTATACAAGGATGCTCGCAGAACTATAGTCCAGGAACCAGACAACCCTGCATTCAATACAGGTTTATGGAACTTTTACTCAATAATTCAAATATATTAGAACATGACTACCTCATATACAGATATATTTTCATAGATGTATCATCTTGAGGATAATGTATGGAGGTGAATAAATCAAACATATCAAGCTCTTGTTTTAACATGTCCGAAGTCTAAGTTGTATAAAATATGTAAGACAATGAAATAAATACATAGAAAATTATACATTTAAACTAAATCTGAAATATTCATGAATGTAACAAAAGTTTTTTACTTACAGAATCCTGACTGCATTGGTGCTACTGTTCGTATGGTGAAAGTTGAGCCTTTTGGGATTTCTTTTAACATTTTTGCCACCTCAAAATGGCGACAGCCTATTAAACTTTTTTCATTAATTTTTTCAATATGATCTCCTACAGCAATAAAGGGAGTTTTGTCCATAATGCTACCCTCTTTGATGCGTTTAATAAAGGCATATCCTGCACCATTATCTGTGATAGTAAGTCCTAGTGCATCTTCTGATTTTGTTACATCCAATTCTTTCGGCTGTCCTCGTATATGAGCAAATATGAAATCTTCCAAACCAATTTGACCGCCTAGAAGCCGCGTCATATCTATCTTGTGTGTGTTAAGTGTACAGAAGAGGATCTGAAAGAAATATCACAATATGTCACTATACAGTTGTGATATGGTAATTAAAACCCAAAAATGGCAACACATCCACTAACATCAACATACTAAATGTCAAAATCACTCATAAAATGAATTAATTTGAAATTCAGACATTTTACTCTTGTGATAAAACATGTTAACATTGAATGTCATGTTATTTATGATAGAGGACTCATTCAAGTCTGTACTTCCTTGTAATTTAATTGTTTTGATTTATCATTGAATATTTTGTAAAAGGTTCTTCGGAGCAATAAAGTGGATATGAGAAATTCAGACAAGAATGAAACATAAAACCTGTCTAATCCAAAAACTACTGGGATCAGGCAAAAGTATACAAATTAGCAAGTGTTCACATTTCAAGATTTTTAAATATGTGGGTTAATGGAAGATATTAAAATTGGGACTAAGAAAAGTGTTCACATTGAGAGGTGTTCTGATTATATAGGTGTTCAGATATACAGGTTTCACTATACTGTAAATAGTGTGCATCATACGAAATTTTCCCTGATCAAAAATGGAGGTCTCGTTGGTGTGAATACAATAAAAATATTCCATTCTGCAATATATTATAAAATCTGAAATGCAGGAGTCTTGTAAAAGTTAAAGTAAAAGTTGAAGTTGTGTCTTTGAAAACTGGTGCAAAAACAGGTGAATTGTAAAGTTTCAAGGAAAAAGAACGAACATCTTCAGAAAAAATGGGGGGAGAGGATTTGGTCTGAATTGTAAAAACCATTTGTCATCATTTTCAATCAATCTAAAATGCTGTTGAATCTATAGATCCTTGTACTTGCAAGCTTGGGATTCAGACCAAGTGTTTACCTATCAAAACGTTATCATTACATGGCAGGGGATCGCACCCCCCCCCCCCCCCCTCTGGCTACGCCTATGCATGGTATGTGAACTCATTACAGACCACCCAGCTTATTCTAACAAACTGCAGTGCATATAAACTGTCAATACATTATATACAGCATATTCAATATACATGCACAAACAGTAATTAATTCAACAGTTTAATTATTTTTCATCTAACACATCTGTTTCATATATTGTTATAGTATACAGGTACATTAATACCATATTAATGTATACAATGTAGTGATTTATTGTTTTTGGAATACTGTTTGTCTTCTGCATTTTTATAGATATTAGATAAATAAGGAGAGAGTAAAATGAAGGGGTTGGAGAGGCCCAGGTCTATTGTTACTATTGGTATATGAGTATGATTTATAGCAAATAAAAACTGATATGGTTCTCAACTTAAAAAAAATCAAAAAAATACAAAACCCAAAAACTGTTTGTTTTATTATATTGACTTCTATAAGAGAATTTTTTAACAAGTCTACTCTCTTTACATGTGTAAAGTTAGAGGTGCCACAATAAGCTGAAGTATTACCAACCCATCCTCCTAAGCAGGTATCCAGAATCTGTACCTCCTTCTTCCCCGCCTGCTATAACCAATTTGGAAGCGCCCGATTAAACTGAATCACGGGATCTTATTATGCGCAATGACTTATACATGATTTCTGTCGCAGTGTTGCGACAGCCAATCAGATTGCGAGTTCTTAATCTGGGAAATGCTAACTGCTAATCGCAGGGGGTAAAAAGAAAGAATATATTCTGGATTTTGAAGCCCTGTGATCTGAGGTTGTACCAACCAAAAACAGACCCTTTACCCTAATTGTCTCAGGAGGATTTCTTACATTGAACCTATCCAATATCCTCATTTAGTTTAATCTATGCCCTATCATAATTACTAATTAGCTGCTATGACAATGATCAGTGATTGTCATGTATCTAGTTTAGAAAATCCTCATACTAATTTGTAAGACTATATACTCCGGGGCGGATCTGCGGGAAGCAACAAGGGGAAAAAATTTAGCATTTTCTTCAAAATTTGGCCTAAAATTAAAAATAAGGCCCACTTTTTGGGGGCCAAAGGCTCTTTTTTCTGGGCCCACACAAGGGGGCTCACCCTGGGCCCCTCCCCCAGATCTGCCAGTGATACTATACTACAATTCACATGGTCGGGTCAAGAAAATGTGTTGTCAAAATAACTGAATTCCATATAAAAAAAACAAAAAAACTTCTGATTCTAGTAACACCTTGTAAGAGCCTATTCTATTATTTCTTTTAAATTATTATGATCAAATTTACTAGGCCATTCTTTTAAAGTATTATATGGCTAATAGGAATATATTTTATGGTCAAATGATTCCAAAATAGATGCTTATCTAAATATTTATGACTAATATTCTTACATCAATTTGAATTTCCAAAAATTGAACTGGTTTAAAAAGTGAATATGTTCTATAAATCTAACACAGAGAGGCACAAATCAGACGTATTACCCTTTGCATTCGTTTGACTTCACTTCTTAAAAGAGAGCTTCGTCTTCTTTAACTAGACTCTGCACGCAGGGTACAGACGTATAGGGATGGTGTCTGATTACAAAGAGTTGTGGAAAAACAAAGCTTCAAAATAGTGGTTCAACTCGCTCCCTCTCACCTTATAACTAAAAATCAATTTCAAAATCAAAGTCAGCATTTACCCCCTCTCCCGAAATAAACTTAGGGTGGGGTATAATAACATCTGGTTGTGGGTTCAATTCCCACCAGGGTGGAGTGACTTTTTCACATCAGCCCTTGGCATAGGATTTGACCCAATGATCCCTGTTCTTAGATTAACCAATCTTTCACAGCAGAATACCCAGGTACAGAAGTACAGTAGTAAGTTGAACTGGTTTAAACTTAGTTAACAGGTTAATGTCATGGTGAAATTACATGAGCAACCTACTATTACTACCTACTGACCATTTTCTGAAGAGTAAAAAGTGAAATCCAAGGGAGTGAAAATATTGCACTATGGTCCTTTGATTGCTGTTTTAATGTTTAATGGGAAAAAAGGTTTGACCGACTCACAAAAATTGATTCAAACTATAGGTAAGGGATGGCGTACAATTATCAACAGTTGTGAAATAAAGAAGTTAGTTTCGTTAGAGGGGGTCGGCCGGGGAGGGAGTAAATGATGGTTTCATTAGCCAACAGTGTCATTGTGATTTTTTTAAATATTCATGTGAAAGACAAACCAACATTTAAAAATTTTGTTAGGTGAGCAGAGGGGGCAAACCATAACGAAATCAACTTCTTTTTTCCATGACTGGAGGTACGCTTCTGTAACTGGACACCATCCCAAATCTACAAAGTGAAGGATTGTATGCACAGTGCACACACAAGATCGACCTTGACTACCACTCAACGAATCTATAATGATTAATAAATCAATAGACATTTAGGGTTGATATTGTGCTTTTTACAGATATTCGACACACCTGAAATAAAACTGAGCATGAATCAAACAGGGAAACAATCAAACAGGAAGTTAATTTACCTCGCTTGGTGAAATGTCATAGCACTGGGCTATTTTCTGGTACAATTCCCTCACGTTAGTAAATCCAGATATAATACCAGTGGGACTACCATGAGCCTGTTGACAGTGGAACTTTAATGTGTGTCTCGGTGCAGTAACCTCTTTCCCAGGGCCCTGAGTTTGTCCCCCTGCCGCCCCATTTGTCCGCTGTGAATCTGTAGCTGGAGTCGAGGGAGGCGCGGACATATTTGGCGGCGGATTGTCGACTAAAGGAGCGTGAGCCTGCTTCTTCTTGCCGAAGATTGATCCTAAAGGCATTGTGCTATTTGTTCCTGACTGAATTATATTACAAATGTGCTAAATCTCTACCAGGATTGGCTGGAATCGCTGCATCTAAAATTAATGTCAATCGTCATCGGCGGCCATACTAGATATGTGACCCTACAGGTATACAGGTGCGAATTCTCAATTACGAAAATGACGTCACATCCCTTTTTCAATTCACTCTTAAAAATCAGTCTGTAAGTTGATTTTGCACACATCGATACTTAAATCAACTTTTCCACATATTATAAAGTTAAATTAAAGCGTAAGTCAAAACAAATCATGTTCAAGAATAAATTGTAACTGATTGATTGGATTTACTTTCAAGTCACATATTACCTGATGAAACAGGTGTTTTAATTGGCTATTCATTCTGGGTGTACCCCACGACTAATTTCACTACAAATCAATATTTAGAAGAGAAACAATGGAACATCTCTGTCCAAGTTATCTATTTATAATTACATGTGCTTGTGCACAGTATACATATATCTTGTGTTTCAAGAAAATAGATTGACACACATACATTTTAGTAGGATGTAATAAATCATTAGTTCAATTAATAATTTTGAACTGTACTTTGGCTATGACTAATCCATCTTCTCGTGGGAGGTTTAAATCATGACTTTATATTTACTTTAAATGGTTCAAGAATCACCATCAGTTTCTCATTGTGGTAAACCACGCCTTTCCCATCATTCCATGCAACAGAGAGTTGCCAGTTTTTGATCATCGTGACAAATGACACGATGTGAGTCTCTATATGCTGGTCTTTTAGTGTAACAACAAAAGTGGTTTCATTGAATGAAAAAAGGAAATATAAATCATTATTTTTATTGTTAATGCTACAAATGACAAACATAAAAAGTATTTTTTATATAAAATTTATTATAAAATAATGGAATGTAAATCCAATACAGTGTTTACATGCATGGTGTGTATTAAAACCATTATATGTGGATTATAATGAACGAGCCTGATTTCATGTCACACTATTGAATTAAAAATAACCTTGGTTCTAAAGGTCACATGATATGCCTATTGGCTATTGCCTAAAGATGAGAAGCTTTTTCTAATCTTAGAAATTACAATCACTACACTAATGATGTTAAAAATAATTTGGTAAAAGATATATTTTGTTTTTAAAAAATCAGCTATGTACAAATTATAAAATAATGGCCATTTTATTTCACATTTTATGTTCAGTCAGTTAAAGATCATGAAAATATGTGATTGAAAATGTTTCATAAAATCTACATCATACTGTTAACTAATATATAAAGTTGATGGAATGAATCATTGACGGATTACAAGATTAATATCTCATTGACAGTCGCAATATTTGCAAATCATTTGCCAATAATGCCATGCTTTACATGATAATTTCCAAAAATATTTACATACAGGTATTCCTTGTTTATCATACATGTTACTATATACTAAATATTTACATTTTTTGCATAATGAAGACAAGTTTTAAAATGTCTAAATACATAAATATACTATATGAAGATTTCAAATTTCTTCTGAGCCAGTAAAAACTGGTGTATACTTTAATGAATGATAACAAATCAATTTCCATAAAGCTAGAGGTATTTTCTGGTACTGATTTTTGCCTTTTCTAAAACTGACGTGAACTGCCTAACATTCCCCAAAAATTATTCATATTCAAGATATTTGGCATTCATTTTACTACTATTCCATTATTGCTTTCAAATGAATGATATACACCCAATCTGCTATTAAATCAAATGGTCAACCCTGCTGATTATAGTACTATATACCTTCCTTTCCAAAAATTTACTATTTGGAAATGAAGCATATTAAAACTGAACACAGTCATAACCTGTAATGCTAATTTGACAAGGTGGATGCATGGTATATCAATTAGTAATTTCTTAATTGGAATGTCCTATCCTGTTAATGGAATGTTTTCTTGTGTAAAGTACAGCACTTTCCCATTATGTTCAGATACTGGTGAGCAATATCACAAGACAGAGAACACAATTCCAATCAAAACCGTTCATTAAAGGGGCAACATTGTTTTATAGGTTTCTTGTATTCTCCAATCATCTTCAAATGAAAGGAATGTTAGAGTGACAATCTCTGATACAATGTTTATGATAGGTTAAGGTGCACTATGACTAAACTTAGTGCTAGAGATATGGTTGTGATGATATTTGCTTGTATGTTCCCTGCTGCTCCTAGAACCCACACAGTCTCTGTCTTCTCCCATGGGTCACTACCATCATTAAAATACTGTGGACACTCATCAACTGAAATCAAAAATTGTCATTATGTAAGTCTGTACACTTAGTGATATAATCAATTATGTGACATGGGGGTCTAAAACACCTTCTCAATTAAGGTGATAAAATCAAAATACTGTATGAGCTGGACACAAATAAAAGATTGATGTGTTCATATTATGAATTTGTGTACTTGTAGCCATTATTCAGAACTGACCCATGAATTTACATTTAATAGAATTATATTATGAATTTAAAACAAACAAATGTATTCAACTGGCAGTGAACTACTTACACAATCTTTCATTTTCATAAAGTTTTAAATGAAGACTGGCCCCTTCACTGGGAGAGAAGCTCTCAGCTGTTTGCAAGTCGCCACACTGAGCTCTAGTTGCACGTGAGATAATAAGGTTGCGCCAATCAAGACGCTGGTATACCTGGAAATATAGTAAAAATGTTCCTGTAATGTCTAGATTTGCTTTTTACAATACAATACAACATGGTTAAATGTACAAGAAACATTCTGAACAATGTGACACCAACTGATAAGACACAAGATGTCATATACAGTAAACCTGTATAAATGGAACACCTTTGGTATATCCAATACAGTGTTCCACTTGCAGTTGCAATTAGAGATTCATTCAACGTGAGACTGAAAAAGGTTCCACTAACAGAGGTGTTCCTCTATACAGGTTTTACATAGCAATACTTAGGGAAGTAGAAATCTCTTTAAGATAAAGACCCCTTGTAATAGTACGTTTAACAGCCCTTTTTATGCAATTTTAGGATAAACATAATGTTCAGGGCAAGAGTGTGTACAGAACAAGATATTAGTTTAAAAAACATGGCCAAGCTTGCACAACAAATACAGCAAAGAAATTCATT